>CM077018.1:56828077-58028077 GCA_039090855.1 Macrothele yani | reverse complement strand
ATACATGTACGACTCCTGGCGGAAAAACTATGCATTATTTTAAAAAGAAACTATTCTAAATAGGTTTCCCGAGGTGAGCGGTATCAGTTCACGAAAGAATGTTATCATCTGAATTTTCAAAAGCACAGATTTTTCTGCAAATACATCAGAAGCGGAAAAAAATATACTTACGCCCCTGGTGGCCAAATCATTCTACACAAAAAAATTAGAAATTTTATGCAAAACATTTCCCATTAGGAGCTGTATCCGATGCAGAAGGATTTTTCAAATCGGAGTTTTAGAAGCAGTAATAAGGGGGGGGGGAATGCTATTTACCGTTATGCCTCCTAACAGAAAGTATATGCATTACTTGAAAAAGAGACGGTACCTGATATAGTCTTCGCTAGACAATGTATCGAAAGGAAAAATAATTTTTTTTCAGTCGGTTATTTAGAACCAAATACTCTTATATGGAATTAAATGTATTTTGAATTCAATATAACCTCCCTCTAGCGGCAAAGTTATGCATCGGGAAAAAAGAAACGGAATGTAAATGCTTCCCAATGCAAAAATAATTTTTCAAATCGGACTAATAGTTGCAAACATATGGTGCCCATAGACGGACGGACGGAAAAAATGATAGCATAAGCACGATCCTTATTTACAAAAAACGTGCTAAAAAGAAACATTAGACTGATTTTCGACTTGTAGACTTCCAATATTATAAGCACCAGCGGCGTCGCGTGCCCATTTAGATTGGGTGTGCGCTGTTATGGGAAAAAAACACGCAACAATGTTATTATGTATCCCGAGCTACAAATTTCGCGCATTGATTTTGAACATACGAAAAGCATTTCTTTTATTTAGCTGTTGTCTAATAACTTACGGTAATAAAGATCTTTACGTACACTCCATTGTAAGAAAAATCTGAATTTCTTGTGCAAATACTAGTGTGATGAACGAATTTTCGGTATCTTTTTCTTTATATACACTGAGTGGCCACTTTATTATGACCACCCCGTCAGTACTTCGTTGGGCCAACTTTTGCCTTTAATACTGCGTCGATTCTTCGTGGCATGGACTCCACGAAATCTTGATAGGTGGTTTATGGAATCTGAGACCATGCTTTATGAATAGCACTTTCCAGGAGTGTGAGATTGCATGGTTGTCGATCCAGCTGTCTGATGGCTCGTTCAACTTCATCCCACAAATTCTCAATGGGGATTATGGGGGACACCTAAGCAAAGTTAACCCACCGGCATGTTCCTGAAACCAATCCTGTATAATACGAGCACTATAGCAACATGCATTATCTTCTTGAAAGTAGCCATCGCCATTGGGATAAACCATCCACATGACAGGATGCACTTACTCCGCAACGATGTTTAGATATGATGTGCCAGTCAGACGTTGATCAACACGAATTAAAGGGCCCAAAGCATGCCTGGAAAACATTCCACAAACCATAACGTTGCCTCCACCAGCTTGAGGGGTTGTAGCAATGCATCTAGGGTCCATGCTTTCGTGCTGTTTCCGCCAAATTCTCACTCGGCCATCGGCTTGGTGTAACTAAAAACGTGATTCATCGGACCACATAATTTGTTTCCAATTATTGACTGTCCAATTCTTGTGCTCCTGTGCGAACTGGAGACGTTTTCTCTTGTTAACTGCAGACGGCAAAGGTGTTCGAACAGGCCTTCGGCTACCATATTCCATTCGATGCAGTGTACGGCAAACAGTGCGTGCATAGATCATTTGAGGGATCCTTGATTAAGATGATCTTTAATTTGCTACACTGTTGCCCTTTTGTTGTCTGTCACCAGTCTGGACACTCTCCGTTCCGCCCGAGCAGTCACTAGTCGATGACGACCACACGTTGTACGTATGTACGTAGAGACCCAGTTTTTCGGCTGACAGTCCAGTCTTTGAATACTTTAGCAACAGCTACTCTGGAACATTTCACGAATGCGGCGGTTTCGGTGATACTCGCTTCATGGCTCCAAGCTCCTACAATCATCCCACGTTGAAAGTCCGTCAAATCGCATTTTTTACCCATCTCGTCACCCAAAAATAACTTCTACTACTGTCGTAAGCACTAAGCTTTCCCTTTTTATACTAGCCTCGCCCTGTGGCGGCAACAGCGTGCAGCCATAGCTCATTTGCTTAAAACTGTCAGGTGGTCATAATAAAGTAGCCACTCAGTGTATAATTTTTAAATACAGCACGAGGCGTACTTTCTTTAACCCGCTTTACACAATCTGCAAAATCTCTGTTACAAATGGGACACTTAGTACAACGTCAACCTAAATCGATGCCAAAATTCAAATTGCATATGGATGTCAAAATTCAATTGTATCTGTGCTCATAAACACACAGATTCACACAGCGACGAAAAGAGAGAAAACTCGTACCAGAACGATGAAGTGTTTTTATGACTCCATGCTATTCCAAAAGGAAACAAATATGACCAGTGGTGTTTTTTTTAAGCTCGCACACTCTGGGAATTTAAACCTCTACGTTGGATCCACGAAAAAACAAGAACACGACTTGTAGCGCCCTCTCGTGTCCGCTGTTAAAATAGCACTCCTGCAGCTGCAAATATTTTTTACTACGTTTTGTTTACTGCACGAAGCAACGAACCTTCTCCTCTTCAAGAAAATATTGCCCAAGGGAATTAAGTTTAGCGGACAAACTTCAGCGAGTCTTACTGGAAATACATATAAAGAAAAAGAACAATATAACAGCAAATGGCTGCTGAGAATCAAGCGGTGCAGATTTTGGGTAGCACACCTTGAGAGTTCCGCTGGTACGTTTGAGACCACAGGGAAATAAGAACGTGACCTGCAGCGCTGTCTGGGGAGCGCTTGTGAGCACGCAAAACAACAGACACAGGGATTCTAGCGCGAATGCAATATGCTTATTGAACGAACCTTCTCTTATTAATGAAAGCATTATGTGGGGAAATTCATTTGAACCACCACTAGAAGCCTTAGGACGAACTCTGGAGAGTTTTATTAGAAACAAATACGAAAAAAATAATATCGATAATATAGGTTGAATTGCGATTCTGTGTGGGTGTGTGCCGCACATCTAGCACACCCCTAATATTCGCCCCTCATAAGCCCCAATTTTTTGCTCTTTCACGGTATGTAATTGGTTCGATGTTTGTGGCATCGCACATCTTCCGTGCCAGCCATCATCCCCAGACTTCAAACCGCTCGACATATTTTGAGACGAGATATTCGCCCCCGTTCCACATCACTGTTTACTAAGCACTCGCTGCAAAATATTGTGATGGAAAAACGGATGATCTCTGATTTTTGTACAACGAGATAACTGGTGGAATCCATTCGGCGTTCAAATAGTTATCTGGATTGAAGGTGGCTCAATTCGCTACTGAGTCAAGATTTGTAATGTCTGGCAAGAGTACGTACCTTCAGCAACATCTTTAATGTTTTTGGCCTTTTCAGAAGCTCTTTCGTCGGCACTACGTGAAATGTCTTCATTTTTTTTTTGCGGTAATGAATGGAACAACCCAGCAAAAACACAAGTGTTGGGAAACTGCTGGCCACCAGCTGGAAGTGATGCGTCACTGCTGGTTGAAATCTGCCGCCGCTCACGGCCCGGTAGTGGTCCGTTGGTGGCAACGCCGTCAGTTGGCAGCCATTGATGGCCCTGCAGTATCGCCGTGAATTGCGGGCCTCCAAGCAAATGCCACTAGTGGCCCGTAGCTTGCAACAACCGATGCAACCACAACACTAGGTGAAAGCAAAGAGACTGCGCATGCGCAGAAGCAACACGTTCTCTGTCTCTCGTGGTACCAGTTAGTTAAAGACAACGATATCGTCATTGTGTTGTTTTAGTGGATGTTAAGAAAAAAAAACATATCTAAAGAGGCGAATTGATTTCCTATAATGAAATACCACGTCGACGAAGATATCAGAATAATCCATGAAATACACCCACTCCATTCCCATGAATAACAAGAAATAGTTTCTGTGTAATCTTTCGTTTTAACATACACTAAACTGCTTGAAACAAAAGACCTGGAAAAACATGAAAAAAACGTTATGTTGGAAAAAAAAGAAGAATTACACGCGTACAAAATTTATCAATTATTTGAAAATAAATAAATAAAGCAACGCTATGTGGATATAATGTACTCATCCATGGGTTGAATACACACGACTGGAGGAATTCGCTTCTAAAAATAACGAGAAGTAAAATAAAATATATATCTTTAAGACAAATGTAGCTTCGGACAGCGCAAAGGAAAGATGCAACGTTAAATATGTAACAGAATGCGACATGAATGGGTAAATACATTAATACAACAATCGTCTTTAAAGACGCCAAGGACAGCACGAAACTTTGGAAAGCGCATTTAAGTTGATACACTCGTTGAAAATGAGTGAAGTTCTCTTAAGGTAAAAAAAAACCGTTAGGTTGAAAAAATAAATTTATGAAAAATACGAAACTCACATTTATGAAAAATACCCTGCAATATTGAAAAATTTTAAAAAAGTACGATTCGTAACACATTCCGCAGGAAAGAGGCTCAGCTTCAAGAAAATGCTCGTGCATGGCAAATCAGTCCCGTTGGTAGAGCTCTGGCTTCCCACGCATACATTCCTTGGTTCGTTTCCACCCAAATCCAAGCTGGCGTTTTTCAGTGCATGTCTAGAAAATTTCCCCTACTGTAATGCAGAAGTTTCGTATAGCAAAAAAAAGTAGTTGTAGCTTTGGATCACGTGATTGCCGGCTACCACTGCTGGGAAACTAGCGGACTACGTTAGGCTAGCCATCATTCATGGCACTTCCTTGAAGGAATGAGAGCAAGTCTAGCGACTTTTGACAGAACAGTTTGTAGTGAGATTAGAGTACAGTAGATGGCGCCACCGTACAAGTACGATATTGCACATAGATGGGTGAGAGAATTTCAGGGAGGACATAGGAAAGGATACCCATTTAACCAGTGGGTCCAGCCTGGGGGCCGTCACTTTACGTGCACGGCGGATATTCAGCGATTGTTAGTAAATCACACCATCTCTGAAGGATCAGCCCAGGCTAGAACCTGGGGACACAGCATCGATAGTCTGAACCACTAAGCCATCCGCGGCTCGCTCTCCCTACGTATCGTTGAACGCGCCTATTTATACTGGCTACCACCACGTCATGACTTACACTCATTGCCAGATCTCATTCAGCGGGTGAAATAACATCTCGTTCAGTAAGAAGATAATTTACATAGGAAAATAAAATAACCAGAGATAGTAAAATCAAAAGGAAAGTGAATCTAGAGTGTACGTTACAGGTCATCTCAACAAATTCGCTAATTTTTCGTAGAACAAAAGTTGTGCATGCATGTTTAATGAGCAGCTAAATGCTTCTGTAAATCAAATCATCGATGTTACTAAATGTACGACAAAGGTCAAGAATGGAGAGTGTTGTCATGCGCAGATTTGAATTGCAACCATGAGAATATCCATCGTAATTGGCGATTAAAAACGATGCAAGACCAAATCTACTAATATGGATTATTTTGAATTTTGCACAAAATCGTCGGATCCAGAATGGTTAGCCCTCGGTAACGTAATTATAAATACACTACACTGTGAACATACAAGAAAGGCATATAGCGTATTAAATCCGTTTTTTTTTTTTTTTTTTTGTTTTGGTGGCGTAGTTAGTACGAAGATTCGCCAAGCTCTCCACTGGGAGGCTTTCTGAAGGCAATATTAGGCATAAAACCCTTTGTACAATCTTTGTACTTACTACGCCACAAATATAAACGGATTCAGTACGCTATATGCGTTTCTTGAATGTTGGTTAGCATTCTGTTTCCAATGGTGGTCGCCTGACCAAGTTGTGTGCTTCTGATTCTTCATACCTCTAGACCTGGGTTTGAATCCAGTGTATGGGTTGTGCTCGATATTAGGGCAGTAGATTTCTTCTTTCCTTGGAGCCAATGGCACTAAATTTGAAACCGCGGAAACGATTACTTCCTTAAAACAGACGTAATAGAAAGATGCCGTTTTATAGAGCAACCATTTGGGATTATTAAATTCGCCAGAAATTAAATCTGAAAATACTGCGTGCCTCCCATAAAATCGAATCTTTAAATTTTAAATGAAATAAATACTTAGTGCGATAAAAAAAAAAGTGCCGAGACTAGGTGCGTAGCGCGCCAACAGATTGCAGCACGTGGATGCGCGAGCAGCGGTCGAACCCAGTGACCTTAATGAGTTATTGCGCCGACTGGCGTCGTTTTTTTACACGATATTTGGTCACCACGTGCAGAACACACCTGCGATTTCGGTATGGATTGCAAACTAAAGCAGCGAGAGAGAACATCGAATTATGCGTCAAGCTCGGCAAATCTGGAACGGAGACGCATGAAATGTTGCCGAAGGCTTATGGCAATGAAGCAATGAGTCGTGCGAGGTGTTTTGAGTGACACTCGCGCTTCAAGAGTGGCGGAACGGCACTGGTAGACGACGATAGATCAGGGCGACCGTCCACGAGAAAAAAACCCGAAAATATGGACAAAATTAGGGAACTGATGCATGAGGATCGTCGGAGAACCATTCAAGACATTGCTACCATTGTCAATGTGTCATATGGAACAGTGCAAGAAACATTCTGATGTCGGTTTTGAACATGCACCGCATTGCTGCAAAGTTTGTGCCAAAGATTCTGAACCCCGAACAGAAGGCACTCCGTGTCGAACTCTGTCAAGATCTTCGTCAGTAGGTGGTGAATGAACCAACGTTTCTGTCGCAGGTCATCACTGGGGACGAGACTGGGGTCTGCGGTTATGACCCGGAGACCAAACAACAGTCGTCGCAGTGGAAGAGCCCGACATCTCCACGAAAGAAGAAGGCCCAAGCCCAACAGGTTCGGAGCGCAACAAAAGCATGCTCATCGTGTTCTTCTACATTAGTGGGGCTGCGCACCGTGAATTCGTCCCCCACGGCCAGACCGTCACCGCCTTTTTTTACTGCGATGTTCTGCGGTGTCTTAGGGAGGACATTCGCCGCAAACGACCTGAAATGGGGCTGAGGGACGATTTCCTGCTCCATCAAGCCAATGCAGCAGCTCACAGAGCGTTAGCAACTCGCCAGTTTTGCAGCCGCAACAGCATGACTACCCTTCTTCACCCGCCTGACTCGCCGGATATGGCCCCCTGCGACTTCTTTCTGTTCTCGAAGATGAAGCGGAAGCTCGAAACCGTGGACGAGATTCATCGCGAATTGCAGACGGTGATTGACTCGATTCACGAACACGACTTCCAGGGAGCGTTCTAACAGTGGCAAAAACGCTGGCAGCGGTTTATCGCTGCTCAAGGAGACTACTTTAAGGAAGATCATAGACAGTCTTAAGTAACGTAAGTACTTTTTTGTATATCGGCCTAGTCTAGGAACTTTTTGATCGGACCGTATTTTGCAAATTTATGCCTTTCTTTAAAACGTTCATTAATGGAAACTGCAGCACGGAATCATCTGTTTATGGGAGTTGACTAGATGACTGTATTTATTTGGTCTCAGTTCACTACTTGCATGATGGATTTTTCATAAATTGCTTTCTAGTCTGTACTGCGTTTAATGCTGTGTGAGCTCATCAACCGTTCTGAATAAAGCCCTGTTCATTCAAATGAAACAAATATTTGAAGAATTATAAACTTTCATGGGAAACGGATTTTATGACAGAACTAGAAATCGCCGAAAAGGAAATTTTGATAAAACCAAGTCCTATTTTTATCAGAACTTTTAACCGAAATGTCTTTTGCTTCTCTTAACTTTGTTGGTTTTAATAAACAGGGCTGAGGTTCCATACTGGACCCAGTTGTACACTATATTACCAAAAATCACCGGACATCCCTTCAAAAGCAAATGAACGGATCCACTGCGTTGCTAAGATGAGCGGTTTAGCTGCAAACGACATAAAAACAAGCCTGCAGCTGACCGCGATCATATGGCACTGTGAGGTTGAATGAAAATGTCGCGGAGGTAGAGAACTGACTTTGAGAAAGAAAACATTGTTGAGTGTTATATTAGTGGGTTGACAATAAGAGAAATATCCAAGTCAACTGTTTTGGATGTACTGAATAAAGAGAAGACACATGGCATGCCTGAAGCAGCAAAACGTACCAGCAGACCAAAGTAAATCAGTGATAAGCCTCAGGAGAGTCGTTACAGCTAATCGACGGAGTACTACACAAGACCTCAGTGTACAGGCGAGTAAAAATGCTGGAACCTTGTTATGTACACGTACGATTCGCAGAGAACTTCATTCCATGGGTTACGGTGGTCGTGCGGCTGCTCATAAGCCTTTCATCTCCATTTGGAATGCTACTCGGCGTTTAGCATGGTGTAAAAAACATTTATCGTAGACCATAGATCAACGGAAACGGGTCTTATGGACTGATAAATCCAGATACACGATCCATCAGCCTGATGGCCGTGTGTGGGTATGACGGCAGCTGGGGGAAGGCTATTTACCACAGTGTACTGTTCCTAAGGTCAAGTTTGGAGCTGGCAGTGTACTCGTGCGTGGGTGTTTTTCGTGGTATGGTCCCGGCCCATTGGTTATTGTGGACAAATCTGTTAACTAGTACTTCTACCTCGATATTCTGCACAATTATGCCCTACCAACTCTGTGGCTATACTGTTTAACCGAGCCTTGTTGGTACTAGCAGGATACTGCACCGAGCCATAAAGCAAAGACTGTTACGGCGTGTAATTCCGTATCGTGTGGACTGGCCAGCCATGAGCCCTGTCTTAATCCTACAGAGCACCTATGGGATGAATTAGAACGCCCCATAAGAAGTTTGGAACCAAGGCCTACTACTAAGCAATTGTTAGCGGCAGCATTAAATACTGAATGAAAGCGCATACCTATCACTGTGTTCCAAAACCTTGTCGAAAGCATGTCTCGAAGGGTCAGCGCATGCATTAATGCCAAAGGTGGACCGACACCGTAATGTATGTCAGTAAATGCTATGTTGTGTTTCTCTTGTAGGTGCCGGATGACTTTGTCAGTATAGTGTATATCGTGTACAGACGGCCTATAGTTACTATGGCTTTTAAATGTCATTCTTTCTATTCTTTAGTACACTCTCGTTTAATTTACTGTCTCTCTCGTTGGGGATCTACTACTAAGCGTATCCTTAGGGAGCTTCAGGTGCTTCAGAATAAAATAATTAGATTTTTAAAAGTGAAATTAAATCCACGTTCAATAGGCACTACAAGTTCACAAAATTATGGTCGAATCAGTCTCGATCCTAATAAACATAATGTTTTGAATATTAACCAACTGTATTTACGCTCTCTCAGTACTAATATATTTTAAAATAATAAATTGGGTTTTAATGATGATATTTACATTCATAAAGAAACTCACTCAGCGAAGCAAGGCCGAAGGCTGAGTGAAGCTCAATGAGATTACGAGACTTGAGACAATTAGTTGTTCGGGCATAGGTAAGAGATGACACATCCGATCACCGAGATTTCTGGCATGCGATTGGACATCGTCCATGCGGTCAGGTTTTGACGATTTCCGATTCCTGAAATTCCGTGTCATTGAGGAATAAGCGTCCAAAAACTTGTATTTGGAGAAGGGGTCGTTTGTTACCTAACTCCTCCAAAAATATTTAGCCGATCGCGGTGACACTTGCCACAGAGAATGGGAAGGACATGGGTTGGTGTCATGGTGATTGGTCGAGTCGTTTCAAAATAATGACCATTAAAAAACTGAACAATTTTAACAATTATTTAAAATATCCGCTCTCTATACGAGACTCTGGACAATTAGTTGTTCGGGCATAGCTACGACATGACACATCCGATCGCCGTGATTTTTGGCATGCGATTGGACATTGTCCATGATCAAGTTTTGACACCTTCCGATTCCCGAATTCTGTGTCATTGAGGAATTTCAATTAAAACTAGATGGACTTTTACTTGAACCGTTTCACGAAAGTCGGCTCACTAAGATTAATTAAAAAAATCGTTTGAATTGAAAAACGAAGAACTGAAAAGACTCCGTCTGTTAGCTCAACACTTGCTTAATCTATAATAACACAAGGAAGTTTCTGTATGTGTGTGTCTGTCTTTCGCTATATAAAATGATAAACGTGGTTCCCGATCTGAGTGTGTTATTCCGCTTTGTGTTACATGCAGCCTGATCACAACCAACGTGAAGGAAAGTAGTTCGTGTTAAATTTTAGGCATTTCTTTTTTTAAATGTTTTGTACTTTTGTTCTGGAAGTCACAAATTTTACGAGTTCGTTTTTTTTAGAATTTGTTATAATAGACGCCTTAATCAGCTTAGATTTTGCAATAGCTTCGCTCAAAATTTGCCAACTGTACCCGAGTTATCGGTTACCGTTGGCAGTTTGTCCTAGGGAATATGATACGAGATATAGATATATGTTGCAACCATGCTTTCCAAAAAAATCAACAAACAGAACTCAGCATTGGATATCAAGGGCCAAAATTTTGGAATGGCTTGCCCCAGGAAATTCATAATATTAATAACTACAGTTTATTTAAGAAAAGAATCACTACTTACTTACTAACCAACATTGCAATAAAAAACAGCAAGCAAAATGATACCGAATTTTCGGGTGTAATAAGCACGTCTTTTGAATCCGTTCTGACGCAAATTAAATTTATCAAAGCTATTCAAAGTCAACGGAACCGGTATGGAAAACATTAGATCTGACAAAAGAAAAAAGATTTTCAATCGGGTTTTTAATCCCTCAGATATTGCTGTAAACGAAATCGTGAGCTTACGAACTTTTAGAAACAGAGCTATCGACAAAATTAAGATGGGATTTTACGTTCCCTGGTAGGAAAACCATGCATTATTTTAGGAAGAAAGTATTCTCAAAAGGTTTATCCATATACGCGGTATCGGTCCAAGAAAAAAATTAGTCAAGTTTTTAGGAGCCCAGATTTTGGAACAAATACTTCAGAAGCAGAAATTAACACTTATGACCCCTGGTGGCTAAACCATTTCTTACCAAACATTAGAAATTATGTGAAAAATATTTTCCATCAGCTCTTGTATGCGATACAGGAAGAATTTCTCAAATCCTAGTTTTAGGAGCAGAAATAACGCAGAAAACGCAATTAACCTTTGTGCCCCCTAGCGGAAAGTGTACGATTAACTTGAAAATTTTGAATTTATAGGAAAAACATTTCGCATCGGAAACACTATCCAACAAAGAAGGAATTTTTCAAATCATACTCTTAGAAGTAGAGATATTGACAAAAATAAGATATACATCTACGCCCCCTGGCGTAGAAACCATGCATTTTTTCAAGAAGAAAATTTTCGTAAAAGGTTTGTTGACATGAGTAGTATCGGTCAACAAACGACTTTTTTCAATCGAGATTTTAGAAGCTCCTATTGTGCTGCAAATACAACAGAAGCGGAAATTAAGACTTACGCCACCTGGTGGCCAAACCATTTCTTACAAAAATTAGAAACTATGTGCAAACGATTTTCCATCAGTAGCTGTATGCGGTGCAGAAAGAATTTTTCAAATCGGAGATTTAGAAGCAGATATATAGGGGGAAACGCAATTTACATTTACGCCCCCTAGCGGAAAGTCTATGAATTACTTGAAACTTTTAAAATTATATGAACCACATGTCACATTATAAACATAATACAACAAAGTATTTAAATCATAATTTAATGTATTTAAATCATATATCTAATCTAAGTATTTAAATCATAATTCAATGGGGTTGATGAGTGTGGCGCTTTCATCATTGGTCAATTTTTCTGACCTTCTATCTTTCTAACCTATTGGATTTCCGACGAAATATTTTACACGTATTCATGATGGACATTTGGGCGAAGTTTGGTTAAAATTCAAATGGAACAAATAAGACATTTTTCTTGTCAGTGAAATTTTGGGAAACTTCATAAGAATTCTGTCCTAGCATGAAGACCCGTACGAATGTATGTTTTTCGGAGATAAAACTTCCCCCCTTTATTTCTTACCTTCAAAAGAAGATACTTATTTTGGGTAGACCGGCATAACGCAGTTGGCTAACAAGCTATGCTTAGTGTGGGATGCTGACGTTTCTAACGGGTGTTCGAACCCGGTCCTGCCAGCCACCTAATCTGAGGTTTTTCCGGGATTTTCCGCAGACTCCCCAGTTGTGGGGACCTGAATGGGTGAATGGTTACTACTGAAGTCGGCCCCGAACACCCTTAGTCCCTGGTCAACCTTCCCTGACAGGGTGTACTAGATCAATGTCATTGAGCTGGTAGTAAAAACACAAGACGATTGTAATCTACTGCCATCTGGTGGCCGGCTCCTGCTGGCATCTGTCCCATGGTTGTTGATGATGATGAAGTCAGCCACGGACGCACTTAGTCGCTGGTCTCCTTTCCCTGACATGTTTTTTTTTTTTTTTTTTTTTTGGATTGGAGGTTTAGCGACCACCGTGAGCAACTCAATGGGCTATAAGCAGTCGCCCGTCCCTAATTTAGGGTCACTGGTTCCAGGGAAGGGAGAGAGCCAGTGCCGTAAGACAAACACAACATCAATGCCTGACCGGGATTCGAACCCGGACCCCTTATGGACGAATGATCAGAGGCCAGCGCCTTAGACCACTGCGCCACCGGGGCGGCCTGACAGGGTGTACTAGATGAGTGTTGATGCACTGGTAGTGTAAATACAAGCCGATTCTAATCTGCTGCCATCTGGTGGCCGGCTCCTACAGACATATGTCCCATGGTTGTTGCTGATGATGATGAAGTTGGCCCCGGACGAACTTAATCTCTGGTCCCCCTTCCCTGACAGATAAAATATAATAACTTTAGGGGTTTAGTCAAACACGTTTATTTTTCCATCCAAAGCTTATCCAGCTACCAAAAATGAAATGATCGAATGTTATGTGAGGCGATTGAGTTGCTGCGCATTTTTGATTATGAACTCATTCATTCATGCTTTCATTTCTACCAATAAAAGTAAGGGTTGTAAAAATGTGCTAAGCTCCATCTAAATCTTCTATCTTGGCACTTCCCCTCAGTTTAATAATCGAGGTTCAGACAATTCTGGACACTTTAGGACGACGAATGATGACATTCTCAAAGGGCATTTTGTGAAAATTATGGTGACAGATTTAAGACTTCTCGTAGACCGCATGCGGGCGTGCAAAGCCGAGTTAGCCGCCCCGGTGTCGCAGTGGTCTAAGCGCTGGCCTCTGATCATTCGTCCGTAAGGGGTCCGGGTTCGAATCCCGGTCAGTCATGGATGTTGTGTTTGTCTTACGGCACTGGCTCTCCCCCTTCCCGGGAACCAGTGACTCTAAATTAGGGACGGGCGACTGCTTATAGCCCATTGAGTTGCTCACGGTGGTCGTTAAACCTTCAATCAGCCGCCCCGGTGGCGAAGTGGTCTAAGGCGCTGGCCTCTGATCATTCGTCCGTAAGGGATCCGGGTTCGAATCCCGGTCAGTCATTGATGTTGTGTTTGTCTTACGGCACTGGTTCTCCCCTTCCCTGGAACCAGTGACCCTAAATTAGGGACGGGCGACTGCATATAGCCCATTGAGTTGCTCACGGTGGTCGTTAAACCTTCAATCAGCCGCCCCGGTGGCGCAGTGGTCTAAGGCGCTGGCCTCTGATCATTCGTCCGTAAGGGATCCGGGTTTGAATCCCGGTCAGGCATGGATGTTGTGTTTGTCTTACGGCACTGGCTCTCTCCCTTCCCTGTAACCAGTGACCCTAAAGTAGGGACGGGCGACTGCTTATAGGCCATTGAGTTGCTCACGGTGGTCGTTAAACCACCAATCAAAAAAAAAAAAAAAAAAAAGCCGAGTTACCGATTGTCTTATTTCATTTTAGGGAAAATCTGCATTCACTTTAACAAAACAAAATTACTTATTCTTCAGGAAAGCAGAATTAGAAGCTTACGACTTTAATTTTGCCCAAGAAGAACGTCCGGAAACAAAGTCGTGCAAGTTCCAAAATTGCATGCTGAACATATTTTCCAAGTAAACGGAATATTTGAATTACTGTCGAAATGAAGGGTTGATACATTTGCTTACTTACTTAATTAGTCATTGAATAATCTCGTATATTATATTCAGTATATAGCAATCCATCATATCATATAATGGATGGTAATGAGACAAAGGGGCGAAATGTGAATATGTAGATGTGATGCTTGTCCAGAGCTGCTGTAGAACAAACAATCTGCGAAAACTGTTGGATAAGGACGATAAGCGTAAAAGGAGAAAAAGCAAAGAAATTTATTGATCGAAACAGAGCTCGATATCACATGACGAAATCCATTGGCCGTCCCCTGAGCGACTTTACACCAATCTATCTATCAACGTGCAAGTCTTCAACTTTGTTCTAATATGAAAATACGCCTTTGTTTGATTTTTCTAACTCGCGACCACACGCGTTTCGTGTAGGAAGTACGTAAGCAGATTGCAGGATAATAATCGATATTCTCCACTGTTTTTTAATCTTCTTATTACTTTCACAGTCTCTTGTGCTTTCCAATCATCCTTAACTCAATTCACTGAATTTTACGTGATGCAACTGTCTGCAGTTGGGAAAAGATTGTGTGGGATGTCTTCGAGGTAAACTGAGGGCTCAAAGCGGTATTTATTTTCGAAATTTGCAACACTCTCGTTTTATGCAAAATTGAAGTTTCATTCAGAGCAGAAGTATTTCTAAAATAACTATTCAAAGAAACTTTGCGCTATAGGCAAATGAACTGGACAGCATTCATTCTCAGAGACAGTTACTCAGGAGATAACAGAATTAAGATCGCTCAAGTACGAAGAACAATTTTCTTAAGCGGAAGACATATCTGTCTCCTTCAGATTTCAAATAACAATCCAAAGCAGTGGTCTCAAACTCCGACCCTTGAAAGGGCCACTTTCCAATTTTGAAGGAATTTAGGGGGCCGCAAAAATATTAATAAATTTCTTATAAATAAATATCAACTTTACGAAACTACACCAATGGCTTGGCACTACAGTATAATTTTATTTCTAAGTAGCGGTAGTTAGTAAAAACAAATGCTTCGTCAATCACTGAAAATAATCTCTTTTACGTAACAATTATTTTTCACCTAAATCTTAAAACAATCACATTTTACCAACTGAACACGGCCGCCCCGGTGGCGCAGTGGTCTAAGCGATGGCCTCTGATCATTCGTCCGAACGGGGTCCGGGTTCGAATCCCGGTGAGGCATGGATGTTGGGTTTGTCTTACGGCACTGGATCTCTCCCTTCCCTGGAACCAGTGACCCTAAATTAGGGACGGGCGACTGCTTATAGCCCATTGAGTTGCTCACGGTGGTCGTTAAACCTCCAATCAAAAAAAAAAAAAATTAACTGAACACGGTATACAGTAGAGAAAATATTACATGTTCTGACCAGAAGTTGTCACTTAACCTATTCCTTTAAAGACATTCTCCTTGCTTCATTCTTGAAAACAACTGTTCACATGAGTATGTTGTTCCGAATATAGACAGAACCCGTGCAGCTAGGTTTATGAATGTTTACATACCTTTGGAACTGGTAAAAATCTGTTAGATTGCGGCTGTTTATTTTTTTTTTTATTTTTTATTTTTTTTGAAAGAATCACACTGAAAGTCTATTAATTCACACTGAAGTTCTTCAAGTGCGTATTCAGCATTATAGGAAAATAGGGAATTGAATATATTGAAAATATTTTCCAAGTCTTTGAAACATTCAAACCGCCGTACAGTTATATTCTTCGTAAATGAACTTGCTATTCATAAAGCAGATGGCTTTTTCCAACATTACTATGTTTATATTATATTTAATATATTATAGTATACTTGAAAAGAGGGTGATTTACTTTTATTTTGTAATCATCTATGCTGGCCGCAAAACGGTTGGCGCCGGGCCGCGAGTTTGGAACCACTGCTCTGAAGGTATGTGATACACGTGTACTTTGATTACAGTGGTCAACAATAAATTTGTCCCAAGGTTTTTGATGGATGTTCTAAGTATATTTTCTTATGCAGAATCCATATATGAAATCAGATTTTCCTGTACGCTAAATGGTGGAAATATTAACAGCGTGTTAATATTTTCGTCATCTAGAGTAATCCGTATGCCATTTGCTCTTCTAGTTATCTGGTGGGAACCCAAAGATCACACAACTACCTGCTATTTCCGCCTTGTAAGTATTGTGTTGAAGAATAAGTTCATTCCCTTTTTTTCCCCGCACTACAGAAATGTTTTTACATCAGAATAGCAAACGGAATCAATCAGCTATGTATACCCACCCATTGTTTACGATGGTGTCCCAACGTCTGAATAGATCTGCAATGCCATTTTTGAAACAATGTGCAAGTTTTGCTACGAAGAGATCATTAAGGAAATTCTGGAGATCAACATCATTCTTGAACGTTCTGCCACGGAGTGCATTCGACAGAGATCGGAACAGCTGATAGTCTGAAGGGGCGACATCTGTGGAATAGGCCGGAGGTGGAAGGATCTCCCATTTGATGTCCTGAATGGCCATTTTGGTCATGACTGCAATGTGAGGGCGTGTGTTATCATGTAGGAGAAGGACACCATGGCGCCGATGTAGCCGTTTCTGCTAAATTTCTCCCTCCACACGGAGGAGTTTCTCACAATATAGTGCAGCGTTGATGGTCCAATTCCTCGGCAGCATTTCGGAGTGAATAATGCCTTCCCTGTCCCACCAGACACACAACGTGATCTCTGCAGGATGAAGGTCATGTTTCGGACGCTGTGTGGGCGTCTTGTTTGGGCATAACCATTCCCTCCGATGCCAGAATTTCACGTACAGGCACACTTTTCATCTCCAGTAACAATACGTGACAGAAAGAGTTTGTGTTACTGAGAACATTCGCGATAGCGGGCGAGCAAGGAACCACATATGGCAACAAGCTGATTCTTGTTGTCCTCGGTGAGAGTGTGAGGCACCCAAGACCCCAATTTCTGGATCTTTCCCATGCGTTCCAGGTGTCGCAGCCCTATGGCCTGATCACAGTCGATCTCAGTGGCCGATTCGCGTGTGGTTTGACGCGGGTATAAGGGGATGAGATAGTTCAAACGATCCTCATCAAAGTGAGATGGACGACCTGAGCGTGGAGAGTCGCTGAGAACAAAATTGCCACCTCGGAACCGTTCAACCCATTTGCGGGCTGTTCTCGGAGCAATGGCATCCTCACCATACACAGCGCAAATCTGTCGAGTGGCCTCAGTGGCTGAGGATCCCTTGTTAAACTCGTAGAGGAGCAGATGTCGGAAATGTTCATTCCCCTCTACTTGACACTCCATACTTCGGACCTGCAAACCAAAACACCATTATCCACAATCACACAACGCAATATGGTTTAGATACACGATATTACTGGCTGCATTTCGATATTCAACTGGCCATCTTCACCGTAACTACTGACCTGGGAAACACTCGTGAAATAAAACGTCAACCCAATGCAAAAGCGATCACTACTAAAACAAAGAGCTTAGGTAAATATCCTTATCTATCATCTCCAATGAGAAGAACCTTCCAGTTTTGAGCTTCCAGTATCAAATCACCCAGATCATGTTACTCCCGGTAATGAAGAATCAAGAAAAGCTGGAGAATATCTTGAGGATAAACATCAATTTATGTCTGATCCAAAGCACCAAGCTACCTGTTTTACGAATGAATCACATTTACTGTCACAAGAAGATCTCTATGACCTTGTTCGCAATTTGGATTTATCTAAGAAACAGGCTGAAATTTTAGGTTCAAGATTAAAGCGACAGAATCTACTGCATCGTGATGTTAATTTTCGCGTTTTCCCTCAGTCTCTATAATGAATTTGACAGATGCTTCTCCCAAGAAGATGTACCTGTGTTTTGTAAAGATGGTAAAGCAGTTATGGGAGTTCTTGGCCATGAACACAACACAACGTGAATGATTGGAGTTTGTTCATTGACTCCTCAAAACTGAGCTTGAAAGCCGTCTTTCTTAATTACGGAAATAAAAACATTTCTGTACCTATTTGCACATGCCGCAAACATGGAAGAGTCATACGACAACATGAAGTTGCTCTAAGAAAACGTTGAGTATCAGAAATATAAGTGGAATATCTGTGGAGATATCATGCACTTTTGCTAGGGTTGCAGCTAGGTTACACCAAGTACTGTTGTTTTTTATGTGAGTCGGATAGTAGGTACAAGCGAAATCACGAGATTCGAAAGGATTGGTCAACACGTACCTAAGTTGCTCCAGCCAAGAAAACTTTTGTGAACAGTACACTTGTTGACCCTCAGAATGTGGTCCTTCCTCATGTTCACATCAAGCTTGGACTTACGAAAAACTTTGTTAAAGCAATGAACAAAGCGTAAACTGGATTCACATACTTGAGAAATAAATTGCCCAGCATCAGTGATGCCAAAATTAAATAAGGTGTGCTTTTCAGGACCTCAGATCACAGAATTGTTACGAGATGAGTGCATAAACCTTTTAGGAAATCGTAAGGCGGAAAACTATTGTGAACTAAAGGGTGACCTTCCTGCCAAGCAATTGGATGCAATATGTCATTAAAGGTTTAGTTTTTGAACTCTTATTTAGACTTTTTCCCCAGAAAACCTGGGTGCGGTGAGCTTTTCCATCCGGAAATTTCTAAAATGAAAAAAACGTTACCAAGGCAACTGAATCCCCAGTATGCTGGGCGACGGCCCCTGAACTCTTCAGAGAGATATTCCTCAGGCAAAGTACGCAAGAAAATCAAACAAAGCTATTTTTTGAACCACAGCTTTGTCATTTGGATGAGATTTCAATGAGAATGTAAATATATAATTAATAATAAGGAACTATATACACCAACAGTACTAAGAATAGTATCATCATCATCATCATTGTCAACCATTATCAATCCACTGCTGGACGAAGGTCTCCCCAAGTTTCCTCCACAACGGTCTGTCTTGTGCCAGTCTCCTCCATGTCACTCCCGCATATTTACGAATTTCATCCACCCATCTCCCATGTGGTCTTTTTCTGGGTCTTTTCCTGTCCCTTGGAATCCAATCTAAAATTTCGGCTGTCCATCTATGGTCTGTCCTTCTGGCAGTATGTCCAGCCCATTGCCATTTCAGGGATTTAACTCTGATCATGATGTCTTCCACTCTCGTCATTTTTCGGATCCACGAGTTCCTCTTCTTATCTCTCCTGGTTATACCAAGCATGCACCTCTCCATGCTTCTTTGAGTTGTCTGCAGCCTTTGTATGTCTCTTTTAGTTAAGGTCCACGTCTCTGCACCATACGTAAGCACTGGAAGGATGCATTGATCAAACACTTTTCTTTTAAGACATAATGGCATATTGCTCTTGAAAATTATGCTGTTTCTTCCAAAAGCTCTCCAGGCAAGTTTTGTACGCCGATTAATTTCTTCATCAATGTGACCCTCACTTGATATCTGCTGTCCAAGATAAACATACGTATCTGTTATCTCCAGTTTTTCTCCATCAATCGATAAATCTTCATTTCTTGTAAAAGCATTGAACATCACTTTTGTCTTCTGAAAGTTCATTTTTAATCCCACTTCTTTACTCTTGTCAGCAAGTTCCTGGATCATACTCTGCAGCTCTGATGGGGTAGTTGCAAAAATGACTACATCATCAGCAAAACGAAGGTAAGAATAGTATAGCTATAACTATACTAGGAATTCGAATTTTTTGGCGTAGAGTAAAAATCAAAATTTCCAAGCTTTCGAGTTAAGGTCCACGTCTCTGCACCAAGCGAAATCACGAGATTCGAAAGGATTGGTCAACACGTACCTAAGTTGCTCCAGCCAAGAAAACTTTTGTGAACAGTACACTTGTTGACCCTCAGAATGTGGTCCTTCCTCATGTTCACATCAAGCTTGGACTTACGAAAAACTTTGTTAAAGCAATGAACAAAGCGTAAACTGGATTCACATACTTGAGAAATAAATTGCCCAGCATCAGTGATGCCAAAATTAAATAAGGTGTGCTTTTCAGGACCTCAGATCACAGAATTGTTACGAGATGAGTGCATAAACCTTTTAGGAAATCGTAAGGCGGAAAACTATTGTGAACTAAAGGGTGACCTTCCTGCCAAGCAATTGGATGCAATATGTCATTAAAGGTTTAGTTTTTGAACTCTTATTTAGACTTTTTCCCCAGAAAACCTGGGTGCGGTGAGCTTTTCCATCCGGAAATTTCTAAAATGAAAAAAACGTTACCAAGGCAACTGAATCCCCAGTATGCTGGGCGACGGCCCCTGAACTCTTCAGAGAGATATTCCTCAGGCAAAGTACGCAAGAAAATCAAACAAAGCTATTTTTTGAACCACAGCTTTGTCATTTGGATGAGATTTCAATGAGAATGTAAATATATAATTAATAATAAGGAACTATATACACCAACAGTACTAAGAATAGTATCATCATCATCATCATTGTCAACCATTATCAATCCACTGCTGGACGAAGGTCTCCCCAAGTTTCCTCCACAACGGTCTGTCTTGTGCCAGTCTCCTCCATGTCACTCCCGCATATTTACGAATTTCATCCACCCATCTCCCATGTGGTCTTTTTCTGGGTCTTTTCCTGTCCCTTGGAATCCAATCTAAAATTTCGGCTGTCCATCTATGGTCTGTCCTTCTGGCAGTATGTCCAGCCCATTGCCATTTCAGGGATTTAACTCTGATCATGATGTCTTCCACTCTCGTCATTTTTCGGATCCACGAGTTCCTCTTCTTATCTCTCCTGGTTATACCAAGCATGCACCTCTCCATGCTTCTTTGAGTTGTCTGCAGCCTTTGTATGTCTCTTTTAGTTAAGGTCCACGTCTCTGCACCATACGTAAGCACTGGAAGGATGCATTGATCAAACACTTTTCTTTTAAGACATAATGGCATATTGCTCTTGAAAATTATGCTGTTTCTTCCAAAAGCTCTCCAGGCAAGTTTTGTACGCCGATTAATTTCTTCATCAATGTGACCCTCACTTGATATCTGCTGTCCAAGATAAACATACGTATCTGTTATCTCCAGTTTTTCTCCATCAATCGATAAATCTTCATTTCTTGTAAAAGCATTGAACATCACTTTTGTCTTCTGAAAGTTCATTTTTAATCCCACTTCTTTACTCTTGTCAGCAAGTTCCTGGATCATACTCTGCAGCTCTGATGGGGTAGTTGCAAAAATGACTACATCATCAGCAAAACGAAGGTAAGAATAGTATAGCTATAACTATACTAGGAATTCGAATTTTTTGGCGTAGAGTAAAAATCAAAATTTCCAAGCTTTCGCACATCAACCAAATGGCGTTTTCAATAAAGGTAGCCAGCAAACTGGATAATAGAACACTTCAACAATTTGAATTTGTTGACTTGACTAGACAATAAATGAATTGACGCAAAGTGATCAGGCATTCGAAGAAACGAAGTCACGTTGGTTGGGCTCGCGGTACCATGGTAGAAAACGTAGCATTATTTGAAGAATTGAAGAACTGATTCCAAATGCGTGGCAACTCTAGAAAGACGCTATCATTGAAAGCCTCGCTGCTGGTCAAGATTGCCAAGGTCTCGCGAATGGCAGTAGAGGTCTGCATGGGCCTTCATTTGAAAAGCACGGCCCGGCCCAAGCCCGCACGTCCAAAGCCGATCCTGTATCCGGCCCGCTACAAATTTTTTAATTAAAGCCTACACCGTCCCGTGTATTTCTCCTGTTTCAAAGGCCCGGGCCGGCCCGTAAAATTTCAACAATTACTAAAACACGAATTTGACACCTGCTGCACTCGGCCATTCGACTCCTGAAGTGTTTTCGTTTTCTTAATTGCTAAACGTATTCTATTACAATAAACGTTAATTCTGAATATTTCTGTGACTCTGTATAAGTCACGTGACGTCTGAGGAGGTAAGGGACGTCTGGATGTCACGTGACGTCTGTGATTCTGTATAAGTCGCGTGACGTCTGTCTTGTATACTAAAAAATATTGCATGTAAACGACAATTTCCGTGCCTTTCAAATTTTCTGTGTTTTCAAATTATCATTTCCTACCGCCGGACCCGGGATATCCTTAAATATAGGGAGGATTAATTCAAAAAGTACGAAGTATCCAGAGTTATGAGTTCGATTCTTCTACTTTACATTGTCTACAAGCACATGTTCTCCGGAAGCGATTTTTAATCTTTCGGTTTCTTAAACTCCTTAATAAGTATGGAAGAATATTTATCAGCAACACTGAACTGAGCATATGCTAAGGAAAACAACGACAGACTGCCCAGCTAACCAGTGTCACAGAAGTTTTGAAAACGGCTGGGCTGGGATACCCAAGGATTCATTTGCCATCTGCTGATTCCCTGAGAGTACAAATGGGAAAACAACGACAGACTGCCCAGCTAACCAGTGTCACAGAAGTTTTGAAAACGGCTGGGCTGGGATACCTAAGGGTTCATTTGCCATCTGCTGATTCCCTGAGAGTACAAATGGGAAAACAACGACAGACTGCCCAGCTAACCAGTGTCACAGAAGTTTTGAAAACGGCTGGGCTGGGATACCTAAGGGTTCATTTGCCATCTGCTGATTCCCTGAGAGTACAAATGGGAAAACAACGACAGACTGCCCAGCTAACCAGTGTCACAGAAGTTTTGAAAACGGCTGGGCTGGGATACCCAAGGATTCATTTGCCATCTGCTGATTCCCTGAGAGTACAAATGGGAAAACAACGACAGACTGCCCAGCTAACCAGTGTCACAGAAGTTTTGAAAACGGCTGGTCTGGGATACCTAAGGGTTCATTTGCCATCTGCTGACTCTCTGAGGGTGCATATGGGAAAAATACGGCACAGATTTATGCACAGAAGTATCTTTCTCCCTGCCGATTCCAATTGTTTAGTAGGAGGGGAGGATGTCGTAAAACTTCTCCCGTGCCATTTAAGAAAACTTAAAAGCTTTTCACACATCTAGAGAACAACGTGCCACCGACCAGAATAAAAAAGATCGTATGCGAGCAGGTGGCTCGGTTTATAAATGCTGCTGTTAACAGCCTGCCCAGAAGCCTGAGAGAAGGGTGGAAGTTAGAGAGAGAGAGAGAGAGAGAAGGGACCACATTCACATTGAAAAACTAAGGGATCTGACCCACTCCAATTGTTTTGTAGGAGGGGAGGATGTCGTAAAACTTCTATTTTTTCCAACATCGGAAATTATTCAATCTTATCCTGCTGCTGTATATGTTGTGCGATTTCCAAACGAGAAAGGCACCATACAGCGATTGTTTTGCTCATTTAAAAAAAAACCCTGCTCGGCCCGTGTCTGTTTTACATTAAATATTGAAGCCGGCCCGTTTTCCCAACTTAGACATGAGCAAAGACCCGACCCGGCCCGGGCCCGTTCAGACCTCTAAATGGCAGTAGATTTGGTTGTAGAGTATGAAGCTAATTGTTTTATATCATTTTACATAAGGATGAGCGGAGTTGAACTTGGATTCTCTTGATAGGACAGTGGTTATTTTCCGGTCTTTTGTATCTCTTTTATGTTCGTTGATTCTAATTCTCAACGAACGTTTGGTCTTTCCGATGTAGTATCGCCTGGAACCGTCCGGATATCGTAGTAGGTTGGCATAAATACCTGCCTCATTCAGAAGAGGGGTTTGTCAAAAAAAACAATAGCCATCTGGTTAATGTACAAAATCTTGAAAATTTTGATTTCTACTCTACGCCAAGAAATTCCAATTCCTAATAAAGTAATACCCCGACTTACGCGAACTCGGAGCTACGCGATTCCTTACTACTGCGCTCCCACTTCGCCCCTTACCGCCCAGGACGTGTTTCGCGCAAATTCATCCAGTCATTCCTCCAGCGTTTGCCAGTGTCGCACTTGCAGTGAAATGTACGGACGTGTTTCACGCGAAACCATCCATGCACGATTTTCCCGATCGACGCAACTTGAGATTGTTTTGTGTTAGGTGCAAAATTGTGCCGTTTAAAATAAGGTACGTAATACTACCTGCAGTTATGTCCTCCAAACGAAGTAAGTCTGATTGTTGTACATCTAGCAAGAAAAGGAAAACGTTGACTTTGGAATTTAAACTCAACATCATTAAGGATTTTGATGGCAAAATGAAAATTTGTGAGCTAGCAAAGAAGTTCGATCTACCGGAATCCACAGCAAGAACAATCATAAAAGATAAAGAAAAAATTATCGCAGCGGTGAAAAATGCTCAGTCCTTGAATTCAGGCGTAATTGGTAAGCGCCATGGGATTATTGCCGAGATGGAAACGATGCTTAAATTATGGAGGGATAATCAAGTAAGAGTGAAGAAATGTCCAGTCGATCAGAACACCATATGTAACCAAGCTAAGCTGTTTTTTGAGAGGCTAAAAGTAGAAGCTGGAGAAGCAGCCAAAGTTGGAAACTTCCCAGTAATGGTTGGTTCAACCCATTTAAAAATTGCTGTAACTGGCAGAGCATCGCGGAGACCGGAGAGGCGGCAAGCGCCGATAAAGAAGCTGCGTCTTCTTTTCTTGAGACACTCAAGGCTATCATAGAAGAAGGTGGCTATAGCAGTCAAACCATATTTAATGTAGACGAGACCGGCCTATTTTGGAAGAAGATGCGCAAAAGAACTTTTATCGGGCGTGAAGAAAAAACGTTTCCTGGCTTTAAAGCTTCCAAAGACCGATTGACAGTGATGGTTGGTGGGAACGCAGCTGGTGATTGTAAGTTAAAACCCCTCTTAATTTATCTCTCCGAAAATCCAAGAGCACTAAAAAATAAATCTAAAGCTGGTTTGCCAGTGATTTGGAAGTAAAATCCTAAGGCTTGGGTGACATCTTTCATTTTTGAAGAGTGGTTTGGTCACCACTTCATAGCTGAAATCGAAGCCAGTCTAAAAAAAAATCCATTTAAAGTGATGCTCATTATTGACAATGCACCCGGTCACCCGCCTGCCACTATAATTGATTTCGACATACGGGTGAAAGTTGTTTTCTTGCCTCCAAATACAACCAGCTTACTTCAAACGTTGGACCAAGGCGTTATCAAAACATTCAAAGCGTACTACACGCGACGTTCGTTTGCACAACTGAATGAAGCTATGAGGCTAAATGATCAACTGTCTGTTAAAGAGTTTTTGGAAACAGTTTAATGTTTTAAATGCCGTAAAGGATCATCGGATATTTTTGAGCTCAAATATCCCAAAAAACCTTGAATGGTGGTGTGTGGAAAAAACTTTGTCCGTTCCTTTTTCAGTGCGAGGCGGAAACGATGCCCGAAACCGATCAAGTCACTCAGGCAATAGAAGAAGTTGTCCACCTTGCTAGGCAATTGGATTTGGAAGTCGACAGCGAAGATGACAGCGAGCTGTTAGATTCACATAACAAGGGGCTTACAATTGATGAGCTCATAGAGATGCATGAGCAAAGCGTTGCTGAAGAGGCCGACACCGTACACCCAGTTCCACCAGAACAACACATGACAATTGCAAACTTAACACAAGGTTTCAGCTTAATTGAAAAAGGGTTAAAGATTTTGAAGAACACGGATTCTAATGAGGACCGGATTGCAGCCACAAGGGAAAGAATAAAAAAATCATTAGCTTGCTACGAAGAAATTTTGTGTAAAAAGGCGTTGTGCCGTCAGACGATTCTGTTAAATTTTATGGAGCCATCGACATCGAAATAACTTTCTTTTATGTAAGTCTTTCATGTTTTAATATATGTACTATGTAGGAATAACTGCAATTTGATTACATTTTTAACAAAAGACAGATGCTTTTGTAAACCTTTGGTCCCAGTTAACTAACATTTATATGTATTTGTATGCAAAATTGCACCCCGACTTACGCGAATTCGACTTACGCGCTTATTGTCGGTCCCACCTATCGCGTAACTTCGGGGTATTACTGTATAGTTATACTATTCTTAGTAAATATAAAGGTTTTTAAAAATTAAATTGCATGTCATTCAAAAACCTTACCTAATAGAGAAATTTTACAATCATACTTATATAGATTCAGCACAAAATTACTATAAAAATCTAGTATTTTCTTTCTTGGGACAGGGAAAAAGGTTTTTTTGTTTTGTTTGTTTTTTGTTGTTGTTGTTGTTGTTGCCCAGTTTTATGGATAAATCCATGTAGAATATAAAGATTCAATTTATTTCCAGATCCGTTGAAGTTTAGAAGCAGAACAGCTAATCCTGGAGAGTAAATGTCGTTTTCCACAATTCCAGTATCTTTTGTAAGAAACTGTTATGCACTTTTTTCATTTTGATTACTTGGAATTTGGGAAGTGTCGTGAGTATTTAAGAACCCCGGAAATCAGATCAGATCACATGTAGAGGATTTTAGGACGGAAGTGTCTGATCCCAGGTCTTGCCGCCCCGGTGGCGCAGTGGTCTAAGGCACTGGCCTCTGATCGTTCGTCCGTAAGGGGTCCGGGTTCGAATCCCGGTCAGGCATGGATGTTGTGTTTGTCTTACGGCACTAGCTCTCTCCCTTCCCTGGAACCAGTGACCCTAAATTAGGGACGGGCGACTGCTTATAGCCCATTGAGTTGCTCACGGTGGTCGTTTAACCTCCAATAAAAAAAAAAAAAAAAAAGATCCCAAGTCTTAAACAACCCTTAGAGATAGGAAGCTAGAACATTTGGGCTAGGTGCCCGATAGGAGAGTGACTCGGAAGCGAGGTAAAAAGGGGGAGGAAGACGCCCTTATTTATTACCGCGGGGCCAGTACCTGGGGCACGACGGCTTAACGTGACCAACCGACGCTCGACGGATATTTAGTGGTTCCAGAGTTCGTAACTGCCCGGGGTCGAACCTGAGGTTCCTCCGTGGTTGTTGCGATCGTTGTCCACTAGGCCATCCGCAGCCCTTAGGACCGGAAGGTGGGATGTGGGCGGTTCTTAATTTCGGGTCATTGGTCTCAGGAAAAGGAAAAACCGGTGGTGTAAGGGAAAATACAGCTTACATGTCATGACTAAAGCCCGGATGTTTAAGCAAAATGCTTATTTTGCGTATTTTTGCATTTTTAGCCCCTTTGAGGGGAAAAAAGCATATTTTAACTTTTAGTGCTTAGTTTTGCACATATCCTGAAAATTTTCTAGAAAAGCACCCTTGAAAAAGGAAATTATCGTTTTTTAGACTTAACTCGTAACAACATCGTGACACAATGGCGAAACAACTTAGAATTTTTTCTCCATTACAGAATGGTGGTAGTAAAAAGAATCCACTTCCAGTCAAACCCCAGCAAAACCACAAGGGTTGGGAAACTGCTGGCCACCAGCTGACAGTGATGGGTCACTGCTGGCTGAAATCTGCCACTCACGGTACGATAGCGATCCGTTGGTGGTAGCGCCATCAGTTGGCAGCCATTAATGGCCCTGCAGCATCGCCGTGAACTACGGGCCTCTACGCAAGTGCTACTAGTGGCCCGTAGCTGGCAACCGAAACAACCCCAACAGGAGGTGGAAGGAGCGGAACTGCGCATGCGCCGAAGAAACACGTGAACATTCTTTCGTGGTACCAGTTAGTTGAAGACGACGCCCTCGCCATCGTGTTGTTTAGTGGATGTTAAAAAAAAAGCCATATGTAGACAGACGGATTAATTTCCTAATGAAATGCCGCGTTGACGAAGATTACCGTCGGAGGAAAATTTTATAAATATTTAATGAACTGTAAGAATCAGTCAATTAATCTCATGTATTTATAGAAACTCATTTCGTAGCAAAATTTCCACACTAACACACCAAGAATCGAGAATACAAACAGCCATGAAACACACTCACTCCATTCCCATGAATAACAAGAAAAAATTTCTGTATAATCTTCATACACTAAACTGCTTCAAACAGAAGTCCCGGAAAGACATTAAAAAATCGTTGTGTTATTAAAAAATAAGAATTACACGAGTACAAAATGGATATTTTCGTTACAAAACTATTCAGTATTTGAAAAAAAAAAGACGACGCTATGTGAATATAATGTACTCATCCATGCTTTGAATACCCAAGATTGGAGGAATTCGCTGCTAAAAATAACCAGAAGTTAAATAAAATATCATTCCTATTTAAAACAAATGCAGCTTCGGAACGTGGAAAAAATATATACAAATGTGTGTGTTGTGACGTGCCTGCCCAGCAGGACGCACACGACATAAAGGCAGATAGCAGCGATAACGAACGTCCGCGTAGCTCAATTGGTAGAGCGACTTATTCCGGAATGAAGGGACCTGGATTCGAGCCCCGCCCGGCGTGGACAAAATATGACGGAGGATTTTACTTCGTTATAATGGCGCTCGAACTTCCCAGATGACCCGGCTGTTCAAGATCTCGCAATGGTGTGATGTTCTTTCCACACCGCGAGATAGGAAAAATCAGAGAATCCCTTCTCCAGCGCTTCGAAAAATATATGTGTGTGACGTTACATTCCACACACTAGATTGACTGGGAGTTCTCAAGTGCACGTTCTACTGCGGATGGCTGCCTGCAACGATTCATGGTCACGGCTGACCCGTGGGCCATGCCCCCGGCCTTCTTTCGAGGGGGGGGTGCATGTGACGTGCCTGCCCAGCAGGACGTACATGACATAAAGGCAGATAGCAGCGATTACAAACGTCCGCGTAGCTCAATTGGTAGAGCGGCTTATTCCGGAATGAGGGGACTCGGCGTGGACAAAAATGACGGAGAAATTTACTTCGTTATAGTGTCTTTGGTGAACGGTGTTTATCTTTTCCTTTTTTTTCTTTTTTACTACTACTACTGGAAAATTGACGGACAAGATTCGCCAAGCCATCAGTTACGTCACGCGATTGCCGGCTGCCACCGCCGGGACACTGATGGACCACATTAGGCTAGCCATCATTTATGGCACGTACTTTCAGGTCCTCTTAAGGGACGCTTGTGGCAGTCACAGCCTGTGATGGATAACTGAAGTCCCTGTTCTGGCATATTGCTACTGATGGGGTCCCAACTGTTGACCAGCTGCTCGCCCACCTGGTGGCCGCCGGGACATTTTATTGACGGTTCATGTAACAGCAACATAGTGCTGGGCCACTGATGGCACTGCTGGCAGCCAGCAGTGGCCCAGTGCTGGCCCAGCAAGACTGTTTCTACTGGGAAAGAAACGTTTAATCTACTCTCCACTAAACAAGGAGAGACATGCTCTGGGGCTGTTCATCATAGTTTAGGCTTGATCCCCTAGCTCCAATGCTCGGGAATCTTAACGCTGTGGCTCATTATTACATTTTCAACAATTCTGTGCTCCCAGAATTATGGCAACAGTTTGGTGAAGTCAAGCCAGTAACCACTAAAGGTCCAGGTCTGGCAGCGCTCAATTTTTTAGTCTGGCAGTCATTTCTTTTTGGCCCGTCCTAGCGATTCACACTGCAATCCAGTGCTCGACCTCTCAATAAACAAAGACACGTTTTAGCAACACATAGCAACCAAAAAATTGTTATTCGGTCACCGCTGGGGATCTGAATCCCAGATCTCTCGACATCTGGCCGAGCGAGTTAGCCTTACACCACGGTGGCAAACAATCTATGGTGCTATGCGTGTTTTTTCTGTCAGCTTCTGACATCATAAATCCGTTAGATGGGCTCAGCTACTGAGACGTATCCTGACAGAAAAACACACATAGCGCCGTGGATTGTTGCCAACGTGGTGTAAGGCTAACGCGCTCGGGTAGATATCGAGAGATCTGGGATTCGGATCCCCAACGGTGGCCGAATAACAATTTTTCGGTTGCTATGTGTTGCTAAAACGTGGAAAGAGCGATGTCTTTGTTCATTCACTGACGCCTCGTATTTGGAGGATTTTCACGCCCGACCTCTCTTTTATTTTGTGCTAGACCCATTTTTACAGTCTTTGTCCGACCTTTGTCATCAGTCGCCCCTGCCAACTTCTTTGCCTGGCTACGAGCCTGGGGGAACGCCCTTTCATTTACCAACAAAACAATGCCCAGCCTACAAAGTGAGATCCGTACAGGAATGGTTGATGAGATGGGTGTGCAAGAACTTGATTGCCCTACACAGAGTCCCGATCTCAACCGGGTCAACCTTATGAAACACTTTTAGGGTGAATTGGAACAGCGAGTGTAAGCCGGGACGAAACGTTCGACATCGGTGGCCTACCTTACTAGTGTTTTTGTGTCAGAATGGAAGGCAGTTTCCATAGCAACGTTCCAAAATCTACTGGACGGCCTTCTCAGCAGAGTGGAAGCTGAGATACTAGCGAAGGGCGGACAAACTCAATATTAATTACTTCCCCATTACAGGGAATTTGTAAGTGTCTGAATACTCTTGATCTGATGTTGTATATGAATCCTACAGCAAAACTTTCAGGAATAATTATTACACACAATCAACGTGGATTAGGAACATCAAACAGAAGTCATCGCTCTTTCCACGTTTATAAGTGAGTCACGGGCAAATTATCATCGGCTGCCACCAGGAATCGAACCCAGGTCTTCCAGTTACGCGCCGGACATGCTACCACTGCACCACAATTTTTCGTGACTATGAGAATTTTTCCGTAACTCAGTTATAAACTTGGAAAGAGCGATGACTTCTGTTTGATGTTCTTAATCCACGTCAATAGTGTGCATTAATTATTCATTCACCTCCTAGTTATTTGTTCTGTCGCTGTTTTTTTTTTTTTTGATTGGAGGTTTAACGACCACCGTGAGCAACTCAATGGGCTATAAGCAGTCGCCCGTTCCTAATTTAGAGTCACTGGTTCCAGGGAAGGGAGAACCAGTGCCGTAAGACAAACACAACATCCATGCCTGACCGGGATTCGAACCCGGACCCCTTCCGGACGAATGATCAGAAGCCATCGCTTAGACCACTGCGCCACCGGGGCAGCTCTGTCGCTGTTTACCATCTTTGGTGAATCCCCAGCATTGTGCGGGGCTCCAAAGAAGCAACCTGCCATGTGGATTGGCAGATAGTTGTATGTGGTCTGGAGAATTCGAGGCCACTGTGGTGCAGTGGTAGCATGTCCGGCGCGTAACTGGAAGACCCTGGGTTCGATTACCGGTGGCGGTCGATGAGAATTTTTCCGTGACTCACTTATAAACGCGAAAACAGCGATGACTTCAGTTTGATGAAAACTTTCAGGCAATTTGAATGCATATTTCTCGATTTTTACTGCATAAATGCTTGCTCGTTTTGGAGGTTTTTAGTACTTGAACATCCGGGCTTTAGTTACCACACATAGCATTTTGCCGGTGGTGGTTTCGAACTCACATCTTTCCACTACGAAGCGGCTGTTCTCCCAGTCAAACTTCGCCGGTTGGCTTATCGTTGCTTCATCATCGATTTGACTCACGCGTCGCCACAGTAATACGTCATCTACGTCACGTCACCTAGTACATTACATGCCCCCCCCCTTTGAAAAAGGCGGAGGCAGGAAATCGCAGGTATTTGGCCAGCTGACAGCCATGCTCGAAGGAGCATCTCATTGCGGAAGAAATTTTTTATCAATACACTGCCTGACAGAGAAAATGCCACACCATGAAGGAATGCTCGAAAACAGACCAAACTGCACACACAGATAGCCAAGTAGGTCCTAAACAAATGATTTATTTGTCACATACAGACTTGGCTCCAGCGACCGAATATACAGGATGATCAATAAGGAGTGTGGCCCCATTTTGGGCGATACAGCGTTGAATCCGACATGGCGTCGAAGCAATGAGAGTGCGAATGGAGTCCTGGGGATATCGTGGACCATGTGGTGTTTGTCCGAGTCCACAGTTCATCTTCATTTTTCGGGGGTGGGAAGGTATTCAAACGACGTCCAATCGTGTACTCACAGATGCTCGATGGGCGAGACGTCGGGGGATCGTGCTGGCCACGGAAGCACCCGCACACCGTGTAAAGCATTCGGGCTGATCCGAGCGGTATGCAGCCGAACGTTATCTTGTTGAAAAACGGCGTTTGGGATGCCATGCAGATACGGTAGTGCCAAGGGCCGAAGCAGATTTCAACATAGCGGCGTGTCGTCAATGTGCCAGAAATGCGTACCAGTGGTGAGCGACTGCGGGCGTTGTAGCATACCACACCATGATTCTACTTTGCCGGGTCGTGTGGCGCTCCACAACGGCGGAGGAATCCGCCCGTTGGCCACGTCGCCTCCAGACTCTCACACGGTGATCATCCGTGGTGAGACAGACCGCGATTCGTCGCTGAACACCTCACTGTTTCATTCGGCAACCCACGCAGCTCAGGCATCACGCCAAGCGTTAACGACGATGGCTTGCTGTTCAGGGTAGCCTTCGCAACGGACGGCTGGACAGCAAACCAGACGCAGCCAATCGGCGCGACACTGTCCGCGTCGATATCGGAACATCCAAGTCTCCCCGTACACTCCGCAAAATGTCACGCGTTGAGGCCTGTGGGTCCTCTACGGCATGACGTCAGATGCGACGATCGGGGTGATCGGATGTACATCTCCGTGCTCCGGTCCCCCTACGACGCGCACAGATCCTTCCTGGGACCACTGTCTTGAAATAAGACCAACTGTTGTGGAAAACACGTTGCGTTTCTTCCGCAATACGACGCAAGGACCATCCGGCGGTGCGAAGGCCTACGATGATACCTTTCACGAACTCATCCGTTTGATGAAATCATTTACGACGGCGTCTTACCAGCATTGGCACTCCTTATTCGTTCTTTAGATACGGTTGCAGCAGAAGCACTCACTTCTCGCGGCCGTGACTAAGTCACGACTGATGGTTTAACGGGATGGTTGTCCGCTTGTATCCCGCTCGCCGTTCGTGCGATTGGCCTGCAAATGCAATCATTCGCATAACTTGTACGTGTGCACACGTCCTTCAATTTGCATCGCGCTGCGTTCACGTCTTCGCGGTGTGGCATTTTCTCCCACAGGCTGTGTACATGCATGGAGTGCAAGACTCACCAAACAAATTTATCAAACCTATTACGCGCAATGGATTCACTTTCGTTCGGGCGATAACATAGCTCTTAAACTTTTGCCGGTATTCAGTTTCGACAACACGTCTTCCTACTCCGGAGCGGCTGTTATTCCAACTAAACTACGCCGGCAGGCTAATCGCTGCTTCAATGCCGATTTGACTCATGCGTTACCTCAGTAGTATGTCGTCTACGTCATTTCACGTAGTACGTTACAATGTCTTACCAGGTCCAGGCGCCAGCTTCTGGGATAATTAGACCGCCGGGAAACAAACTTTCGTGAAATTTCAATTCTGCATTTTACGAAATTTGATGTGTATTACTGCATTTTTCTCATGGAACCTATTCCTTAATTAAATTAAATTAACCAGCAAAAACAGTCTTGCTGGGCCGGTACTCAAGCCAGCACTGACAGCCAGCAGTGGTTGGTTGGTTGGTTGGATTGGAGGTTTAACGACCACCGTGAGCAACTCAATGGGCTATAAGCAGTCGCCCGTCCCTAATTTAGGGTCACTGGTTCCAGGGAAGGGAGAGAGCCAGACAAACACAACATCCATGCCCGACCGGGATTCGAACCCGGACCCCTTACGGACGAATGATCAGAGGCCAGCGCCTTAGACCACTGCGCCACCGGGGCGGCCGGCCAGCAGTGGACCAGCACTATGTTGTCGTTGCCCAAACGTCCATAAAATGTCCCGGTGGCCACTACATTGCCCAGAAGTTCAAGCCAACCGTTGGCACCCCATCCGTTATCCATGACAGGAAGTGGCTGCCACAAACGGCCCTTAAGCGGCCGTTTGTGGCAGCCACGTCCAGCCTAATGTGTTCCACCAGATTCCCGGCAGTGGCAGCCGGAAGTCACATGACGTAACTGATGGCTTACCGAAACTTATCCGCCAATTTCCCAGTAGCAAATATAAAAAAATAATCACAGTTCCCCAAAGGTAACACTCCTCTTCCTTTCCCGACGAAACTTCTACATAGCGCTAAGAAATTTCTTCAAGAGATCCGAAAAAACGCCCGGTGGATCAGGGTAGCATCAAACGTCGCCAGCTTGTTTGCGAAGCGGACGATTTAGCCACTAAACTAGGTTGCCACATACGAGCGTCTGCTTGAAGGTGAGCCTCTTTCCTGCGCGATGTGAAACGAAGGGTACTGTTTTGAATTTTTCATCGTTGTGTGTTATTTTCTATGAACGTTCGTTTAATATAATTCATAAATTTAAATTTTTCGACGTAATGATTGTTTTTCTTTACCTTAAGGGAACTTCACTCACTTTCAACGAGTGTACCAACTTAAAGACGTTTTCCAAAGTTTTGTGCTGTCCTTGTGGTCTTGAAATACGATTATTTAATTATTATACACTGGCGGAAAGTGAAAAAAGAACACCAAGAAGGAATTGGCGGACGATCATAAAATTTGAATATGTTAATGGGGTTAAGTTTACGTAGGTGTGATGCCAATTTCGGGACCAACCGGTGAGGACTTACGCCACAGCACGGCATAATATGCAAATTATCGTCGGTGATATTAAAGGAGTACGGCGAAGTGAATGTAATCAGTCGTCGGCGTACGGACACGTGCGAAGACCCTGAAGAAGCTGCAATGCCTGGACATGGAAGACGCGTGCGATTTCAGTAGTTATCGGACTTTGAGCGAGGTCGTCTAGTCGGACTCCGCGAAGCCGGGTGGTCGTATCGTCGTATTGCGGAGCGAATTGGACAGGAAAAAGTGGTGGTGGTACAATGGTGGCGTAGATGGTCCGAGGAACATTCCCACACGATAAGACGTGGAACCGGGAGTCACAGACGGACTGATGAGCGGACCGATCGACGCATAAGAAGAGCGGCGTTGTCAAGCAGAACATCCACTGCGACGCAAATCCGAGCTGCCGTTGCACCTGAGGTGACTGTGCGAACAATCCGCAACCGTCTACTGGATGCAGGACTACGTGCACGTGTGCCTCTGGCATGTGTACCTCTGACTCCAGCCCACCGTCAGGAACGGCTGCAGTGGTGGCGCCACCGTCTGCACTGGAGAACGCAATGGCGATCAGTCGTGTTCAGCGATGAAAGCAGATTCTGTTTGGGAGCCTCCGATGGCCGTATGTGTGTTCGCAGACGCACAGGGGAGCGTCTACACCCGTCTTGCATCCGTCAGCGACACACAGGGCCTACACCTGGTACCCTGGTGTGGGGAGCAATCAGCTATCACTACCGTACACAGCAAGTATTTGTACCGGGTACGTTAAACAGCACCTCCTACATCAACAATATCATTCAGCCTGTTGTTCTGCCATTTGTAAGGTCGGTCCCTCGTGGTGTTTTCCAGCAAGATAACGCACGCCCACACACGGCACGTGCAACGCAACATGCACTTCAGGGTGTGAGACGACTTCCATGGCCTGCACGTTCACCGGATTTGTCCCCCATTGAGAACGTGTGGGATTTTATGGGACAACGACTTATCCGGTCTCCACGGCCAGCCACGACCATCCCCGATTTAAGCGTCCAGGTTGAAGATGCTTGGAACTCAATACCCCAAACTTACATCCAATATCTGTACGACAGACTCCATGCCAGAATTGCACAGTGTGTGACGCAGTTCATAACGGTTCAACCTCGTACTAACCATGTTACATGGAAATGTTATTTTTCAGTTTACCAGCAAATACAGCTGTATTTTGCCATAATGTTTTGATCACGTTATCCTCTGTGTATTCCGTTATTATGCTGTATAAATTTCGTTGGTATCAGACGTCTCCTTCTTGGTGTTCTTTTTTCACTTTCCGCCAGTGTATTTACCTTCTCATGTCACATTCTGTTACATTTTTAACGTTGTATCTGTGTTTTTCCACTGTCCGAAGCTACTTTTTTCTAAATATTAGGGGTATGCAACCAGTACATATTTATTCAACGAAATATTGGCCGTTAGCATCAATGACATTATGCCAGTTTTCAGGCGGCAAATGAATGTCCCTGTGATAGAAGGACTCGGGTTTTGAGCTGAAGAACGCAGTGTCGAAATTTTCCACCTCTGGAACTGTTGTGAACCGCTGTTGGGCTAAGGCATGTTGCATAGTGCGAAACAGATGGAAGTCTGAGGGTACAATGTCCGGGGACCGAGCTCGGTTAAACCTCCCAGTGTAGCTGTTAAAGGGTTGATTTCGTGATGTCACCGATATGTGGTCTAGCATTATCGTTTAACAGGATGACTGGGCGGTGTCCTTTATCTGTCCATGGGCGATTTTGCTCGATCGTGGCGTTCAATTTCATCAACGGATCGCTATATCGTTGTGCAGTGATTGTTTCGGCCAGTTTCCACAGTTCGAAGTACAGCACTCCATACATAAACCACACCACACACACAGCACCTTTTCCCCGTGGATATCCTCTTTTGCAGTGGATGATGATGGCTGGCCTGGGTCAACCCAGGATAGCTTGCGTTGTCGCAATAGACCCATTTTTCATTCCCGGTGGCAACCTTCCACAAGAAATGTTTCTCTTGAAACCTCTTCAGCAACGACGTGCAGATGCCCAATCGTTGATCAATATTACGCTCCGTTAAAGTATGCGGAACCCACTTACCAATCTTCTGGATCTTTCCGAAGGCCTGTAGACGCCGTAGCACCGTCGTTTGAGCCACTTTCAAACGTTTCGCCACTTGCGTGGTCGATTGTGTGTCACCCTTTTGCAATAGCGATTCCAGTTCCTCGTCTGCGAGTTCCTGCGGTCTACCTGCACGTGGCTTGCCTTCCAAGCTTAGATCTCCTTTCTTAAACCTGGCAAATCATTCTCGACACGTCCACTCACCCATAATCGTTTCACCATACGCCTGACATATTGAACGGTATGCTTCACTCGCGCTTTTCCCTAAATTAAACATGAATAACAAACAGTGCCGGAAATTAATTTTATCGACCGCCATACTTGGCTTCATGTACGAACTGACAGCACAGTTAGATCCCTACAGCGCCCTCTAGCGGGGGCAGCGGAAACTTTTCCATACCCCTCTAATATGAAAAATATTTCATTTTCCTTCTGGTTATTTTTAGCAACGAATTCCTCCAGTCGCTGCCAACAGCGCATCGCTATACCGTACAGGGAGCGGCTGACGTCAGCCAGCAGTGACCCATCACTGCCATCTGGTGCCCAGCACTTTCCCAACACTTGTGTTTTTTTCTGGAAGGATATGAATTTTGTTTAAAAAAAACGAAAAATGAAGAATCATGGAATGTATTGCGGCTTCGTGTGATAAATATGATGTTAATAACTGAAACGTACCGTTTAAGGTTCCATCTGCATATTTTGAGTTTTGCTATAGTGAATGATTGTACACTCACGGAAAATAAAATTTGTGCACCTAGAAGAAATCATGCTACAACCGCGAGACTTTGGAAATAGCTACAGTGCGTGCTGGTATGCAAATGATCCGCGTTTCGTGCGATTGCGCTTGACCGCACCCCCTGTAGTGGCGCTGCAAACACGAACCCGCAGCCTTATAAACCGGCGTGTAGTCGATGACCCATGAAAACGAAAATCACCGGAAGACACAAGCAACAGTACAGAGTGACACTAATGCCGGGTAAATGCCATAGGCGTCGATTAATTAAACTTACAGACTTTGTGAGAGGCTTGATCATCGGGCTGAAAACCGCAGGGTGGTCAGCGCGCTGGACATCTCGCCACGTGGGTCGTTCTGACCATACCGTCGTACTGTGTTGGGAATAGTGGACATGTGACGGCACTGACCCACGACGGAGCGGTTCCGGACGGCCCAGGAGGACCACCGATAGAGAGGATCGACGGATCGTACGCCAGGCACGAACGGGTTCCTCAGGAACCCGGTCCACTATACAGGTAGATGTAGCGGTTCCTGTGTGTCTACGGACCATTTCCCGACGCCACGCAGAAGTGAATCTACGATCCCAGTGTGCCTTACGTGTTCTGCCATTAACACAGGGAGATCGCCGGTTCCGTGCGCAGTGGTGACAGACCAGAGCGACGACAAACTCCACAGACTGGTGACGTGTGCTGTTTTGCGATGAGTGCCGCTTCCTTTTGGGGACGGATGATCATCGTGTCCGGGTGTGGAGGTCCCCGGGTGAGCTGCACAATCCCAACCTTGCTATCGGGCGCCACACCTACCCCACTGCAGGTATTATGGTCTGGGGAGCCATTGCCTACGATAGCCGATCATCTCTAGTAGTGGTACGTGGATCATTGACGGGCTAGCGGTATGTGGATGAGATCCTATGGCCCCATGTGCTCCCATTCCTGGCCGGGATTCCAGGTGTGCTACACCAGCTGGATAATGCCCACCCGCACACGGCTCGGGTTGCCCAAGACTGCTACATCATGTCCAGACACTTCCATGGGCTGCCCGCTCCCCGGACATGTCCTCTATTGAGCACGTGTGGGGCCAGTTGAAACGCCAGCTGCCGCCGTGCTGCCTTATCCGGGATTTACAGCACAGCGTCCAACACGTGTGGGCCAGTCTGCCGCAGGACAACATCTGGCGTGTGTTCGCCTCCATGCCGGACCGTATTGCAGTATGTATCGCCGCACGAGGCGGTGCGACGCGCTATTGAAGATGACCGGACTGCGTGCCACAGATCCCTCTGTAATTATCCTGCAGCTCTGTTTATGCCATCATGTGTATCATTCATCTGTGTCATTAGGTCCATAAAATTTCAGTTCAAACCGATGCTTCCTTCTTGGTGCGCAAATTTCATTGTCCGTGAGTGTAAAATGTAGCCATGTAAAGCATGGCTGTGTTTGTCTCCTTACTATTCTGAGTATACACCTTCCCTGGGATAGACGATTCTATCTAGCTCTATATACCCATGGAGAAATGAATTAGTAGAATTTTAGGTTAAAAATTCTAATATATTCATTTTCTTAGTCTTATTTCAGCTTCCGATGCATCACAGACATCCCGATTTCCGGTACTGACCTTTCCTTGAGTCATACACAGCGCGTCAAAGAATTTTTAAGACTGGGTCTGTAAAATGAAATAGAAATAAGAAATTAAAATTTGTTTTGGTTTGCTATTCAGAATAAGTCCCTCGGGCTTTAATACACTTGTTACAGCGATTTAATAATGATTCGAATGCCTGTTCCAGTTCACTTTGCGGAATTGCTTTAAAAGCACGCGTCGAAGCTATTTGTATGGTCGAAATATCATAAAAAAACCCCACCCATTTAACGTCATTTTAAGTTTGGGGAACAAAGAAAAGTCGTAGGGTGCTAAATCTGGCTAATACCGTGGATGATTCAACACACAGACGTTATTTTTCGCCAAAAATCTACGAACAAGAAATGAGGTGTGACTGGGTGCATTATCGTGCAACAAACACCAACTGTTTTCATCTCAATATTCTGGACGAATGCGACGAATTCTGCCCATCAAACGCCTCAAAACACTTAAATAAAACTCACCAGTAATTGTTTGTCCACTTGGAACAAATTCTTTGTGGATAATACCCTTGCTATCGAAGAATGTAATGAGCATTGTTTTGATTTTCGATGGAACTTTTCTTTTTTCTTTTTTTTTTTTTTGGCTTGTGGCGAGTTTTTTAACTTCCATTCCGCACTTTGTCACTTTGTTTTAGGATCATATTGAAAACACCATGTTTCATCGCCAGTAACAATCGATTTTAAGAAGTTTGGATCATATTCAGCGGCTGAAATGATATCTCTGCAATGTGCACTTCTCCTTGATTTTTGTTCATTGGTTAACGTGTGTGGAACAAATTTAGCACAAACTTTTGTTTTGCCCAAATCTTCATGCAGAATGGTTCGAATCGTTTCTTTGTTGATGTTTAAAGACTCTTCCATCATTCTTAGTGACGCACATCGATTGTTTGCCACGAAATCACGATTTGTTTTAATAATCTCAGGTGTCCTAGATGAACTTGGTCTTCCGGTATGCTTATCATCTTCTAGCGTCTCTCTTCCGTCCAAAAAACGTTTATGCCACAGGAAAACTTTTGATCTACTTAAACAAAACTCACCGTGAACTTGTTTCATCATTTGGTACGTTTCCGAGACACTTTTACCAAGTTTTACGTTAAATTTAATTACAGCCCTTTGTTCCCTCTTAATAATTCAACATGAAAAAAATTTAACTTCTCTAATGAACCGCCGTTTCGTATGAGTTACTTTAACAACTGCGCAGTACTTTTGGCAGAAAGCAAGCAGATGGTCACGGTTTATAACGCATTCGCGATTACACTGGTGGCGTCACTGTAGGCTGAAATCTAGCGGCAGCTTTAAAAATTCTTTGACTCACTGTGTATGTGATAAAGCATGAAGAATAATATTCGCACTTTATGCCGTGTGTTACTTTTTAATAAAGAATTATGGTGGCTATGCGCAAAACAAATTTCTTTGTTACGCTTTAATTTATGAATTTTTACTCAACAAAATTTTAATTAATTAAGTAAGTGCGATCTGGTAATGCAATTACTTTTACCTTATCGTAATTGTCTGTCAGGAAATTAAAATTTCGTTAAAGACATTTTGAGAAACATTAGCGTTTTAGCTATTCCAAGATTTATTTAGAACCACGAAATATACCGCTTTCTTATTTGCTAAGAAGCATGACTCGCGGCATGAAAAATTATTGCAGTTGCTTAAGAATTCAGCGTGATTTTCAGTAAATCTCAGCAAATACTTTACGATGTTTCTTTCGCCCTGTTTTTTTCATTGGGAAGTTCTTAATCCCTAGAAGCACGAGCGGAAAATGAAAGCCTTTTCTTATTAGTTTCAATGATAAACTCCTTTGTCAGCATTTTAGGAACAGCAAAAATTGTAGAAACATTTGGAATAATCAAATAATGAAAATAGCTCTAACACTGTCGCGCTTGGTTAGCTCCATATTTGACGTTGGAAATTGCTGATTTCAAAATTCTAGCGTAGCAGAGGGAATTCACTAATCATGATGCAGCAGCGTCTAGGACGATATTCAGCGAAACAACGAAAATTTTGTTTATTTAAAAAACTAAATTGAGGAGACTGAGCGAACAACTGCGATAGTCTACGTACTGGAATCGAAATTAATCGTCTTCCTCGAATACAAAGACTCGTTTTTATTTCGCAGTCATCTGTTCGATTTCGTTCAGTGTTCCTAAACTACGTAGAGCTCCCCTAGCAAGCTCAGTGCCGGAAATACTTGCTTTGAAGTATTATAAAATCAATGATAAAACAAATCGCAAGTAGAAGCCGTATTAAAAGCAAACTCCAAAGGACTGCGTGCTTTTCACTATTTGCTAGTAATTCCAATATCTGAGCCATCATTTTTTCTGCAAAATACATTGCACTTTTTCTTCTTTAATAATACTCTTTTTAAACCGGTGCATGGCATTATTTAATATAAAACATGTAATTTGTTTTATTACTTTACTGACGTCACTTTTGGGTGGGTAGCTACACTCTCTACCAAAAAGTAATTGGACCCCCTTGATAGCAAAGGAAAACGAACTTTATTCACTTTCAATAGTTGGTGGAGCCTCCACGAGCTGCGATTACAGCTTCGACCCTCCGGGGCATACTCTCAACCAGGCGTTGTACGACGGCTAGCGGTATTTTCTTCCACTCGGCTTGGAGAAGACAGATCAGTTTCTTCACCGATTTTGGACGGTGGGTGCACCCCTTAATTCGATGCTCCAACTCGTCCCAGGGGTGCTCGATAGGGTTAAGGTCCATGATCTGCGCAGGACCGTCTATTCGATTAACCCCATTGTACCATACCAAGCCATGGTGGACCTCGCAACATGACAGGTGGCATTGTCATCCTGAAAGTAACATGGGTCCACCCCGTAAAACTGCCACAACGTAGGAAGCGAATGGTCATCCAAAATGGTGCAGTAGGTTTCGGCGTTGAGTCTACCAGGAATTGCGACCAAGGGTACAGTGCCAAACACCCCCATAGCATAATTCCACCGCCGCCGAACTTCACAGTTGGCACAATACATTCCGGCAGGAAGCGTTCTCCAGGCAGACGCCAAACCCAGACCCTGTCATCCGAACGGTAGAGGGTGAACCTTGATTCGTCGCTCCAGAGAACCTGTTTCCACTGTTCAACGGTCCACTGTCGACGTTCTTTGCACCACGTTAGCCGAGCAGCGCTATTGGACTTGGTGATCAAATGCTTGTGGGCGGCAGCACGTCCATGATAACCGAGCATATAGGCTTCCTTACGGATGGTATTCATCGAAAGAACACTCCCGGATGCCTGTTGAAACTCCTCGCGCATGTGGCCTATCGATTTGAGGCGGTTCTTCCGAATTTCTCTGGCCAACACCCGTCGGTCTCTAACTCCCAGATTTGTGGGTCTGCCGGGTCGTGGCACATTCCGACAGTCACCTCTCATCTTCCACTTACCAATCACGCAGGCCACTGTCGATTTTGGGTACTTCAACCCGCTGGATATGTCACGTATGGATCGGCCATTTCTGTGATACCCGACGATTACACCTTTCTCGAAATCAGAGAGCTCCGAACTGCGTGGCATCTTGCATGCGACTGGTTGCGTTGTTGTGTCCCACATGATATTTAACGGCGGCGGCGGTGACGTGTATCAGGACCGCAGATATCGTCGATTGCAGGGGTGTGTCCAAATACTTGTTGGTAGATAGTGTATTTCTAATATTAATGTCATCAAAGCAAAACGTCTAGCTAAAATTAGTAGCACGGCAGAGTTTCATAAAATCCAAGCCAATAATGATGCATCACATATTTTCCTCTATCTATCGTACTCTAACTCAGCTTTCTTAATTATCTTTATCCCTGCACTATTTTTCTTTTTGCTACAATAATGAGAAATGTAATGTTCGTGAAATACAGCGCTGTCGGAACACTTCACAAATCAGTTTTTTTAACTTCACCTTTAAGCAAAACACGTGTCACTCAGATAGCTTCAGAAAAGGTTACTTACGGTTTGTCTTTATTCAGCTAAATATCATTTCACACTTCAACCAGGTAAGATCAAACAAACGTGAGTTAATATCACCAATAACACTTGACTAAGAAACATAAAACTAATATTAAAGTAGAACACGCAGCCTTCAAATAACTCAAATGGCAATTAAATAATATCGTATCCACAATTAGCATTAATTTCCACCATCAGTCTCAAGACTGCTACTTCTCAAAAAGCATTATATACACTATATTGACAAAAGTCGCCGGACACCCCTTCAAAGGCAAATGAAAGGATCCGCTGCGTTGCTAAAATGCGCTGTACAGTTGCAAACGGTATAAAAACAATCCTACAGCTGACCGCGGTCATATCGTACTGTGAGGTTGAGTGAAAATGTTGCAACGGGAGAGTACTGACTTTGAGAAAGGAAAGATTGTTGGGTGTTATATTAGTGGGTTGTCCATAGGAGACACCGAAAGGCGATTAAACATACGCAAATCAACGGTTTTGGATGTTCTGAGTAAATGGAAGACACATGCCGTGCCTGAAGCAGCAAAACGTGCCGGCAGACCAAAGAAAATCAGTGATAGAGGACGTCGAAGCCTCAGGAGAGTCGTTACAGCCAAACAACGGAGTACTGCACAAAACCTCGGTATACAAGTGTGTAAAAATGCTGGAACCTCGGTATGTACACGTACCATTCGCAGAGAATTTCATTCCATGGTTTACCGTGGTCGTGCGGCTGCTCATAAACCTTTCTTCTCCACTCGGAATGCTACTCGTCGTTTAGCATGGCGCAAAGAACATTTATCGTGGACCGTAGATCAATAGAAACGGGTGCTACGTACTGATGAGTCCAGATACACGATCCATCAATCTGACAGCCGTGTGTGGGTATGGAGGCAGCCGGGAGAACGCTATTTGCCGCAGTGTACTCTTCCTACGGTCAGGTGTGGGGGTGTTTTTCGTGGTATGGTCCTCGCCCATTGGTTATCGTGGACAAACCTGTTAACCAACATGTCTACTTCGATATTCTGGACAATTATGCCCTACCAACTCTGTGGCAATACTATGGAACCTAGCCTTGTTGGTACCAGCAAGATAATGCACCGAGCAATAAAGCAAGGACTGTTACGGCGTGGTTTGATGATAATTCCGTATCGTGTGTGGACTGGACAGCACAGAGCCCTGATCTTAACCCCATAGAGCACCTATAGGATGAATTAGAGCGCCGCATAAGAAGTTCGGAACCAAGACCTACTACTAAGCAACAGTTAGCGGCAGCATTATGTACCGAATGGAAGCGCATACCTATCGCTGTGTTCCAAAACTTTGTTGAAAGCATGTCTCGAAGGGTTGGTGAATGCATTAAGCCTAAAGGTGGGCCGACACCGTATTAATGTATGTCAATAAATGCTATGTTGTGTTTCTCTTCCAAGTGTCCGGTGATTTTTGTCAATATAGTGTACATGGGATCATGAAATAACTCTACGACCCAAGAGGAAGAGTCTTGCATAATGAAGAGGTTAAAAATATGCAAAAAGTACTCTTCCTAGCAAAAACTATGCCAAGGAAAAATACACTGACGGAAAAAAATTCCAACACCAAGAAGGGGTTGTGTTACATAAACGACAGTTGGTAGGCGGTGAGAGTACATCTGTAAGATGACGTCTATGCAAATTTTGCGCTCGGCGCATACGTGTGGCGTTAGTAGCGCCCTTCGGAACATGCAAAGCACGTTTGCTGTAAATACGCGCTGTAACGTTCGTGAGCGTTAGTTATCGTTGTGATTCGACGTAGGGCGTTGATGTTAGTCAAGAATGCCTTTAAGAAGACGAAGAAGCCATTATCAACAGCTCACGGAGTTTGAACGAATTCGTGTAATAGGGCTACGAGAAGGTGGATTTTCTTTCCGCAATATTGCAGAACGACTTGGCAGAATTGTAGCCACTGTGCATGATTGTTGGCAGCGGTGGTCAAAGGAAGGTACTGACTCAAGAAGACCGGGTTCCGGCCGGCCACGTGGCACTACTGAGAGGAAAGACCGCTGTGTACGGCGTATGGCCGTGGCGCATCGTATTGCGTCTGCGGCAGTAATTCGAGCTGCAGTTGCCACCACAGTGACACAACGAACTGTTACAAATCGGCTACTTGAAGGACAGCTCCGAGCCAGACGCCCTGTAGCGTGCATTCCACTTACTTCAAACCACTGCCGTTTGCGACGTCAGTGGTGTCAAGCTAGAGCTCATTAGAGGTCGGCGGGGATATCTGTTGTGTTTTCTGATGAAAGCCGGTTCTGCCTGGGTGCCAGTGATGGACGTGTGTTGATTAGAAGGAGGCCAGGTGAGCGCCTACAACTAACCTGTCGGCGGCCGAGACACACTGGACCTACACCTGGAGTTATGATCTGGGGAGCAATTTTCTATGACAGCAGGAGCACTCTCGTGGTTATCTCACGCACCTTGACGGCACAGTTGCACGTAGGTCTGGTGATTCAACCTGTTGTGCTGCCATTCATGAACAGCATTCCAGGGGATGTTTTCCAACAGGATAACGCTCGCCCGCATACCGCTGTTGTAACCCAACATGCTCTACAGAGTGTCGACATGTTGCCGTGGCCTGCTAGATCACCAGATCTTTCACCAATCGAGCACGTATGTGACATCATTGGACGACAACTCCAGCGTCACCCCCAACCAGCATTAACCGTCCCTGTATTAACCGACCAATTGCAACAGGCATGGAACTCCATCCCACAAACGTACATCCAGCACCTGTACGACACAATGCATGAACGTTTGTGCGCTTGCATTCAACTTTCTGGCGGTTACACCGGTTATTAATGTACCCGCATTTCACATTTAAAATGGCTCTTCTTGCGCTTACAATAAGCTGTGATCTTGAAACCTTAATTGATTAAATATGTTACCTATAAAAATGTATTGCCGCCATTTCATTCCTCTACAACTATTTTTTTGTGGTGTTGGGATTTTTTTTCCGTCAGTGTATTTTTTCGAATACGTCTCCTGGAAACAGCGATAGGAAGAAAAAGGTTTTGGCATTTACTCCTCGTAGCAGGAAAGCTGTGCATTGTTTAAAGAGGATAATGTCCCCTATCTTTAATGCAGCGAATGGGTTACAGTAAAAAAAGAGCAAAAAAAAAAAAAAGAGAAAAAAAAAGAATTTTTTCAATAAGGTTTTTAGAAGCGGAGATACAGCAACAAATCGACACAAACATGACCTAGAGACAAAACTGTTAACTACAAAAAATCCAGACATAGAAGCGAAGTGGTTCACAAGGTAAATGTCATCCGGTGAAAAGAAATAAATTTTAAATCGGACTTTTAGAAGCAGAGATATCGAGAAAAACGCATTAAAATTTGCAGCGAGAAAATTGTGCATTATATTGGTAAAAAAATACACCCAAAAGGATTTCATAATTAGTAGCAGTACATGAGCGGTAGAGAAATCGGGTTTTCAGTCCCACAGATACTGTTGCCAATATTCAGTAAACGGAAACGTGAGCTTACGCCCTCTAGTGGCATACTTTTCGTTAAAAACATTGAATTATTTTTTTTAATTTTATTTTTTTTGATTGGAGGTTTAACGACCACCGTGAGCAACTCAATGGGCCATAAGCAGCCGTCAGTCCCTAATTTAGGGCCACTGGTTCCAGGGAAGGGAGAGAGCCTGTGCCGTCAGACAAACACAACATCCATGCCTAAAACCTGGACCCCTTTCGGACGAATGATCAGAGGCCATCGGACCGCTACGCCACCGGGGGCGGCACATTGAAAATATATGCAAAACATTTCGCACCAGAAACGCTCTCCTATAAAGGAAGAATTTTTTAAATTGGACTCTTAGAAGCAAAGATATAGACAAAAATATGATACACATCTAACTTGTCTGAAAAACTGTGCACTGTTTTCAGCAGAAGGTATTCTGAAATGGTTTTTTTGTGATAACGGTATCGGTGCCCCGAAAGTATTTTTTAAATCGAGGTTTCAGAAGCTTAGATTTTGCTGCAATTACGTCAGCAACAGAAACATACACTGCGCCGCCCGGTGGCCAAATCGTTATTTACCAAACGTTAGAAATATGCAAAACACTTCCCACCAGGAGATCTTATCCGATGCAGAAAGAATTTTTCAGATAGGGCTTTTAGATGCCGTGAAAAGGGGGAAATCAGTTTTACCTTTATGCCTTGTAGTGCTAAATCTATGCATTACATTTTTGCAACTACCACTTCGGAGCTGCAGAGTATGATCCAAGAACTGGCTGACAAGAGTAAAGAAATGGTAAATATATATCAAATACGTGGAGATAATGAAAATGGACGATGTCATCGCTCTGTACACGTTATTTTATAAACAACGCATAGCGACTGAAAAATTCAGTCGCTATGCGTTGTTTATAAAATAACCTGTACAGAGCGATGACATCGTCCATTTTCATTAAAGAAATGGGATTAAAAATGAACTTTCAGAAGACAAAAGTGATGTACAATGCTTTTACAAGAAAAGAAGACTTATTGGTTGATGAAGAAAAGCTTGAAACAACCGATTCCTACATTTATCTTGGGCAGCAGATATCAAGTGAAGGTCACATTGATGAAGAAATTTATCGCTGTATAAAACTTGGATGGAGAGCTTTTGAAAGAAACAGTATAATTTTCAACAGTAGTATGCCATTATATTTTAAAAGGAAAATGTTTAATCAATGCATCCTGCCAGTGCTCACGTATAGAGCAGAGACGTGGACCTTAACTAAAACAGATATACAAAGACTGCAGACAACTCAAAGTAGCATGGAAAGATGCATGCCTGGTGCAACCAGGACAGATAAGAGGAGGAACTTGTGGAAAAGGAAAATCACAAGAGTGGACGACATCATGACCAGAGTGAAATTACTGAAATGGCAATGAGCTGGACATGTTGCCGGAAGAACAGACCACCAATGGGCAACTGAAATTTTAGACTGGATTCCAAGGAACAGAAAAATACCCAGAAGAAGACCCCTACGGGAGATGGGTGGATGAAATTCGAAATAATGCCGAAGTGACATGGAGGAGACAGGCTCTAGAGAGACAATTGTGGAAGAAACTTGGGGAGACCTTCATCCAGCAGTGGATTGATAATAGTTGATGATGATGATGATACGGAACAAAATACACTTTGAAGTCGATAGTATCTTCATTTACGCTGCCTAGCGGCTAAGTTATGCATCGTAAAAAAAGCAAAAGAAAACGAAAGCCATTACCATCGTTCTCACGTTTTAAACTTTTGAATGAAGAGGAAATATTTCAAATCGGACTAATAGTTGCAGAGATATGGTGCTACAGACGGAGGGACGGCCAAAGTGGTACAATGAGCACGTTTTTTTTTTTTTTTTTTTTTTTTGCAAAATACTTGCTAAAACTGAGTTTGCTGAAAGTTTAGAATGATCAAATTGCAATAACGAAGAAACTGTGAATGGTGTATAAGTGCTGCACTAATATTTTACCCTGAAAAATGAAGTTGCGCAGTCTATTCAAAACATCGTTCCAACTTATTCAAAATTTAGCGAAAAGAATATTTTGTGGCACTTCCTGTTGAAGTAGCAGGCAAATTTAAGGAGCAAGCGAAACTATAGCGCAGAATGCCAAATTTTCCAGCGGCGCCATTCGAAACTACATCTTCCTCCTCTAGGGTCAGATATTCCACCGCTTGAACTACACCGACGGAAGCTTATCTCTGCAACTTACCGTTCTGACATGTGCTGAAACTTCTGAGGTAGGTATGTTACATATACCCGCTTTGAGAAAGGTGAGTTCACGAAATCGCAGGTTACATCGGATCAGCCGACTAACCATGCTTGAAAGAGGTCTCTGCTAAAGAAGACATTCTGATCAATTCCAGACGACGTGTCAAAGAAATATCTCACACTTTTGAAACGCTTAAGAAGGAATTCTCATTAATTCCAGGCGATGTGTGGAAGAAGCATCACACATTTTTCGAAACACTGGAGAAGGAATTCTCATTAGTTCCAGACGATGTGTGTGGGAGAAGCATCACGCATTTTTCGAAGAGCTGAAAAAGGAATTTGCATTAATTCCACACGAGGTGAGGAAGAAGAATCACACATTTTTTGAAACGTTGAAGAAGGAATTCTCAATAATTCTAGACGATGTGTGGAAGAAGCATCACACAAATTTCGAAACGCTGAAGAAGGAATTTTCATTAATTCCAGATGATTTGTGGAAGAAGCATCACACAGTTTTTGAAACGATGAAAAAATAATTCGTGTTAATTCCAGACGAAGTGCGGAAGAAGCATCACACATTTTTCCATGCGTTGAAGAAGGAATTCGCATTAATTCCAGTCGATGTGAGGAAGAGGAATCACACATTTTTCGAAACTCTGAAAAAGGAATCATCATTAATTCCAGGCGATGTGTGGAAGATGCATCAAGCAAATTTCGAAACGCTGAAGAAGGAAGTTTCATTAATTCCAGATGATCTGTGGAAGAAACATCACACAGTTTTTTAAACGCCGAAAAAAGAATTCGTGTTAATTCCAGACGATGTGAGAAAAAAGAATCACACATTTTTTGAAACGCTGAAGAAGAAATTCTCATTAATTCCAGACGATGTGTGAAAGAAGCATCACACATTTTTCGAAGCGCTCAAAAAGGAATTCGCATTAACTCCAGACTAAGTGCGAAAGAAGCATCAAACATACACTGACGGAAAAAAAATCCCAACACCAAGAAGGGGTTGTGTTACATAAACGACAGTTGGTAGGCGGTGAGAGTACATCTGTAAGATGACGTCTATGCAAAGTTCGCGCTCGGCGCATACTTGTGGCGCTAGTAGCGCCCCTCGGAACATGCAAAGCAGGTTTGCTGTAAATACGCGCCGTAACGTTCGCAAGCGTTAGTTATCGTTGAGATTCCACGTAGGGTGTTGATGTTAGTCAAGAATGCGTTTAAGAAGACGAAGAAGCCACTAACAACAGCTTACTGAATTTGAACGAGGTCGTGTAATAGGGCTACGAGAAGGTGGATTTTCTTTCCGCAATATTGCAGAACGACTTGGCAGGAATGTAGCCACTGTGCATGATTGTTGGCAGCGGTGGTCAAGGGAAGGTACTGCCCCAAGAAGACCGGGTTCCGGCCTGCCACGTGGCACTACTGAGAGGGAAGACCGCCGTGCACGGCGTATGGCCGTGACGCATCGTACCGCGTCTGCGGCACCAATTCGAGCTGCAGTTGCCACCAATGTGACACAACGAACTGTTACAAATCGGTTACTTGAAGGACAGCCCCGAGCCTGACGCCCTGTAGCGTGCATTCCACTTACTCCAAACCACTGCCATTTGCGACGTCAGTGGTGTCAAGCTAGAGCTCATTGGAGGACGGAGTGGAGATCTGTTGTGTTTTCTGATGAAAGCCGGTTCTGCCTGGGTGCTAGTGATGGCCGTGTATTGGTTAGAAGGAACCCAGGTGAGCGCATGCAACCAACCTATCTGCGGCCGAGACACACTGGACCTACACCTGGAGTTATGGTCTGGGGAGCAATTTCCTATGATAGCAGGAGCACTCTCGTGGTTATCCCACGCACCTTGACGGCACAGTTGTACGTCGGTCTGGTGATTCAACCTATTGTGCTGCCATTCATGAACAGCATTCCAGGGGTGTTTTCCAACAGGATGACGCTCGTCCGCATACCGCTGTTGTAACCCAACATGCTCTACAGAGTGTCGACATGTTGCCGTGGCCTGCTAGATCACCAGATTTTTCTCCAATCGAGCACGTATGGGACATCATTGGACGACAACTCCAGCATCACCCCCAACCAGCATTAACCGTCTCTGTATTGACCGACCAAGTGCAACAGGCATGGAACTCCATCCCACAAACTGACATCCAGCACCTGTACGACACAATGCATGAACGTTTGCGTGCTTGCATTCAACATTCTGGCGGTTACACCGGTTATTAATGTACCAGCATTTCACATTTAAAATGGCTCTTTTCGCGCTTACAATAAGCTGTGATCTTGAAACCTTAATCGATTAAATATGTTACCTATACAAATGTATTGCCGCCATTTCATTCCTCTACAACTATTTTTTCGTGGTGTTGGGATTCTTTTTCCGTCAGTGTATTTCGAAGAGCTGAAAATGGAATTCTCATTAATTCCAGACGATGTGTGGAAGAAGCATCACACATTTTACGAAACGCTGAAGTAGGAATCCTCATTCATTCCAGGCGATGTGTGGAAGAAGCATCACACAGTTTTCGAAACGCTGAAGAAGGAATTCTTATTAATTCCAGACGGTGTGTGGAAGAAGCATCACACATTTTTCTCGAACCTCACGGCCATAGATTCATTTTTCGTTCAATCGCCAGAGTAGCATAAAAGCCTAAATTTGCCGGTGATGGGATTCGAACCATCTTCCTTCTTTGGAGTGGAATATTTTACCACTTGAACTACACTGATGAAGGTTTATTGCTGCAACTTGCCGTTTTTGCATGTGCACGACCTCTGAGGTAGAAACGTCACAACAGATTAAAAGCTTAAATGAAAGAGTAAAACAATTAGATGTGATGACAGAGGTTATTACGTTGAATCCCACTTCATAGATCGTTTAGCTCAAGAGGATATACACTGAAGAGCAATTAAATTAGAGACAGCTGGCGTTATGCAAATGTGGCGCTGTGGGCGGTTCTGTAAACGGACACGACATGACGTATGCAGCGATCAGACAATATAAGGAGTGATGCGGCAGGAATCAGTAAGAATCGAACGCAGAACGGGTAAAACGAAGGATCTAAGCGCATTTGATCGTGGTCAAATTGTCGGGGCCCGACGAATGGGTCACTCCATCTCGAAAGTCGTGCAGTACTGGGATTTTCACGAGCCACTGTGTTACGGGTGCACCGTGAGTACATCGAATCCCCTAAAACCATCCCTGCGAGGGCCAACTGCCGTTGACAACAGCGTGTGGATGAGCGGAGTCATCGTCGGCTAGCTCGCATTGTAACAGCGGATAGACGAGCTACATTGCAAGAAATCACTCGGCAACTTAACACTGGTGCACAAAAACATGTAAGCAGCCACACCATCCAGAACCATCTCCTCACTATTGGGTACAGAAGCCATCGTCCCACGAGGGTACCGCTGCTGACCGTACAATTACAGGGCGCAAAGATTAGCATGGGCGCGGAAACATCGCCACCGGACCCTAGACATGTGGAAAACTGTTGCCTGGACTGATGAGTCGAGATTCACGTTGTTACATTTGGATGGCAGGATACGAGTACCGCGCAAACCACATGAAGCGATGGATCCTTCTTGTCAGCAGGGTACTCTTCAAGATGGTGGGGGTGGCATTCTCGTCTGTGGACTGTTTACGTGGAATGAAATGGGAACCCTAGTACGTGTGACATCGTCCCTCACAGGTCAACGTTACCGGGATATCCTGGACGACCATTTGCTCCCGTTTGTGCGTCTTCAATATCCCACTGGGTACTTCATCCTGCAACAAGACAATGCAGCTCCCGAATTGTATCCGAATGGTTGGATGAACACTCCACCGACGTGACCTCGCTTCCTTGGCCAGCAAGGTCACATTAAGCACATCTGGGATGCCACCGAGAGAGATGACCCCCCCCCCTCCATCAAATCTTCGTGCACTGTGGAGCTTGTTCAGAGGTCGTGGATCCGTATGGCTTTCCAACGCTTCCGGTGTCTTGTCGAGTCCATGCCGAGACGAATCGCCGCCGTCATCAGGGCGAAAGCTGGTGCTACACGTCACTAGACAGGTATCTCTAATTCAATTGCTCTTCAGTGTAAAACATCAGAGGATTGTAATCAGTAATACCGTGGTCGATCTAACATTCGTAAAAGCTATCTGGGAACGCAATTTTACCAGAGTTTTCCAGGGAGCACCAGCATCCAAAGCTGAGCCAAATATCCCCAGAGCTCCTGGAAGGGATCCTCCTAAAAGGAGAAGGCCAACATCTCCTTCACCGTCATCAACTGAGGAAGATGAATTGTATGCTGCATTACAAAAGCTGGAAAAGCTTTTCCATCGAAGTCAGCGTGGGCGTTGGCCTCCGTACTTCGTTCTCACAGCATGTACGATTACCCTGTGTTGTTTAAATTCCTATGCCGCAATCCAGCTGTCTTGGTGCTTAAAGGAGGAGAGGGAGCCATGACTGTTTAGCATTTTTTTTATATCCTTGCAAAATTGGATAGGTCAAAATTGTTAGGAGTGTATGTTTCTAGTAATTTTGTTTGCGTCATTTAAGCTATCCCACTTTATTATTTTAAGACTTCTGAGCTCACATTCTAATTTTCAGATCCAGGGCAGAGGGCGATTTTGCTTGCGCCAACCTCTTAAGCCCGCTCCGTTAAATTTAATTATTTAAATTACACTTTTTAACAAAATTAGGGGAGCACCCTTCTTAAATGATTGCATCCGAAGCAGTTGGGTAAAATGTTATTGAACTATGAAAAGATTCCCTCCGAATAATGCAAAGCAGCTGTAGAAAGCAGTTCGACATGCAAATTAGCAACAATGACTTCAAAAGTGACATCGATGAGACAATCACATGGAACGGGTGGTTCTTTCGGAACTGTATTCTTGTACCGCTGGTCGCGGGAGAAGCAGTTTGTTGCGTTCTTTCATGTTAGCATGCTGAATCAAAACGATTTCCCAGAAAGCACCGCGTGGCGAGCCATAGGGAGGTTGGAAGCCGGTCAAAGCCAACGGATAGTAGCGCCCGCCATTGGAGTGAGCCGAAGTGTAATTGCACGCTTGTGGAGTCGGTTTCAAGAGACGGGAAGTGTTCGAAGGCGTCCTGGTCATGGTCATCCACGAGTTACCACCTCAAATGATGACTGTTATTTGTCATTAACAGTCCTTCGGAACAGGGGTCAAAATGCCACCCAGCTGCAAAGACAACTTTTAATGGCCACCGGAAGAAGCGTATCGACACAAACAATTCGTAGACGGCTTCGCGCACGTGGATTGCACGCTCATAGGCCAGTTGTTTGTCTCCCGCGGACCTCTCAACATCGTATGGCTCGAAGAAACTGGGCTGGGGGCGCCCCGGTGGCGCAGTGGTCTAAGCGATGGCCTCTGATCATTCGCCCGAACGGGGTCTGGGTTCGAATATCGGTCAGGCATGGATGTTGTGTTTGTCTTACGGCACTGGCTCTCTCCCTTCCCTGGAGCCAGTGACCCTAAATCAGGGACGGGCGACTGCTTATAGCCCATTGAGTTGCTCACGGTGGTCGCTAAAATTCCAATCAGAAAAAAAGAACTGGGCTGAAGAGCACTGTGATTGGGGACCTGCTGAGTGGAGCCAAGTTCTCTTCTCCGACGAGTCCAGATTCAGCCTAGAGCCCGATAATCGACGACTTCTGATCTGGAGAGAACATGGCGCCCGATACAATTCAGCGCATGTCCAAGAAAAATCGCGTTTTGGTGGAGGCGGTGTGCTTGGTTGGGCAGGGATAAGCGTAGGTGGGCGTACTGACCTGTACGTCATTCGCAATGGGCTCCTGACGGCTCAAAGGTACAGGGACGAAATTCTTAGACACTTGGTCGTGCCTTATATTCCTGCCATCGGCAATTCATCCCTTTTTATGGATGACAACGGCCGACCTCATCGAGCGTGCCTTGTGAATCAGAAGCTTGAAGAGGAAACAATAGAGCGTATGGAGTGGCCGGCATGCTTCCCGGATTTGAATCCGATCGAACATGTTTGGGACACATTAGGTAAACGCTTTGCTGCTAGTCCACAACCTCCGTTGATTCGCCTTCAGTTGACAAATGCCATTCTTGAAGAGTGGGGAAGAATCTCCCAAAACCTCCTTGACCACCTGATCAATTCAATGCCCCACAGGTGTGAAGCCGTCTTGCACGTTGGAGGTGGCCACACAACTTATTGGACAGATGACAAAGTTCGTCAATGCTGATTTTTTCCTCTCCAAAAGACATGGGTAATAAGGATTTTTTTATAGCAACAGGTGTGTTTCCTGTAAAAATGACCTTTGTTACAGTAAAACATGATTTTTCACCTGTTCAATCCTTTATTTTCTTGTCCCTTTCATAAATATATTTTTATATTGTGCTGCATATTTACCAGCAGTTGCCTGTTCTCGCTACATCACCTGCTCGCCTAATTTTGTTGAGTAGTGTATTTTTAGGGATTTTTGATAGGAATTTTTGGGAGGCTGGTGGGCATAGTATAATTCATTTAAATTTTCTTCTTTTTGTGTGTGTGTGTGTAAAGTTCACTAAGAAAAAAAAGTTAGTTTGAAACAGCAAATTAATTTTGTTGAGCTGTTTTGTCGATTTATTTTGTTGCTTTAGCCAAACTCCATTAATTGTTTTGTTGGCAACACAAATTATTTCGTTGACTATAATTTGTTAATTCAACTATATGGAGTTGGCATCGACCATACGCCAAAGCACACGTGATTACTAGCTACTCCATACGGGCACTACTAGACTACCACTGACCAGAAGAATCTCGGTTTGCGCTAAGATTTCGCTTTGAATTATGGCTGACTACGAAGTGAGTGCATTGTTAGAAGACTGGGAACTGTCAAATCTGATAGAGACATTCATAAATAAAGATTTCTAATATATCTTAATAATTCCTACGTATTTTTATGCTGGTGTTTATTGTGTGTTATTTTGGTCGGATTCAGTGATAATTTGGCCTCACTTTGTAGACTCATAATTACAATGAACACGATAGAATCCGCATCTTATTAGATGCACAGGGGCACGTATTAAATCTAAACCCAGATTTCTGATAAAGCAATAATATATTTCTTATAACGGTTTGCGGTTCTTGATTGCAAATAAAAGACTCCTCCTGAGGTAATGATAAGAGTTGTAATTTATGTATAGAGCTTGATTTCATGAATAGGCTATATACACAGGGTGTTTCAAAAAATTGCAACCAAATATTGCATGGTGCTGGTATATATAGAACGTTATAAAAAATATTACGATTTTTTTTTGTCTAACCAAAAATGTCAATAATTTGTTACATCAAAAAACTAAGAAAAACATTTAAAAAGAAATCGGATTTAGAAACATGTTACACACGCACCAAAATAATGTCAATACATCGTTATGTCAAGTACAAATCGCCCGAGAAAATCTCAGAAGGTAATAAACCTACCTTCAAATGCTGAATTCGCAGATAAGAATTAACTTGCAATTCAAAAGACCTTTGTTGGATCTTACCTTTACAGGCTGATGTGGCTGCGGCACCAGGTGAAGTATCGCCTGCAGTGAAGCACCCGATATCTCCACCGAAAAAAAATAAACATCTAAATAAAAAAAACACTAAGGAAAATTTTGTCAAAAATTTTGCTCTCCTCCTCTGCTGCTAGGGGCTAGCAAGGAGTTTTCCTACTTGCGTTGACAACCGAAAATTCTGCAACAACAAATTAATTATCTGATTCCAATAATTAATAATGACCTCCCATAATTAATTATAACAAATTAATTATGAACTTCCCGCAAAACCCGTACCGCGATTGGGCGTGGATGCCTGGATTTAACTCCAGCGGGTCCCAATCTACCGAAAATCACAGCAACGCACACACACACTCGAAAAGATACCCAACGCTCATTTCACGTACGCTTGACATTTAATATCCAACGTTATATTATATACACTGCCACCTTTATCCATGATGTGGCACAAAATCTGTTGAGATGAATGTATGGTGGGCTGCTCTATCGGCAGCTTAATTATGCACAATGATTTAAACACTTTATCACTGATTAAACGATACCACTGAGTTATCTAACTCTGATTTAACAATTAACACTGATTCAAATACTGTTCACTGATGAAATTCTAGTATGCACAATAAACAAATAGAGCGAAGGAAACATATGTGAGAGATTACCCAAAACATTTAAATACACACTTTAGAAAACTATAATTGAGTACGAGCGTGGGTACCAGCAATTAAAATGATACAGTAATTATCATGACTGCCGCAGTTTAATTATAAGCTATATATAACTATACCATTACACACACCTGCATAGGCTTGATGTCAAATTAGCAGGGAAGAGCTCTTAAAACTTATGGCCATAACACAAATAAAAATCACGAATAAAATGTGTTGGAGGCCTCCGCTGTCGTGCGTACTCCCTTTCACAGGGGACAGAGTTCTATACGCTGTTCACTGTCCGACGGCACTTGTAAGTCGTGAGCAAATGTTCGTATAATGGCAACCGTTGTCTGAGGTCCTCAGCGCAGAGAAGTGGCAAGAAATATCCTGCCTGTTTTCGTAGGTATATAGACAGCCTAGGCAAAAGTGCACTAATGTCGACCTAGTATCGGTCGAGAAGTCCAAAGGACTGAGATGTCCTCGTTTAAGAGGGGATCATTCATAGCCCTCCTTACTTGCTTCTCTCTTCTTTTTCCGAGCTCTCCCAGCGGTCAGCTCTCAGGCCTAGGTTCCATGCAGCTCGCTGGTGCTGTTCTCGTGCGTGTGTCTGGCTTTGCCACCGTCCTGAGAATGCCACGCCGCTTGTTTTTCTCTTCTCCTCTTTTCTCTCCTCTTTGTCCTGTCACAGGGCTTCTCTTAGCCACTTGAAAAGGGATTTATCACCTTGTTTTCAACTGTGGGTAGTAGTCGGTTCTCCCTTATCCCGTTCAGTTCGGAGAAACCTGCAACCACCGAATGTCTCTTGGCTTCCAGAGGGAATTTTGGGGGTGAGTTTTGCAGACTTTCGTTAGAGTTGAAAATGCACAAGACTGTTGCTATGAGTCCGAAATAGGGATGGTCTGTCGCCATGTGGCCTTTCACAATTCTCGTTTGCCAGAAGGCTACGAATTATGCACTTATCAAATAATGAACAAATTTTAACAATGGCAGTGATGAACAAATTAGAGGATCAATTACCGTAATTAATTATAACTATGAGTGCTGCCTTGCAGTTACATCGAAACACAAATTTACCGCATAAATGAAATATAAAAATTTTCCACAAGTTAGGCTGCACCCTATAACACCTTTATCAAAACCAAAAACATATTACAAAACAATTACAGGCACCCGGATAGCAAAGTGCAAATAGGCTCACCGGTTAAGAAAAAAACAAAACGACTCATTAGAGGCCATACATAGCACGACACCGTAAAAAGAACACTATAACAAAACCGCAGAGGCAAAAATAAAACTAGTTACAACACAATACCGAAAAAGAATCGCGGGCGGAAAAATCAAGTGCGTCGGCCAACGGTTGTGACCGACGTGGAACAACTAACGGTAAAATAAAAACCACAAGGCAGCAATAGATCGTTCCCAGCAACCCAAACAAAAATTGTAAAGTACGGCACACGACGCAGAGAGACGTGCATTGGCCAACTCCGACAAGACACAAAGAACCTCACTAAGACACAGTAACGCGCACATGTAAACAACACAACCAAGAACAAATATAAGCAGCAAATACAATCGACACACCACACAGCGCAAAAAAAAAAAAAAAAAAAAACAAGGCAGCAGCAGTTGAAACTGAAAGGCAATAGATAACACACAAAGCAGAAACAGCCCGGTATTACAAGAATAAAAAAACGAAACCCGGCAAGCGAATTTTGCAGTAGAACACAACAATCGCATTACCCATCGTACCAATGGAAATCGGCTGCCAAACGCGGCAGATCACTGGGAATGAAATACGCACACATTCAAAACAATTCAACACAACGCAGTACAGGAAAGAAGATACTCATTAGGAATAACACATTTGCAAAACACTGGGTATAATACATGTAACAGCGGCAGGTTGGCCTACCTCGGAGGCCAACGGGGAAAAGAAAGCGCACACAAAACGAGCTATACGGCATGCCACATCGACACGGAGTCCTCAGCAACAGACACTGTAACACTAAAAACAAATAAAGACTGCACTAAGAACGGCATTGGCCACCGTCTGTAATTGACCAATTTCAAGAAAAAAAAACACAAAAACAAGCACAGCAAAGCACAAACATAAACACACAATTTAATAGCAAGGGGAGAAAAACAAGTTAGTAAAATCATGCAATGCATTGATTATGATACGCTTTCCAACATACCAGAAATTATTACTCAAGTTATGAGGATAATGGCTGTGGAATAAATCTCGCTCCTGTGTCCTGACCTTTGACCCAATTTCGATGATATTCAACAGAACCGGTTCCGTACACCTCAAGAATAACATACTAAAGTTTTGTCGCAATAGAAGCAGTTTTCCGCAAGTTATGAGAAAAATGGCTGTGGAATAAATCTTGCTTTTGTGCAATGACCTTTGACCCCATTTCGTTGATATTCAACAAAACCGGTTCACTATACCTCCGAAACAACATGATAACGTTTTGTCGCAATCGAAACATTTTTTGGTAAGTTATGATGCACAAGGGCAATGGAATGGATCCCACTCCAGTGTCCTGACCTTTGACCCCATTTGGCCCATTTTCAATAGGGTTCGTCCCCAGTGGCTCCCTACCACATACTAAAATTTCATCGAAATCGAACCATTTTTACGCAAGTTATGACGCATAAGGGCAATGGAACAAATCCTGCTCTTGTGTCCTGCCTGACCTTTGACCCCATTTCGCCCATTTTCAATAGGGTTCGCGCCCTGGTGGTGCCTTACCACATACTAAAATTTCATCGAAATCGAACCATATTTACGCATGTTATGACGCATAAAGGCAATGGAATGGAGTCCACTTTCATGCCCTGAACTTTGACTTCATTTCGCCCATTTTCAATAGGGTTCGTCTCCACGTGATTCCTTACCAAAAAATAAAATTTCATCGAAATCGAACGATTTTTACGCAAGTTATGACGCATAACGGCAATTGAATGGATCCTGTTCTTATGGCGTGACCTTTGACCCCACTTCACCTATTTTCAATAGGGTTCGTCCCCTGGTGGTCCCCTACCACATACTAAATTTTCATCGAAATCGAACTATTTTTACGTGAGTTATCGTGCCGAAAGACAGACAGACGGACGGACGGACAGACGGACGGAAAAAGCTGGAGCATATACGCTTCTTCAACCTACGGTTGAAAAGCGTAAAAAAAGATGATATCACTAGCCAAAACCGCACGGAACAAAAAAAAATCCGGCAGCTTGTTGAACTAGACAAAGTTGAGGTACACACACAAACGCAAACACTGCAAAATAAGAAAAGGGGAATCGTCCAGCGAATTCCACTGGAGAACATACACTGCCGGACAATTGCTAAGGACGGATGACAATAGCAACCATAGCAACCATAAAATGGAAGGCAGGAAAATGTGGAAATTAGCATAAGTGCGGGATACAGTAAGACGTGTTGTGCGTATGCAAATTTTGGATTGCCGAACTTGTTCGTGACGTCATAGCGCTGATAAGAGATATAAAGGATTTGACGCGTATTGACCGTTGTTGTTCAAACGCAAAGTTGAAAGGGAAAGAATCAATTGACGAACTTGCAATTTTCAGTATGTCTTCCCGACATCACCTAGATGATTTTACGCGTGGCCGTATTATTGGCAAGATTGAAGAAGGGCTTAAAATAACAGATGTTGCCGGGGAGTTTGACGTCAGCCACAGTGTTGTTTCAAGGCTTTGGAAATCATTTCAAACAAATGGAGAGTGTAGCAAACGTCACGGGAGAGGTCGTGTTCGCAGTACGACACCTGCAGAAGATCGGTACATAGTGCTATCAACAAAAAGACACCGGCGCAGCACAGCTAGTGAGGTAGCAAATCAGTTTATGGCTGCTACTGGCAAGCGGATCTCCCTAAAAACTGTCGCCAGACGTTTGCGTGAAGGAGGACTATTTTTTTTTTTTTTGATTGGAGGTTTAACGACCACCGTGAGCAACTCAATGGGCTATAAGCAGTCGCCCGTCCCTAATTTAGGGTCACTGGTTCCAGGGAAGGTAGAGAGCCAGTGCCGTAAGACAAACACAACATCCATGCCTCACCGGGATTCGAACCCGGACCCTGTTCGGACGAATGATCAGAGGCCATCGCTTAGACCACTGCGCCACCGGGGCGGCAAAGGAGGACTATACGCCCGCCGTCCTGTTGTGTGCATCCCATTGTCCAGACGTCACCGTACCGCCCGTTTGCAATGGTGCCATCAACATCGCAAGTGGACTGATAACGACTGGTCTGCTGTCCTCTTCTCAGATGAGAGTAGATACAGTCTATCGTCTAATTGTCGACGACAACTGATCTGGCGTGATAGTGGTACTGCATATTGTCCAGCAAACATACAGGAAAGGGACCGATAAACGACATGTAGTGTCATGGTATGGGCTGGCATCATGATCAATGGCCGTACGTCCCTCTATGTGCTTCCAACTGGGACTATGACTGGCCAACGATACATTAATGATGTTCTGCTACCTCATGTTTGCATGTTCCGTGGTGCTGTCGGTGATAGATTCATTTTCATGAACGACAACGCAACATGTCATCGAACAGTCGCTGTCCGGGAGTGTCTTGAGAGCGAGGATATTCAACGCCTCGTATGGACAGCACGTTCTCCAGGTCTGAATCCCATTGAAACTGTGTGGGATGCTTTGGGGAGGAGTCTTGCTGGTCGCCAATGCCCTCCAATAAACAAGGACACCCTCATCCGTGCACTGACAGAGGAATGGGATAAATTACCCCAAACAGCTGCTTGATAATGTTGTGCAAAGCATGACACGACGTGTGGAATCTTGCATCGCCCTCCATGGTGGCCATATCCCGTATTGACATCTTACGCCAGAACGCCTGCGGACGGTAATTGCATTTTTTTCACGTTTACGTATTCTGCACAAAATGGCCTGTTTGTCCCTTGAACACATTCCAGAGCCTTCTGGGATTTCAGAGCACAATAAATTGTCTTTCTTGTAATGTCCTGGCATTCTGACATTATTTTATTTCACTTGGCATCCAACCACACTTACTTTTTTATGCGCTATATAGCCGTTTATGATCCGTCCTTAGCAATTGTTCAGCAGTGTATAAAGCACAAGCATTACACATACAAAAAGAAATAAGTACAGCCAAATCACAATCACCTGCTGAACGCAAGGAGAAAATCCCGCATACTGTCAAAATACCACAGCACAATTCAAACAGGGAGAATAAGAATACAGAGGAACACACCGAAACGCAATACACTAAATAAAAAAAACTACGAAAGGTCGGCCACTCTCTGGGTCCGATTAATAAAGGAGAAAAGAAAAAAAAAAACCCACAGAGCACAACCGATGCAAAGGAAAGCCGGAAAGCGGAATCCTTAGCACACTACACTATGAAACGAAAAAAAAAAGAAAGGGCAGCACAGAAGAAAGGCGCCGACCAACGCCTGTAGCTTACTAAAAGAAAAGGGAGCACACTTTTAAGGTGAAACAGCACAGTAACACACAGGTAAAAATGATAAGAGACAAAGGTGATAATACATGGCAAGCAGCCGCCCCGGTGGCGCAGTGGTCTAAGGCGTTGGCCTCTGATCATTCGTCCGTAAGGGGTCCGGGTTCGAATCCCGGTCCGGCATGGATGTTGTGTTTGTCTTACGGCATTGGCTCTCTCCCTTCCCTGGAACCAGTGACCCAAAATTAGGGACGGGCGACTGCTTATAGCCCATTGAGTTGCTCACGGTGGTCGTTAAACCTCCAATCAAAAAAAAAAAATGGCAAGCACTAAAGAAAACAAAAATTAACAGTGGGCCGGCGAACATTTAAAACCGACAAAAAGAATTAACCACACTGCAAAAGGGCAGGACAAAATGGCAACGGAATCCAAGACGTATGACACGGGGAAACGAAAAACAGGAAACATCAAAATAAAGGTTACAAAACAAAAATGCAGTAAAAAATACAATACAGCAGCCAACAATTCTGGTTGAGGAAATACAAAAATAGACGCATACCAGCCAACCCAGTAACAGAGAGTGCACAACTACAGGAACAGTGAAAGCAGATCAAGGTGGCAAATTGCACACCGAAATGAAAACCCCATGACCAGGGCAAATAACTGGGGAACGCTGAAAACCTAAAAACAAGTTGCTAAACAATTACGAAAAAAAAAAAAAAAAACAAGGAAAGGGAAAACAAAGCAACCAGAACATGAAACAAACCAACAGGAAAATAAAAAGAAACGTAGGAGGAGAAGGAAAGAAACCAACCAAGCAACTAGTCAAAAGAAAACAAAAAGAATTCGCACGTGGAAAACAAAAAAGCACGAATGTACACAAAAAACATAAAGAACAAATGATATGCCCTCAATGTGGGACCTGACGGGAGACCCCACCGAACGGGAAAGAAAAAATAAATAACGAAGAAGAAGCTTATGCAGAAATGGAAGGAAAACAAAAGAAAAACACTATTGCAGCAGATCAACTGCACCATTCGAAGCACAGTGTGGCGACCAGGTGGAAAAGAAGGCAGGAACATCCTGCTGAGACAGTGCCATCTCGTACTCAAGTTGGAGTATAGACTTGAGTGAGGAACGGAATCGCCGACCCAGAAAAACTCTGGCCGGGTTGTACCGCCGGAGCAAAGCCCGGGTAACACTAGAATGGTAAAACAAATAGATAGTTAACTTAGCCTGCAAAATTAAAACAGCGCAAACGGGATTGTGAGCAGAAGGGTATTGACTACGAAGAAAGTTATAATTGGACATTGTATGGGACTGGGGGCAAACCTTGCAAAGAAGAGAGAACATGAGAGAAAACAGGGGTTGCAAAACCAAACAAGAATCGAATGCGTGAGAAACGTCACCGAGAGTATAACATAAAACACAAGAAGGGGATGACAGGTGGCGGAAACGATGAAGTGTACTGGGGGTAAGAAGCCTGCGATGAAGGTGGATTAAATGGACATCCCTCGCCTTAGGCGACGCCAAGGAAGTATGAGGGTCTGACCAGGTGCGAGAAAGCTCATCAGAGGGAACTGAAGAAATGGCGAGCGGAGCTGAAGAATAAGTTAAAAAATGGCGGTATTGGAGTTTGGCTGAGACCTGATGCAGAAAGAAATGGGAATCGTTGAGAAAAACAAGAAACAGAAGGCAAAGGGACGGCAAAGAGGGAATGAGGCCGGAAGAAGAGACAAGTGACGGATATAGACGTGGAATACAGGAATGAATTAAACGGAGTTGAGCGCGATGGCGAGTTGTATCTGCGAGAGGAGGTGAGAGTTGAGAAAAAGATTTCCATCGGAGTGAAGAAGCAACAAGTTAAGAGACCTGCACCACTGCACTGGCGAACCAGGTGGAGAAGTGCAGGTAGTCGGAGGTAGGAGAACGGACAGCAGAAGAAAAGAAAAGAGGTTCCGCAAGGAAATCGTAATTTGAAGAGGTGGGAAGGCGAACTGGACGTAAAGAGTGCCAGAGGGAGAAGACGGGTCGATAAGTATTATAAGTATCGAGTCGAGAAAATGGTCGGGAATAAGGGGGAAGAGGTCCATGCAGATGAAGGTAGAACGTGCGATGAAAGGGATGCGAGGAAAGAGCAAAGTATCAACAACAGTCATAGAATTAGTAACGGGAAGGGAAAAGTTACGAAGAAAGTGCTGAAGACGGAAAACGTTTGATTTTAGAGAAAGGTCAGGAAGAGAAAAGCCACCATAAGAAAGAGGAAGAAGGAGCGATGGACCCAATGAATGACGTCCCAGATAAAATGTGTAAATGTTCTTTGCACGTGACGGAGAAAGATGGGAGGGGGAATTTGGGCAATCCATGAATGGGAAAGAACTGGGAGAAGAAAGGTGGAAACAAGATGCGCTCTGCTGAAAAAAGAAAGAAACTGTTTAAAACGGCGAAAGGGAGCCAGACGGCTATTAAACTCGTGAACCAAAGGTGTCCAACTGGCAGCAGCAACTGCCACCGGACTGCCAATGTAAACACCCAGAAGTTTAATGGCCGTGCTCGACCAGTGGGAACCCCAGGGACGATCACCGCGAGCCGACCACGAGCCGGCCCATAAGCCAACTGATTTTGGCATGTTGAGTTCGGAGCCTGAAATGGCAGCATACTCCTGATAAATGGATAGAACGATGCCGAATGGCCGCTCAGACCGCAGAAACAAAGTCAAATCGTCCGCAAACGCTGACAACACCGTACGGTGGTGACGTGTGGAGGCAACGCCTCGAGGAATGTTGGACAGCAAACGAAATCAGGAGAGGTTCAAAAGAAAGGGCGAACAGTTGACCCGACAGGGGGCATCACTGCCGGATCCCGTTCGCAAAAGGGATGGCGGCAGTCATGAAGGATGAAGTGCGGACACGGAAAGATGAGTGAGAATAAAGGTTGGAAAGTGCCTGACAGAAAAGAGAAGGAAAGCCAAAGTGACGAAGTACAGCGAAGAGATAAAAATGGTGGATGGAATTGAATGCTTGTTTCTGATCGAGGTTAAGGATAGCTAGCGGTTGAGAAAGACGAGAAGCAAGAGAGTATAAGTCGCGGATGGTAGTAATGTTAGTAGCTATCGAACGGGAAGAGATAGTGTAAGTCTGGCCAGGATGTATATCGTACTGTAAAACAGGATTGAGTCGAAGGGCCAGAATTTTAGCAAAGATCTTGTAATCGGTATTAAGAACAGAGATACGGCGCTAGTTAGAAAAGAGTCCAAGGTTACCAGATTTGGGAATGAGTCAAAGAAGGGCAAAAGTAAAGTCCGATGAAAGGAAAGCAGAAAAAGTAAAGATAGAGTTGAAGCAAGCAACGAGAAGAGGAAGAAGAGAAGGAAGAAAGGTCTTGTAAAAGGACAACGGAAGACCTTCCGCACCAGGGGCGGAATGGTCATTAAGACTGGACACGGCTGAGCGAACTTCAGATGGAGAGATAGGAGAATCTAAGGAGTCAAGAAAACAAGAAAGAACCTGAGGAAGATTGAATAAGAGAGGGGAATTAGCCTTTGGCGGCAAGACCCGAGATTGAAATCGTTCAGTGTAGTGCTGAAAAGTCAAATCACAGAGCTGAACCGGATCGGTAATTGTAGAACCATCTGGTAGCGAGAGAAAGGAGAGGGTATTACTCTTAACACGGTGAGTTTTGAGGTGCCGCAAATTCTGAAGCGGGTCGTCATGGAAACGTAAATGTGAGAATTTCAACCGATTGAGAGCAGAAGAATCGAAAGAAGTCAAAGTACTATGAAGCTGGGATTGAAGGACGGCATATGAAGGATCAGACGGGGAGAGGAATTGTAATTTACGACGAAGATAATCTAAATCATGAAATCGACGCAACCGGAAAGAAAAAGAAAATTGGTGAGCAAACGAAATGATGGAAAGTTTTGTGGAAAGCCACAGAGCTGCTGGGTCGTCGGAAAAGGGAAGTTCGCAAATCGAAGAAGAAATAATCAACTGGATTTTAGCCTTAAAAGCAGGATCAGATAAGTGAAAATCATCAAGAGACCAGACCGGGGAAGGGGGGACTGTGGAAGAAAACAAAAAGAAACGCAGAAGAACGAGACAGTGGATAGACGAAGCAGAGGGGTGATGGATGATTTGAACGAGGGACGAACGGAGGAAACTAGAGACATAATTACGGTCAAGTCTAGCCGCAACACGAGCTGAAGCGGTAGAACTCACGGGACTGTGGATGGAGAGAACGAAAGGCATCGATAAGGTAAAAATTACTGACGAGTTGGGAAAGTTGGGAAGAGAAGTCAGGGCGGCTCTCCACGGAACTATCACGGTCAAAGCCCGGTTGGAGAGTGCAGTTGAAGTCACACGCAACAAGGACAATTTTAGAAGGTGGGATAAGAATAAGAAGCGAGATAAGATGTTGAAGAAGAGCGTCAGCATCGGCAGAAGATTGGGGAATATGGATATTGAAAATATGAATACGAGAAGAAAGATAACAAAAAGAGATACCTTGAATAGAACCCAGCAGACTCTGTGACTCAACGATGTCAGAAATAAGAGCGTGAAAGCGAACATGAAAGGCAATTGCTGAACCGGAACCAATGTGGGACCGGTAATTATGGTAGAAAGTGTAGGGCCAGCGTCTCCAGCGGGAATACTCGGTCGCCAAGGTACAGTTCGTCTCCTGGAGGAGGAGGATATTAGCCCTCAGGAAACGAACGTCCTTGAAGACCAAAGCATTCGCGGCTGAAGACGCTAGTCCTCAATAGCTGAAACTACTTATTGTCAACTGAGGCATCACTAGGTGGTTGCATCCAACCCTTCAGTTCTGCCTTCAGAATGTTAATCAAATAATCAAGTGGGTGGGAGCACTGCTCACTACCGACTGGAAAAGCAACATTAAGAATGATCTCGTGAAACTGTGTTAGCTGGCTTATCATTTCAGGTAATTGGGAGAGTTTACTCTTAATACATGGTAAGGTGAGCAATTTAGCCCGTTTAGGACTAGAAACTAAGGCTGACAGGTTTGTATAAGTGAGGGGTGATAACGTTACATCAAGATATTCCAACATAGACATTATCTCAGGTAGAGTAGGGAAGGGGGAGTCGTCGTCTTAATTTGCAAGCTGTAAGTTGTCAGAGGCTGGAACGGAGACATCCATCAGGTCATCGGTTGTAAGGCAAGCAAATCGGTTTGAAATAGAGAAAGGAGGCGTTGTTTCATGCGGTCCGGGGGGAGACCGAAGATGAAAAAGCAGCCTTCTTAGAGCGTAGACGGTAATATGAACGTGCCTGGTGAGTCGACGCCCCTGGTGAATTAGGGTGCTTGTTCCTTTGGGGTTTGAGAGCTGCTAGTCCGTCCGATTGCAGCAATGGAGGAAACTGGCGGACATCATCAGAAGACGGAACAGGAGCAGCAGCAGAATGTTTCAGATTGACGACCACTAGTTAGCCTGCAGGAACATGTCGAGAGGGGAGGGTGGGGGTAGAAGCTGGAACTGCAGGCGTAGTAACCACTGGGGCGGCAGCCGTAGCATCAGAAGAAATAGTCCAAAGATGAAGTAGGTCCAGCACCAGGTGAAGCATGGGGGCAGCCAGTCGCAAGGTGTTCCTCACCCTTGCAGCGAAAACACTGGACACCAGCAAACAGGTTGAAGATGTATGTCCTCGCCTCGGTGAACAAATCTAAAGTGGTGGGTCTGTTGGCAATGGCTTTGGGTGTCGGAAAAATCACTCTATATTGTTGGCGCCCACCCTGAACATGGGGCACGGGGAGTCACGAGCAGCAGCTGGCAGGTACTTAGTGGTACCCACCACACGCCCCATGGTGTTCAGGGCATCTATCAAAATAGAATCGGGAATAGCTGTTGGCACTGGTGAAGGAGTTACAGTCACAGGTCTTTGCGTAGCAGCAACAGGCTGAAGGTGAATTCAGCCTATGCCAATGCCAAAGGCTATAATTTTGTCCACGGCTTGTTGGTGGGTGAAGTGGACCACCACACCCCCTCCCAAGCGTATAATTGACACAATACTTGTGCCAGGAACTACAGGAGCCTTGGATGGCTTAGCGGTTAGCGAGTCAGACTATCGATGCAAGGTCCTCAGGTTCGAACCTGGGCTGATCTTTCAGAGATGGTGTGATTTACTAACAATCGCTGAATATCCGCCGTGCATCGGACGAGCTCGTTAAGTGACGGCCACCAGGCCAACCCACTTGTTAAATGGGTATCCTTTCCTATGCCCCCCGCCCCCGAAATTCTCTCACCGCCCTGTGTGCAACATCGTACTTGTACGGTGGCGCCATCTACTGTACTCTAATCTCACTACAAACTGTTCTGTCAAAGTCGCTAGATTTGCTCTCATTCCTTCCGTTTTTATGTCCTGCCCAAAAGGCGATCTCGCTGTAGGTGGCTGGGACCTAAACTCTACTCACTGTGGACGGAAGTCCAACAAGAAAATGAAACAATACCAGGAACTACAGCAGAAACAGCAGACAAGTACTGAGGGAGTGGGGTGTCACGCAAAGCTGGTATGAATACACTCAATAATAAAGCAGATGAAAGTTTCTTACCTTAAGGACAGTCATTTGGAAGTGTAATCCGAAAAGAAAAAGCCACGCTCTCGAACTCGGGACGCGAAGTCCCCGTAACACCCGAAGGAGTCGAACTCGTACCAGTAGCAGCAGCAAACGATTAAGGCACAGCTTGAGAGGGGCCGGGTCCACTCGACCCAGTCACCAACCCTGTGGAATTCACATTCGTAGTAGTCAACGAAGTAGCACTAATTGGTGAAATACCAGCCATATTAATAGCAGAGCTTAAAACAGATGAAAGCGAAACACCAGCAGACGAGTACTGAGACGAAGGAGTAGCATTCATCGATTCACTAGGCGTAGCCAACTCGGCCACTAACCCTTGCAACACACCACATAAAAAAACGAAATAAATAAGTGCACACTTGGCACACAGCCTCACTCCTTGTGAGGAAGACAACACAGAACACAACGTAAACTCAAAAATTCCAAAACACAGACGAAAAACACAATGTAAACATACCACGTTAGAAATCACTCGCGAGCGAAAAAATGCAACCGCTCGTAAGAACAGGTGTGGCCGAGTGGTTAGCACGCCTAGTTCCTGATGTTAAAGGTCTCAGGTTCGAATCCGCTCGGTGAGAAATTTTTCTCTGGCTCTGAAAAAATTCTCTCGTGACGTAACACCGTCCAAATCTTATATATTAATTCTACACTGCAGGCCACCCAAAGTGCAACAACAAGAAGGACACGAGATAGCAAAGCAAGATTTACTGGACACATAACAGCAGATACAAAGATGAAACGATTGAGCTTACATGCCCGTGCGACTTGCGGAACACGCAGACATCAATAGTTCGTGTGGCCCCCATGGCTGGTAATAACGGCCGCTACACGCCGCGGCATCGAACGAAAGAGGCTTTGGATGTGGGCTTAGGGTGTGTCGGTCCATGCTGCTTCCACACGTTGCCACAGTTCATCAGACGTAGTCGCGGGTGGTGCTTGCCGGGCCATTTGGTTGACGATCAGCGACCAGACGTGTTCGATGGGCGACATATCGGGAGACCTGGCGGGCCACGGCAGCAGTGACACCTGGTGGGCCGTGAAGAATTGTTGCACGATGCATGCCACGTACGGGCGCACATTGCCCTGTTGAAACGTGGCGGCTGACAGGTCCTGCAGGTAAGGGAGGACTACATGCTCCAAAACGTCGGAGATGGTGCGGTGGCTGTTCAGTGTACCGGCGATGCCTACCAGAAGGGGGCGAGTGTCATATCCAATTGCGCCCAAAACCATAACGCCAGGCGACGGACCGGTATGGTGATGCATAATGCAGGCGTCATACAGTTTTTCGCCGCGGTGCTGCAACACGCGGATCCGACCATCGTGGTGTTGCAGGCAGAAGCACGATTCCTCGGAGAAGACAATGTCGTGCCATTCCGTAGTCCAGGTGCGGCGTTCAACAGCCCACTGCCGCCGCACTCGCCGGTGGTGTAACGTCAATGGTAATCGGAGTGATGGGCGCCGTGCAGCAAGTCCCCGCTCCTGTAGACGACGTCGAACGGTACGTGCTGACAAAGGTTGTTGCGCAACACACCCTAATTCCTGCGCTAACGTTCGTGATGTGGCGGTGCCAGCCGTCAATGCCCGCCGCATAACATGCCGGTCCTGTCGTTCGGTGGTGCGCCGCGGCTGCGGCAATCACTCAAGTCGGTCCGTGCTTCCCTTCTGCAACCACCGAATCTATGCTCGCCTCACTGTGGCTGGATGTCGTCCCACACGGGCGCTGATGTCTCGGTACGATAACCCGCTGTCACGTGATAAGCCACTATTTGTCCTCTGTCGAACTCCGAAACGTGCTGGAATGACTGCCGTATTCTGCGACGAGGCATCAGGAAGTTTTCCACGCAGAGGTCCGGCTGCACAACACACTTCCACTACTTACACCCCGCCTTCTGTACACCCTCCTTATAGTGCTTCTGGGTGGCGTACCGGGCGCACATGATTTGCATGTGCCCTGCAATGCTAATCGTTTGCATGTCCTCTCGCGGGTGACGCATGCTGCGAATTTCAGGCCAATCGGATGCTTCCTTCTTGGTGTTGCATTTTGGGTGGCCAGCAGTGTATAAGGGTTTTTACTTGAGTCCTATTTTAAGAGAACGGCGGAACGTAAAATTATGGTTGAGGTATCAAAATAAAGGTCTGTCAAGTATAAATCTTAGCATGTAGATGTGCCAGTCGAAAAGAAAAATCAGATTGGAGCAACGGTTCGGGCGTTGTGGGGTGGCAAAGGTCCCATGTAAAGTCTATAGGAGAAGCGTGCGGTGGACATTCGATCGCCTGCGGTTGACGCACGCGCTGTTGAAGGCGAATTCATGGAAGGACTCAGATAGTCCAAAGTCCGAAGTCTCTTTTCTGAGCAAACCGTTGCGCAAAGCAACGCCAACAGGCATTGGCAACAAAGTTCTTCTCATGGGAACAGCGAACACTCTCGAAGACCTGATTGCGTTATGCCGTTGGACTGTGTGATATATTTATAGTTACAATTTAATAGTCATTCGATCCAGTTTATTCACGTACGTAAGACGTTTCCCATTATGTAAAGATGTAAATAAACATGCCGTTGACCATTGTGAGTTAAAATATTACGGGCGACTGCTTATTTCTCATTGAATTGCCCACGGTGGTCGTTAAACCTTCAGACAAAAATAAAATAAAGTCACGAACCTGGACCATTGTCTTTACTGAAGTGGTTGAATGAATTTGTCAATCAAATAAAGTTTACATTTGTTAATTCATATGAGTTTATTCTTTTCTAAGAAAAAACCCCCCACAAACCTGGACTATTGTCTTTACTGAAGTGGTTGAATGAATTTGTCAATCAAATAAAGTTTACATTTATTGTTTCATATGAGTTTATTCTTTTCAAAAAAAAAAAAACCCACAAACCTGGACTATTGTCTTTACTGAAGTGGTTGAATGAATTTGTCCATCAAATAAAGTTTACATTTGTTGTTTCATATGAGTTTATTCTTTTCAAAGAAAAAAAAACAAAAAAACCCCACAAACCTGGACTATTATCTTTACTGAAGTGGTTGAATGAATTTGTCCATCAAATAAAGTTTACATTTGTTGTTTCATATGAGTTTATTCTTTTCAAAGAAAAGTAAACTCCACAAACCTGGACTATTGTCTTTACTGAAGTGGTTGAATGAATTTGTCAATCAAATAAAGTTTACATTTATTGTTTCATATGAGTTTATTCTTTTCAAAAAAAAAAAAAAAAAAACCCCACAAACCTGGACTGAAGTGGTTGAATGAATTTGTCCATCAAATAAAGTTTACATTTGTTGTTTCATATGAGTTTATTCTTTTCAAAGAAAAATAAACCCTACAAACCTGGACTATTGTCTTTACTGAAGTGGTTGAATGAATTTGTCAATCAAATAAAGTTTACATTTGTTGTTTCATATGAGTTTATTCTTTTCAAAGAAAAAAAAACAAAAAAACCCCACAAACCTGGACTATTGTCTTTACTGAAGTGGTTGAATGAATTTGTCCATCAAATAAAGTTTACATTTGTTGTTTCATATGAGTTTATTCTTTTCAAAGAAAAATAAACTCCACAAACCTGGACTATTGTCTTTACTGAAGTGGTTGAATGAATTTGTCAATCAAATAAAGTTTACATTTGTTGTTTCATATGAGTTTATTCTTTTCAAAGAAAAATAACCCCTACAAACCTGGACTATTGTCTTTACTGAAGTGGTTGAATGAATTTGTCAATCAAATAAAGTTTACATTTGTTGTTTCGTATGAGTTTATTCTTTTCAAAGAAAAATAACTCCCACAAACCTGCACTATTGTCTTTACTGAAGTGGTTGAATGAATTTGTCAATCAAATAAAGTTTACATTTGTTGTTTCATATGAGTTTATTCTTTTCAAAGAAAAAAAAACAAAAAAACCCCACAAACCTGGACTATTGTCTTTACTGAAGTGGTTGAATGAATTTGTCCATCAAATAAAGTTTACATTTGTTGTTTCATATGAGTTTATTCTTTTCAAAGAAAAATAGCCCCCACAAACCTGGACTATCAAATAAAGTTTACATTTGTTGTTTCATATGAGTTTATTCTTTTCAAAGAAAAATAACCCCCACAAACCTGGACTATCAAATAAAGTTTACATTTGTTGTTTCATATGAGTTTATTCTTTTCAAAGAAAAATAACCCCCACAAACCTGAACTATTGTCTTTACTGAAGTGGTTGAATGAATTTGTCAATCAAATAAAGTTTACATTTGTTGTTTCATATGAGTTTATTCTTTTCAAACAAAAAAACAAAAAAACCCTACAAACCTGGACTATTGTCTTTACTGAAGTGGGTCAATGAATTTGTCCATCAAATAAAGTTTACATTTGTTGTTTCATATGAGTTTATTCTTTTCAAAGATAAAAACCCCTACAAACCTGGACTGTTGTCTTTACTGAAGTCGTTGAATGAATTTGTCAATCAAATAAAGTTTACATTTGTTGTTTCATATGCGTTTATTCTTTTCAAAGAAAAAAACCCCCACAAACCTGGACTATTGTCTTTACTGAAGTGGTTGAATGAATTTGTCAATCATATAAAGTTTACCTTTATTGTTTCATATGAGTTTATTCTTTTCAAAGAAAAAAAAACCAAAAAAAAACCCACAAACCTGGACTATTGTCTTTACTGAAGTGATTGAATGAATTTGTCAATCATATAAAGTTTACCTTTATTGTTTCATATGAGTTTATTCTTTTCAAAGATAAAAACCCCTACAAACCTGGACTGTTGTCTTTACTGAAGTCGTTGAATGAATTTGTCAATCAAATAAAGTTTACATTTGTTGTTTCATATGCGTTTATTCTTTTCAAAGAAAAAAAAACCAAAAAAAAAAAAACCCACAAACCTGGACTATTGTCTCTACTGAAGTGGTTGAATGAATTTGTCCATCAAATAAAGTTTACATCTGTTGTTTCATATGAGTTTATTCTTTTCAAAGAAAAAAACCCCACAAACCTGGACTGTTGTCTTTACTGAAGTCGTTGAATGAATTTGTCAATCAAATAAAGTTTACATTTGTTGTTTCATATGAGTTTATTCTTTTCAAAGAAAAAAAAACCCCACAAACCTGGACTATTGTCTTTACTGAAGTGGTTGAATGAATTTGTCAATCAAATAAAGTTTACATTTGTTGTGTTATATGAGTTTATTCTTTTCAAAGAAAAAAAAACAAAACTAACCGTTGATTCCGAGGGGTTTCGTCTAGTTCATTGAAAAACTACTAGAAAATAAATACCGCGGGAAAAAATATTAGCGGACACCCAGGGTCGAAGGGCACCGCCTAAAATTACTGCGCCGGCACTGCCATCGGGAAAAAAGTTTAGGGACAAAGTAGCCCAGCTACATAACTCTAAATCTTGTTGGAGCACCACATTATTGTGTCACGATAACAATATGGTTTGGTTGCAGCAGCAATACGTTTTTTCACGATAACAATACGTTTTGTTGGATTAAAGAAATTCCAAAAAATCGACCTAGCCATTTTGTTAAATGAACAAAACGTTTTGTCATGATAATAATAAATTTTGTAGAATCAACAATAATTTTCAGCAAAATAAACTTGTAAGTTCAATAAGCATTTCTGTTGACTGCATTTCGACAAAAATGTTTGGTTGATTCAACAATTTTCTTTAGGTGAAATAACAAAACGTTTTTCTCGGTCCAATAATGATGAGTCGCACAAGCTATATCTCTCGAGTAAAACCCGTCTTTGTGCGGATAATTGAAAACAAAATAAAACTCGGTTTAGCTTAAATCAAATTAACTCATAGTATGAGACATCAATTTAATAAAACCTTATGATATTTAAAAACAGATTAAAAGACATGAGTACTTTCGGGCCATCGCATGGTCCATCCTCAGATGGAACGACAAAATTGACAAGATCTGCATAATGTATGCACTGAAGAGCAATCGAATTAGAGATACCTGTCTAGTAAAGTGTAGCACCACCTTTCGCCCTGATGACGGCGGCGATTCGTCTCGGCATGGACTCGACAAGACACCGGAAGCGTTGGATCCACGACCCCTGAACAAGCTCCCACAGTTCACGAAGATTTGATGGAGTGGGGTCAGAGCCTCCAACATCTCTCTCTCTCGATTGCAGCGGCGCCCCCACGGCCCGAGCTGACCTTGTGACTGGTCAACATCTGATGTCATGCCACCGCTTGTTGTTTTGTTTCGGTGCTGTTGGTGTTTGCAGGGACGGCTGTTCATCCAGCTGTTGGGGAGTCGCGGCCCCACGATCCCGAGCTGGTCTTGTGTCTCGCTTTTTCGTTTTTCCTTATTTTCTCCACTGGCTAGTTGCCCGTGTTGTATTCTCTACCTAATCGCTACCACGTTATGTACTAACACCCCGGTCTTGTGGTTTTGTTACCCTCCACCACTAACTGATTTATATTAACCGCTCAGTTCGTAGGTTGCTGAGATTCCGATTAGGTTCCCTGCCAGGATTTGTCTTCTTTGGATTTCTTTTTTTTCCTTTTCGCTGGTTTGGGTGCTAGACCTACCTGCATGTTTGCCGCGTGCGGAGACCCGTGAGGCGGAAATGGGATGTCTGGCGGCTGAGGTCGCAGGAGACCGGTTAAGTGCCTCCTGTGTACCAACACTCCTCTTCGACCCCGGCTTCGCTGTAAACGGGAGGCTAGAGACTAACCCACCTCTAGTCAGAAGTCTTGTACCAAGTTGTGTACAGGGCTTTAGCGGCTTTTTTGTCGTATGGCACGGCAGGGTGAGCCCGGGGGCTGTGGGATCATGCCAAAGGCGTTGGCATGACGGTACCAGGAGGCCGAAGTGTCCGCCGAGTGCGTGTGATCACAGCCAACGGACTATATCTGCAACGTATAAGCTCCAGAACTGTGTCTAGCGTCATTTTCTTGGCTTGCGGACCTCCAGTTCTCCCTTGTAGGGCTCGGTGGTGGGTAGAGTAGTCTGCAGACGAATCTTCCTTCTTTTTTCCATGGGTAAACCCAAACATAAACACTCCAAATTTAAGTCACCTGAGAAAATGATAGTTGCAACCGACTCTCCGTCTTCTCAACCTACCAAGTCTCATACCCTTAAACGGTCTTTAGACCTTGACCAAGAATGTGGAACCTCTTCTTCGGCTGCTGTACCAGTCGCTCCGAAGCGTCGTCTCCCCTCGATTGCTGTGACTACGCATGCTACACACTTACTTGTAGAATCCATCGATCCGAATGAGAGACTGTTCACCATATCTCCATTTTTCATTTCTAAAGCTTTGGACGCTGCGGTGGGCCCCTTGAAGTCTGTGAGGAAGCTTCGCTCTGGGGACCTGCTTGTCCAAACTTGCAGTGTTTCTCAGAGTAACACTTTTCTGCACCTAACTAGTCTTCAAGGCATTCCTGTCAAAGTGACACCTCACCCGTTTCTTAACACCTCTCGGGGTGTTATTTCGGAGTTTGATCTCTTGCCATGCAGTGAGGACGAATTGATGACTGAACTTGCGGATCAGGGTGTTCTTGCAGCACGTCGTATGATGTTCCGGCGTGATGGCTCTTTGATTAAATCTAAAAATGTAATCTTGACTTTTAACTCCCCGAAAGTTCCGACCGAAATCAAGGCTGGCTACTTGGTCTGTGGAGTTCGCCCGTACATTCCCAGTCCTCTGCGCTGTTTCAAGTGCCAGAGGTACGGGCATTCACAACGATTCTGTAAGAGTTCCGCTCGTTGCGCTAATTGTGGCTCCTGTGAACATGACGGGGAAGGTTGCACTTCTGCGGCCTGCTGTGTTAACTGTGGTGAGGCCCATGCTGCTTACTCCCGCAACTGTATGAAATGGAAGGACGAGATGGCGATCCAGCGTCTCAAGACCCTGGAAGGCCTCTCGTACCCTGCTGCCAAGGCCAAGTTGGGTATACCCACCACCCGACAGCGTACTTTTGCCGCGGTAGTTCAGTCTCTGCCACAACCCGTGCAGCCCTTTGTTCCGCGCCCTGTAGCTCTCGCCGCACTTGCCAGGCGATCTACAGTTGAACAAGCCACACAGGTGGATTTCACCGAGCTCCAGCTTATTCGACCAGCTGAGTCTGCGCCTTCTCTTTTGAAGACGCCCGCCTCTTCCGGTTCCCCGCAGACAGCCTGCACGTGCAGAAGACCCGGCCCTCAATCCGCAAAGGTGTGCAGTGTCCATCCAACTGTCGCGGTCCGCGTGACCAACATTGAAACTGTCTCGGCCTCAGCGAGGTCCCCACCCTCACCCAACATTATAGAGGAACATGGGGGGGGAGGAGAGTGACAGTTCGTCCCCAGCCTCAACCAGCATTGCAGAGGAACATGGGGGGAGGAGAGTGACAGTTCGTCCCCGCCCTCTGCCAGCGTTGCAGAGGAGTGTGGGGGGGGAGGGAGAGTGACATTTCGTGTCCCTCAATTAGTGAATTTTTTTATAAATCTGATTAACTACCTTGTCTTCCCAGCTTTCATCATTGTCTTTTTCAACTTTTAACAAGCCTGTCTGCTCTTTCTCATTTTCCGCGCTTTTACATTTCTGTGGCTGTTAGTTCTTTGTCTGGCGCTCTTTGGCCAAACCTGGCCCTTGCGCCATTAAAATCCACTAACCAACCAACCAATCTCTCGATTGCATCCCAGATGTGCTCGATAGGACTAAGGTCAGGTGGCCTAGCTGGCCAAGAAAGCGAGGTCCTGTCGGTGGAGTGTTTATCTAACCATTCGGATACAATTCGGGAACGATGGCACGGTGGTGCATTGTCTTGTTGAAGGATGAGGTCCCTAGTGGGATGTTGAAGACGCACAAACGGGAGCAAATGGTCGTCCAGGATATCCCGGTAACGTTGACCTGTGAGGGACGATGTCACATGTACCAGGGGTCCCATTTCAGTCCACGTAAACAGTCCCCAGACGAGAATGCCACCCCCACCAGTTTGAAGAGTACCCTGCTGGCAAGAAGGATCCATCGCTTCATGTGGTTTGCGCCGTACTCGTATCTTGCCATCCGCATGTACCAACGTGAATCTCGACTTATCAGTCCAGGCATCATTTTTCTACATGTCTAGGGTCCGGTGGCGATGTTTCCGCGCCCATGCTAATCTTTGCACCCTGTGATGTGCGGTCAGCAGCGGTACCCTCGTGGGACGTTGGCTTCTGTACCCCATAGGGAGGAGATGGTTCTGGATGGTGTGGCTTCTTGCACGTTTTTGTGCTCCAGGGTTAAATTTCTGAGGGATTTCTTGCACTGTGGCCCGTCTGTCCGCTGTTACAATGCGAGCTAGCCGACGATGACCCCGCTCATCCACACGCTATTGTCCACGACAGTTGGCCCTTGCATGGATGGTTTTACTGGATTTGATGTACTCACGGTGCACCCGTGACACAGTGGCTCGTGAAAATCCCAGTTCCTGCACGACTTCCGAGATGGAGCGACCCATTCGTCGGGCCCCGACAATTTGCCCACGATCAAATGCGCTTAGAGTCTTACCCATATTGCGTCCGACTCTTATTGCTTCCCGTCGCATCACTCCTTATATTGTCGGATCGCTGCATACGTCACGTCGTTTCCGTTTTCAGGGCCGCCCACAGCGTCACATTGACATAACGCCAGCTGTCTCTAATGCAATTGCTCTTCAGTGTATACACATATTACACGCAGTCAAGGTAGGTTGTTGTATATATATACAAAGAAGGAAGGCATTCCTTTCCGGCACATTATCCCATGGTTACGGGTAATCCAAAGCCCCTAGGATTAGAGTTAATTAATACGTAATAAGCTAATCAAAAATTCATCCACTACTGAAAAAAGACTTTTATGGACCCTTTAGGAAAAATCTACCATCTCGATTATTACTGCCGATAAACCCTCTCAAATTGTAATTATTAACACTGCTGATTATTGTGACATAATGATCTCTGTCATTTCCACTATCCTACATTGTACCATCAATCATAACCCTATGAACTTTACCATTTCAGCTTTGTCAAAACTAGGTAAGGACTCTGTTTTTCCTCCTAGTTTCCGGTGCTCCTTTAAGCTCCCACTAGGACCCTGCGTTTCCAACGTGTTTGGTAAAATTAAACTGCACAAACCTAATCATCTGCTACAGCCACTTGTCTCTGGAGGATCTTGTCCCAAAAGACCCCTAGAAGCCACCCTTTCTAAATACTACTCATATCTAGTTCAGGACTCCCATTACTCTGTAAAGAATTCTACCCAAGTTGTATAAAAAATTATCAAATCTTCCAACCCAGGCTAAACCATTCATTCTGGCTCCCCTCGACGTGGTGTCACTTTACCCTAATGTACCCGTTGAATTCACACATCAGATTATCGAAAATCAACTTTATTCCTTAGGGCACCCACTTACTGAGATTTCAGCCATAATAAATGCGCTTCGGTTTGTTATAAAACTGTCCTATTTCCAATTTCAAGATAAAGTTTATCGCCAAACCGATGGCGCGACCTTGGGATTACCGCGTTCGGGCATTTTAGCCGCAATTGCATGCAGTACCATGAAAATACATTTTTGACTTCTTATCCCCACCAACCTCTGTTATTTCTCAGGTATGTAGACGATATCTTATTACTCTGGCCCTACTCCTTACCTAAATTACAAGCATTCACGAGTTCTTTCTCTTCACAATTTCCGTCAATACAGTTTACCCTAAAATCGAACAAGACCTAAAACTCCCGTTTCTTAATATTATGATTACCCGTCATCCAAACCAGGCTTTACCATTGAACTTTGCTGTTTATAGAAAACCGTCTTGTACGCCAACTATGATTCCATACTCCTCTAATCATCCGCAAAACCAAGTGTTAATGGCTCTTCACTTTTTTTCATTCGTAGAGCCTACACTCATTCCTTAACCCGCACTGCACGCGTTGCAGAACTAAAATGGGTCTCGTCGTTTGCCTCCCAATTTGGATATCCTGATTACGTTTTTAACTGGATCCATTACCGAGTTAAAAGTAAACTTGCAACTACATTACAACCGTTTTTGCCCACACCATTACGTTTCATTACTTCCGTCGATTACATCCCTTCAATCACTCAACATCTTCGTAATATTTGCCGGAAATTTGGAATGGACTCGCTCCCTTAATATCCTGCCACTTGTCAGAAACGACAGGACCCCTACGGATATTTCACAAAGATGGGGTGTCTATTGTATTCCATTAATAGACGTTTTTCGAACTACTCAATCTGTCTATATAGGTATAACGAAGAAAATTTCTCCGTCATTTCTGTCCACGCCAGGATTCGAACCCGGATCCCCTCATTCCGGAATAAGTCACTCTACCAATTGAGCTACGCGGACGTTTGTTCTGACTACTATCTGCATTTATGTCATTTGCGTCCTGCTGGCAGGTACGTCACATCTCCCCCCCCCCGAAAGGGCGCCGGGGGCATGGCCCACGGGTCAGCCGTGACCATGAATCGTTGCAGGCAGCCATCCACTGTAGAACATGCACTTGAGAACTCCCAGTCAATCTGGTGTGTGGAATGCAACGTCACACACATTTATTTTTCGAAGCGCTGGAGAAGGGATTCTCTGATTTCTCCTATCTCGTGGTGTGGAAATAACATCACACCATTGCGAGATTTTGAACGGTCGGGTCATCCGGATAGTTCGGGCGCCATTATAACGAAGTAAATTTCTCCGTCATTTTTGGTCTACGCCGGGATTCAAAACCGAGCTACGCAGACGTTCATTCTGATTCGTATCAGCCTTTATGTCATGTGCGTCCTGCTGGCAGGTACGTCACATAGGATCGACCGGACGGAATTTGGCTTGCACAGCCAAATTCCACTTGCTAAAAAAGTAACAGAAATTATTTTATATCCGGACTGGGAAAATTTTAAAATTCAGATTACCCCTAAAAATCGTAGTACGCTGCTTCTTACCGAGAGCATGTTCATTTTTTACTCCGAAAGTGTTTGTTGTAATAACTCTATGCCTTATGAGCTCCCCAACGCCTATAAGGTATTAAATAACCCTAATCCTAGGAGCTTTTGCTTACCCGTAACCGTGGGATAATGTGCCGGGAAGGAATGTCTTCCTTCTTTGCATGTATGTACAACAACCGACTTTGACTGCGTTTAACGTGTGTATACACTGGCGAAAAGTGAAAAAAGAACACCAAGAAGGAATTGGCGGACGTTCATGAAATTTACATATGTTAATGGCGTCGAGTTTACATAGGTGTGATGTTAATTTCGAGACAAACCAGTGAACGCTTACGTAACAGCACGGCATAATATGCAAATTATCGTCGGTGGTATTTAAGGAGCACGGAGAAGTGAATGTAATCAGTCGTCGGCGTACGGACACGTGCGAAAACACTGAAGAAGCTGCAATGCCTGGACATGGAAGACGTGTATGATTTCAGCAGTTATCGGACTTTGAGCGAGGTCGTCTAGTCGGACTCCGCGAGGCCGGGTGGTCGTATCGTCGTATTGCGGAGCGAATTGGACGAGAAGTATCGGTGGTGGTACGATGGTGGCGTAGATGGTCCGAGGAACATTCCCACACGAGAAGACGTGGAACCGGGAGTCACAGACGGACTGATGAGCGGACCGATCGACGCATTGGAAGAGCGGCGTTGTCAAGCAGAACATCCACTGCGACGTAAATCCGAGCTGCCGTTGCACCTGAGGTGACTGTGCGAATAATCCGCAACCGTCTACTGGATGCAGGACTACGTGCACCTGTGCTTCTAGCATGTGTACCTCTGACTCGAGCCCACCGTCAGGAACGGCTGCAGTGGTGTCGCCAACGTCTGCACTGGAGAACGCAATGGCGATCTGTTGTGTTCAGCGATGCAAGCAGATTCTGCTTGGGAGCCCTCCGATGGCCGTATGCGTGTTCACAGACGCACAGGAGAGCGTCTCCACCCTTCTTGCACCCGCCAGCGACACACAGGGCCTACACCTGGTCTCCTGGTGCGGGGAGCCATCAGCTATCACTCCCGTACACAACTAGTGTTTGTACCGGGTACGTTAAACAGCACCTCCTGCATCAACAACATCATTCAGCCCATTGTTGTGCCATTTGTAAAGTCGGTCCATCGTGGTGTTTCCCAGCAAGATAACGCACGCCCACACACGGCACGTGCAACGCAACATGCACTTCAGGGTGTGAGACAACTTCCATGGCCTGCACGTTCACCGGATTTGTACCCCATTGAGCACCTGTGGGATTTTATGGGGCAACGACTTATCCGGTCTCCACGGCCAGCCACGACCATTCCCGATTTACGCGTCCAGGTTGAGGTTGCTTGGAACTCAATACCCCAAACTTACATCCAACATCTGTACGACAGACTCCATGCCAGAATTGCACAGTGTGACGCAGTTCATGGCGGCTCAACCTCGTACTAACCATGTTACATGGAAATGTTATTTTTCAGTTTACCAGCAAACACAGCTGTATTTTGCCATAATGTTTTGATCACGTTATCCTCTGTATTCCGTTATTATGCTGTATAAATTTCGTTGGTATCAGACGTCTCCTTCTTGGTGTTCTTTTTTCACTTTCCGCCAGTGTTTTATTCGGATCTTGGCAATTTTGTCGTTCCATCTGAGGATGGGCCATGCGATGGCCCGAAAATACTCATGTCTTTTAATGTGTTTTTAAATATCATAAGGTTTTATTAAATTGATGTTCCATTCTATGAGTTACTTTGATTCAAGCTAAACCGAGTTTTATTTTATTTTGAGTTGTGCACACAAAGACGGCTTTTACTCGGAGAGAGTTTTTCTCAGTGTTCGTTCTCATTCCATTCCATATCTGTTCCCCGAAAAATGCTGTTTCGTAAGAAAAAACATCGTTATGAAAGAGAAATAGCTGCTGTATAGTTTCGTGGTGCAAAATTGATTTTTAAATATTGGAGAAAAGCTTTTATGCCTGCGATATGCTTTCAGATCATATTATTATACATTCAGCTAAAAAGGCGGACCTTTGTATCCTGCGGTTCAGCGTAAGCTAGTCAGTCTGAAAAGAAAAAGTCGATGTCATGCTAAGGAAATGAAGGTATGTTACGTAAGTAGACAATCATTATAGATGGAGACATTTTTTTTGCTCTATATGGCTTCGAAGAAGAATGGGAATTTTCATTAAGGTTTGGATTTTTAAAATAACAGGTGAATCTTACTTTCTTTAAAGCCATGCCTGTCGTATCAGTAGGAGTTATAAAGACGCTAGCAACTTAAAATGCATTTTAATAGATTCAGTAAGCTGACAGTGCCCTCATTTTACCCGGATTTTGTTCTCTATGTTCCTTGAGACCTAAACCCTTCTCATTATTCACTCATTAAGTCCAATAACCAAGCCAGCTGAGTTATAAGTCCCAGCCAAGCCTCACGCAGCTAACCATACTGAATGTATTTAGCAGATTTTAAGCTGTTTTTCCTTTCGATATTTAATGAGAACAAGAAACTTCATTATTATTGTATCTCTGACACTAAACATTGGAGCAGGTAGGAGATGCAAACAAGAAATTTAGTTTGGCCTGCCTTTCGCAGAAGCATATTAATAGTGCTAGGCATCGTAAGCTTTAATCCTTGAAATGAGGGACGGAATTTTCATGGAAGTAATTTATCATCGTATAGTTTCTTCCACCTAAAGATATTAAGAAAAATTGCAATTCAAACAGCGCAAGCCGTGTGGCTATTAGACGAGCTAATAATCGTATTCAAGATTCTTTCGACGTTTTGAGCTTCCGAAAATCACTTGTTTCCTCCACTCATTTGTTTTAATATTTTGCGCGATATGGGTACACGTTCAGAAGAGACAAGGAAACTAATTCTTGTGTACGTTCGTTATAGGTTGTTTTGAAATGTTAGAATCAGGAATTTAGTTATTTTCCTAATGACTGCTCAGGAACAAATTCTCGCTCTGAAAATAACAAAAAAAAATGTAAACCCGTAGTAATCAAGAATTTTTATCTCGTTTAATGATGACGGTATACTTACATCTTCGCGATGTACCTCAGATGTGCATAATTTTTGAGCTTGTGTGTGTGCCAATCTGGAATGCAGAGGACTCCAAGACATGTAAACCAAGATGGCTTCGTCTTTCCTCAATCTCTGATGCTTGTGAACGCGAAAATAATTCCATATAATCTTCTTTCTACAAAATGTGGCTTCGTTACTGTATCAATAAGCTGCAAGGTTTAGCAAAACGTGCAACCAAATACTGTAGTAGTTATTTCTAAATCTTTCTGAACACGATGCTTGCACGTTTGTTTTTCTTTATTTCTATGCGGTAGTTTCAGATCATGTGCGCAAGACAAATATTTTCTATGGAAAGATTCATCCATCCATCGTTGATGCATATGATCATGCCGTTTTATTCCACGAGTATTTTCCAGGTCATTAGTGACAGTGGAGATGGCCAGTTGTACACTCTATTCACAAAAAACACCGGACACCTAGAATAGAAACACAACATAGCATTTATTGACATACATTAGTACGGTGTCGGTCCATCTTTGGCCTTAATGCATGCACTGACCCTTCGAGACAGGCTTTCGACAAGGTTTTGGAACACAGCGATAGGTATGCGCTTCCATTCAGTACATAATGCTGCCGCTAACTGTTGCTTAGTAGTAGGCCTTGGTTCCAAATTTCTTATTTCATCCCATAGGTGCTCTTAGGGGTATAACGTACAATTTTGTCCTCGCCGGGCATCGAATTCGGGTCACCTCACTCCGGAGTAAGTCGCTCTCCCAGCTGAACTACGCGGACATCTGCTCTCATTGGTATCTGGCTTTATCAATTGTGCTTCCTGCCGGGCAGGCACGTTACATCTCGTCTTCTCTCCCGCGAACGAGGGCCAATACAACGTACAAGTTTATCCGCGCCGGGCATCGAATCCGGGTCCCCCTCACTCCGGAGTAAGTCGCTCTCCCAACTGATCTGCATGGACATGTGCTCTCATTGGTATCTGCCTTTATCTCGTGTGCGTCCTGAGGGGCAGGAACATCACAGGGATTACGTTCAGGGCTCTGTGCTTGCCAATCCACACTCGATCCGGAATTGTCGTCAAACCACCCCGTAACAGTCATTGCTTTATGGCTCGGTGCATTATCCTGCTGGTACCAACAAAGCTCAGTTCCATAGTATCACTACAGAGTTGGTTGGGCATAATTGTCCAGAATATCGAGATAAACGTGTTGGTTAACAGGTCTGTCCACGATAGCCAATGTATCGAGACCATACCACGTAAAACACACATACACGATTACACTGCCAGCTCGAAACTTCACCGTAGCAACAGTACACGGTAGTAAATAGCGTTCCACCGGCTGCCGCCATACCCACACACGGCCATCAGACTGATGGATCATGTATCTGGATTTATCAGTCCATATGACCCCTTTCCATTGATCTACGGTCCGGGATAAATGTTATTTACATCATCCTAAACGACGAGCAGCATTCCGAGTGGAGATGAAAGGCTTATGAGCAGCCGCACGACCACGGTAACCCATGGAATGAAATTCTCTGTGAATGGTAAGTGTACATACCGAGGTTCCAGCATTTTTACTCACCTGTACACAGAGGTCTTGTGCAGTACTCCGTCGATTAGCTGTAACGACTCTCCTGAGGCTTCAACGTCCTCTATCACTGATTTTCTTTGGTCTGCCGGTACGTTTTGCTGCTTCAGGCACGCCATGTGTCTTCCACTTATTCAGTACATCCAAACCAGTTGACTGGGGTATAATTAAACGCCTCTCGGTTACTCTTATGGACAACCCACTAATATAACACCCAACAATCTTTCCTTTCTCAAAGTCAGTTCAGCGACATTTTCACTCAACCTCACAGTGCGATATGATCGCGGTCAGCTGCAGGCTTGCTTTTGTACCGTTTGCAGTTGTACAGCACATCTTAACAGCGCAGAGGATCTGTTCATTTGCTTTTGAAGGAGTGTCCGGTGACTTTTGTCAATATGGTGCATCTTTATCTGAAAAAAAAGTTCCTCTGGCCTTATTCATCTAAATGCTTTTCCTTTTCAGCTAATCATGAAATGGAAAGACTACTTTCATTGGCTGAGGCAAAACAACTTCTAAAGCAGTAACTCAACTTCGTGGTGCGATGGTGTCTGCCGTACATGTAAGAGGTCTTGGACTTTCTGGAACACATGTTACCGAGCATTGGCTTGCTGAAATATAATTCTAGGACAACTCCGAAGAAAGGGTATCACCTCTGCCTCTAAAATATCCCTGATGTATCACTGGCTGTTGCCGGATCCCTCGATTCGTGTCAGGTAAGATCGCGAAATGAACCCAATGTTGCACCAAACCAGAACGTTTGGCCTTTGGCCAGTATGACGCTGCAAGGTGCCGTTCACCACGATGTCTTCGAACACGTATGAGACCATCATGGTGCAACGAGTTAAATCGCGATACGTTAGAAAACACGACCTGTTGCCAATCAGTTATCTTGGCGTTGGGCCGGTATAACGCTGTAAGGTGCCGTTCACCACGATGTCTTCCAACACGTATGAGACCATCATGGTGCATCAAGTTGAATCGTGACACGCCGGAAAACACGACCTGTTGCCAATCAGTCATCTTGGCGTTGGGCTGGCATGACGCTGTAAGGTGCAGTTCATCACGATGTCTTCCAACACGTATGCGACCATCATGGTGCATCAAGTTGAATCGTGACACGTCGGAAAACACGACCTGTTGCCAATCAGTCATCATGGCGTTAGGCCGGTATAACGCTGTAAGGTGCCGTTCATCACGATGTCTTCTAACACGTATGCGACCATCATGGTGCATCAAGTTGAATCGTAACACGTCAGAGAACACGACCTGTTGCCATTCAGTCATCTTGGCGTTGGGCCGGTATGACGCTGCAAGGTGCCGTTCACCACAAAATCTTCGAACGCGCATGCGACCATCATGGTGCATCAATTTGAATCGTGATTCGTCTGAAAGCACGACCTGTTGTCAACCAGCGCGGCAATGTCTGTGTTCCAGACCCCATTGCAGACTGAAGATTCTGTGATTGAGGGTCAACGGACTGCGCACCAATAGGCTGCTAACGACCAGTCCTCCACTGCTGCACTAGCGCAGCGGATGTCGCTGTGCGATCGATCAGTTACTAACTATGCGGTAGAGGAAAATCATTGAAGGAAGAAATATTCTCCATAATACATGGAAACTTGACAGAATATTCAGAACAAACTGAATTTGCTTGTACCACTTACTTGTCATCCATGTAACAGTGCTCAGGAAACTTGAAAATGCTCGCCTTTCGTCCTGCAAAGCTGCTGCCAGAGTGGAGAGCGAAGGCAGTCGTTGTGGTCTACTTCGTATCAGTCGCTCCAGTTCATCCGATAGGGTTTATATGGGATTAAAATCGGGACTCTGAACTGGCCAATCTAACAATTCCACCGAATTTTCAAGAAATCAGTCCCGCACACGGCGTGCAGTGTGGAAAGGAGCTCGTTTGTGTTGGAAGAGACAACGGTCATTTCCACGACACTGCCACATCGCTGATAGTGCAGAATTATTGAGAACGTCGAGGTAACTTTAGAGTTCATGGTTTGTCGTATAATAACGAACATACCTAGTCCAGTCCACAAAAGCCAACTCCATACCTGCTGTGGAAGAGACAACGGTCATTTCCATGATACTGCCACATCGCTGATGTAGTGCAGAATTATTGAGAACGTCGAGGTAACTTTAGACTTCATGGTTTGTCCTATAATAACGAACGGAACTAGTCCAATCCACGAAAGCCAACCTCATACCTGTTGTGGAAGAGACAATGGCCATTTCCACGATACTGCCACATCGCTGATAGTGCAGAATTATTGAGAACGTCGAGGTAACTTTAGACTTCATGGTTTGTCCTATAATAACGAACGGAACTAGTCCAATCCACGAAAGCCAACTCCATACCTGTTGTGGAAGAGACAATGGTCATTTCCACGATACTGCCGCATCGCTGGTAGTGCAGAATTATTGAGAACGTCGATGTAACTTTAGAGTTCATGGTTTGTCGTATTATAACGAACGGACCGAGTCCAATCCACGGAAGCTAACTTTATACCATGATGGAGCTTCCGCCGAACTTGACAGTTGGAAGAACACAGTCCGACAAAAATCGATCGCCGGGCTTTCGTCAAATCCAAACACGCCCATCAGATTGGAAGAGCGAAAAGCTTGGCTCATCACTCCACAAAGAACAGCTTCCCAGTCACCCACAATCCAGGAACGATGGGAGACACACCACTAGAAAGGGAGCTTCGCATTCATGGTAGCCATATGTGGCTCCTGTTCCACTGCTCTACCATAATAATCCACTCTGCGGATAGTTATGACGCTAACCGAGCAATTACAAGCATTTCCTACTTCAGAAGCGATGGAAGCGGCAGAGGAAAAACTGGGTTTCTTAATATTTCTTACCATGGCTCTTCTGTCACGTTCCATCATTTTGTGCTGCCTTTGTGAACGTCGTTCTTTTGCTGCTGTTGCCCCGTCCTGCTTCCGTCTCTTCATGACATCATTTACAGTTGATTTTACTATGTTTAGTGTAGATGTAATGCTACGTATGGAAACGTTACTCAAATGACATCCTATGATCAGACCAAGCTGAAACTTCCGAAGGTTCACGTCCACTCGGCTTCAAATTAACTGAAAACACGACAGAAAATACACTGACGGAAAAAAATCGCAACACCACGAAAAAATAGTTGTAGAGGAATGAAATGGCGGCAATACATTTGCATATGTAACATATTTAATCGATTAAGGTTTCAAGATCACAGCTTAATGTAAGCGCGAGAAGAGCCATTTTAAATGTGAAATGCTGGTACATTAATAACCGGTGTAACCGCCAGAATGTTGAATGCAAGCACGCAAACGTTCATGCATTGTGTCGTACAGGTGCTCCTGGATGTCAGTTTGTGGGATGGAGTTCCATGCCTGTTGCACTTGGTCGGTCAATACAGGGACGGTTAATGCTGGTTGGGGGTGACGCTGGAGTTGTCGTCCAATGATGTCCCATACGTGCTCGATTGGTGAAAGATCTCGTGATCTAGCAGGCCACGGCAACATGTCGACACTCTGTAGAGCATGTTGGGTTACAACAGCGGTATGCGGGCGAGCGTTATCCTGTTGGAAAACACCCCCTGGAATGCTGTTCATGAATGGCAGCACAACAGGTTGAATCACCAGACCGACGTACAACTGTGCCGTCAGGGTGCGTGGGATAACCACGAGAGTGCTCCTGCTGTCATAGGAAATTGCTCCCCAGACCATAACTCCAGGTGTAGGTCCAGTGTGTCTCGGCCGCAGACAGGTTGGTTGCAGGCGCTCACCTGGCCTCCTTCTAACCAACACACGGCTATCACTGGCGCCCAGGCAGAACCGGCTTTCATCAGAAAACACAACAGATCTCCACTCCGTCCTCCAATGAGCTCTAGGTTGACACCACTGACGTCGCAAACGGCAGTGGTTTGGAGTAAGTGGAATACACGCTACAGGGCGTCTGGATCGGAGCTGTCCTTCAAGTAACCGATTTTTAACAGTTCGTTGTGTCACTGTGGTGGCAACTGCAGCTTGAATTGCTGCCGCAGACGCGGTACGATGCGCCACGGCCATACGCCGTACACGGCGGTCTTCCCTCTCAGTAGTGCCACGTAGCCAGCCGGATCCCGGTCTTCTTGAGGCAGTACCTTCCCTTGACCACCGCTGCCAACAATCATGCACAGTGGCTACATTCCTGCCAAGTCGTTCTGCAATATTGCGGAAAGAAATTCCACCTTCTCGTAGCCCTATTACACGACCTCGTTCAAACTCCGTGAGCTGGTGGTAATGGCTTCTTCGTCTTCTTAAAGGCATTCTTGACTAACATCAACACCCTACGTTGAATCTCAACGATAACTAACGCTCACGAACGTTACAGCGCGTATTTTCAGCAAACCTGCTTTGCATGTTCCGAGGGGCGCTACTATCGCCACATGTATGCGCCAAACGCGAAATTTGCATAGACGTCATCTTACAGATGTACTCTCACCGCCTACCAACTGTCGTTTATCTAACACAACCCCTTCTTGGTGTTGGGATTTTTTTTCCGTCAGTGTATCTCCGCTTCATATACGTACCTCCCCAGTCACAGTGCACCTTCCTGCAGAACAGTTTTTCGCACTTATTCAAATATTTGGCAGTGTCCGATATTTTTGATAACATAGTGTATGTTCCCCATGAAGAGCAATACTTGGTGTAAAACAATGTTTAGGTACGATCTCGCTTTAAGAGTGTGGAATGAGGGGACCCAATGATACCCACGAAAACAATCAAGCTTATATGATGCCAACGCAGCCTCTAGCTTGTTACAGATCAGAAGTGTGGTTTTATTGTAGCAGTTCCCCCACTTTGTGTTGAATACCGTCCCGTCCATCAACATAACGGAGCTAAAACATGAACATTTCAGACCAGGCGACTCTTGTGTAGTAGTCTGGCGTCTAATCACGTTACTCACGTACTCTCTGCAGTTAAAGTTTCAATGTTGGTCAATATCTTACATGAACAGCCTCCTGCTCCCTAGGCTCATACACAAAGGCGTTCGCTGGACTGTGTGTTCCGAAGGTTTACATTTTGGTTGTATTCTGCCCTTAAGTGAGGGATCGTGAGCAATGTGTCTTCCCGGACATCACATTCCAATCGGGATTCACTCCGAACTGACAGAAATTTGTGTTCTACCCTTTTCAGCATGTTGTGTGGATCTAAGTGTCCTTCTTCGATCACTTCCACCACACCTTAACTTGGGTGGCTCTCTCGAAGGGATGACAACGCCTTCGGTTTGCTGAGATGACGTCCCCTGCTTTTCTTGCGCCGATAATCATTTTCGATCCAAATTTCAACTTCGTTCTGGCGAACGTACGCGCCCTGCTTGTGCAGTCTGTGTATTGGGTTGATGCATAAGTTCATGACGTTTTTTTCACCGCACTACAGGAATGTATTACATCAGAAGGGAAAACGGAATCAATCAACTATCTATTCCCTCCCATTGTTTACAATGGAGTCCCAACGTCTGGATAGGTCTACAATGCCATTCTTAAACGTGCAGGTTTTGCATGCGAAGAAATCATCAAGGAAATTCTGGAGAACAACATCATTGTTCTGCCTCGGAGTGCATTCGACAGAGATCGGAACAGGTGATAGTCTAACCTAGCGACATCAGTGGAATAGGCCGGATGTGGACGGATCTCCCATTTCATGTCCTGAGTGGCCATTTTGATCATGTTGGTACTGTGAGGGCGTGCGTTATCATGTTGGAGAAGAACACCATGGTGCCGATGTGACCGTTTCTGCTGAATTGTTCGCTCCACACGGCGGAGTTGCTCACAATGGAGAGCAGCGTTGATGGTCCGATTCCTCGGCAGCATTTCCTAGTGAATAATGCCTTCCATGTCCAACCAGACACACGACATGATCTTCGCAAATAAAGGACATGTTTTGGACATGGTGTAGGCGTCTTGTTTGAGCTTAACCATTCCTTCCGATGGCAGAAATAAACATACAGGCACCACTTTTCATCGCCAGTAACAATACGTGACATAATGGGTTTGTTTTGCGGCGAACATTCGCGATAGCGAGCGAGCATGGAACCACATATGGCAACACGCTGGTTCTTGTTGTCTTCTGTGAGAGTGTGAGGCACCCAAGACCTCAATTTCTGGACCTTTCTCATACGTTCCAGCTGTTGCACCACGGTGTCCTGATCACGGTCCATGTCATTGGCCAATTCACGTGTGATTTGAAGCGAATCCAAGTGGATGAGATAGTTCAAACGATCCTCATCAAACTGAGACAGACGGCCTGAGCGTGGAGAATTTTTGAGGTCAAAATTTCCACCTCGGAACCGCTGAAACCATTTGCGTGCTGTCCACGGAGCTATAGCATTATTCCCATACGCAGCCCAAATTTGTCGAGTGGCCTCGGTGGCTGTGAATTCCTTGTAAAACTCGTAGAGGAGCAAATGTCGGAAATGTTCATTCCTCTCTACTTGACACTCCATACTTCCGGATCTGAAAACCAGAAAACCATTAGCCACAATCACACAACGCAATACGGTTTAGATACACGATATTACTGGCTACATTTTGATATACAACTGGCCATCTGCACCGTCACTACTGACATGGGAAACACTCGTGAAATAAAACGCCATGAACTTATGCTTCAGATACCCAATGTATTTTGTCCCGGCCGGTGACTACAATTACACGTTCTGTGGGATCTGTCTGCCCGGTGGACACATGGGTGATCATAATGATCTTGCACATGATTATACGTAAAATGCAAACTCACAAGCAAAAATTAAAGTAGGTGAAACTTTGATTTTTAATTTATTGTTCCTCAAGTGCCACTTTATTGACTTTAGTTTCACAGCTGCGCAAAATTTCTTACTTATACCGTGTAAGTTGGAAATTTTTTTCGGCGTTTCTTCAACTTAGAAAGGAGTGTAACATCCACAAATCCATTAACACATTTTTCCACCCTGGGCGCATCGGAAGCAAAAGTATTTATTCCTTGTTAAAGTTTATCTTTCTTTGATTAGCAGCAAAAGTATTTATTCCTTGTTAAAGTTTGTCTTCCTTTGATTAGCAGCAAAGGTATTTATTCCTTGTTAAAGTTTATCTTTCTTTGATTAGCAGCAAAAGTATTTATTCCTTGTTAAAGTTTGTCTTTCTTTGATTAGCAGCAAAGGTATTTATTCCTTGTTAAAGTTTGTCTTTCTTTGATTAGCAGCAAAAGTATTTATTCCTTCTTAAAGTTTGTCTTTCTTTGATTAGCAGCAAAGGTATTTATTCCTTGTTAAAGTTTGTCTTTCTTTGATTAGCAGCAAAAGTATTTATTCCTTCTTAAAGTTTATCTTTCTTTGATTAGCAGCAAAAGTATTTATTCCTTGTTAAAGTTTGTCTTTCTTTGACTAGCAGCAAAGGTATTTATTCCTTGCTAAAGTTTGTCTTTCTTTGATTAGCAGCAAAAGTATTTATTCCTTGTTAAAGTTTATCTTTCTTTGATTAGCAGCAAAAGTATTTATTCCTTGTTAAAGTTTGTCTTCCTTTGATTAGCAGCAAAGGTATTTATTCCTTGTTAAACTTTGTCTTTCTTTGATTAGCAGCAAAAGTACTTATTCCTTGTTAAAGTTTGTCTTTCTTTGATTAGCAGCAAAAGTACTTATTCCTTGTTAAAGTTTATCTTTCTTTGATTAGCAGCAAAAGTATTTATTCCTTGTTAAAGTTTGTTTTCCTTTGATTAGCAGCAAAGGTATTTATTCCTTGTTAAACTTTGTCTTTCTTTGATTAGCAGCAAAAGTACTTATTTCTTGTTAAAGTTTGTCTTTCTTTGATTAGCAGCAAAAGTACTTATTCCTTGTTAAAGTTTATTTGTCTTTGATTAGCAGCAAAAGTATTTATTCCTTGTTAAAGTTTGTCTTTCTTTGATTAGCAGCAAAAGTATTTATTCCTTGTTAAAGTTTATCTTTCTTTGATTAGCAGCAAAAGTATTTATTCCTTGTTAAAGTTTGTCTTCCTTTGATTAGCAGCAAAGGTATTTATTCCTTGTTAAAGTTTGTCTTTCTTTGATTAGCAGCAAAAGTACTTATTCCTTGTTAAAGTTTGTCTTTCTTTGATTAGCAGCAAAAGTATTTATTCCTTGTTAAAGTTTATCTTTCTTTGATTAGCAGCAAAAGTATTTATTCCTTGTTAAAGTTTGTCTTCCTTTGATTAGCAGCAAAGGTATTTATTCCTTGTTAAACTTTGTCTTTCTTTGATTAGCAGCAAAAGTACTTATTCCTTGTTAAAGTTTGTCTTTCTTTGATTAGCAGCAAAAGTACTTATTCCTTGTTAAAGTTTATCTTTCTTTGATTAGCAGCAAAAGTATTTATTCCTTGTTAAAGTTTATCTTTCTTTGATTAGCAGCAAAAGTATTTATTCCTTGTTAAAGTTTGTCTTCCTTTGATTAGCAGCAAAAGTATTTATTCCTTGTTAAAGTTTGTCTTTCTTTGATTAGCAGCAAAAGTACTTATTCCTTGTTAAAGTTTGTCTTTCTTTGATTAGCAGCAAAAGTATTTATTCCTTGTTAAAGTTTGTCTTTCTTTGATTAGCAGCAAAAGTATTTATTCCTTGTTAAAGTTTGTCTTTCTTTGATTAGCAGCAAAAGTATTTATTCCTTGTTAAAGTTTGTCTTCCTTTGATTAGCAGCAAAGGTATTTATTCCTTGTTAAAGTTTGTCTTTCTTTGATTAGCAGCAAAAGTATTTATTCCTTGTTAAAGTTTGTCTTTCTTTGATTAGCAGCAAAAGTATTTATTCCTTGTTAAAGTTTATCTTTCTTTGATTAGCAGCAAAAGTATTTATTCCTTGTTAAAGTTTGTCTTCCTTTGATTAGCAGCAAAGGTATTTATTCCTTGTTAAACTTTGTCTTTCTTTGATTAGCAGCAAAAGTACTTATTCTTTGTTAAAGTTTGTCTTTCTTTGATTAGCAGCAAAAGTATTTATTCCTTGTTAAACTTGTCTTCTTTCTTTGATTAGCAGCAAAAGTATTTATTCCTTGTTAAAGTTTGTCTTCCTTTGATTAGCAGCAAAGGTATTTATTCCTTGTTAAACTTTGTCTTTCTTTGATTAGCAGCAAAGGTATTTATTCCTTGTTAAACTTTGTCTTTCTTTGATTAGCAGCAAAAGTACTTATTCCTTGTTAAAGTTTGTCTTTCTTTGATTAGCAGCAAAAGTATTTATTCCTTGTTAAAGTTTATCTTTCTTTGATTAGCAGCAAAAGTATTTATTCCTTGTTAAAGTTTGTCTTCCTTTGATTAGCAGCAAAGGTATTTATTCCTTGTTAAACTTTGTCTTTCTTTGATTAGCAGCAAAAGTACTTATTCCTTGTTAAAGTTTGTCTTTCTTTGATTAGCAGCAAAAGTATTTATTCCTTGTTAAAGTTTATTTGTCTTTGATTAGCAGCAAAAGTATTTATTCTTTGTTAAAGTTTGTCTTTCTTTGATTAGCAGCAAAAGAGAAGCCTAGACCTAAATGTCTCTGCATGCAGTTTCACAAAGCACTATTCATTTTTAAGATTACCCGGATTTCAGCTAAAATAATTTCGAATAATTCAAATCTCTATCCTTTCTGGACTAAGAACCCTTAGAACAGACACGTTTGTCCGCGCCGGGCATCGAATTCGGATCCCCTCACTCCGGAGTAAGTCACTCTCCCAACTGGCAAGGGAAGCCTTCCAACTGTCACTCTCTAAAATTGAAGAAACATGGCCAGGAAGTAGTACTAAGGGCAAAAACCAATAGGTGTATTTCCGTTTTGGCCCAAATGAACTCACAAAGGTGCTGTGAGCGTGTTTAACTGACAAGGGAAGCCTTTCAACTGTCATTCTCAAAAACTGACGAAACGTGGCCAGGAGATAGTACTAAGGCCAAGAACTAATGGGTGTATTTCCGTTTTGTCCTAAATGAACTAACAAAGGTGAACGAGTGGTCCGAAAATGGCCATAGAGCACAAGTGGAGAGAATCATCGGACATATCAATGAACAATCAATGGCAGTCAGAAAAATTCAACAACATGTTGTTACATCCGTGGATAAAAATCGGATACTGTGAAAGTGATGGCGCTTCTTTTGATAATGTTCAACGTATTTGTCTTTCAGATATCAATGACAATTGTCGTCTGTACTGTGATAACTTTGGGATCTTGCGTTGTTCTCATTGATTACTTTGCTTCGGTCATGTGTTCAAAGCCACAAAGGTTCACTTACACTTGTAACAAAGGTTTGTGTTGCTTTTTGTATAATATGAACTTATTTTGGATCCTGGAGACATACACTGCCGTGCAAAAATTAAGGACGAGACGGTTTTTCGAATGTAACGTCGTGCAGAAGTGCTCCACATCGACTCGACTCATACCATAATATCCCCAAGATGTAAAAATATGGGACAAGTGAGCAAAACCGTCCAAACAAGGAATCCAAAAGATACAAAGGCACTTTATTGAAAAGGTAGCTTCGAGCACAACTGGACAGAAGACAGAAACGTCCATGTGACAGGCGGCTGCCAAGATAAATCCAGTCTTTAGTAAGGGATATGATCACCCCTGACGGCGTTGCAGGATTTACAACGTATGTCCATGCTGAGCACGAGGTTGTCAAGGAGCTGTTGAGGCATCGCGGCCCATTCCTCTTGTGGCGCCAATCGCAGCTGCGGAATCGTTGCTGGCGGCTGGTGACGTGCTGCCAAGCATCTCCCGAGAAGGTCCCACACGTGTTCGATTGGATTTAGGTCAGGGGACCTTGCTGGCCCAATTCATGCGTTGAATATATTCACTCTCCAACAGCTCTGCGACAGCCACTGTACGATGAGGGGTAGCGTTGTCGTCCATGAAGATGAACTCAGGACACCCAGCACCTCTAAACAGACGTATGTGAGGCAGCAGAACCTCGGTACAATAGAGGACACCAGTAACTGAACCTCCTTGGAAGATGTGGAAGTCAGTACGGCTACCAAGCATGATACCGCCCCAAACGAAAACTCCGCCACCTCCAAACCGGTCCCTTTCGATGATGTTGGAGGTGTGATTGCGTGTTCCCTGCTCTCTCCAGATGTGTATACGTCCAGAATCGCTCGTCAGACTAAATCGGCTCTCATGCGTAAAGAGAACTCGACCCCACTGCTGATGTGTCCAGTTCTTGTGCTCCTGGCACCACAGAAACCGTCGTCTCTGATGAGCAGGCGTTAACGGCACACACCGTACTGGTCGTCGTGCAAATAGAGCACCTTTGTGCAATTTCGTGGCTGCACCTTAGTGCAGCCACGAGGCTTCACAAAGGTGCTCTATTCAGTGGTCGTCCGCCGCCGTGGTTGTTCGTGGACGACCTTTGCTAAACTCTCGGACAGCTGTTCCTGTCGTTTGAAATGTTCTCCAAGCTCGTGAAACGATGCTGTGAGCAATCCCGAACTCCTCGGCCACACAAGTCACACTTCGACCTTCTTCCAACTTCCCAATGACGCGACCTCGGGTAAAGTCAACCAGATGTCGTCTACTGGATTGCCTGTTGGCCATATCACACGGTGGCAGCAACTCGACCTCGTTCAAACCGATGGTACACCGTGCAATAGCTTTCACCGAATTGCTGAGCATACACCGCCCGTGTGTTTTATGCTCTTCCGACCCCCCCCCCGCCCGTCATGCTGCATATATGCGCACTCCCTACCATACCGGACCGTAGTCTATCTCCTGAGTGGTCTTTCGGTCCGTTCTGCCTGCTCATTCCACTGTTACGCTAATTTCTCCTCTTCGTTCTTAATTTTTGCACACCAGCGTAGCTGATATTTGGAGTTACGTATCACGCACCACAACGCATGTTAGACGATGATTTTCCCACTTGTGCTCTAAGACCATTTTCAGACCATTCTTTCACGTTTGTCAGTTGATTTGGGCCAAAAGGGAAATACGCCCATTACGTTTTGCCCTTAGTACTATCTCCTGGCCACGTTTCTTCAATTTGGAGATTGACAGTTGAAAGGCTTCCCTTGTCAGTTAAAACACTCGTTCACCTTTGTCAGTTCATTTGGTCCAAAACGGAAATACACCCATTGGTTTTTGCCCTTAGTACTATCTCCTGGCCACGTTTCTTCAATTTTGGAGAGTGACAGTTGAAAGGCTTCCCTTGTCAGTTAAAACACTCGTTCTCCTTTGTCACTTCATTTGTGCCAAAACGGAAATACGCCCATTGGTTTTTGTCCTTAGTACTATCTCCTGGCCACGTTTCTTCAATTTTGGAGAGTGACAGTTGAAAGACTTTCCTTCTGAATTACGCGAACATGTGCTCTCACTGCTATCTGCATTTATCTCATGTGCGTCCTGCGGTGCAGGCACGTCACACCCTCGAAATACAAATTAGCACGTTTGAAAGGCATTAAAATGCGCATTAATATAGGGAACTTAATTTACTTGTCATTAACAACTATTGAATTACAACAGCTTTTTTTCTTCTGGATGTCAGAATTCCGTCTTTCTTTTGAAGTTGAATCACTGCTAAAAGGAGTAGTTCACATTTGCCATATCATTCTTCATTACTGACGAAATAAATCAACTAGCTGAACTTCACGACTGATAATATTCAATTGCCGCCTCTGCTGAGGGAACGTACCTATACTAAGAAGCACTACCAACATCCGCTCAATATCGAACAATACTAGGATTTTGGACCGGTTATATGCTCTCATATGTAGTATTCCCCGCGGTCTACGAATTGGGTCCAATATTGTGAGACAATTTTTCCGTCCCGGTGACCAAGTGGTGTGAGGCGTTAGATTCTGACCATTCTTCCAAGATGTTCCTGGGCTGAAGTACAGGATGAGGCATGGGGGTGTGCTTGTCTGATGACGCTGGTTGTGTCCAATCACAGGAACAAACAGTCCCAAATGAGGGACTATATATCACTTCCCAGCAAAAACAGTCTTAATATATATTAAATACGTGGAGATAATGTAAATGGACGATGTCATAGCTCTGTTTATAAAATAACGTGGATAGAGCGATGACATCGTCCAAAAACAGTCCTGCTGGCCCAGCACTATGTTGCCGCTGCCGAACCGTCAATAAAAAGTCCGGGCGGCCAACAGAAGGGCCAGCAGTTCAGGCCAACAGTTGGCACCCCATCAGTTGTCATATGCCACAACAGGGCCATCAGTGGTCCATCACAGGCAGTAGCGGCCACAAGTGGTCCTGCAGCGGCCCTGCAAGCACGTGCCATAAGTGATGGCTAGCCTAATGTGGTCCGCCAGTTTCCAGGCAGTGGTAGCCGGCAATCACGTGACGTAACTGATGGCTTGCCGAGTCCTGTCCGCCAATTTCCCAGTAGTAGCCATATAAAAAAACATTAAGGATAATCGCAGCTTCCCAGAGCTACAACTGCTGGACGTTTTTCGAACGTGCTATTTTCTGTCACTAGGAGTGGAATGCGGCCCTAGGTTCCAATGCAAATATTGTTCGTCTTGATGTGTACTATCACCCCTCTCGTTTTCTTGAAGGAGTTTATAAAATCACCCTTAGAAAAAACATTAGAGATAGAGGTGATGTGCAGTTCACGTGGGCATCCCAAACCGAACGCAGGCGATAAATAGGCTGATATCAGGACTTCCCAACAATGTATCTCAATCGACGAACATTGGTAAGTCTGGTGATATGAGCGACTTTGATCGTGGACGCATTGTCGGTGCAAGACAGAGGGGTCTTTCTATCGCCCAAGTGGCAAGAACCGTAGGGTTCCCGAGGGCAACCGTATCAAGGGTGCCCAGAGAGCAAAATGTTGCCGATCATACGCCATTGATGACCGATGACGATGGAGTCTTGTACAGACTGACTGCGTGGTAACAGCGGCGCAAATCACATCCAGGTTAAATGTCGGAGACCGAGGCAGCGTCAGCGAGTTAACGGTATGGGGCACAATACATTCCATGGGCTACGGGAGCCGACGCACTACTCGTGTGTCACTGTTGACTGCTCGTCATCGGACACTGTGCCGATATCACATCCAGCTTAAATGTCGGTGGCCCAAGCAGCATCAGCGAGTGAACGGTATGGGGCACAATGCATACCATGCGCTACGGAAGCCGGCGCACTACTCGTGTTTCACTGTTGACTGCTCGTCACCGGACATTGTGCCGAAATCACATCCAGCTTAAATGTCGGAGGCCCAAGTAGCATACGCGAGTGAACAGTATGGGGCACAATGCATACCATGGGCTACGGGAGCCGACGCACTACTCGTGTGTCACTGTTGACTGCTCGTCACCGGACATTGAGCCGAAATCACATCCAGCTTAAATGTCGGAGGCCCAAGTAGCATACGCGAGTGAACAGTATGGGGCACAATGCATACCATGGGCTACGGGAGCCGACGCACTACTCGTGTGTCACTGTTGACTGCTTTTCATCGGACATTGTGCCGAAATCACATCCAGCTTAAATGTCGGAGGCCCAAGCAGCATTAGCGAGTGAACGGTATGGGGCAGAAAGGAAAACCATGGGCTACGGGAGCAGACGCACTACTCGTGTGTCACTGTTGACTGCTCGTCATCGGACATTGTGCCGAAATCACATCCAGCTTAAATTTCGGAGGCCCAAGTAGCATAAGCGAGTGAACAGTATGGGGCACAATGCATACCATGGGCTACGGGAGCCGACGCACTACTCGTGTGTCACTGTTGACTGCTTTTCATCGGACATTGTGCCGAAATCACATCCAGCTTAAATGTCGGAGGCCCAAACAGCATAAGCGAGTGAACAGTATGGGGCACAATGCATACCATGGGCTACGAGAGCCGAAGCACTACTCGTGTGTCACTGTTGACTGCTCGTCATCGGACATTGTGCCGAAATCACATCCACCTTTAATGTCGGAGGCCCAAGTAGCATAAGCGAGTGAACAGTATGGGGCACAATGCATATCATGGGCTACGGGGGCCGACGCACTACTCGTGTGTCACTGTTGACTGCTTTTCATGGGACATTGTGCCGAAATCACATCCAGCTTAAATGTCGGAGGCCCAAGCAGCATTAGCGAGTGAACGGTATGGGACACAATGCATACCATGGGCTACGGGAGCCGACGCACTACTCGTGTGTCACTGTTGACTGCTCGTCATCGGATATTGTGCCGAAATTACATCCAGCTTAAATGTCGGAGGCCCAAGTAGCATAAGCGAGTGAACAGTATGGGGCACAATTCATACCATGGGCTACGGGAGCCGACGCACTACTCGTGTGTCACTGTTGACTGCTTTTCATCGGACATTGTGCCGAAATCACATCCAGCTTAAATGTCGGAGTCCCAAGCAGCATCAGCGAGTGAACGGTATGGGGCACAATGCATACCATGGGCTACGGGAGCCGACGCACTACTCGTGTGTCACTGTTGACTGCTTTTCATTGGACATTGTGCCGAAATCACATTCAGCTTAAATGTCGGAGGCCCAAGCAGCATTAGCGAGTGAACGGTATGGGGCACAATGCATACCATGGGCTACGGGAGCCGACGCACTACTCGTGTGTCACTGTTGACTGCTTTTCATCGGACATTGTGCCGAAATCACATCCAGCTTAAATGTCGGAGGCCCAAGCAGCATAAGCGAGTGAACAGTATGAGGCACAATGCATACCATGGGCTACGGGAGCCGACGCACTACTCGTGTGTCACTGTTGACTGCTCGTCATCGGACATTGTGCCGAAATCACATCCAGCTTAAATGTCGGAGGCCCAAGTAGCATAAGCGAGTGAACAGTATGGGGCACAATGCATACCATGGGCTACGGGAGCCGGCGCACTACTCGTGTGTCACTGTTGACTGCTTTTCATCGGACATTGTGCCGAAATCACATCCAGCTTAAATGTCGGAGGCCCAAGCAGCATTAGCGAGTGAACGGTATGGGGCACAAAGCATACCATGGGCTACGGGAGCCGACGCACTACTCGTGTGTCACTGTTGACTGCTCGTCATCGGACATTGTGCCGAAATCACATCCACCTTTAATGTCGGAGGCCCAAGTAGCATAAGCGAGTGAACAGTATGGGGCACAATGCATACGATTTTCTACGGGAGCCGACGCACTACTCGTGTGTCACGATTGACTGCTTTTCATCGGACATTGTGCCGAAATCACATCCAGCTTAAATGTCGGAGGCCCAAGCAGCATTAGTGAGTGAACGGTATGGGGCACAATGCATACCATGGGCTACGGGAGTCGACGCACTACTCGTGTGTCACTGTTGACTGCTTTTCATCGGACATTGTGCCGAAATCACATCCAGCTTAAATGTCGGAGGCCCAAGCAGCATTAGGGAGTGAACGGTATGGGGCACAATGCATACCATGGGCTACGGGAGCAGACGCACTACTCGTGTGTCACTGTTTACTGCTTTTCATCGGACATTGTGCCGAAATCACATCCAGCTTAAATGTCGGAGGCCCAAGCAGCATTAGCGAGTGAAGGGTATGGGGCACAATGCATACCATGGGCTACGGGAGCCGACGCACTACTCGTGTGTCACTGTTGACTGCTTTTCATCGGACATTGTGCCGAAATCACATTCAGCTTAAATGTCGGAGGCCCAAGCAGCATTAGCGAGTGAACGGTATGGGGCACAATGCATACCATGGGCTACGGGAGCCGACGCACTACTCATGTGTCACTGTTGACTGCTTTTCATCGGACATTGTGCCGAAATCACATCCAGCTTAAATGTCGGAGGCCCAAGCAGCATCAGCGAGTGAACGGTATGGGGCACAATGCATACCATGGGCTACGGGAGCCGACGCACTACTCGTGTGTCACTGTTGACTGCTCGTCATCGTACATTGTGCCGAAATCACATCCAGCTTAAATGTCGGAGGCCCAAGTAGCATAAGCGAGTGAACAGTATGGGGCACAATGCATACCATGGGCTACGGGAGCCGACGCACTACTCGTGTGTCACGATTGACTGCTTTTCATCGGACATTGTGCCGAAATCACATCCAGCTTAAATGTCGGAGGCCCAAGCAGCATTAGCGAGTGAACGGTATGGGGCACAATGCATACCATGGGCTACGGGAGCCGACGCACTACTCGTGTGTCACTGTTGACTGCTTTTCATCGGACATTGTGCCGAAATCACATTCAGCTTAAATGTCGGAGGCCCAAGCAGCATTAGCGAGTGAACGGTATGGGGCACAATGCATACCATGGGCTACGGGAGCCGACGCACTACTCGTGTGTCACTGTTGACTGCTCGTCATCGGACATTGTGCCGAAATCACATCCAGCTTAAATGTCGGAGGCCCAAGTAGCATAAGCGAGTGAACAGTATGGGACACAATGCATACCATGGGCTACGGGAGCCGACGCACTACTCGTGTGTCATTGTTGACTGCTTTTCATCGGACATTGTGCCGAAATCACATCCAGCTTAAATGTCGGAGGCCCAAGCAGCATTAGCGAGTGAACGGTATGGGGCACAATGCATACCATGGGCTACGGGAGCCGACGCACTACTCGTGTGTCACTGTTGACTGCTCGTCATCGGACATTGTGCCGAAATTACATCCAGCTTAAATGTCGGAGGCCCAAGTAGCATAAGCGAGTGAACAGTATGGGGCACAATGCATACCATGGGCTACGGGAGCCGACGCACTACTCGTGTGTCACGATTGACTGCTTTTCATCGGACATTGTGCCGAAATCACATCCAGCTTAAATGTCGGAGGCCCAAGCAGCATTAGCGAGTGAACGGTATGGGGCACAATGCATACCATGGGCTACGGGAGCCGACGCACTACTCGTGTGTCACTGTTGACTGCTCGTCATCGGACATTGTGCCGAAATCACATCCAGCTTAAATGTCGGAGGCCCAAGTAGCATAAGCGAGTGAACAGTACGGGGCACAATGCATACCATGTTCTACGGGAGCCGACGCACTACTCGTGTGTCACGATTGACTGCTTTTCATCGGACATTGTGCCGAAATCACATCCAGCTTAAATGTCGGAGGCCCAAGCAGCATTAGTGAGTGAACGGTATGGGGCACAATGCATACCATGGGCTACGGGAGTCGACGCACTACTCGTGTGTCACTGTTGACTGCTTTTCATCGGACATTGTGCCGAAATCACATCCAGCTTAAATGTCGGAGGCCCAAGCAGCATCAGCGAGTGAACGGTATGGGGCACAATGAATACCATGGGCTACGGGAGCCGACGCACTACCCGTGTGTCACTGTTGACTGCTCGTCATCGGACATTGTGCCGAAATCACATCCAGCTTAAATGTCGGAGGCCCAAGCAGCATTAGGGAGTGAACGGTATGGAGCACAATGCATACCATGGGCTACGGGAGCCGACGCACTACTCATGTGTCACTGTTGACTGCTTTTCATCGGACATTGTGCCGAAATCACATCCAGCTTAAATGTCGGAGGCCCAAGCAGCATCAGCGAGTGAACGGTATGGGGCACAATGCATACCATGGGCTACGGGAGCCGACGCACTACTCGTGTGTCACTGTTGACTGCTTTTCATCGGACATTGTGCCGAAATCACATCCAGCTTAAATGTCGGAGGCCCAAGCAGCATTAGGTAGTGAACGGTATGGGGCACAATGCATACCATGGGCTACGGGAGCCGACGCACTACTCATGTGTCACTGTTGACTGCTTTTAATCGGACATTGTGCCGAAATCACATCCAGCTTAAATGTCGGAGGCCCAAGCAGCATCAGCGAGTGAACGGTATGGGGCACAATGCATACCATGGGCTACGGGAGCCGACGCACTACTTGTGTGTCACTGTTGACTGCTCGTCATCGGACATTGTGCCGAAATCACATCCAGCTTAAATGTCGGAGGCCCAAGCAGTATCAGCGAGTGAACGGTATGGGGCACAATGAATACCATTGGCTACGGGAGCCGACGCACTACTCGTGTGTCACTGTTGACTGCTCGTCATCGGACATTGTGCCGAAACCACATCCAGCTTAGATTTCGGAGGCCGAAGCAGCATCAGCGAGTGAACGGTATGGGGCACAATGCATACCATTGGCTACGGGAGCCGACGCACTACTCGTGTGTCACTGTTGACTGCTCGTCATCGGACATTGTGCCGAAACCACATCCAGCTTAGATTTCGGAGGCAGAAGCAGCATCAGCGAGTGAACGGTATGGGGCACAATGCATACCATGGGCTACTGGAGGCGGCCACCCTACTCGTGTGTCACTGTTGACTGCTCCTGGTGCCATTCAAAACTGGATCTCAGCAGATTGGCGCCGCGTCATGTGGTCAGATAAAACCCGTTTTCAGCTGTGCCGAGTTGAATTTAGGGTGCGGGTGTAGCGTCGATAGAACAAGGCCATGGCCTCGACGTGTCCCGGTCGGCTCCGTTCAAGGCGGTGGTGGCTCTGTGTTGGTTTGAGGAGCCTTCGTATGGAACACATTATGTCCCTTACTGTGTTTGAAGAGTGCCTTAACCGCTGCGCCCTGCCAGCATGTTCTAGATGATCACCTACACGCTTTCATGGCCTTCGCGCTTGTTGCCGCCGATGGTCTGTTCCAGCAGAATAATACGGTGCTCCTCCGCTCCCCAGACACCCAACCGTGACTCGAGGAACACTCGTCGGTAGTTTGAAACCACCCAGTGGCCGCTGAAGTCTCCGGATTTAAACCCTTATGAAGCTCTCTGGGACGCCATGCAGCGGAACTTCAGATCCATGGATTCTTAACCAACGTCTCGGGCGGATTTGTAGACAATGCTGCAACAGGCATGGTTGACATCAGGGGTTGATTGGCCCACCGGGACATTTCCGGGTGGGCCCCTTCCGTATATTTTGTCTCTTTCTTTCTTACTTTCTTAAAAATGTTTTCTGTTCGGTTGTTTTATAAACGAAATACACATAATGTAATTATAACAAGCGGGGGAAAAAACACCTTTTATTTTGAATTAGGGGGAATCCCCTCACCAGGCAACTGCTAGAATCCCAACATAGAATATATGGGTCATGTCTGTTTGCGAACTTCTGGGTTCACTTAGTAGCTGAAGAACGAGAATGTATGTACCGTATGTTGCGGGAGGGCGGGGGGGGGGGTTGTACAAGATGTTCTATATATTCCTCAGGAAAGAGGGGGGGGAGTTGATTTTACTCCCGTTGGTTGTAGGAGGCATTAATGCTGTGCTCATAAGAGCTGAGTTCGGGCTCAATTTTAAGAGCCCGAGCCTGAAGTATGTCAGTCCTAGCCCGCCCGGGCCCGAACGAGCCCAATAACTATGATTAATCTGTTTAGGCTTTAAAAAATCTCCTCTTCCAAACTTCCACTCCTTCCTCCCCGTGCAATTAACCGATGTCTTTCTCAACGCGGAGTTGTGAAGGGATGTCTATCTATTTCTATAGTTTCTTTGACCATTCATTTCATCCTGAAATGTTTCGAGGGGCCCGGAAATCAGGAAAAATCGAGAAGCACAACAATCTACGTATTGGGGCGGGGGCTGAACAGGGCTAAATTTGTTTTACTACTTTAGTTAAAATAGTGAAAATACTCACCCGTGTTTGATAAAGTTGCAGAACAATGCAAGATGACGGTCAATATGGAATGTCATCATCATCATTGTCAACCATTATCAATCCACTGCTGGACGAAGGTCTCCCCAAGTTTCCTCCACAACGGTCTGTCTTGTGCCAGTCTCCTCCATGTCACCCCTGCATACTTTCGAATTTCATCCACCCATCTCCCATGTGGTCTTCTTCTGGGTCTTTTCCTGTCCCTTGGAATCCAATCTAAAATTTCGGCTGTCCATCGATGATCTGTCCTTCTGGCAGTATGTCCAGCCCATTGCCATTTCAGGGATTTAACTCTGATCATGATGTCTTCCACTCTTGTCATTTTTCGGATCCACGAGTTCCTCTTCTTATCTCTCCTGGTTACACCAAGTATGCACCTCTCCATGCTACTTTGAGTTGTCTGCAGCCTTTGTATGTCTCTTTTAGTTAAGGTCCACGTCTCTGCACCATACGTAAGCACTGGAAGGATGCATTGATCAAACACTTTTCTTTTAAGACATAATGACATATTGCTCTTGAAAATTATGCTCTTTCTTCCAAAAGCTCTCCAGGCAAGTTTTGTACGCCGATTAATTTCTTCATCAATGTGACCCTCACTTGATATCTGCTGTCCAAGATAAACGTACGTGTCTGTTATCTCCAGCTTTTCTCCATCAATCGATAAATCTTCATTTCTTGTAAAAGCATTGAACATCACTTTTGTCTTCTGAAAGTTCATTTTTAATCCCACTTCTTTACTCTTGTCAGCAAGTTCCTGGATCATACTCTGCAGCTCTGATGGGGTAGTTGCAAAAATGACTACATCATCAGCAAAACGAAAATGGGTTAGATAATCTCCATTAATCTTTATCCCCTTGTTTTCCCAGCTCAGCGACTGAAAAACACCCTCCAATGTGGCATTAAAAAGCTTCGGAGATATGGTGTCACCTTGTCTCACTCCCTTTCAAATTTTTACGTGTGTTGTATTTTCAAACAGCCGAATCTTTGCACTTGCATTTTCATAGATGTTATGAATAATATTAATGTATGCATCTTCAATACCGCAGGATTTCAGAGCCATTGTAACTGCTGATGGTTTCACCGAATCAAAGGCTTTTTCATAATCGATAAAAGCCATGCACAATGGAAGTTCATGTTCCCTCGCTCTTTCAATTAGTTCTCTCAGTACGTGGATATGATCTATTGTGCTGTAGCCACTCCTGAATCCAGCTTGTTCTCTCGGTTGAGCCATGTCCAGTGTTACCTTCAAGCGGTGTGAAAGAACTTTAGTGAAGATTTTATAAACTACTGATAGGAGGCTGATAGGTCTGTAGTTTCCGAGATATTCAATGTCACCTTTCTTATGTAGCAGGATCATTGAAGCGGTGTTCCAATCCTCAGGAATCTTTCCTTCATTAAGGCATCGAGTGAAAATTTGGGCGAGTACTGTTTCGATTTCTCCACTTGCTTCTTGTATGATGTCTACAGTAATTCCATCTTCTCCTGGAGCTTTTCCCCGCTTCATGTTCTTGATTGCATGTACAACTTCTGCTGGAAGGACTGGAGGAACTCTGGTACTGGTATCTTTCATGATGTCTGGAGTGCATGCATCATCCCTTTCATATAATTTGGAGTAGAAATCTTTCACTCTTGTCAAACTTTCGCCTCTATTTCTTGTTACAGAACCATCTTCTTTTCTCAGTGCCATAATCTGTTTTCTTCCCTTACTGAGATGTCCCTTTGCTATCTTTAGGCTTTGGTGGTTTTCAATTGCTTTCCTCACTAGTTCACAGTTGAATTTTCTTACGCCTTCAGTGATACTTTTTCTTACTGTCTTGCATAGCTCTATATATTCCACTTTGGATGTCGCATCTTCTTTAGTTGTCCTCATCTCTCTTCTTTTGTGCATCAACATTTTCGTTTTTCCTGATAATTTGTTTACATGCAACTTGTTCTTAGACCCAGCTAATTTTGTTGCTGTTTCCATAAGAGCTTTGGTTACTTTTCTGTTAACTTCAGAGATGTCCACTTCTTCCGATGTTAGACTTCTAAAGCAGAGAACCTTTTCTTCAGTTCCAACTTGAAGGTATTATGGTATTTTTAAGGTTGGTTATGTCAATAGATTTTGTTTGTCTTATGAGCTTGCCACGTTCAAGTTTAGTGTTGAGGTGTATCTTACATCTCACCAATCTATGGTCACTACCTGTGTCGAACTTGTTTAGCACACTGCAGTCTTCTATAACGAATTTTTTGTTACACATAATAAAATCAATTTCACTTGTCGTCCCATTTGGATGTCTCCATGTCCATTTCCTGTGTAGCTTTTTCTTGAAGAAGGAGTTCAAGATGAAAAACCCTTCTGCCTCTGCAAACTCAACGAGAGTATTTCCACGCTGGTTTCTGTTGCCGTGACCGAATTTACCTACTGAAGTTTCATTCTGTTGCCGTTGCCCTATTTTTGCATTGAAATCTCCCATAATTATTTTCAAGTGCTGCTTACCTTTATTATTTAGATGACAAATTTCCTCATAAAATTCTTCAATTTCTTCTTCAGGATGACTTGTGGTGGGTGCATAAGTTTGAATAATCTGAGCCTGGTATCTTTTCGAGAGTTGGATAACAAGTCGTGCAGCTCTGTCAGAGGAACTTTCAACTTCTACAACTTTATCCTTCAGTTTCTTGTTTATTATAAATCCAACACCACTAGTTCTGCCAGTATCTGTCCCACGATAGTAAAAGAGATGTCCTCTTTTCAGTTCGATGAGATCTTCTATTTTTCTCCTTACCTCACTTAGCCCCACGATGTCCCACTTGATCCTTTGTAGTTCCTCTTCCAATTCAAGAAGCCTTGAATCAGAAGATAGGGAGCGTCCATTATACGTAGCCAAGGTCAGCATCAGATGGCAGCCTAGTCCGGTCATCCGGGGATTCTTAGCACCCTCTGCCTTCATGTCGCACTGGCCGCTGCCTTGGCCAGGAACATTCCAGCTGCCGGAGACTGAGGGCCAAGATTTAAGTTGTGGAATGATTTTGAAGGGGTTTGGCCATAACTCACCACGCTGGCCAAGCGGGTTGGTTAGTGTGGGATAGAATTTCCTCTAATCCCGATGGTATAGTTATACCGCTATGGGCGGTCGTCAGAGCCCCTTTAGTGGGAACAGGATGCACCACGAGAAGGCGGGGTTGACATTTGTCAAGGAGAGGCTGTGATGTTACGCATCACCTGACCTTACATCCCTTATGGAATGTACTATCCATTATATGACAACACAGAATTCAGAGTGAAAACTAATAATATCAAGAACTTATTTTGAAATAACTGTAAGATTATTTGCGGGGGTGTTCATATATGATCCCTTTCCCCCAAAATGTTCTACCTACGCAGCCTACGCTCCTTGTGATTGATAACTGACAAATACTGCAGATGAAGGCATTTACGGAGATAGCATTTCCACATGAAGTTGCAAAATGTTTTGCTTATGTTATTTACATAACCCCGGCATAAACGCACGTTTTGTAATTGAAATACATACGAATATACACTGCCGGAAAGTGAAAAAAGAACACCAAGAAGGAATTGGCGGATGATCATGAAATTTACATATGTTAATGGGGTCGAGTTTACGTAGGTGTGATGTTAATTTCGGAACCAACCGGTGAGCGCTTACGCCACAGCACGGCATAATATGCAAATTATCGTCGGTGGTATTAAAGGAGTACGGCGAAGTGAATGCAATCAGTCGTCTGCGTACGGACACGTGCGAAGACCCTGAAGGAGCTGCAATGCCTGGACATGGAAGACGTGTACGATTTCAGCAGGTATCTGACTTTGAGCGAAGTTGTCTAGTCGGAGTCCGCGAGGCCGGATGGTCGTATCGTCGTTCTGCTGAGCGAATTAGACGTGAAGTATCGCTAGTAGTACGATGGTGGCGTAGATAGTCCGGGAAACATTCCCACACGAGAAGACGTGAAACCGGGAGTCACAGACGGACTGCTGAGCGGACCGATCGACGTATAAGAAGAGCAGTGTTGTCAAGCAGAACGTCCACTGCGACGCAAATCTGAGCTACCGTTGCACCTGAGGTGACTGTGCGAACAATCCGCAACCGTCTACTGGATGCAGGACTACGTGCACGTGTACCTCTGGCATGTGTACCTCTGACTCCAGCCCACCGTCAGGAACAGCTGCAGTGGTGTCGCCAACGTCTGCACTGGAGAACGCAATGGCGATCTGTCGTGTTCAGCGATGAAAGCAGATTCTGCTTGGGATCCTTCGATGGGCAAATGCGTGTTCGCAGACGCACAGGGGAGCATCTCCACCCTTCTTGCATCCGCCAGCGACACACAGGGCCTACACCTGGTCTCCTGCTGTGGGGAGCGATCAGCTGTCACTCCCGTACACAACTAGTGTTTGTACCGGGTACGTTAAACAGCACCTCCTACATCAACAACATCATTCAGCCCGTTGTTGTGCCATTTGTAAGGTCGGTCCATCGTGGTGTTTTCCAGCAAGATAACGCACGCCCACACACGGCACGTGCAACGCAACATGCACTTCAGGGTGTGAGACAACTTCCATGGCCTGCACGTTCACCGGATTTTTCCCCCATTGAGCACGTGTGGGATTTTATGGGACAACGACTTATCCGGTCTCCACGGCCAGCCACGACCATCCCCGATTTACGCGTCCAGGTTGAGGATGCTTGGAACTCAATACCCCAAACTTACATCCAACATCTGTACGACAGACTCCATGCCAGAATTGCACAGTGTGACGCAGTTCATGGCGGTTCAATCGCGTACTAACCACGTTACATGGAAATGTTATTTTTCAGTTTACCAGCAAACACAGCTGTATTTTGCCATAATGTTTTGATCACGTTATCCTCTGTATTCCGTTATTATGCTGTATAAATTTCGTTGGTATCAGACGTCTCCTTCTTGGTGTTCTTTTTCACTTTCCGCCAGTGTATGATCACCAAATGAAGAATCTGTTCTCCACGATATTTAAAAATCTTTAAATTTCTAACTGTGATTTTCCAGAATAGAAAATCTACAAAAATTGCAGTACATATAGAAAACCTTACAGTGTGAAAGTTCTGTATTTTTTTTTTCGTTTATTTAAATTTAAAAATCATATCTTATGCGAAAGGATTTTTGGTACGACTCCCACATAATTTTGGTAGTAGCAGTTCTCTCTCTCTCTGTCTCAAATATTTGCTGGAACTTCAGCCCACTTCGCTGAAAATGGAAGAACTGGATGCTCAAAGGTATGATAATCAAGATTATTTTACGATCTGTCAAACATGAAAAGGCTATATAAGCATTTTTTTTTTATTTTAATGTTCTTACTTCAGCGTTCTTAAGAGAACATTTTAAAGAAATATAAATATTGAGGGAGTCCAAAACTAGAAGCTTCTCCAGCGCAATTACATAACTAACTATACTAGTGATTAAAACCTGGTTATTCGCTTTTTCCACGTCGATTAAGTGACTTTGTCGCGATATTTTTATACCTTGAAATTTCTAACTTTGGTTGTCCTACAATTTTTCTGTAGGAAAATCTTGGCATGAGACGATGAAAGTTTTTCCGCCACACCCACTTCAATTTAAGGGAAACGGATGTACTTTTAAGCCCCCCTCTCGGGTACTATGCTTGCCACTGTTTCCAGAGCAACTTTTACTTTTTGTTTTGTTTCGTAAAAAAAAAAGTGATTTTGAACGGGCTTATTTGCAAAAAATTTCCCGGACCCTTTTGCGACCGCCAATCCGCCCCTGGTTGGCAATACCTCCGGCATATGGTGGAGTCGATGCCTCGGTATGTAAAGTCTGTTAGTCGCGCTAGAGGAGGACCAACACGCGATTAGATAGGTATTTCTAATGTTTTGTCCATTGAGTGTATATACACACACAGACCAATGCTCCAAAATATCATAACGACGGCTTTTTTTTCTTGTGTTTTAGGGTTTAGCGGCCACCACGAGCAACTCTGAGTTCTATAAGCAGTCGCCCATCTTTAATGCGGGGCCACTGGTTCCAGGATAAGGAAACAACAAGCAGTGTAACTCAACTTCACCACTCATGCCTCACCTGTAACTCGAACCCGAGCACGACTGGACTACTAATCAGAAATCATCTAATTACTAGGCCGATGAGGCGGTAGGGCCGCTTGATTGATTGATTGCAGTAAAATCCTCGTGAAAATATAACAAGTTAGTAAAATCAGGCAATGCCTTGATTACGATACGCTTTCCAACATACCAGGAATCATTACTCAAGTTACACTGCTGGACAATTGCTAAGGACGGATCATAAACGGCTATATAGCGCATAAAAAAGTAAGTGTGGTTGGATGCCAAGTGAAATAAAATAATGTCAGAATGCCAGGACATTACAAGAAAGACAATTTATTGTGCTCTGAAATCCAGAAGGCTTTGGAACGTGTACAAGGGGCAAACAGGCCATTTTGTGCAGAATACGTAAACGTGAAAAGAATGCAATTACCGTGCGCAGGCGTTCCGGCTTAAGATGTCAATACGGGATATGGCCACCATGGAGGGCTATGCAAGATTCCACACGTCGTGTCATGCTTTGCACAACATTATCAAGCAGCTGTTGGGGTAATTTATCCCATTCCTCTGTCAGTGCACGGATGAGGGTGTCCTTGTTTATTGGAGGGCATTGGCGACCAGCAAGACTCCTCTCCAAAGCATCCCACACATTTTTAATGGGATTCAGATCTGGAGAACGTGCTGGCCATACGAGGGGTTGAATATCCTCGCTCTCAAGACACTCCTGGACAGTGACTGTTCGATGACATGTTGCGTTGTCGTCCATGAAAATGAATCTATTACCGACAGCACCACGGAACAAGCGAACATGAGGTAGCACAACATCATTAATGTATCGTTGGCCAGTTATAGTCCCAGTTGGAAGCACATAGAGGGACGTACGGCCATTGATCGTGATGCCAGCCCATACCATGACACTAAATGTCGGATATCGGTCCCTTTCCTGTATGTTTGCTGGACAATATGCAGTACCACTTTCACGCCAGATCAGTTGTCGTCGACAATCAGACGATAGACTGTATCTACTCTCATCTGAGAAGAGGACAGCAGACCAGTCGTTATCAGTCCAATTGCGATGTTGATGGCACCATTGCAAACGGGCGGTAGGGCGACGTCTGGACAATGGGATGCACACAACAGGACGGCGGGCGTCTAGTCCTCCTTCATGCAAACGTCTGGCGACAGTTTTTCGGGAGATCCGCTTGCCAGTAGCAGCCATAAACTGATTTGCTACCTCACTAGCTGTGCTGCGCCGGTGTCTTTTTATTGATAGCACTATGTACCGATCTTCTGCAGGTGTCGTACTGCGAACACGACCTCCCCCGTGACGTTTGCTACACTCTCCATTTGTTTGAAATGATTTCCAAAGCCTTGAAACAACACTGTGGCTGACGTCGAACTCCCTGGTAACATCTGTTATTTTTCGCCCTTCTTCAATCTTGCCAATAATACGGCCACGCGTAAAATCATCTAGGTGATGTCGGGAAGACATACTGAAAATTGCAAGTTCGTCAATTGATTCTTTCCCTTTCAACTTTGCGTTTGAACAACAACGGTCAATACGCGTCAAATCCTTTATATCTCTTATCAGCGCTATGACGTCACGAACAAGTTCGGCAATCCAAAATTTGCATACGCACAACACGTCTTACTGTATCCCGCACTTCTGCTAATTTCCACATATTCCTGCCTTCCATTTTATGGTTGCTATCGTTGCTATTGTCACCCGTCCTTAGCAATTGTCCGGCAGTGTATGAGGATAATGGCTGTAGAATAGATATCTCTCCTGTGCCCTGACCTCTGACCACATTTCGAATATACTAAACAGAATTGGTTCAGTATACCTCCAGAACAACATACTAAAGTTTCGTCGCAATGGAAGCATGTTTAGCCAAGTTATGAAGATAAAGGCTGCAGAATAGATATCTCTCCTGTGCCGTGACCTTTGACCCCATTTCGAATGATACTAAACAGAATTGGTTCAGTATACCTCCAGAATAACATACTGAAGTTTTGTCGCAATGGAAGCATATTTAGCCAAGTTATGAAGATAAAGGCTGTGGAATTTATTTTTCTCCTGTGCCGTGACCTTTGACCCCATTTCGATGATACTAAACAGAATTGGTTCAGTATACCTCCAGAACAACATACTGAAGTTTCGTCGCAATGGAAGCATTTTTAGCCAAGTTATGAAGATAAAGCTGTGGAATTTATTTTCCTCCTGTGCCGTGATCTTTGACACCATTTCGATGATACTAAACAGAATTGGTTCAGTATACCTCCAGAACAACATACTAAAGTTTCGTCGCAATGGAAGCATTTTTAGCCAAGTTATGAAGATAAATGCTGGGGAATTTATTTTTCTCCTGTGCCGTGACCTTTGACACCATTTCGATGATACTAAACAGAATTGGTTCAGTATAACTCCAGAATAACATACTAAAGTTTTGTCGCAATGGAAGCATTTTTAGCCAAGTTATGAAGATAAAGCTGTGAAATTTATTTTTCTCCTGTGCCGTGACCTTTGACCCCATTTCGATTATATTAAACATAATTGGTTCAGTATACCTCCGGAACAACATACTAAAGTTTCGTCGCAATGGAAGCATGTTTAGCCAAGTTATGAAGATAAAGGCTGTGGAATTTATTTTTCTCCTGTGCCGTGACCTTTGACCCCATTTCGATGATACTAAACAGAATTGGTTCAGTATACCTCCAGAACAACTGTAACGTATACTCTAGATTCAGTTTCCTTTTGATTTTACTATCTCTTGTTATTTTATTTTCCTATGCAAATTATCTTCTCACTTAACGAGATGTTATTTCTCCCGCTGAATTACATGTGGCAACGAGTGTAAGTCATGACGTGGTGGTATGCAGTATATATATGCGCGCTCAAGTATACCGAGCAAGCTTCGTTTTATGTGAAAGGTTCTTCCTAATGATTGTTATACGATTCTACGAAAGTTCGGATATTCAGTAGTCTTGTTTTTGGAGTGTGTGTTTGATAATACCAGGAGTTCCCCAATAAATGGTTTAAAATGAGTACGTTTTCTTAGTTCATTTTATTGTCAGACCTCTGTCTGGCCGTTAAGTCTCTTTCATTGAGTATCTCCGTTAATTCCAGGGTATATTGTGTTTACCGCTCTAATAAGGAGCCTTCAAGGTACTAATGTACTAAAACCGAAGTTATAGTACTGATATTCAAGATAATGAGGACCGCTGAGTAAAAAAAAGTTCCATATTAAATTAATTTATTGCACGTGCGAGTCTTACCTAAACAAACTCTAGCACTTTGAAGATTAGGCACCCTTTAGCTACGTCAAGTAACCTTCCAATAACCCTAACGTGACTTAACGTAAGCTTCCCTGCACAACCCGTCCAGCGGAGAACTCTATTCATTATACAACATAACTAAAATGTTGTCGCAATGGAAGCATTTTTAGCCAAGTTAAGAAGATAAAACTGTGGAATTTATTTTTCTCCTGTGCCGTGACCTTTGACCCCATTTCGATGATATTAAACAGAATTGGCTCAGTGTACCTCCGGAACAACATACTAAAGTTTTGTCGCAATATAAGCATTTTTAGTCAAGTCACGAGGATAATGGTTGTGGAATAAATCTCGCTCCTGTGCCCTGATCTTTGTACCCATTTTCAAGATATTAAACAGAACCGGTTCAGCATACCTCCGGAACAACATGATAAAGTTTAGTCGAAGCATTTTGGTGATGGAATGGATCCCGGTCCTATGTCCTGACCTTTGACTCCATTTTGCTCATTTTCAATGCGGCCTTTCCCAGGTTGTCCCCTACCACATACTAAAGTTTTTTTGTTTTTGTTTTTATTGGAGGTTTAACGACCACCGTGAGCAACTCAATGGGCTATACGCAGTCGCCCGTCCCTAATTTAGGGTCACTGGTTCCAGGGAAGGGAGAGAGCCAGTGCCGCAAGACAAACACAACAATCATGCCTCACCGGGATTCGAACCCGGACCCCGTTCGGACGAATGATCAGAGGCCATCGCTTAGACCACTGCGCCACCGGGGCGGCCATACTAAAGTTTCATCGAAATCGAACGATATTTAGGCCAGTAATCGTGCAGACTGACGGACAGATAGACAAAGCTGGAGCATATACGCTTCGCCGCCCCGGTGGCGCAGTGGTCTAAGGCGTTGGCCTCTGATCATTCGTCCGTAAGGGGTCCGGGTTCGAATCCCGGTCAGGCATGGATGTTGTGTTTGTCTTACGGCACTGGCTCTCTCCCTTCATTGGAACCAGTGACCCTAAATTAGGGACGGGTGACTGCTTATAGCCCATTGAGTTGCTCACGGCGGTCGTTAAACCTCCAATCAAAAAAAAAAAAAAAAAAAAAAATATACGCTTCTTCAACCTAAGGTTGGAAAGCGTAAAAAACAGCTCGAAGTAGTTAGTGTTTTTTTCTTATCCGTTGTTCTCTATGCGTGTGGTCTCATCAAATTTCATAAATGTTGAACTACAACGACTTGATCACACAGCGAGTTTGTATTGTCTAAACCCGCACTTTTAAAGAACACGTTTATTTGTCTGGCAGAAAATGCTTAGAACGCATTGGGAGCGCAAGAGCGCATTCAGAATATATTAAAATGACATTTTTCTTCAACGTGAGCCCAACGTTTCCCGAGTATTTCCTTTGTATCTGAGGAATGGGTCATTTTATCGTGAAAAGGAGGCATGTCGTGACTGATTACTGTCTCCACAATTTTTCTCCGTCCCTCTGGTCTCAAGAGACCGCCGTCCCGCAGGAGTAGAGGATTCCCTATCTTTGCGTCTTCTACTTCAATTATTTTACGTTTTATTCAGTTTTCTTCTTTGTGTCTTCTTCTGGCCATATATAACATGATGGAGCTCTTATTTCTTTTCGCTTTACGGCCCTTCCACGCCGTTGACTTTGTTCTTAACACATGGCACTGACTTTTCCAGAACTCTAACCCATAGTCCACATCGGTTTCTATGGCTTTCCTGGATGTACATATAAAATGTATCAATAAAGTTCCCAAAATATTCCTCACGTGACTTTGGATATTACTAGTGTGGCGGTACATATTGAAACAGATGGATGCTACAACGCAGCTTTTTGCGCAACGAAGTGTGTTTTTGGCAAGAGTAAAGAAAGTTCCTTGACTTTTTGTTAGATATCACTCTTTAGAACAGAAAGGCAACATTAAATATTTAAAGGAATTAAAGTGAAAGTGACGCTAGAAGAATCCGAAATCACGTGATGGAGACGAAGGAACGCATAAGGCACAAGTTTTTTTTTTCTTAATTCAGACATTTTTAGGGAAAAGATAGGACTCAGAACAAAACCAACAAACCGGCTGTCCAGAACCATAAAGGACTGATTCATATGCCAGAAAATTCTTTCAACACCTTATGCCATTTACCATGTAGAACACTTTAGGCTAGTATATGAATAATCTTGTAGTTCACAGCTCTGCCAGTAGGCGGTGCTTGTGTACTTTTTTTTTTATTGGAGGTTTAACGACCACTGTGAGCAACTCAATAGGCTATAAGCAGTCGCCCGTCCCTAATTTAGGGTTACTGGTTCCAGGGAAGGGAAAGAGCCAGTGCCGTAAGACAAACACAACATCCACGCCTCACATTCAAACCCGGACCACTTTCGGACGAATGATCACAGACCATCGCTTAGACCACTGCGCCACCGGGGCGGCTTGTGTACTTCAGTCTGCAGCTGTATCTCAGCTTCTAAAAGCACTGTTGAAAAATGTTTCCTTTACTGTATGCCATTCGCTATAATAGAGATTTAGAGCATTATCCTCTTTGAATAATGATTTCAATTTTTTTTTTATTTAGGGATTTCTCGCTAGGGGACGTAAAGGTTGAAACCTTTTTCTCGCTATTTCTGCTTCTGGGAGACGTTCTTTAGAAATTCTTTTTTTCTTTACATAGCTTTTTCCATGCTTAATATCTTTCGCCTATTTTGAACTTTTCCATTACGCAAAATTCTTCAGTTACAAAGCTTAGACTTATATCATGTTTCCTTCTATATTTCTTCTTTTAAGTGTTCGATTTGAAATTCTGTTTGTTCTCCGTTATGAGAAACTTTTTGTGCGCCATTTGTTAATCTTCGTAACATTCTTTTTAGCCGCTGCTGAAAGTAAGTAGGTGTTTCTATTTCTAGATGTTTTATCGATTATAAAAATCCCGGGGTATTTTTTATAACCGGTTGCATTGATTTTGAATAACTTTTATAAATCTTATTCGAATCAGAAAGAATTAAAAGACGTGCTCAGTACAACCGAAAATTCGGTGTCATCTTTCTTGTTTTTTCTGCTGAAGCTAGAGCAGAAAATTTTATCTCCAAATTTATGTTACAGAGGACACCCCCCCCCCCCCCCCCATCCTAAAACCTGAAGAAAACTCTAAAATTTGTCCGCCATGTTGCGTATGGTATGAGGCAGCTAGGAATCACAGTTCGGCAGGCTCACATGTTCTTTTACAGTTCAGTTTTTTTATTTATTTCTCATTTACGTTGTTTTTTCTTTCGGCTGTTCTCTAAATTAATTAACTAAATTGCGGGATAATTAGGAAGTCGCTCCAATGCTTTTGAAGGCAAGAAACGCAATATTTTTGCCATTTTGAATTGCTAGACCTCACCCATAGCCCTAAAGTGAAACATAAAAATTCCCATCTCAAGTGTCTTAGAGGGGCTGCAAAACGAACGAGGGAAATACGCTTTCGAATGCGGATGGAAGCAGCAATGTTTGAAGTGGTTTTTCACTTTTCTTTCTTTTCTTCTTTCCGCTTGTAGCTTAACGCTGTGGTCCGTATGTTTACTTCAGTGGGTGGGCCAAGAGACCCTCAGCAGACACATAACTGTCAGCAAGAAAGATACTCTGACGTCTGCTAGGGACAATGGGCAATTAAGAGTATAGAATCGCCGAAAAGAATAGGGGGTGAATTCGAGCGTCGTTTTCGGTCGGCAGTTGCTGATATACGCTTAAGGTAAAAGCACGTCTGATTTCGCTCGGCCGAGAAAATTAATCTCAGGGCTGGCGGTCGCAACTCGATAAAAAAATGGAAACAAAACCTGCGAGGGGCATATTTGAACTGCGTACTCAGGCAGGGTAGATGTTATGCTAACGGAAAGGAACTGGCTAAATTGGGAATGAATTGTCAAAAAGGACGGAAGGTAGCGACGGACGGAATCTACTATAGCAGCAGCGGAAGTGAGGGGTTCCCACTCTCCAAACAGTTGATGGTCAGAATCATTTCTTCACGACAACAGAAATCATTTCCCAGGAACACAGAAAATCAATCTTGAAACCGCAACAGCAGATGTGAGAGGGCCTATTTTGTTTAACGGCCACCTTCAAATCGTCACGAGAATAGATAAGTGTGCACTCTAATCATTGCAACAAAGTGCGGCGTGATATTACCATTTTAATTGTGTGCTTCATTTACATCAAGCGTCAAAGTGAAGTGTTGAATCATCGGTGCTGCCACATGGTGCAAGTGTCTGTGTGTGTGTGCGTGTTTTTTTTTTGTCGTGTGATATTATGTGATGCACACTGGATTTGCACAGAAAAGTCACGAAACTGTAAGTAGATGAATATTTCCTTTTTCTTTCTTCGCACATCTGCGAACTTGTGCCATCCCGACACCCAAAGCTGCATGGACATAGATGCAGTAATGCTGAGTGACTGAACCTCAGAGGAAATACCTGCACATACAGATTTCAATTTCTTACAGGGCCCATTTCCTGATTATTTTTTTTACATGAATAAGGGAGAGGGTGTGGCCACAAATTCCGCTGGGCGGGACAGTTTCTTTTAACTTTGGTTCAGGGCCAAAGCTAGCGGGGAAGGGATCTGCATGTGCATGCTTATTAGATTTAGTTAATTAACTTTGGCAGTATTTCGCACCTATAATCTTATACCGCAAATTAACGTGCTTGTGTATTTTGTGTAGCGAGTATTTTTAATGTGATCGTTTGCATATAATTTTTTTCATTCTCTAAGCAATTGTATATGAATATCACCTGCAGCTCTATTTAGTGTGTTAACGAGTAGTATCTCTTGTTCAGATAGTCCGGTGGAGACTCAGTCGGCTTGCGTTATCCGACAGTAAAGTGTGACACCGTATGCTGCCCACATATGAGGGGCAATTGTCTATGCGCCCTGAGAGCGCCGTATCTGTTTAAATCTCGCAGAACGTAATTAAATGTTGTGTTGTGTATTTGAGAATCATGTGTTATTTGCGAAAGTGAGTGTTGTACTGGCTGGTTGGGGATTGAATGTACCGGAGTAAGATCCGGACCACTACACTCAGTCACGAATTGGTGATTGCGGGTGAACCTCATCACAACTCTGATCCCAAAGTATCGTTTTTTTAGTTTATTTTACTTTTTATTTGTTGTTGTTATTTTGTTCACACGGTGGATTCACCCAAGCCTTATGCTTCGGGTCATTCTTCAACTTTTCATTTTTTATGTTCTGGTGTGAATCTTTGAGTGCAGCAGTGCACCTGAGATTCTCACCTGGTGCCGCGGCCAACTAAATTGTACCTCAGGTTCCAAGCACCGTTACCGGCCAACTCGGCAGGAACACTGCTAGTGCCGTGTAACATTAATGGTGCCATTGTCCCAGGATCGATACCTATATTTTGCAACTAGCAGAACAACACTCATGTTCGTAAAATACGTGCGAATTCACTGCCATTACTATTTTTATTTAGTTTTGTTCGGTGCGAATTTTGTATAATTTAGCATTAAGTAAGCCTTAAGCTGTTTTCTAAGAACTGCCATAATTTTAGTGGGGAAGAAAAACAAAATGACTAACACGAAGAAATCGTCATCTGCGAGTCACGTGGATTCAGATGATTCTGATGGTCATTCTGACGGAGAACATGTGAGCCTGCCGAACTGTGATTCCTAGCTGCCTCATACCATACGCAACATGGCGGACAAATTTTAGAGTTTTCTTCAGGTTTTAGGATGGGGGGGGGTGTCCACTGTAACATTTACAACAAATATTAGTTACGAAAAATTTGCGAATATCTATAGATTTACTACTACTGTAGAATTTTACAAAAATAAATACATTAATTATTTACCATATTGGACATTTAAAAAGGAAAAACATGTTTAGGGGAAAGTGATCGCCCTCAATCGCCCCCCTTCCCCTCTGGATCATCTACTGGTTCGAGCTGGGTCTTGGATCGAAGCCCGGATGCGGCGTGGGCGGTGTGCTTGTCTGATGGTGTATCTCTCCCTTTCCTAGAACCAATGGCTCTAAATTAGGGACAGGCGACTGCTTATAGCCCTTAAAGTTGCTCACGGTGGTCGTTGGATTCTGAAACACAAGAAAATCGAAGTCGATGTATCGTCAAATAATATAACAAAAATTACAAAACCTAAGGGGAAGTTTTAACATCACACTGAGAAAAACGTTTTGTTAATTCAACAAAAACTTTTGTCGATATGCAGTCAACCAAAAATTTTGTTGAATTTTCAAAATTATTTTGTTGAAAATTATTGATGATTTAACAAAATGTACTGTTATCACGACAAAATGTTCTGTTGCTGCAACAAAACATATTGTGTCACGATAACAATATGTTTTGTTGCAGCAACAGAACATTTTGTCACGATAACAATATGTTTTGTTGGATCAAACAAATTCCCAAGAATCGACAAATCATTTTGTTAAATGAACAAAACGTTTTGTCGGGATAACAATAAATTTTGTTAAATCATCAATAATTTTCAACAAAATAATTTTGAAAATTCAACAAATTTTTTGTTGATTCAACATTTTTTTTTTGCTGAATTAATAAAACGTTTTTCTCAGTGCAGAAGAGTTGGAAAACGCACGGGAAATTGCGTGTAATATAAATTTTTCAGCTCGTACGTGAACAAAAGCAGATACGGGACGATGTTCATAAGTTCTTGGCCTCACCAAGAAAGAAATGGGCTAGAGCCTTGAAACTGACAGAGTATCCCACATATTCATTCCAAAGTTCAACACAAATTGCACAGCGTTTCTGGAGTTTCTTTAACCCTTCCAAAAAAACATTCTGGAGTGTAATCACTCAAATACTGCTCCGTTGCTAACATCACCTCCGAATCATTCGAAAAATGCTTCCCTTTCAAATTTTTTTAAAGGTTTGGGAACAGGAAATAGTCTGACGGATCAAGTTCTGGTCAGTAGGGTGGATGGTCTATGCACTTAAACTCCAGATCCCTCAAAAAATCCATTGTCTTGCCAGTCTTATGAGCCGACGCATTGTCCTGCAAAAAGAGAACACCTTTCCGCAGTTTTCCTTCAACGTCTTCTTCAATCGGTACAGCAAAATACAATAGCATTCAGCATTTATTGTTTGGCACTTCGGGAGATAGTCAGTCAGCAAAACGCCTTTCGACTCCCCCCCCCCAAAAAAAAAACCGTTGCCATGACCTTTCCTGCAGACCTTTGAGTCGTGAATTTCTTTGGCCGTGGAGAACCCGAGTGCCGCCACTTCGGGAATTGTTGTTACGTCTCTGGATCGTAGTGATGTAACCACGTTTCATCAACAGTGACAAGTGGCTGCAAAACGTTCTCAATAGATCTCTCAAAATGCAGCAAACCCGATTTGGAAGTGTCCACTTCTTTTCGTTTGTCATCGGCGTTCAAAAATTGGGCACCCACTTCGCTCACATTTTCTGCATATCCAAGTGCTCGTGAATTATGAACCCAACACGTTCCCTGGATATCTTCAGTGTCATAGTTATTGTTTTAGCAGAGATTCGCCGATCTGACAAAATCAAGTCATGAACGCGATCCACAATTTCCGGTGTTGTCACTTTTGAAGGTCTCCCAGCCGCCCCGGTGGCGCAGTGGTCTAAGGCGTTGGCCTCTGATCATTCGTCCGTAAGGGGTCCGGGTTCGAATCCCGGTCAGGCATGGATGTTGTGTTTGTCTTACGGCACTGGCTCTCTCCCTTCCCTGGAACCAGTGACCCTAAATTAGGGACGGGCGACTGCTTATAGCCCATTGAGTTGCTCACGGTGGTCTTTAAACCTCCAATCAAAAAAAAAAAAAAAAAAAAAAAAGGTCTTCCAGATCTTGCTGCATCAAAGTCTCCACGCTGAAAAAGTTGGTGCCGTCCCGGTGGCGCAGTGGTCTAAGGCGCTGGCCTATGATCATTCGTCCGTAAGGGGTCCGGGTTCGAATCCCGGTCAGGCATGGATGTTGTGTTTGTCTTACGGCACTGGCTCTCTCCCTTCCCTGGAACCAGTGACCCTATATTAGGGACGGGCGACTGCTTATAGCCCATTGAGTTGCTCACGGTGGTCGTTAAACCTCCAATCAAAAAAAATAAAAAAAAAAGGTCTTCCAGATCTTGCTGCATCAAAGTCTCCACGCTGAAAAAGTTGGTGCCGCCCCGGTGGCGCAGTGGTCTAAGGCGCTGGCCTATGATCATTCGTCCGTAAGGGGTCCGGGTTCGAATCCCGGTCAGGCATGGATGTTGTGTTTGTCTTACGGCACTGGCTCTCTCCCTTCCCTGGAACCAGTGACCCTAAATTAGGGACGGGCGACTGCTTATAGCCCATTGAGTTGCTCACGGTGGTCGTTAAACCTCCAATCAAAAAAAAAAAAAAAAAAAAAAAAAAGGTCTCCCAGATCTTGCTGCATCAAAGTCTCCACGCTGAAAAAGTTGGCACACCATTTCTTCAAAGCGGAATATGATGGGCACTTGTCACTTAATGTTTGCGTCATACACTCAATGATTTCTTTTGCAGGAACAGAAATTTCGTGACGGCCTGGAGTTCCGCATTCGGAAATTCAACACTTTTCATTGACGTGATTCAGTTCACGATGTCAAACACCTGCAAAAAAAAAAAAAAAAAAAAGAGATATTAATCTAAAAATTAGCACTTTACAATACAAAAGAACACTCTTTTGAGCTACAGTGACAAAATAATGCTACGATTACAGGAAGTGGGTTAGGTCGAGAACTTTTCGTGATCCCCTCGTAGAGGTAGATAGAGTTTTTATCTCAAAGCTTCCAAGCAGAAAATCAGTGAAAGCCATAGGGTGTGTTATAATGAATAAAATTCTCCGGTTGGACGTGTAGTGCAGGAAAACTTACGTTAAGTCACGTTAGGGTTATTGAAAGGTTACTTGACGTAGCTAAAGTGTGCTTAAACTTCAAAGTGCTAGAGTTTTTTTAGGTAAGACACGCACGTGCAATAAATTCCAAGAATATGGAATTTATTTTTACTCAGCGTTCCTCATTATCTTGAATATCAGTAATATAACTTCGGTTTTAGTACATTAGTACCTTGAAGGCTCCTTATTAGAGCGGTAAACACAATATACTCTGAAATTAACGTAAACACACAATGAAATAGACTTAACGGCCAGACAGAGGTCTGACAATAAAATGAACTAAGTAAACGTACTGACTTTTAACCTTTTATTGGGGAGCTCCTGGTATTACTCAAATACACACTCCAAAATAACACAACTACTGATAGCCCGAAGTTTCGTAATATCGTAGAAACGTAGGTAAATCGCATATCAATAATCAGGAAGAATCTATCACATATAAAACGAAGCTCTTCGGTATACTTGAGCGCGCCTATATATGTATATACTGCATACCACCACGTCATGACTTACACTCGTTGCCACATATAATTCAGCGGAAGAAACAACATCTCGTTAAGTGAGAATAAATTTGCATAGGAAAATAAAATAACAAGAGATAGTAAAATCAAAAAGAAACTGAAGCTAGAGTATGCGTTACAGTGTGCCAGTGGTTCTCAAACTTTTGACCCCTGTGTGTGACTCCTTGTACACCTACATACGGACATCGCCCCTCGCGCCTGCTCGACGATGTGTATGAATAAAATTATTTTGTTTAGTATGCGTATTTTCGTTCGCACATTTATGTATATGCATAATTTAACATTTTATAAGGAAATGAAAACATCGTTCAAATTAAAACAGTTTTATTTAAATAAATTCAATATCTAACTCAGCACAAAAGAATACTGAACTCTTAAGTATCAGCATCTATAGCATATTTTTGAATTCATATGATACTATTTACGTTAATTTGTAGTTATAAAATTATTTAATGTTTGTTTTGTTGTAAATCTTGTCACGTAATGTTTATACTTAATGTGATGGATGTGCTTGTTTCTGAGCGCAAAGCTTAATAAAACGAGGAGTAATATTAGAAAGAGCAACTCTTAGTTCTTGGGTGATATCAAGTCTAACACGATATTCACCCTTCAAAGACGTGAAAGCTGAAAAATCAGTTTTCATAGCAAAAGGTATGAATGATAACTTGCATAGCCTTTTCACTTAATGTTGGGTATTCTTGTCAAACACTAGCCCAAAAATCTGGCAAGGAACTTTTTGAAATATTATTTTAAGCATTAGTCTGTAGATTGATAAGATGTTCCTGATCATTAATGTATAATGATGTTGACTGTGATGTATTAGGTGTACAAATAAGTTTTAAAGCGTTTTTTTTTGTGTGACGTATACCGTTAATTTACATATCCGACTTTCCCCCGCGATGTTGTCATGTGACCGTAACTGGTCCGCATTATAAAATGTAACACAGAAGTCTGACCAGCAGTCAAACGCACTTGCACATCGATAGATGAAAGATGGCAAGTGATACTGCATTTATTCGACACTGCATTCGTTACGAATGTCATCAAGGAAAAGGTTCTGCAGTCGTATTTTTAAGACAAGGCTCACAAAAAAAAATTCTCGCAGCGTATCACCATCAATGAATCGGACATATGCAATTAGATGGCCATCTGTATGCACATCAGTTGCTTCATCAACTTGAAGAGCAAAAGGTCATCGGATAGCAGTATGCAAATTTTTAACTGGCGCTGCCGTCGCATAAAGCCTTCGATGCACGCCATGATTATTATCACTTGCGAGGTGTAACCTCGTGAGTCTGGTTGAGCAACAGTCAGTAGGATTATGGGAATCCGATGTGAATTATCGGAATTTGAACGACTCCTGGGTAGGGAGAGCCAGACGAATGGGACATTCATTTTCAGAAGTTGTGCAAACATTCAACATTCCTCGATCCGTGGTGTCACGTGTGTACGGAGAACACCTCATGGATGGCATTACCACCTACCTTGGACAGCGCAGTATCCGACCAAGGGTGCTGAATGACAGAGACCAGCGGCGTCTGACCGTGCTAACATACAAGCGACACTAGCTCAAATAAAATCCACATTCAATGTAGGAGATACCAGAGACATATCCATCAGGTCAGTGCAGCGTAATTTAGCGTCCATTGGGTATGGGAGCGGAAGACTGCCTTTGTTAACACCACGACATCGGAAACAGTGCCTCACCTGGGCTCGCCACGATAACTGGACACTGAAAGACTCGCAACATGTAGTGTGCTCCGATGAGCCACGCTTCCTATTGTTAAAAGTTTATAGTAGGGTTCGGGTGTGAAGCAGACCCCATGAGACCATGGACCCAAGCTGTCAACAAGGCACTCTGCAAGCTGGTGGTGGTTTCATACATGTGTGGGTTTTCTTTACGTGGCAGGGTGTGGGTCCTCTGGTCTTTGTATACACGTCCTTAACCGGCAATCGCTTTATTGCTCTGCTGGGTGGCTATTTGCAGCCCTTCATGGACTTGATGTACTCCAATGACAATGGGATTTTCCAGACGGACAATGCATCGTGTCATCGGGCCCAAGTTGTCTAAAATTGGTTCGAGGAGCATCCTGGATAGTTCGGACGGATGGTGTGGCCACCACGTTCGACCGGCATGAACCCAATAGAGTACTTATGGTACGTGATATTCGCATCCAACATCCTGTACTTACAAACACCAGGGCGGCTATTGAGACGGCATAGCTCGACATCTCTCCAAAGGTTTTCCGGCTACTTGTGGAAACGATGCTCTTGTAGTTGTTGCCCGGACTAGAAAAGGTCCTACATCATACTAGGTACACATCACATGACTTTCGGCACTTCAGTGTAGTCTCTCAACTTGCTTATTAATTGCTCACTTAAGTCATCTGAAAATTTTAATATCCCCCGGGGTGCTGTGTCAATTGAAAGGGGGAATTTCTAATTTCTCTGGCGGAGATTCACTGAACATGTTAGAAACAATATCAATTGCTGCAGGTAATACAAGAGTTTCACCAATTGTGTGTGGTTTTTTCACACTTGGTAATTCTGTGGGAAACCTGATTGGAAGCCAGAAGAGCTTTAGATGGTACACTTGTTGTTTTACACAAGTGTACCAACTCAATCTTTTGGTTTGTTGTCAAACTCTGCATGTCGTGTTTTTTTTTATTGGAGGTTTAACGACCACCGTGAGCAACTCAATGGGCTATAAGCAGTCGCCCGTCAATAATTTAGGGTCACTGGTTCCAGGGAAGGGAGAGAGCCAGTGCCGTAAGACAAACACAACATCCATGCCTCACCGGGATTCGAACCCGGACCCCGTTCGGACGAATGATCAGAGGCCATCGCCTAGACCACTGCGCCACCGGGGCGGCCACCGGGATTCGAACCCGGACCCCTTACGGACATGTCGTGTTTCAAGATGCCTTTTTAGTTTATTAGGTTTCATATTACCTGAAGCTAAAGCACTTAAACATATTACACCCTGTGGATGTTCTTCACTGTTAATGATAGTTTTTGTGAAACACAGAGAGACCTAATTTTCATCTTGCCTCCTTTATTTTGAACTCGTGTAGTTGTAGTGGTATAGTTCGTAGGCTCCTTTTTGCTGCCGCCGTATCTGGTAGAACAATAATTGTCGTCTTCTTTTTGTGCACTGATTAAAAACTGTTTCCTTTTTTGTTATCGACCACCGTGAGCAATTCAATGGGCTATCAGCAGTCGCCCGTCCCTAATATAGGGTCACTGCTTCCAAGGAAGGGAGAGTGCCAGTGCCGTAAGACAAACACAACATCCATGTCTCACCGGGATTCGAACACGGACCCTTTTCGAACGAATGACTAGAGACCATCGCTTAGACCACTGCGCCACCGGGGGGCCGTTTCATTTTCAAAACAAAACAAAAGCGCCGCCCCGGTGGCCCAGTCTAAGCAATGACTTCTGATCATTCGTTCGGAAGGGTTCGAATCCCGGTGAGGCATGGGTGTTGTGTTTGTCTTACGGCACTGGCTCTGTCCCTTCCCTGGAACCAGTGACCCTAAATTAGGGACGGGCGACTGCTTATAGCCCATTGAGTTGCCCACGGTGGTCGTTAAACTTTCAATAAAAAAAAACAAATACTGTTCATTTTAAAGTAATGCTTTTGCATTGACTGAAAAGGAACAAACAAATACAAACTGTAATGCACACAACCTATTGACAAACACAAATGTGGATTGCATCAGCGAAATATACAATGTAGAGAACTGATGTCATTTGGAGCCGGCGGTCGGGAGATACCGACGATGACGTCACAGGCACTGGCTCTCTCCCTTCCCTGGAACCAGTGACCCTAAATTAGGGACGGGCGACTGCTTATAGCCCATTGAGTTGCTCAAGGTGATCGTTAAACCTCCAATCAAAAAAAAAAAATGACGTCACAACAGGTGATGCGTCTAGAACGCCGCAACATCAACGTATGAGTTCGATACTGGTTTCAAGAAGTGACGCAGTGCGTTAGGTCGAGTTGAAAATAATAATGTTCGAAATATTTGTTGCCCCTCCCCCTTGAGCAATTGTCGCGCCCCTTAGAGTTGCGCCCCACAGTTTTTTTTATTGGAGATTTAACGACCACCGTGAGCAACTCAATGGGCTATAAGCAGTCGCCCGTTCCTAATTTAAAGCCTTTGGTTCCAGGGAAGGGAGAGAGCCAGTGCCATAAGACAAATACAACATCCATGCCCCATCGAGATTCGAACCCGGACCCCTTTCGGACGAATGATCAGAGGCCATCGCTTAGACCACCACGCCACCGGGGCGGCCCGACACAGTTTCAGAATCACTGTATTATTCTGATCATAGCCAAGGCTAGCAGGTATTGAAATCCTTTTCTTTTATTAATAATTGGGCGTTTAACGAACACTTCGATGTGCTACAAGCAGTTGCCAGTCCTTAACTTAGGGCTGCCTGGTTCCAGGGAAGGGAGGAGAGCCAGTGCCGTAAAGCAAACACAAAATCCATGCCTCACCGGGATTGGAACCCGCACCCATCTTAGACGACTGATCAGAAGCCAGCGCTTAGATCACTGCGCCACCTGGGCGGCGATAACTTTTCCAGATCTTCATTCAGGAACATAGATGATGCTTTGAACTACAGATCTAAATTTCGAAAAAAAAAAAAATGCAATATTTCGTTCTCAAGTGTATCAGTCGGATGCAAAAAGAATTTTCGAAAAATGTCATTTTGAAACGAAGCTACGGGTCGAAAGGAAATACCCATTTGCATAACCTACTTTAGAAACCGTGCATTATACAGTGGAAAAAAATAGTCTAAAGGTACTTAACCTACAGGGGTTGGACAGAATAACGTGAACGCCACGCTCGGAGACGTGACCTAATAATTCAGCTGCGTACGTCGCAATACGCAAAGGGAACCACCACGTTTTGGTTGTAATAGCTTTGTTTAGAACCTCAAGGTCCCGTTTAGCTGCATTAAGGTGTCTTGTTGCGAAATTTATTTCAGGGTGACGACGAAATAAGCGACCTAACGGACTTTGAAAGAGCGCTAATTCTTGCTGGCCAGCTTGTTGGTGCCTCCGTGACAACAGTCGCCTGGGTAGTGGGGGTATCGAGAGCTACTGTGTCTAGCGTCATAACAGCAAACCGTGTTCGTGGCAAAACATCGTCTGCGAAACACAAGAGCGGCGGGAAAATGACCCAGACTGATAGAGACAGGAGAGCATTAAACAGGGTTGTTACCCGTAATAAGAAGACCACGGCGTCGAAAATTAGTGCAGAGCTTAATCCGCATCTCCAGACCCCACTATCAACAAAAACAACGCGCACGGAACTGCATGAACAAGATTTTCATCGCACAGCTGCTATTGCAACAGGTGACCCGGGTGAATGCACAACAGCGACGGCTATGGTGCCAGGAGCATACAACGTGGGCTGCCGATGTATGGAAGTGTGTAATTTGGTTGGATGACATTACATTCACAATATCCCCCACCGCAGGACGTGTTTACGTGTGGAGAACACCGTCGGAAGCGTACAGCCTAGACTGTCTGCTCCTAAGAGTGCAGCATGGTGGTGGTTCTGTCATGCTCTGGGTGGTCATATCGTAGTTTTCAAAAGGTCCCGTGATCACCGTGAAAAGACGGATGACATTTTAGTTAAACAAGTCCATCCAATAACTCAGGCATTATCTCCTGCAGGGGATGCTATCTATCAAGATGATAACGCCCCAATTCATCGAGCTAGGAATGTCCAATCATAGTTTGAGGAACATGAGGACGAACTTTCACACCTTCCTTGGCCTCCCAATCACCAGACTGAAACATCATTGAGCCACTGTGGTCTGTGTTGGAAAACAGAGTAAGATCCAGTTATCCACCTCCTGCATCTCTCAATAACCTGGAGCATTTATTACATGAAGAAGGGTGCAACATCCCACTAAACACCATCCAGGATTTGTATGCGTTCATTCCAAGCAGGATTCAGACGGTTTTGAATGCCAAAGGTGGTCCCACACCCTAGTAAGTACCTAAAGCCTTCTTCTCCTAGGTGTTCGCATTACTCTGTCCAATTCCTGGTACGTCCAGCTATTAAATGAAACAAGTTAGTAAAATCATACAATGCATTGATTATGATACGCTTTCCAACATATCAGAAATCATTACCCAAGTTATTACTCAAGTTATGAGGATAATGGCTGTAGAATGAATCTCGCTCATATGACCTGACCTTTGACCCCATTTCGATTATATTCAAAATTCCCTGTTCAATATACCTCAAGAACAACATACTAACGTTTTGTCGGAATAGAAGCATTTTTACGTAAGTTATAACGCTTAAGGGCGATGGAATGGATCCCGATCCTATATCCTGACCTTTGACCCCATTTATCCCATTTTGAATAGGTTTCATCCCCAGGTGGTTCCCTACCACATACTAAATTTCATCGAAATCGAACTATTTTTACGCAAGTTATGACGCATAAGGGCAATGGAATGCATCCCGCTCTTATGCCCTGACCTTTTTGACCCCACTTCACCCATTTTCAATAGGGTTCGTCCCCAGGTGGTGCTCTAACACATACTAAAATTTAATCGAAATCGAACCATTTTTATTCGAGTTATCGTGCGGACAGACGGAAAAAGCCGGACCCTATACGCTTCTTCAACATACGGTTGGAAAGCGTAAAAAAAAAAAAATTCCACTGGATTTTAGGAATGTAAAACACAAAAACAGTTTCACTCCACTCATCAGGAAGCATGTACATCATAGAAACAGTCAAACCCCTATTTAACGGACTGCGATTTAACGAATTCCGCGATTTTACGCATATTTTTCATGTTCCGGACGGAACCACATTGAAAAAAACGCTTGGCGTTTCCCGATTTAACGAACACGTTTCCTCAATTTAGCGAACGTTTTTTTTTTTTTTACTACACCAAATTATGAGAAAGAACCTCGCATAACAGGAAAATTTGACGCATGCAGTTAACCAGTATTTCAAAGAGCACCATCTGCGACACAGCTTAATGGAATAATAAATCAGTTTTCCTTTCCTCCGACCATCAAGCGTAAGCTTCTTACAGGGCGAAGCTAACGACCAAAAAGTCGCAAAGGAGCGCAACGTTTTCTTGCATGGATGGGAAACAGGAAAAAGGAAGGCGGTATGGGGAAGGAAATCTAAAGTACTCTGGGGATTCTTGTTTTCAGCTTCAGACAGAACAGTAGCTTTCTGTGAAGTCAGGAGACACACTCTAGAACATGATATGTACTCGAAAACATTTCTTTTTCACAGCGTAAAAAGGTAATCAACACATATTCTGTTTTTACAAGTTAATTAGTACTAATTGATGTTCTGTTTTATGCAGTTTATACATGAAACTGAAATCGCTATTTGGGAAGCTAAATGCTCTGAAAATGACCAACTATCGTATTTTTCTTTCATTTTAAAGTACGCTTAAATTTTGATGCTACATATTAAAGTCTAAAGACGAAATATGTATTTAAACATCAAAGCAAATGTGTACGTATTATTACTACGTTCAAAAAGTTCCGGAACTTTATAAATTAAAAAAGAACGAGTACAGATAATACCTGTTTATGCGGTGTTTCCTTCGAAGTACGTACCCTGCGCAACTATGCATTTTTGAGAGCGCTCATACACTGACGGAAAAAAAATCCCAACACCACGAAAAAATAGTTGTAGAGGAATGAAATGGCGGCAATACATTTGTATAGGTAACATATTTAATCGATTAAGGTTTCAAGATCACAGCTTATTGCAAGCGCGAGAAGAGCCATTTTAAATGTGAAATGCTGGTACATCAATAACCGGTGTAACCGCCAGAATGTTGAATGCAAGCACGCAAACGTTTATGCATTGTGTCGTACAGGTGCTGGATGTCAGTTTGTGGGATGGAGTTCCATGCCTGTTGCACTTGGTCGGTCAATACAGGGACGGTTAATGCTGGTTGGGGGTGACGCTGGAGTTGTCATCCAATGATGTCCAATACGTGCTCGATTGCTGAAAGATCTGGTAATCTAGCAGGCCACTGCAACATGTCGACACTCTGTAGAGCATGTTGGATTACAACAGCGGTATGCGGGCGAGCGTTATCCTGTTGGAAAACACCCCCTGGAAAGCTGTTCATGAATGGCAGCACAACAGGTTGAATCACCAGACCGACGTACAACTGTGCCGTCAGGGTTCGTGGGATAACCACGAGAGTGCTCCTGCTGTCATAGGAAATTGCTCCCCAGACGATTACTCCAGGTGTAGGTCCAGTGTGTCTCGGCCGCAGACAGGTTGGTTGCAGGCGCTCACCTGGCCTCCTTCTAACCAACACACGGCCATCACTGGCACCCAGGCAGAACCGGCTTTAATCAGAAAACACAACAGATCTCCACTCCGTCCTCCAATTAGCTCTAGCTTGACACCACTGACGTCTCAAACGGCAGTGGTTTGGAGTAAGTGAAATGCACGCTACAGGGCGTCTGGCTCGGAGCTGTCCTTCAAGTAACCGATTTGTAACAGTTCGTTGTGTCACTGTGGTGGTAACTGGTGCTCGAATTGCTGCCGCAGACGCAGTACGATGCACCACAGCCATACGCCGTACACGGCGGTCTTCCCTCTCAGTAATGCCACGTGGCCGGCCAGAACCCGGTCTTCTTGAGGCAGTACCTTCCCTTGACCACCGCTGCCAACAATCATGCACAGTGGCTACATTCCTGCCAAGTCGTTCTGCAATATTGCGGAACGACAATCCACCTTCTCGTAGCCCTATTATACGACCTCGTTCAAACTCTGTGAGGTGTTGATAATGGCTTCTTCGTCTTCTTAAAGGCATTCTTGACTAACATCATCACCCTACGTCAGATCTCAACGATAACTAACGCTTACGAACGTTACAGCGCGTATTTACAGCAAACCTGCTTTGCATGTTCCGAGGGGCGCTACTAGCGGCACACGTATGCGCCGAGCGCGAAATTTGCATAGACGTCATCTGACAGATGTACTCTCACCGCCTACCAACTGTCGTTTATCTAACACAACCCCTTCTTGGTGTCGGGATTTTTTTTCCGTCAGTGTACAAAGATTTAAATGCTTATTGCAAGCCTTCTTTTGCCACATCCTCCAGTGCCTCAGTCGCAGCTCTTCGGAACTTGAGAAGCATCGCCTCTTAAGCAAATTCTTCTTCCGGGGAAAAAGGAAAAGTCACACGGGGAGAGATCAGGGGAATAAGCTGGTTGTGGATGAACAGCAATGTGATGATGGGATCTGTAAGCCGGCGCATTATCGTGATGGAGCACCCACGAGCTGGTCTTCCAAAGATCGGGTCGCTTGCGTGTCACTGATTCTCGGAGATGTTTCAGGACGTTGGCGTACTCTTCTTTAGTGACTGTACGACTTTGTTGAAGGAATTCCTTGTGTACGACCCCCTTGCAATCGAAGAAAACTGTTAACAAGACCTTTCCTTTGAAGCGATCAGCCTCCAAAGGAAAGGTCTAAGGTTGTCCTAACCGCCCATCATCCTCGATACCCTCTCGCCCGTTTTCGAATCGTCGATGCCACTCATAAACTCTAGTTCGACTCATTTCACTCTCACCGTACGCTGACTTAATCATTTGAAAAGTCTCAGCGAAAGATTTTCCGAGCAGAACACTTGAACGCTGTTCAAAACTCGACATCGTTGTCCTCGCGACGGAGAGCCTCGAATGACTGTAATCACGAACTACGCACATACGCTGTACGTGTTGGATCTGGATCAAACCGGTTCCGGCTGCTCGGTCACATCATGCTCTTTGCTTGCTCAGCGGGGAATGACGTAATTCACTGACATTTGGCAAATATTCAAAAAGTTCCGGAACGTTTTGAACGTAGTACAAGGCTTCTGTCTGAAAAGGGAAAAAGTGAAAGGGGGGGGAAACATGACTATTTTTAAAAAAAACGTATTTTTGACTGAAAAATCGTACTGGCGTACTGCAGCATGATTTATCGTACTAAATACGATAAAATCGTAACAGTTGGCAGGTCTGCGCATGATAAACAAAGAAACAGCGGTTGCTCCAGTCAGACATGAAATGGGATGTCACCAAGGAGGTTATGTTACTGGAGACACCACTTGCTCTGCCGCCATAGGTCACAGCTAATATATGGTATGACGTCACAAGCAGGCAAAAATGTACTGAATTATACCATTGATGAAACAGTAAGCTTGTGTATCATTGATAAAGATTATTGAATTACTCATTTTATCTGTTTATACGCTTAGAAGCTTTTGTTCCATTGGTTTCAAAGCAGCTTCTTTTCTGCGGCTGCGTCGTGCCTGCCCATGACGTCATTTGCAGCACGGACGGTGACTTATGGCGGCCAATCCTGCGTGGAAAGGAGTGGTGTCTCCAGTAATATAACCTCCTTGGATGACACCGCTTGCCATCAGACGGCATCATGGGTGCTGCCAACTTCTAAAACCAAAACATCCCCAGTACGATTCTTCAATACCTTAGTTGGGGACGATTCCAGAATTTTTTTAAATCTCTCTTGTACATAATTCCCTGCAAAGGTACTACACAGACAGGTACATTTTCACTTTATTTCAACAACTCAAATTCTTGGTATATCTCAATTCATTTAGAGTCAACTTAGTATATCAGTTTTGCTAATAAATTTCGTAAATAAAAGTACTGTACATAATTTAAATTTCACCGAAAGAGAATTTAGCTGCTTACGCTTTCTGTTGTGAACAGTAGCTTAATTTAAATGTTTCATTCGAAAGGCTTCCTCGATTTAGCGAATTCCGCAATTTTACGTACAAGACTGAAGTTCGTTAAATCGAAGCTTGACTGTATTTGATGTGCATAATTGGTCATCCTCAGTATGAGCTCTGTCATATGCTCATAATAATTACGACCAAGACATACTGATGTAAAGCTTCTCCTCTGTCCGTTGGAAAAGTGTTGATCCCGTCATGTATGTTTTTTTTTTTTTTTTTATTGAAGGTTTAACGACCGCCGTGAGCAACTCAATGGGCTATAAGTAGTCGCCCGTCCCTAATTTAGGGTCACTGGTTCCAGGGAAGGGAGAGAGCAAGTGCCGTAAGACAAACACAACATCAATGCTTCACCGGGATTCGAACCCGGACCCCGTTCGGACGAATGATCAGAGGCCATCGCTTAGACCACTGCGCCACCGGGGCGGTGTTATGTATGTCATACGCGATATTAAAGAAAATGTGGTGATGAAAGTTCTTCTTTCTCATCGTTACCCAAATTAGTAATTGGCCTGGGAACTAGTACATCAATCTTAAATGTTTTAAAAATAAATTTGGGTGAAACACGAGAAGCGTTTCACTCTTTTCTTATGCGTAGCATACTTGTTAACTGATAGGAATACTTTTAGTCATTTCATAAAGTGAAATTAAATTTAAAACAAGTTAATAAAATCATGCAATGCATTGATTATGATACGCTTTCCAATATACTAGAAATCATTACTCAGCTATTACTCAAGTTATAAGGAAAATGGCTGTGGAATAAATCTCACCGATGGGCCCTGACCTTTAATCCATTTGGATGATATTCAACAGAACTGGTTCAGTATATCTCCGAAATAACAGGATAAAGTTTTGTCGCAATCGAAGCAATTTTACGGAAGTTATGATGCATAAGCGCTATGGAATAGATCCCGCTCCTGTGTCCTAAACTTTACCCCATTTCGCCCATTTTCAACAGGATTCGTCCCCAGACAGGTCCCTACAACATACCAACATTTCATCCAAATCGAAACATTTTTACGTAAGGTATGACTCATAATGGCGATGGAAGTGATTCCGTTCCTATGTCCTGACCTTTGACCCTCATTTCGCCAATTTTCAATAGGGTTTGTCTCCAGGTGGTCTCCTACCACATGCTAAAATTTAATCGATATCGAACCTGTTTTACGTTAGTTATGACGCATAAGAGCAGTGGAATAGATCCTGCTCTTATGTCCTGACCTTTGACCACATTTCGTTCACTTTCAATAGGGTACCTTCCCAGGTGTTCCCCTAATACATACTAAAATTTCATCGAAATCGAACGATTTTTACGCGAGTTATCGTGCGTACGAACATACGCACACAACGCGTGACGTAATGAGGCAGATGGGAATCGCGACCATCTGCTAGCAAGGTGTGACGTCATAAAACTTTAATAGTATCAACAAACAACGCGTGACGTAATGAGATAGATGGCATGACCGCGCGCCAACATCTAATGGGGCGACGCCATGACACCACACTTGGAATACTTAATATTTTCTAAAACATAACAATAATTATGCAATCCAACATTTTTTTGTCTGCTGACGTCATGAAAATACAGGCCGCGCCATCTTTTTCTGGACAATTAATGTGTTCACAAGGATGAAAATTTGAACATCGATTAAAATAGCTTCATTTTATAACTTGGAATACTTAATATTTTCTAAAACATAACCATAATTATGCAATCAAACATTTGTTTGTCTACTGACGTCATCAAAGTACAGGTCGCGCCATCCTTTTTCTGGTTTCAACACCACCAAAGGAAAAATTATTGATTTTTAATATAATTATGGTTATGTTTTAGAAAATATTAAGTATTCCAAATTATAATAAAGTTATTTTAATCGATGTTCAAATTTTCATCCTTGGGAACACATTAATTGTGAAGGAAATGTGTACAAAAGTTTTTCCATTGGAAGTATAGGAAGCAAAATTACTTGACGTCCACCTTAATAATATGGGATAAGAGCGATGGAATGGATCGCAATATGGGATAAGAGCTATGTCCTGACCTTTGACCCTATTTCGTCCACATTCAATAGGGTTCGTCCCCAGGTGGTCCCCTACCACATACTGAAATTGCATCGAAATCGAACCATTTTTACGCATGTTATGACGCATAAGGGCAATGGAATGCATCCCGCACTTATGTCCTGACCTTTGACCCCACTTCACCCATTTTAAATAAGATTCGTCCCCAGGCGGTCCACATAGTGAAATTTCATTGAAATCGAGCCATATTTACGCAAGTTATGACGCATAAGGGCAATGGAAGGATCCCGCTCCTACGTCGTGACCTTTGACCCCATTTGTCCCATTTTCAATAGGGTTCGTCCCTAGGTGGTCCCCTACCACATACTAAAATTTCATCAAAATCGAACCATTTTTTACGCCAGTTATCGTGCGGACGTGTAGCATATACGCTTCTTCAATTTACGGTTGGAAAGCGTAAATAATGATATGAAGGGGTATCGATAGTCCTTATCTTTTCCATAGGAACCGTCGTGTTCACAGTTATTTATGCGTGTAGAAAAGACTATCTCCCTAAAACAATATATTACGTGAATAAAAATGACTTTGAAACATTTCATATTGTTTATTAGTTGCCAGATAGCTGAAACACAAATATCTCTTAATTAAGCACTAATTGGCTTGACCGGCCAGTAATAATAAGTCTGCTTACCGTCTTTTTTCATCCAAAACTGTTAGCTACACAGTCGAATCACATTATTGTGACCACATCCTACTTTTGAGGTCCACAGCGCATAGCCAATGAGAGAAGACACGCGTCGTGAGCTGGCTTGGAGGGTATATAAGGTGGTTATGTAGGCATTCTGAAGACATATCTCTCGTTGCTGTCATGGATTAAAGGAGCGATTTATCAGATTTGCAAAAAGGGGTGATTATCGACTTTCGGGACAAGGTTGGCAGTACTTCTGTAAAAGCGCAGTTTGTGACCTGTTCGCCTGCTGCTGTGATTAAAGTGTATCGTGATTGGAGAAATGGCACCATTGCGAATAAGCGACATGGAAACTGTGGAGCACCACGCGCCATTGATGTAAGAGGTGAACTTCGGCTTCGGAGATGCGTGTGGGCCGATTATCACGCTACACTGGAGCAAATCACTGGCGGAATGAACCAGGGGGCTACCGGAATTGTGTCTAAAACGACAGTTCAGAGAAACCTGCTGCTTATGGGGATCCGATGCAGATGGATGGTCACAGCACCTATGCTAACGAAGGTGCATCGGCAGAAAAGGCCTACATTTGCACGTCAGTATCGGAATAGGACCTCCGCTGATTGGCAAAGGATTGCCTTCTCCGATGAGTCACGTTTTCTGCTTCATCGAATGGATGGACGTTAGCGTATAAGGTGGGAAACATCGGAGAACAAACGCTCTTCAACCATTCTTGGAAGAAATTTTATACTCTGGGGAATGTTTTCGTCCCTGGGTCCACTCATACCTGTGGAGGGCACTACGACCGAATTCGTTATAAATCCATCCTTGCAGACCACGTGCACCCATACAGGCTGATTGTCTTCCCTGAGGCAGATGGGATCTTTCACGCGACAATGCGACGTGTCACACAGCTGGAAATGTTCGAGAGTGGTTGGAACAGCACGATGAAGACTTCAAAGTACTTCCCTCGTCCCGTAATTTCCCAGACTTGAACCCAATTGGGCATCTGTGGGACCACCTCGATCGTGTTGTTCGCTCTATGGATCCTCTGCCATGCACCCTCCAGCAGCTGTCAGATGCACTGCAGTCAGCATGGCTACACATATCTGTGAACACCTTCCAGCACCTTATTGAGTCACTCCCAGCTCGTCTAGCTGCTGTCCGCCGTGCACATGTCAGTTATTCTAGATATTAGCTGGTGCTCACAATAATGTGAATCGTCACTGTTTTAGCGCAATGAGTCATATTACTCGCAACGTGATACACTTTTCAAGTACAAGGGTTGTACCGAAAGTAATGTAAAAATGGGCATAACTTCTTTATTAACTGACAGAGGTCGTTCAAATCGCACATGTTGGTAGAGTAACTCTTTTTCTATAGAAAGGTACTACTCAACATAGTCTCCATTACAAGCGATGCATTTGCGCCATCGTTGAACCCGACTCTCGAATCCTCTTTGAAAAAAAATCAAGTGTGGGCTGTTGTACCCACTTCTTCACAGCCACTTTCGCCTCGTCTGGGTCATCAAATCCTTGTCCCCTGACTCTGTTCTTCATTGGACCGAACAGGTGGAAATCGGTGGGTGACAGATGTGGGCTGTATGGTGGATGGGAAACCACCGACCAGCCTAATTTGCTGATCGCTTGATTTGTTGCCAAAGATTTGTGTGGTCTCGCATTGTCAAGGTGAATGTGTATCCTTTTCAGATTCTTGTTCGGTCTCTTCCTGCTTGTGGCTCCTCGAAGCTTCTTGAGTGTCTCAATGTACAGCTCGCTGGTTACGGTACGGCCACGTTCCAGAAAATCAAGGAGAATGTCACCCCTGTCATACCAGAAAACAGTCACCATGACTTTCTGTGCTGATCTCTGGTTCTTGAATTTCTTCTTAGGCCTTGGTGAAGAGGTGTGACGCCATTCCATTGATTGATTCTTCGTTTCCGGATTGTAAAGACACACCCACGTTTCATCCCCTGTCACCAGATTGGTAAAAACCGTGTCTTCATTGGTTTCAAACGCTTCCAGCAGATCAGAGCAGACTTCAACCCTTCTCTCCTTCAAATCGGGTGTCAACTTCTGAGGTACCCACTTTGCACACTTTTCCGATACCCTCATTCTTCCACCATCTTCTGTATGGCATTGCGACCCCAGTCCACTTGTGCAACAAGCTCACGGATTGTGACTCGTCCCCCCGCGCGAATAAATTCATCCACTCGCTGGAGATTTGTGTCTGTGGTCGCAGATAATGGTCTCCCACTGCGTGGTTTGTCTTGAATGCTGGTTTCCCTTTCTTTGAACTTCTTCATCGATCTGTGCACATTGCTTTTGTCAGTGATGTCATCTCGGTAAACACTCTGTGGATGTCGGACAGCCTGCACCCTTCCTTTCTCAAGAACTCAATGACGGCACGTTGCTTCTGCTTGGAATCCATTTATTACCTGCAATGAAGAAGAAAGGTTACTATAGAGGAAGAGTTACTTTACCAACATGTGGAATTTGAACGACCTCTATAAATTAATAAAAAAGTTATGCCCACTTTTGCCTTACTTTCGGTACAACCCTCGTATATTGCACTTGGCAACAGGTTAATGATGTAAGTTTGAAGCAATATCTAACAAATTCCATAACCAAAACATCGAACTTACAAATCCAAACAGTTAACGTAAAACAGCAATTTGATGGAAATCAGCTGGAAAGCGTCGGACCATAAACAGCTAGAACTCCAGCCCAGCTCGTAAATAGGGAAAATACATTGCAAACATCGTCCATATCTCGATATTTCTCATACCTCATTCTATTCCCGACCTCAATTCATGTTGCCAAAAGACATCCATTCGAGAGAGAAATGTGACGCGTAAGTTAGAAACCGTTGAAGGAGAACGAACCAAAATGTACATAGATAAATGAACTAAAAATGAAAGATATCGAGTATACGCCGTAGAAGAATGTAGTCAGGGAAATAGGAATGTTGAATACTCTACATATTCGACTCCGAGTACAACACACTTCTGATACCCATGCTCCAGCTTCTTTAAGCATTCTACTTAAATATCTGATGGTTGCGCCTCAAACCACTTATCAACGTTTGTAGTTATTTGAAGGAAATGGACTGTAATTTTGCAACCTCCAAATGTTTTTTTTTTCAAATTGGAAAACAAATGATTATCAGACGGCGCCAAATCCGGTGAGTAAGGAAGGCGTCTGAGCAGTGCAAGGTTAATTTCATTATCCTGCAAAACCAGAACCCTTTTTGGCAATTTTCTCCTGCGTTTCAGTTTCAGTTCCTGCTTCAGTTTGTCCAGATGGAATGTATAATATATAAGTTGTGATCAAAAGGTATATAGACTGGATTTATTCAAATAGGTACAAGACTTACAGGTTTGAAGCTTTATCGCCTTCGAGGTAGCCCCCTTTCAAGCAACACGCTTAGCCCAGCGCTGTTTTCACTGCTGGAATAATTTTTTACGTTTTCCAACCGTGGGTTGAAGAAGCGTATTAAGGATATAGTCACGTTCGTTTCGAGCTCTGTGTTTGTGCCCGGTTTTGGAAGTGTACGGTACGTGTTGTTCCTATTTTTTGTGTTCCCTTTCTTCAAGAAGAAGGTCTGTACTTTCTTTTAGTTCGGCTCCCAAGTCGGTGAGTAGCATATTTTGTTTGCATTCAGCGTTTTATTATTTTCGATCAAGCTGATCTATCCTTAAGTTAGCCTCGCCATTAACAATGGCGGGCACTGATAAGGGTGTAGTTCCCGCTCACCAGTAATGCTCATTCAACCTCCTCCTCACTCTCAGGAGACCAATCAGCATTTATGCACGTCAGAGACGTCATACGCATACAAGATGTGGAGCGCGACTCCTCTGCAAAAGCTCAAGCTGGTATCCCTGCCCAGGGGAGTGACGTCACCTTGATGCACGTGCCTGGTTCGTTTGACGAAGCCATGGATGTGACCAAGGAGGTTATATTACTGGAGACACCACTCCAATCCACGCAGCATTAGCCGCCATAAGTCACGGTCCGTGCTGCAAATGACGTCATGAGCAGGCACGATGCAGTCGCAGAAAAGAAGCTTCTTTGAAACCAATGGAACAAAAGCTTCTAAGCATATAAACAGATAAAATGAGTAATTCAATAATCTTTATCAATGGTACACAAGCTTACTGTTTTATCAACGGTATAATTTTGTTCGTTTTTGCCTGCTTGTGACGTCACACCACAGATTAGCTGTGACCTATGGCGGCAGAGCCCGTGGTGTCTCTAGTAATATAATCTCCTTGGATGTGACCGATAGCACGGTTGCGTTGCCTTCCACTGGCTCAACTCAGTTTACCAAGCCGCTACCAGCAATCAGAACTGTGCCGCAGCTCTCCCCTGCCAACTCTACTTCTCTCACTTATTCCAAAGTGACCTCTGGAGCGAAAGTTCCTTCCATGATTATTGCTCCGGTTTTTCCTGACTCTTACATCAGTGTTTAGGGCAGTTCTGCCATCGATGGTGGCAGAACTGCCCATCGATATTCCAGAGGACTCCCCAGCCGAGAAACCATTTTTCTCCACAATGGATTCGGTGTGTGTTTTTAAGCTGGTTGGGGTGGCATTCTCGTCTGGGGACTGTTTACGTGGACTGAAATGAGACTTCTGGTACGTGTGATATCGTTTCTCACAGGTCAACGTTACCGGGATATCCTGGACGACCATTTGCTCCCGTTTGTGCGTTTTTTTTTTATTTTATTTTTGATTGAAGGTTTAACGACCACCATGAGCAGCTCAATGGGCTATAAGCAGTCGCCCGTCCTTAATTTAGGGTCACTGGCTCCAGGGAAGAGAGAGAGCCAGTGCCGTAAGACAAACACAACATCCCTGTCTCACCGGGATTCGGACCTGGACCCCGTTCGGACGAATGATCAGAGGCCATCGCCTAGACCACTGAGCCACCGGGGCGGCTTTGTGCGTCTTCAACATCCCACTGGGGACCTCATCCTGCAACCAGACAATGCACCGTGCCATCGCTCCCGCATTGTATCCGAATGGTTGGATGAACACTCAACCGACGTGACCTCGCTTCCTTGGCCAGCTAGGTCACCTGACCTCAATCCCATCGAGCACATCTGGGATGCCATCGAAAGAGATGTTCGAGGCTCTGACCCTCTCCATCAAATCTTCGTGAACTGTTTGAGCTTGTTCAGGGGTCTTGGATCCGTATGGCTTCCCAACGCTTCTGGCGTCTTGTCGAGTCTATGCCGAGACGAATCGCCGCCGTCATCAGGGCGAAAGGTGATTCTACACGTTACTAGACAGGTATCTCTAATTCAATTGCTCTTCAGTGTATATCACTAATATGGCCCGAAAGCCACTGGCCGTATTAGTGCATTTTGCCCGTAAAGAACACGCAGACCTGGTGATGACTGATGGCCTATCCATCAAAGATGTGCATCTTCTGGCTGAACCTGTAGGTCACTTTCCACCCAGTCCCAACACCTATCCAGGTCACTTTCCACCCAGTCCCGACACCTATCCAGGTCACTTTCCACCCAGTCCCGGCTGAAGTCTCAGTTGTCGCTCTATGCACTTTACTCAGCAAATTTGGCCGAGTAGTTGGACTAATAACGACCCTTTCAGCGGCACCCAGAGACCCCGATCGCAAATCCATTGCAGGGTTTCGTCGAAATTCCCGTGTCATCTTTCCATCGGACGATAATCTGCTTGCGTGCCCGAAGATCCTAACCGTACGGTGTGGCCAGCGACGTCGGAGAATCGACGTCATTACCTCATTACACTGCACGCTTTGCCATGGCGAAAACCATCTACGCGTGCACAACCCACATCACGTTTCACCGACTCCGACTAACGCTCCATCAGGTACTGTTCCTACCTCGAAGCGTACCACACCATCTGCTTCAGCACAGCAGGCCTTTGAGCCAAGATATGTTGAAAAAAGTTCGCTTACAGACGTTGGTCGACGCGACGCTCCCACGACCGCTTCCTCCTTTTCACCAGAGGACTTTCCTACAATTACCTCTTCACTCCTGCAACGTCGTCGTTTCACCATTGAGTCCCTTTCAGAGGGTTTACAACCAGCTATTACCACTGGAACCTCCGAAACAGCTGATGTGGAGTCCGATGGTCCTGTGACGCAGTGTGAGGATGAGACGACCGAGCCACTACTGAAGCGCCGCGGCTCTGGCCGCAGCAGCCGAGTAGCGAAGAAGCAAAACTCTACTTCACCTCGTTCAACCTTCCACTCCAGCAGTTCTCCTCGACACACCTCGCCAGCCGAAGTCTCCTTCCCCACGGTCGAAGAGTTCGCTGCATCTCTCCAGGCAGCCAATATATCTCCCGTACCACTATCATACATTGATCTCCATACATACTTAACGATAACGACCAGCTACGCAATAGCACGTGCCTTAGCAATCAAAGAATCCTTCGCTTCGCCAACTTTTGCCGGAGAAGATCTTCAATGTGTCGCATTTCTGCCGTCAAAATGTACCCACCCATCCGTTGGCACGAATCTTCTATAATCGTCTCAAGTCTTTTCCTTCAGCTCTGAAAGATCTTCAGCTAAAGGCAAGGAACCCCACAATTCAAGATCGTGTCACTTAATTGCAGGGGATTCGCTTCCCCTTGAACAACTCTCTGACATATGAAGACCTCAACCCGTTAGGGGCTGATATTCTCCTTCTTCAAGAGACAAACTGCAAACCAACTACCGTCTATTCTCGATGGCGCCAGTGAAACTTTGTGTTTCATCACGCCTAAGGACTAACATCTCATAGCCGTCTTTCCATCGGCATTAGTCAAACTCTCAATTGTAATGTCATATCCCTCTATATGCGAAATATTTGTCGAGATCTCTTACAGCATGCATCCTTTACCATCGCGGCTTTCAGATACCATTTATTCAATCATCATCATCATCATCATTGTCAACCATTATCAATCCACTGCTGGACGAAGGTCTCCCCAAGTTTCCTCCACAACGGTCTGTCTTGTGCCAGTCTCCTCCATGTCACTCCCGCATATTTACGAATTTCATCCACCCATCTCCCATGTGGTCTTTTTCTGGGTCTTTTCCTGTCCCTTGGAATCCAATCTAAAATTTCGGCTGTCCATCTATGGTCTGTCCTTCTGGCAGTATGTCCAGCCCATTGCCATTTCAGGGATTTAACTCTGATCATGATGTCTTCCACTCTCGTCATTTTTCGGATCCACGAGTTCCTCTTCTTATCTCTCCTCGTTATACCAAGCATGCACCTCTCCATGCTTCTTTGAGTTGTCTGCAGCCTTTGTATGTCTCTTTTAGTTAAGGTCCACGTCTCTGCACCATACGTAAGCACTGGAAGGATGCATTGATCAAACACTTTTCTTTTAAGACATAATGGCATATTGCTCTTGAAAATTATGCTGTTTCTACCAAAAGCTCTCCAGGCAAGTTTTGTACGCCGATTAATTTCTTCATCAATGTGACCCTCACTTGATATCTGCTGTCCAAGATAAACATACGTATCTGTTATCTCCAGTTTTTCTCCATCAATCGATAAATCTTCATTTCTTGTAAAAGCATTGAACATCACTTTTGTCTTCTGAAAGTTCATTTTTAATCCCACTTCTTTACTCTTGTCAGCAAGTTCCTGGATCATACTCAGCAGCTCTGATGGGGTAGTTGCAAAAATGACTACGTCATCAGCAAAACGAAGGTGGGTTAGATAATCTCCATTAATCTTTATCCCTTTGTTTTCCCAGTTCAGTGATTGAAAGACATTTTCCAATGTGGCATTAAAGAGCTTCGGAGATATGGTGTCACCTTGTCTCACTCCCTTTCCAATTTTTATTCAATATATATATATATATATCCCATGCACTACAACTCATCTCTCCATTCTCTTCACACGTCTTCGCAGAGCACTGGATCATGTCCCACCGTCAGACCATGTTCTCATTGGTGGTGATTATAACTGTACCCTGGATCCTCTTCTGGATAGCTCTTCTACCAATAGGGAGCGCCGCCATGCCCTGGCGAACCTGCTCCAGACAGTTATCATCAACAACGCTCCTCATGATGTACATCGGCATATTACACTTGGCGCTCTCTCATGCGCAAAATCCTTTCTTAGCCCGGCTTGACAGGTTTTATGCCTCCAGTACTCTACTTCCAGCCGTGACAGAATCGAGTGTGCATCCCACGGCCTTATCTGACCACTGCGCCGTTGCCATCATAGTCCATGCTGCACCATTCAAACCCAGGATAATACGCCCGTATACATTTGATGATGCACTTCTCTCCAACCCGGTATTCTGCTCTTCGGTCCGGTCATTCCTGAATGACAGACGACCGCAACTCCAATCTGCTCTCTGCGGATTAAATTCTTGGATGGAGATCAAGCAACAGCTTGTTCTGCATGTCCGAAACTACTCATTCCAATCAAATACACTCCAGAACATGCGCCTAGACTATGTTCGTTCAATGCTATCCATGCTCAGTCTCAGTGATCCTCTCTTCTCCTCCTTTCAAGAAGAGCTTCGATCTCTTCTCACTCCTCTGGCGCAACAAGTTCTCCGCCGACTTTGTTTACAACATCTGACGCCGGATGCTCACAACTATGCGTTCCTGACGTCGGTGGAAAACACCCGATGAGCTTCGACCATACTTTATCATTTACGCCTTCTTTCTTCCGGGGAGGTATCAGATGAACCGATTGCGTTTTGTTCCCATGTCCGTCAGTACTTTTCCACGAATATCTGTGAACCTCCTCAACCATCCTCTGCAGCAATGGATTCTCTCCTTACTAATCTACCTCAGGTCCCCCCCCCATCTCGCTTCTTCTCTTCTCCTTTCCCCCACACGCTCTGAACTAAACACTACATTCTCTTCTCTGAATTCTAGTGCCGCTCCGGGTCCGGACGGCCTAACCTTTTGCTTTTATCAAACTTTTTTGCCTCTTCTTCTTGCGTTTCTCCTATCCGCTTTCTCTTCTGCCTTTACCTACTCTCCTCTCTTGAGGAGATTCACAGCTGCATACGTTGTCCTTTTCCCCAAGAAAGGTGATCTCCCTGACGTGGTGAACTGGCGCCCAATTTCCCTACTAAATCTCGACTTCAAACCTTATACCAAGCTTCTTTCACAGCGTCTAAATCCCATCCTCACTCACATCCTCTCCTCTAACCAGACTTACACAGTTCCCGGCCGTACCCTATCTCACAACATCCATCTCCTGACTGATCTAATTCACCTTGCGCGCTCCCGCTCTGAACCCCTCGCCCTCCTCTCTCTAGACCAACAGTCCGCCTTTGATAACATCTCCCACACTTATCTCTCCGCCACACTTCTCCTATTTGGATTTCCACCTCCATTTATTTCTCTGCTCACCTCCAGGACGCCAGTTTCCAGGTCAAGTTGCCCACTTTTCTTACAGCACCGATCCTCCTCCGACGTGAAATGAGGCGAGGCTGCCCAACCTCCGGTCAACTTTTCGCTATAGCCTTAGATCCTTTTCTCCGCTCCGTTCAACGCTCCTTTCAAGCCACTCTGCCTCCACTCATCGCTCGCACGAGACACCATGTCACCACTTCCGTGGCGTATGCTGACGACGTTACCTTTTGTATACGCCTGGATTCACAGTTCTCTTTGCTCCAAAGTCTTTTCGCCGATTACGCCTCCTGCTCCGGAGCTACGATTAATACAACCAAAAGCGCAGGCCTGGGGTGCGGCTCATGGGTTGACCGCTTGGATTCCCCATGGGGAGCGCACTGGTCTTCAGCCTCTCAACGTTTCCTTGGCGTACATCTTGGCGTACCAGGTGAAGCCTCCAGCACAACGTGGAATACCTTCCCGCCACGTCTACATCGGTCAACTGCGTTTTGGCGAAAAGCGCAGTTCTGCACTTCATATTTTCAACATGCACGACTTGCGCAAACCTATCTTCTCTCCATGCGCACACATTCCTGCATGCTACTAAATCCCCACTTCTTCGACTCAATGATATCACTCGCTACTTCACCTCAGTTATCTGGACCGGACACCACTGGCTCAGTGCCTCCAAGCTCAGTCTTCCTCCTGACCAAGGTGGCATTGGCCTAATTGATACACGAATTTACTATCAAGCTCTCCGGATTACTTCGTTCCTCCGTCTTCATACTTCACCTGTTGCTGACGCCGTTACCGCAAGGAATGTCATCACCTCTTCGAGCAACACTAATTTCACTTTCTCTTCTTTCATTCTAATGGACCTCCGAACTACCACTCACTCTCGCCTTTCTCCTGCCTTACGGGAGGCTCTTACCTTTCTCCGCTCTCTCCCGCTCACTCAATCCACACCCGATTCCACCACTGAACTCCTTGCCGAACCCCTGTTCTTCTCCTCTCTTCTTCACCCCCTCATCTTCCATGCTTCGCCTGTCCTTCTTGACTACGAGTCGGAGTTGTAACCGTCAAAGACCTTGTAACATCAGACCTATCCTGGCGATCCTACGCCAACCTCCCCCTCCCCCACTCTTCTTCTTTCACCCTTCTCTCACTCTGTCTATGACTCCCTACTCTCTACCATCATTGCTAAGTTTCCTCATCTCGCAACCCCCACCGGCCTAACCTTTGTTCCTTCCACCTCCCTTCCACTTCCTTTCTTTCTTTCAGTCGGCAGATCCACATTTCCACTCTCCTCTCTTTCAACCTCAGTTCTCTATCGGTTCCTTTTAAAATCCCACTCTCCTTCTCCCCTCCACATCCCTGATGTCTCCCAATCATCTCTCCCCGCTGTCTAGTCTGCCGCCCGTTTTCCTCCTTCAGCTCCTCTTGAAATAAACACTCACTGGCTTTTTCTCCACCGCCGTCTTCTCGTTCCATCCATCCTCCACCGCATGACCATTCTTGACTCACCTCTTTGCCCCTTCTGTGCTCAAGAAGCTGATGTCTCTCACGTTTATCTACATTGTGTCATCCTTCTTCTACTACTCCCTTTTGCAGTTTCCATAGCTCAACGTTCAGCCACAATTGATCTTCCTTTCGATGCCTATAAGACACTCCTCCTGCAGGTCTCACCGTCAGTCAAGCTTCCACCCATCTGCTCATATATTTTCATCCTGGTGAAACACGTCATCTACGTATTTCATCAGCGCTGCCGAGATATCTCATCTCCTTATACCATCCACCAAGCTTCTGTGGTACTGCTGTGGCACTTTCGGGAGCGTCTCCTCTCCAGACTTCGTCTAGAGAACCTTGTGTACGTTGTCCAACACAGAGAGCAACATTTCCGTTCCACCTAGTCTCCGGCCGCTTCCTGGTTCGCCGGCATGCCAGCGACGTTGCAACTGACTGTCGGTAATTTATAACCTCGATTCTCCTAGCTCTGTTGAACTTCAGTTCACCGTGCATGCTCACCATTGGTTTTTGGAATCGAACTTCAACATGAAGCTTATATCTTCTAACAAATGTGAATATAATATGCACCATGCTGTACAAATGTATATAGTCTTACTTGTCTTCCCTATGATTATCATAATTCCTCCCAGTACTAAGACATCCTAATTCTGTTGGCCTTAGGTTTCACATTGTCTACTTTGTCATCTACAGTTCTCCTTTGGCACAGTGCTTCATTATTATATTCTCGTTCTGTTATTTGTCAGCACTATAATGCACTTATGCTCCGAGACGAAATGTTCCGAGAGTCTCCTTTCTTTGTTCTTGTGCAAAATGTCTGCACCCCTTACCACGAGGCTCCTTTGTGAATCAATACATCGTGCTGTATATAATATATATCGATTTTAGAGTTTGTATATTTTACCGTACAATATACACTGACGGAAAAAAATCCCTACACCACGAAAAAATAGTTGTATAGGAATGAAATGGCGGCAATACATTTGTATAGGTAACATATTTAATCGATTAAGGTTTCAAGATCACAGCTTAATGTAAGCGCGAGAAGAGCCATTTTAAATGTGAAATGCTGGTACATTAACAGCCGGTGTAACCGCCAGAATGTTGAATGCAAGCACGCAAACGTTCATGCATTGTGTCGTACAGGTGCTGGATGTCAGTTTGTGGGATAGAGTTCCATGCCTGTTGCACTTGGTCGGTCAATTTGGGGACGGTTAATGCTGGTTGGGGGTGACGCTGGAGTTGTCGTCCAATGATGTCCCATACGTGCTCGATTGGTGAAAGATCTGGTGATCTAGCAGGCCACGGCAACATGTCGACACTCTGTAGAGCATGTTGGGTTACAACAGCGGTATGCGGGCGAGCGTTATCCTGTTGGAAAACACCCCCTGGAATGCTGTTCATGAATGGCAGCAAAACAGGTTGAATCACCAGACCGACGTGCAACTGTGCCGTCAGGGTGCGTGGGATAACCACGAGAGTGCTCCTGCTGTCATAGGAAATTGCTCCCCAGACCATAACTCCAGGTGTAGGTCCAGTGTGTCTCGGCCGCAGACAGGTTGGTTGCAGGCGCTCACCTGGCCTCCTTCTAACCAACACACGGCCATCACTGGCACCCAGGCAGAACCGGCTTTCATCAGAAAACACAACAGATCTCCACTCCGTCCTCCAATGAGCTCTAGCTTGACACCACTGACATCGCAAACGTCAGTGGTTAGGAGTAAGTGGAATGCACGCTACAGGGCGTCTGGCTCGGAGCTGTCCTTCAACTTCAAGTAACCGATTTGTAACAGTTCGTTGTGTTACTGTGGTGGCAACTGCAGCTGGAATTGCTGCCGCAGACGCGGTACGATGCGCCACGGCCATACGCCGTACACGGCGGTCTTCCCTCTCAGTAGTGTCACGTGGACGGCCGGAACCCGGTCTTCTTGAGGCAGTACCTTCCCTTGACCACCGCTGCCAACAATCATGCACAGTGGCTACATTCCTGCCAAGTCGTTGTGCAATATTGCGGAACGAAAATCCACCTTCTCGTAGCCCTATTACACGACCTCGTTCAAACTCCGTGAGCTGTTGAAAATGGCTTCTTCGTCTTCTTAAAGGCATTCTTGACTAACATCAACACACTATGTCGAATCTCAACGATAACTAACGCTCACGAACGTTACAGCGCGTATTTACAGCAAACCTGCTTTGTATGTTCCGAGGGGCGCTACTAGCGCCACACGTATGCGCCGAGCGCGAAATTTGCATAGACGTCATCTTACAGATGTACTCTCACCGCCTACCAACTGTCGTTTATTTAACACAACCCTTTCTTGGTGTTGGGATTTTTTTCTGTCAGTGTATGTATCAGGACGCCCATGTTCGCCACCTGAACCCAACCTTGTTAATAAAATTGTGTTGAACTGAAGAAACATATATGCTCCAGCTTTGTCCGTCTCTCCGCACGATAACTCACGTAAAAATGGTTCGATTTTGATGAAATTTTAGTATGTGATACGGGACCACCTGGGGAGGAAACCTTTTGAAAATGGGATTAATGGAGGCAAAGGTCACGACATAGGAGCGGGATCCATTCCAATGCCCTTATGCGTCGTAATATGCGTAAATATGATTCGATTTCAATGAAATATTAGTATGTGGTAGGGGACTACCTGGGAACGAAACCTATTAAAAATGGGTGAAGTGGGGTCAAAGGCTAGGACATTGGAGCTGGATCCATTCCATTACCCTTATGCGTCATAACTTGCGTGGTTACGGTTCGATTTCAATGAAATTTTAGTATGTCGTAGATGACCACCTGAGGACGAACCCTATTGAAAATAGGTGAAGTGGAGTCAAAGGTCAGGACATAGGAGCGGGATGCATTCCATTGCCTTTATGCGTCATAATGTGCGTAAAAATAGCTCTATTTCTATGAAAGTTTAGTATGTGGTAGGGGACAACCACCTGGGGACGAAACCTATTGAAAATGGGTGAAATGGGTTCAAAGGTCAGGACATAGGATCGGGATCTATTCCATCGCCCTTATGCGTTGTAACTTACGTAAAAACGTTTCGATTGAGACAAAACGTTATCATGGTGTTCCGGAAGTAGACTTTATCGATTCTATTGAATATCGTCGAAATGGGGTCGAAGGTCAGGTCATAGGAGCGAGATTTATTCTACAGCTATTATCCTCATAACTTGAGTAATAACTTGAGTAATGATTTCGGGTATGCAGGAAATCGTATCATAATCAATGCATTGCATGATTTTACTAACTTGTTATTATATGAGCACAATAGATATGCAATATATTTGGGTAAGATGAAAGTTAGGAAATATTGCTTTAGAAGTGACCGAATTTAACCGAGAGGCCCTATAGATTTCGTAAGACAAAATTCTCATCAAATAATTGCGGGAATTAATGCTTTGTTTAAATATTTGGATAGTCGCACGGCCACGAGTCTTTTTGGTAGTGCTGTTGATGTCAGTTAGACATTTACTGAAAGGGAATTATTTGCATAAATAATTTTCGTTTCAGTTTAACACTGTAGGCGGCTATAGTTGTGTAAATATCTTCGGTATACAAAATCCTGAGGTTGTTAAAAATTCATAATCTTTTGTTCAGAAACAAATGTACCGGGTGCCACAGAAGAATTTTGCTTCCACAAGAATAGAGAATTTTATGAATAATGATAAACATGATCTGAAAAAATAGGTGAGGAATAGGTTAAATAAAGATGACTTTAGTGACAGAAAAACACGATATTTACAAGAAGAAATTCGTAAATTTTCTACCGAAAGGTTTCCTTTCTCATTAACATCATTGGTGATACTAATGGTTTACAATTAAGTGTTATCTTCTAAATTTATTTACGCTTTCCAATCGTAGGTTGAAGAAGCCTATATGCTGCAGCTTTGTCCGTCTGTCTATCTATCTGTCTGTCTGCCTGTCCGCACGATAACTCGCGTAAAAACGATTCGATTTCGATGAAATTTTAGTATGTGGTAGGGGAAAACCTAGGGACAAACCTTATTGAAAATGGGTGAAACGGGATCAAAGGTCAGGACATAGGAGCGGGATCCATTCCATCGCCCTTATGCATCATAACTTACGCAAAAACGCTTCGATTGCGATAAAACTTTATCATGTTGTTCCCGAGGTATACTGAACTAGTTCTGTTGAATATCATTGAAATGGGGTCAAATGTCAGGGCACAGAACCGAGATTTATTCCACAGCCATTATCATCATAACTTGACTAAAAATGATTCCATTGCGGCAAAACTTTAGTATGTTGTTCCGGAGGTATACTGAACTAATTCCGTTTAATATAATCGAAATAGAGTCAAAGATCAGGGCACAGGAGCGAGATTTATTCCACAGCCATTATCTTCATAACTTGAGTAAAAACTTCAGTAATGATTCCTGATATGTTGGAAAGCGTATCATAATCATTTTACTAAATTGTTTACGCTCTCCAACCGTAGGTTGAAGAAGCGTACATGCTCCAGCTTTGTCCGTCTGTCCGCACGGTAACTCGCGTAAAAATGGTACGATTTCGTTGAAAGTTTAGTATGTGGTATGGGACCACCTGGGGTGGAAACCTATTGAAAATGGACGAAATGGGGTCAAAGGCCATGATATAAAAGCGGGATCTATTCCATCGTCCTTATCCGTCATAACTTACGTAACAATGCTTCGATTTCGATAAAATTTTAGAATGTGGTAGGAGACTACCTGGGGAGGTAATCTATTGGAAATGGACGAAATGGGGTCAAAGGTCATGACATAGGAGCGGCATCTATTCTATCGGCCTTATGCGTCATAACTTACGTAGAAATGCTTCGATTGCGACAAAACTTTATTGTTCCGGAGGTATACTGAACCAAATCCATTTAATATCATCGAAATGGGGTCAAAGGACAGGGCACAGGAGCGAGATTTATTGCACAGCCATTATCTTCATAACTTGACTAAATATGCTTCGACTGCGACGAAATAATATAGCTTGTTCCGTAACGACTTTGGAAGCAGTTCCGCTAAAAAAATATTTTGTCAGCAATTGCGGGTAGTGAGCATGCGTGAGATTCGATAGCCTTTATTTTTGCACGATAACTTCCGTGAAAATTGCCCGATTGAGATGGGATTTTTAATTATAAAACGGCTTATGGGTGGGATTTTTAATTATAAACCGGCTTATAAACTAAGGATGTACAAGTGCTTATACCCAATCGAGTCACTCACGGTGGTCGGTAAACTCCCAAACAAAAAACACTTATCTTGTAGGATTGTAATTAATAACAAGGAACAATACACCAACTGTACTTAAATAGTATAATTATACTAGTCATCCAAAATTTCTTAGGGTAGAATAGAAATCAAAGTTTCCAAGCTTTTGCACATCAACCCGATGGCTTTTTCAAGGAAGGTAGACAGAAAACTCCGAAGTGAGAGTTTCCAAGCTTTTGCACATCAACCAGATGGCTTTTTCAAGGAAGGTAGACAGGAAACTGCGAAATCAGAGTTTCCAAGCTTTCGCACATCAACCAGGTGGCTTTTTCAAGGAAGGTAGACAGGAAACTGCGAAATCAGAGTTTTCCAAGCTTTCGCACATCAACCAGATGGCTTTTTCAAGGAAGGTAGACAGGAAACTGCAAAATCAGTGTTTCCAAGCTTTCGCACATCAACCAGATGGATTTTTCCAGGAAGGTAGACAGTAAACTGCGACATCAAAGTTTCCAAACTTTCGCGCATGGACCAGATGGCTTTTTCAAAAAAGGTAGACAGTAAACTGCAAAATAAAAGGTTTCAAACTTTCGCGCATGAACCAGATGGTTTTTTTAAGGAATGTAGATAGTTTGCTGTCTACCTTCCCTGAAAAAAGCCATCTGGTTGATGTGCGAAAGCTTAGAAACTTTGATTTCTATTCTACGCCAAGATATTTCGGATCACTATTATAGTTGTAGGATTGTTTTCATTTCCGCCCCGGTGGCGCAGTGCTCTAAACGCTTGCTTATGACCATTTGTCCGAGCAGGGTCCGGGTTCGAATCCCGGTGAGGCATGGATGTTGTGTTTGGCTTAACGCACTGGCTCTTTTCCTTCACTGGAAATAGTGTCCCTAAATTAGGCGCGGGCGGCTGCTTGTAGCCCATCGAGTTGCTGAAAGTGGTCGTTAAACCTTTAATAAAAATAACTTGGCCTCCCCGGTGGCGCAGTAGTCTAAGCGATGGCCTCTGATCATTCTTCCTGAAGGGGTCAGGATTTTAATCCTGGTGAGGCATGGATGTTGTGTTTGTCTTACGGCACTGGCTATCTCCCTTCCCTTTAACCAGTGATTCTAAATTAGGGACGGACGACTGCTTATAGCCCATTGAGTTGCTCACGGTGGTCGTTAAGCCTCCAATCCAAAAAAAAAATGTTTTCATTAATTGAATTAAAAATGTGATGAACACCAGCGGTGTATTTCACGTTTGTCATTATTTTCACAGGCAATTTGAGCTAACCATGAATATTCCCAATGATGTCTTTGATACAGCATTAGAGCTGCAAGGCATCTTTGAAGTTCAGGAACTCATTAGTTTGAAATCTTTCTGTAAGTCTGGTATCCTAAAATTTTAAACATTCAGTTTTAGCCCTTAGCTTTGCTCTTACTGAAAGCACACAGAGAGATGTTTTCTCTGCGATATAGTTACTAGATTAAGCTTAGGAGAAAAAAATTGCAGTTGCTTTCCGATTTAATCGATTCTCACATTCCAACGCACGCCACTGAACGGGAGTTATGCAGTATTCACAGAAAGAGAGAGTAGGAATACCTAACGTGGTGAATGCCATCTGCCTTCCCTTATTGACATTATTAGCTCCATTAGCCAAGCTGATATTTCAGGTGATGCCCTAAGTTATGAGCCCTCGTCGAGAGATCAGAAGCGTATATACCTGAAAAAAAAAACTAATTCTCAGGTCACGCAAATTGCCTCAGCCCTATGGCAAACTCTGCCTGAACCTTTATTCTAGAGAACTCATTACGTGTTGTCGTTAATAAAATTAGGGCGATTTTCTACCGCTGCTCTGTTTAGAGGCGTGCTTCGAGTGCAAATCGATAAAAGGATCGGACTGTTGAATTGCTTCTGGAGTTGAGTCTTGAAGAATCACTAGTTCAAAGCCACCAATTATTAATGAGGTTTTGTTTTCTGCTTCTGAGTGGGAAAGGAAAGTGCCGGTAAAAGAGAGGCATGAAGCTCCATTGACTGCGAGATTAAAGCTCGCTATTTTTCTAAAGTTCTCGACGACAGGGCGAGAGGATATGCAACATATATGAAACGCAAATGGGAATTTCCACGAATTTTCGCTTCGCGAAAGATCACATTATTTTGTTTGCGCCCACACTGCCGAGTGAAATCAATCACTCTTTTGCGCCAAAGGAGCTCAAAATATTCTTTAATTTCCTACCGCAAAAGTAATGATTTTTCAACGTGAATTCCAACTGGCAGATTTCACGTGGCAAGCAGTACTTTCCGTTACCTTCTTTCCAGCATTTTGAAATGCAGATAGTATAACGATATCAGGTAAAACAAAAAGTACTGTCTCTGTCTTACTTTACGAAAATGGGATATTTCACTCTGAATACACTTCTTTTTCTTGGTTGAGGTTAACGACCATCGGGAGCAATACGCTGTGCTATAAGCAGTCGCCCGTCCCTAATTTAGGGCCACTGGTTCCGGAAAAGGGAGGGAGCCGGTGCCGCAAGGCAAAACAAAATTCATGCCTTACCGAGATTCAAACGCATCTCGCACGAATGGTCCAAAGCCAACGCTTAAACCACTGCGCAACCGGGACACCTTGCACTGCTTCAAATTATTGCAGTCATGAATGTATCTGTTCTTTAAAGGTTGATAACTAGTTAGTGGACTGCTAATTATTATATTTTCCAAAATGATTTAATACAGTACTCTTCCAAATACACTATACTGACAAACGTCACCGGACACCCAGAAGAGAACCACAACATAGCATTTATTGACATACATTAGTACGGTGTCGGTCCACCTTTGGCCTTAATGCACGCACGGACCCTTCGAGACATTCTTTCGACAAGGTTTTAGAACACAGCGATAGGTATGCGCTTCCATTCAGTACACAATGCTGCAGCTAACTGTTGCTTAGTAGTAGGCCTTGGTTCCAAACTTCATATGCGACACTCTAATTCATCCCATATGGAATTAGGATCAGGGCTCTGTGCAGGCCAGTCCACACACGATACGGAATTATGGCAAACCACGCGGTAACAGTCCTTGTTTTATGGCTCGGTGCATTATCTTGCTGGTACCAACAAGGCTCGGTTCCATAGTATTGCCACAGAGTTGGTAGGGCATATTTGTCCAGAACATCGAGGTAAATGTGCTGGTTAACAGGTTTGTCCACGATAACCAATGGGCCGGGACCATACCACGAAAAACATCCCCACACAAGTACACTGCCAGCTCCAAACCTGACCGTACAAACAGTACGCTGTGGTAAATAGTATTCCTCCTGGCTGCCGCCATACCCACACACGGTCACCAGACTGATGGATCGTGTATCTCAATTCATCAGTCCATAGGACCCGTTTCCATTGATCTACAGTCCACGATAAATGTTCTTTACACAATGCTAAACAAATAGTAGCATTCCGAGTGGAAATGAAAGGCTTATGAGCAGCCGCACGACCACGGTAACCCATGGAACGAAGTTTTCTGCGAATGGCACGTGTACATACCGAGGTTCCAGCATTTTTACTCACCTGTACACTCAGGTCTTGCGCAGTACTCCGTCGATTAGCAGTAACGACTCTCCTGATGCTTCGACGTGCTCTATCACTGAATTTCTTTGGTCTGCCGGTACGTTTTGCTGTTTCGGGCACGCCATGTGTCTTCCAGTTACTCAGTACATCCACAAAACTGTTGACTTGGGTATGTTTAAACGTACCTGGTTTCTCGTATGGAGAACCCACTAATATAACATCCAACAATCTTTCCTTTCCTCAAAGTCAGATCTGCAACATTTTCACTACACCTTACAGTGCAATATGATAGGGCCGCCCCGGTGGCACAGTGGCCTAAGGCGCTGGCCTCTGATCATTCGTCCTGAAGGGGTCAGGGTTCGAATCCTGGTCAGGCATGGATGTTGTGTTTGTCTTACGGCACTGGCTCTTTCCCTTCCCTGGAACCAGTGACCCTAAATTAGGGACGGGCGACTGCTTATAGCCCATTTGAGTTGCTCACGGTGGTCGTTAAACCTCCAATAAAAAAATATGATCGCGGTCAGCTGCAGACTGGTTTTATACCTTTTGCAGCTATACCGCGCAGTTGACAAATCAGCGAATCTGTCCGTTTTCTTTTGAAGGGGTGTCCAGTGACTTTTGTCAAAATAGTTTATGTTCCCGGTGGCGCAATGGTCTAAGCGATGGCTTCTGATCATTCGTCCGAGGTGGGTCCTTGTTCGAATCCCGTTGAGGCATGGATGTGTTTGTCTTACGGCGCTGGCTCTTTCGCTTCTCTGGAGCCAGTGGCCCAAACTTCCAGGACGAGCGACTGCTTATAGTCCATTGAGTTGCTAAGGGTGATCGTTAAACCTTAAATTAAGAAAAAAACAAAACAAAAAAATAAATCAAAGGAGCGCAGTGGCAACTGTGCCGCAACCTGCAACGTAGAAATATGTCAACTGTCACTATTTCGTTTCACTATCTCACTAGTTCTACGTCCTTAAAACATTCAGCGAAGGACAGTTGACGTAGCCCTACGTTGCAGGTTACGGCACAACTGCTATTGTGCCCCTTTGAGGTTTTTCAGATATAAAATGTTCAAGAAATAAAACGAAAGAAATGTTCTAATTTGTTTACTTAAAAACTACTTATGCTGATTACAAATTAATGTTAGTAGAAAGCGCAGTATCATCGTTGTCAGCAGTTATTGCTAAAATTGTTTCTGAAGAAATTGTTCTACAATTTTTCAGACGCCTTAGTTGCTTTGTTATAAATTTGGCGATACGTCTCGGGCCTAACGTACTCTTCTTGTTGTTAATCTCGTTCTTGTCTAGATTCAGAATGCATCTGCAGTGTAAAAATTTGAGACGCAATATGTTAGCTGTGCAACTTAATTCTCGGCCACAGGCACGACACGTTAACAGCAAATTATAGCAAATCGAATACGTACCTAATCAGAGAAACAATCCCCGTCGTTTTGGATACATTTGAGCCATCGATCAGGGAGCTGCGAAAATGCCACTGCGGAAAAAAGTGGGCTGTTTCGGGTTGATAAAGTCATCAATACTTGTTTGGACCTCCTCGACAGAAGTGAAGTGCGTATCACTCAGGTGATGTTGCAGGGAGCGAAAGAAGTGATAATCCGACGGGGCGAAGTCTGGAGAATACGCCGGATGGGACGAAATCTCCCATCATAGGTAGCTGATCGTGTTTAAAATTGTTTTCGCGGTGTGAAGACGCAGGTTATCCTGAAGCAACAGGACCGACCTTCTGCCCTTGCCTGTGTATGGCCTTTTCGCCTCCGTTGTGTCACTCACACGAATGAGTTGCTGAGAATAACGCTCAGCATTGACCGTTTCACCAGGTTTGAGCAACTCACAGTGAACGACACCTCGCTGATCCCACCATATGCACAACAACAACTTCTTGGCGTGGATATTCGGTTTGGCGGTACTGGTGGCAGGCAGACCTGGATAAACCCACGATTTGCGCCGCTTAGGATTATTGTAGAGGATCCACTTTTCATCACAGGTCAAAATCCCGTGGAGGAAATCCTTCTTCTTGAATCTGGACAGCAAGGACACAGCAACATCGTAGCGCCAAAACTTCTTCGCAGCTGTGAGCTGGTGGGGCACCCAACGGCCCTCCTTGTGAATCCGTCAAAGCTTGTGCAGGCGCTTTGCAATGGCTTGCCGTGTTCCTGGGCGAGCTCTAACTGTGTGCGACCGGGATACACGCCCAACAGTTTTTCCCGTTCTTGATCGTCATCTTTCTGTGGCTGTCCCGGACGTTCTGCATCCCGGAGATCAAAACTTCCCTACTTAAACCGCTGGAACCGCTTCTTACACGTACTGTAGCACACAGCAGCCTCATCCAAAGCAGCACAGATCATTTGCTGGGCTTCCTTTGCATTTTATTTAGCTGAAACGCGAACAGGAGGCAGTGCCTCAAATGTTGCTTCTCGAACGACATCGCCAACTTTCGTCCCTTCTGTCATTACAGTTGTGAGCGGTTACGGTTACCTGGAAAGCTGTTGGATGGTGCTACAATCAGCCATTATCGCACACAGTATTTAGATTGCATACGATCATTGATCGCTTGCGGTTAGGAGCCGAGAATTAAGTTGCACACCTAATAGTTTCAGCACACAGTATTTAGATTGCCGACGATGATTGATCGCTTGCGGTTGCGGTTAGGAGCCGAGAATTAAGTTGCACACCTAATAGTTTCAGCACACAGTATTTAGATTGCCGACGATCATTGATCGTTTGCGGTTAGGAGCCGAGAATTAAATTGCACACCTAATAGTTTCAGCACACAGTATTTAGATTGCCGACGATCATTGATCGCTTGCGGTTAGGAGCCGAGAATTAAGTTGCACACCTAATAGTTTCAGCACACAGTATTTAGATTGCCAACGATCATTGATCGCTTGTGGTTAGGAGCTGAGAATTAAGTTGCACACCTAATAGTTTCTTCAGCACACAAGTATTTAGATTGCCGACGATCATTGATCGTCTTGCCAGTTAGGAGCCGAAGAATTAAGTTGCACTAATAGTTTTATTTTAGTGTTAGATTGCCGACGATCATTGATCGCTTGCGGTTAGGAGCTGAAATTAGAAGTTGCACACCTAATAGTTTCAGCACACAGTATTTAGATTGCCGACGATCATTGATCGCTTGCGGTTAGGAGCCGAGAATTAAGTTGCACACCTAATAGTTTCAGCACACAGTATTTAGATTGCCGACGATCATTGATCGCTTGCGGTTAGGAGCTGAGAATTAAGTTGCACACCTAATAGTTTCAGCACACAGTATTTAGATTGCCGACGATCATTGATCGCTTGCGGTTAGGAGCCGAGAATTAAGTTGCACACCTAATAGTTTCAGCACACAGTATTTAGATTGCCGACGATCATTGATCGCTTGCGGTTAGGAGCCGAGAATTAAGTTGCACACCTAATAGTTTCAGCACACAGTATTTAGATTGCCGACGATCATTGATCGCTTGCGGTTAGGAGCTGAGAATTAAGTTGCACACCTAGTAGTTTCAGCACACAGTATTTAGATTGCCGACGATCATTGATCGCTTGCGGTTAGGAGCCGAGAATTAAGTTGCACACCTAATAGTTTCAGCACACAGTATTTAGATTGCCGACGATCATTGATCGCTTGCGGTTAGGAGCTGAGAATTAAGTTGCACACCTAATAGTTTCAGACAATTTCAGTCGTCATTGTATTCTGTCTGCTTTTTGTTAGATTAAAAATGGAATTCTGATTAGCAGCTGAAAATTTTTAACCTACGGATTTCCAGAGACGAGTGCAAGACGGATTAACTGCATGCGCCTTATTAATGAAGGCACGAGTGGTTAACTGCAGGGCATGATTTACCATTCTAAAAGCCTGTTTAAATAATTTGGTGATATATACGTAGTTATGGAGGACAAATTTGAACTTGTAAGCATCTGCTGATATTTTAGGTCCCCACAGCCAAAGCTGATTTTTGGTATATGTATGTTCGTGTCATGTTCGGGAGCTTTTTGCCCTCCAACGACTCTTGCGCCAGGATATTTTAGCAAAAAGATATTTAAGGCGCCAGGCCTTTGATAACAGAGGATTTCATTTCCAAATGTTAGTCAGGATGAGCTAGTATTTCATGCGACAGGATTACCGATGACAATTCGAATATCACCCATAGTCCTTTCACTAGCATTGCAACTTTCCTTGTAGACCGTTCATACATTTCCATTTGTTAAACCGTGTGAACCTTTCTCTCTCTTTGTATTTGTTGAAGGGTTTGACGTCCACCATGAGCATCTAAGGATACACTATATTGACAAAAGTCACCGGACACCCTTAAAAAGCAAATGAACGGCTCCGCTGCGTTGTTAAGATGCGCGATACAGCTGCAAACGGTATAAAGACAAGCCTGCAGCTGACCGCGACCATATCGCACTGTGAGTTTGAGTGAAACTGTTGCGGCGGGAGAGAACTGACTTTGAGGAAGGAAAGATTGTTGGGTGTTATATTAGGGGGTTTTCCATAAGAGAAACCGAGAGGCGTTTAAACATACCCAAGTCAACTGTTTTTGACGTACTGAATTAGTGAAAGACACATGGCGTGCCTGAAGCAGCAAAACGTACCAGCAGACCAAAGAAAATCAGTGATAGATGACGTCGAAGCCTCAGGAGAGACGTTTCAGCTAATCGACGAAGTAATGCACAAGACCGTAGTGTACAGGTGAGTAGCAATGCTGGAACCTCGGTATATATACGTACCATTCGCACAGAATTTCTTTCCATGGGTTACCATGGTCGTGCGGCTGCTCATAATCCTTTCATCTCCACTCGGAATGCTACTCGTCGTTCAGCATGGTGTAAAGAACATTTATCGTGGACCGTAGATCAATGGAAATGGGTCCTATGGACTGATGAATCCAGGTACACGATCCATCAGTCTGATGGCCGTGTGTGGGTATGGCGGCAGTCCGGGAAACGCCATTTTCCACAGTGTACTGTTCTTACGGTCAAGTTTCGAGCTGGCAGTGTACTCGGTTGGGGGTGTTTTTCGTGATATGGTCCCAGCCCGTTGGTTATCGTGGACAAACCTGTTAACCAGCACGTCTACCTCGATATTCTGGACAATTATGCCCTACCAACTCTGTGGTAATGCTGTAGAACCAAGCCTTGTTGGTACCAGCAGAATAATGCACCGAGCCATAAAGCAAGGACTGTTACGGCGTGGTTTGGCGGTAATTCTGTATCGTGTGTGGATTAGCCAGCACAGAGCCCTGATTTGTATCCCATAGAGCACTTATGGGATGAATTAGAGCGCCGCATAAGAAGCTTGTAACCAAGGCGTACTACTAAGCAACAGTTAGCGGCAGCATTGTGTACTGAATGGAAGCGCATACCCCTCGCTGTGTTCCAAAACCTTGTCGAAAGCATGTCTCGAAGGGTCAGTGTATGCATTAAGGCCACAAGTGGACCGACACTGTACTAATGTATGTCAATAAATGCTATGTTGTGTTTTTCTTCTAGGTGTCCGGTGACTTTTGTCGATATAGTGTATGTAAAGTCGTTTTACCATTGGAAACATAAGGCAGATATTTTAGGTGGAACGAATTTAAGTTCATTTATTTTTGAAAAGCTATTTGCCAAATATGCTATTCCTTGAAGCCATGTGTGATCTTCTGTAAGCCCACTAAGATAAAAAAAGGGTGATCTTCGAAGGAAACAATTAATTCTCGTCTTAATTCAAACAAACGCAGAAGCACTTTGCCACGTGAGAGCCATCTAACATCTGTGCGCGTCAAAACAGTAACATCCTCGCTGTCCATATTTTTGCATAAGAAAGTAAATAGTCTGGAATTATTGTTCTCGATAAAGTTGACTACTTTGATTGCTTAATCGAACACACATTTTTATTGTTGCGGCATTCGTCTGTATGGCAATGCGTGGATACGAATACTACAACTATAACGAAGTAAATTTCTCCGTCATTTTTGTCCACCCCGGGGCTCGAACCTAGGTCCCCTCATTCCGGAATTAGTCACTCTACCAATTGAGCTACGCGGATGTTCGTTCTGACTGCTATCTGCCTTTATGTCGTGTGTGTCCTGCAGGCAGGTACGTCACATCTCCCCCGCCCCCCGAAAGAGGGCCGGGGACATGGCCCACGGGTCAGCCGTGACCATGAATCGTTGCAGGCAACCATCCACTGTAGAACATGCACTTGAGAACTCCCAGTCAACCTAGTGTGTGGAATGCAACGTCACACACATATATTTTTCGAAGAGCTGGAGAAGGGATTCTCTGATTTTTCCTATCTCGCGGTGTGGAAAGAACATCACACCATTGCGAGATTTTGAACGGCCGGGTCATCCGGAAAGTTCGGGAGCCATTATAACGAGGTAAGCTCGAACCCGGGTCCCCTCATTCCGGAATAAGTCACTCTACCAATTGAGCTACGCGGACGTTCGTTCTGACTGCTATCTGCTTTTATGTCGTGTGCGTCCTGCGGGCAGGTACGTCACACAACGCGTCCATGAAATATTCGCACATACAGGGTGATTCAGCTAAGCGTGTACAAACTTCTTGGAGGGGTAGGTTGCACAAAGACAAATCGGAATCATATAGCACTGCATGGTCGGAAGCGCCATCTTTATGTGCTAGTGTACAGAGAGGACGAGAAATGAAAGAGCAGTACGTAAGAGAACAAAATGCTTTTTATTACTCACAAGACATTTCCGAAATGCATTGAGGTTACAGAAGGTGTTCAAAGTTGCGACCATGAGCTGTAACACACGCTCCACATCGTCGGCGCATGGAATCACGTACATTTTTGAAACTATCTGGCGTGTCTCGGACTTCCGAGGTAGCTACAGAGATGCGTGCTACAAGGTCCTCATCACTTTCAACGGGGGTGTCGTACACCAGTCTTTTGATGTAACCCCAGAAGAAGTAATCAAGGCATGTTAAGTCAGGCGATCTTGTTGCCCAATGAACGGGACCACGACGCCTGATCTATTGATGTCCATGTCATGTTTAAGTGATGACAAACGTCATTGCTGAAATGGGCGGGGGTCCCATCGTGCTGGAAAAAACACTCGCAGCGGGTAAGGGACCTGTTGTTCGTTCAATAGCTCTGTCAAGACGTCCTCCAGAAATATCCGGTAGCTCCTTCGGCCCAGATGAGGAGGCATGGGGTATGGGCCAATTAAGTGGTCCCCGACAATGCCGGCCCAAACATTAACAGCAACACGGTTTTGTGCTGCATATTGTCGTTCAGCATGGGGTTCTCCACCGTCCATACATACGCGTTATGCGCATTGAAGCAACCTTCCCGTCACGCTTCGTCTGTGAACAGCACAGAAGCAGGAAATTAGGGATCTGCCGCATTCTTCTGCAGGTCCCATTGCGCAAATGCAATGCGCTGAGGGTAATCCTCATAGCTTAGTGTCTGAACGCGATGAACATGATATGGATGCAATTGGTCTTCCCGCAGAACCCTCCATACGGTGGATTGGGACAGACCGAACCGATGGGAAATTGCTCGTATGCTGGCACTTGTAGTGTCTTCTGCATGACTCAACACATTCTCTTCGATGGCACGAGTGCGTACTCATCGTTCCCGATACCTGGCAGGCCCCTGGAAAGAACCAGTGTCGCATAACCGGTGATGCAGCCGTGCAAACACTTGGTGGTTTGGGCACTCGTCTCATCGGGTATCGTTTCCGGTACAGTCGCACGACGGCTCGTCCGCTGCTCCGTACGCGAGGTGCATATCAGACATTTCCGCGTTCGTGAACTCAGCCATCCTACTACCTCTGAGGGCGGTTTACAAATCACGGTATCCTGAAAGAACGTATGAGCAGTTTCGCGGCCGAACTACGGCATCTACTGCATGAAGATGGCGTTTTTACCGCCCCGGTGGCGCAGTGGTCTAAGCGATGGCCTCTGATCATTCGTCCGAACGGGGTCCGGGTTCGAATCCCGGTGAGGCATGGATGTTGTGTTTGTCTAACGGCACTGGCTCTCTCCCTTCCCTGGAACCAGTGACCCTAAATTAGGGACGGGCGACTGCTTATAGAAGATTGAGTTGCTCACGGTGGTCGTTAAACCCTCAATCAAAATAAAAAAAAAAAAAAGATGGCGTTTCCGTCACTGCGTTGCTATGTGATTCCGATTTGTCTTTGTGGAATCTACTCCTCCCATAAGTTTCTACACGCTTAGCTGAATCCCCCCGTATATTTTTGGTGCAATTAGTTAAGCCCCACAAATTTTCCTCTCATCGATTTTGCCTCCATCTGTACAAATTCCATAGCAAGAAGACCATTCAATTGGCTTTTCTTCAAAGCACGAGTTTATTAAATTAAAATGCCCTCACCAGTTGTACTCGCTTTTAACGGGTGGTAAAACAGCATGTTTTTTTCTCCACTTTATCATCATTCAGGTATCGTACAAATATGTACAATTAACATTGATAGATCAGAACGTCTGTAGTCTCATCTAACTGCAGAGCGTACTATAGTACTTCTTCGCACTCGTTCTGTAATAACAGATTCAACATCTGCCGTCTTATCGTGAATTTAGTGAGACACTGTGTTGTTAGAATGTCCAATTTCTTTGCTGAATCATCACCAAACACGTAGTTGACAATTGCTTTCGCACACGATAAAATCAGATTCCTCGCAATAGTACGGGCTTCCCGAATTTTTCCTATTAGGTAGCTTACCAAGTACAGGGTGATTCAAAAGTCCCCGAACTCTGAATTGAAATATTTCTACCACGAATATAGTGATGTATAACTAATTTTACATACTGTTATATTGACACTCATACTTACAGGTAATATATTGACACGCATACTGGCAGGCTGAATACGATGCCCCTAACTCTTGAGACACCCGCAGAGGTGACTTCCGGGGAGAGCGCTTCAGGGAAACGTGAATTTTCTCCAGAAACGTGGTCGTCACTACGGACGGACGGCCACTTATTGGCTTATCCTGAACACTGCCTGTCTCGAGAAACCGGTTCACAAGGTCAAACGCAGTTGTTTCCCCTGGTATAGGAGCATCAGGAAACTCCCTTTGAAAGAGCTGGATGCAACGTTGGTAAGATTTTTCCGCAAAATAAACTTCTAACAAAGCGACTCTGTGTTCTTGCGTGTGACTCATGGCTGACTGAACGTTACTGCTTGCCAGCGTCAGCGTATTGTCACGTGGTGCTATCACGTGGCGCAGCTCATTGCCAAGGTCACACACAACAGCCAGAAGCAGCAATACTCGGATATCTTTTATAGTTTTACAGCAAATACGTTTTAAAATATAGAGTTAGGGGACTTCTCAATCACCCTATGCTTTAATCGCTTTTTCACTACCTTGACTACAAAGTGAAATATACGAATTAATATGAGATACTTTAAGTTCTTTGGGTTTCCGTTTGAAAAAAATCAACTGGTTTATTTGCAAGGCTTTAGTTTCCTAGTTTCTAAATGATGAGACAACAGTGAAGGTTTCAAGCTGCTGTTTGTCAGGACTTTTCAGTGAATGATTCATTGTGGGCGTGGATAGTTATGCAAATGAAGAGCCAAATTTAACTCTTTAACCGGCTGGTACGAGTTAACTCGGGATAGGGAAAATGGGCGGAAATCAGCTCGAACGAATGTATTCGCTGTCTGAGAAGTGACTAGAGCGTGGATTAAACGAGTGAACCTTTCCACCAGAAAACGTTAGCTCTTTCAGTATACCTCCGGAACAACATACTAAAGTTTTGTCGCAATAGAAGCAGTTTTAGTCAAGTTATGAGGATCATGGCTGTGGAAAAAAATCTCGCTCCTGTGTCCTGACCTTTGACCCCACTTCACTGATATTCAACAGGATCGGTTCAGTTTACCTCCGGAACAACCTAATAACGTTTTGTCGCAATCCAAGCATTTTTACGTAAGTTATGACGCATAAGGGCAATGGAATGGATCCCGGTCGTATGTCCTTATCTTTGGCCCCATTTCGTCCATATCAAGAGGATTCGTCCCCAAGTGGTCCCCTACCACATACTAAAATTTTATCGAAATCGAACCAATTTTACGCGAGTTATCGTGCGGACGGACAGACAGACGGACAAAGCTGGAGCATATACGCTTCTTCAACCTACTGTTGGAAAGCATAAATGAGAGAGAGAGAGAGGAAGGCTGAATTACTTGTTTCTATTTTTACGGGGGAGGGCCTTAACCCCGGGGCCAGGGGTCAAGGAACCCCCATACAAAATGTTCGTAAGATCTACAGCTTTTAATTTAGAACCAAAAAATTTGGTATTATATCTTATAACGAAGTGAATTTCTCCGTCATTTCTGTCCACGCCAGGATTCGAACCGGGATCCCCTCATTCCGGAATAAGTCACTCTACCAATTGAGCTACGCGGACGTTTTATTATGATTCCTATCTGCCTTTATGTCGTGTGCGTCCTTCTGGCAGGTACGTCACATCTCCTGGTACGTTACATCATCTCCCCCTTATTTATTTATTTATTTTTTTTTTTTCGAAGTGCTGGAGAAGGGATTCTCTTATTTTTCCTATCTCGCGGTGTGGAAATAACATCACACCATTGCGAGATTTTGAACGGTCGGGTCATCCGGATAGTTCAGGCGCCATTATAAAGAAGTAAATTTCTCCGTCATTTCTATCCACGCCGGGGTTCGAACCCGGATCCCCTCATTCCGGAATAAGTTGCTCTACCAATTGAACTACGCGGACGTTTATTCTGATTCCTATCTGCCTTTATGTCGTGTGCGTCCTTCTGGCAGGTACGTCACATCTCCTGGTACGTTACAATCTCATGGTTTTTTAACTTAAGTTAGACCGTAGAAGGTTTTTGGAAAAGGTCGGGGCCCGGGATCAAGAGGCCCCCATACAAAATATTCGTAAAATCTACAGTTTTCAATTTAGAACCACCTATTTGGTATACTATCTCATGGTAATCTAACATAGCCCGTAGACGGTCTTTGGAGGAAGTCGGGGTCCGAGGTCAAGGGGGCACCATACAAAATTTTTGTAAGATCTACAGTTTTCAATTTAGAACCACCAAATTTTGTAGCCAATATTGAATAAAGTTTCGCTATATCCTTTACTATATGCAGTGTTGTTTCCATCATCATTTCGGTAAGTAATGGAGTTGCTATGGTTTGATTTTCACATAACCAGGCCGCTTCTGTGCGTGGCTACATGTCAAAACCGGGCTCATCCTTAAGTTTTGCACACAACTGTATTATTCATATTGTATATTTTGAATCGTTTAGAATGGCAGAGCAGTATTTTTAACATCTGACTCCCATGCAACGTTTTTCGTTTATTTAACCTTTTCCAGAATAAGCCACTTCGATAAAAATAATTAGTAATCAAAAATAAAAAAAAAATCTAAATCGTAAGAACAACTCAAATTTTAAATTGCTTTTGAAAATTTTAGAGGTTATTTCTGCGTTTGTTTCACCTAATCTCTCAGCGATCAGGTACGTTTTTTACGCTTTCCAACCGCAGGTTGAAGAAGCGTATATGCTCCAGCTTTGTCCGTCTGTCTGTCTGTCCGCACGATGACTCGCTTAAAAATTGTTCGATTTCGATGAAATTTTAGTATGTGGTTGCGGACAACCAGGGAATGAACCCTATTGAAAATGGCCAAAATGGGGTCAAAGGTCAGGAGCGGAATCCATTTCATCGCTCTTATGCGTCATAACTTACGTAAACATATTTCAATTGCGACGAAACTTTAGTATGTTGTTCCGGAGGTATACTGAACCAATTCTGTTTAATATAATCGAAATGGAGTCAAAGGTCAGGGCACAGGAGCGAGATTTAATTAACAGCCATTATCCTCATAACTTGACTAAAATGCTTCTATTGCGACAAAACTTTATCATGTTGTTCCGGAGGTATACTAAACTGGTTCTGTTGAATATCATCGAAATGGAGTAAAAGGTCAGGACACAGGAACGAGATTTATTCCACAGCCATTATCCTCATAACTTGATTAAAAATGTTTCTATTGCGACAAAACTTTAGTATGTTATTCCGGAGGTATATTGAACCAATTATGTTTAATATAATCGAAATGGGGTCAAAGGTCGGAGTACAGGACCGAGATTTATTCCACAGCCATTATCCTCATAACTTGACTACAAATGCTTCTATTCCGACAAAACTTTAGTATGTTGTTCCGGAGGTATACTGAACCAATTCTGTTTAATATCATCGAAATGGCGTCAAAGGTCAGGACACAGGAGCGAGATTTATTCCACAGCCATTATCCTCATAACTTGACTAAAAATTGCTTCTATTCCGACAAAACTTTAGCATCTTGTTCCAGAGGTATACTGAACCAAATCTGTTTAATATCATCAAAATGGGGTCAAAGGTAAGGGTACAGGAGCGAGATTTATTCCACAGCCATTATCCTCATAACTTGAGTAAAAATGCTTCTATTGCGACCAAACTTTAGTATGTTGTTCTGGAGGTATGTTGAACTAATTCTCTTTAATATCATCGAAATGGAGTCAAAGATCAGGGCTCAGGAGCGAGATTTATTCCACAGCCATTATCCTCATAACTTGAGTAATGGTTTCTGTTATGTTGGAAAGCATATCATAGTTAATGCATTTCATGATTTTACTGACTTATTTTATTTAACTACATCACTGAAAAAAATAGATAATGGGCACTGGTTTAGGCACAGCAAGCTTTGAAAGTATGATTTTCGTAAGAAATTGACTTTTCGTGAATCGAGTGTGTCAATATCTCATGTGTGTTGTTGATTACACAGTTCTTTTATGGAATGCTCTCATCCGCCTCCAGAGAGGAAAAGGTAAAACTAAAAGGCTTAACTGAGTTATATACAAAATCGCGACGAAGCAATGGGAAGGAATAAACTCTTTATCTTTGCTTCAAGTAAATTTTGTTTCCATGGTTTCCGGTGCTCTCTCTCTCTCTCTCTCCCTCTGTAAGAGATCTTTATATCCTTCGCTTTATCAAACGTCACATGTCTCAGTTTAGAGATGTCTGTGTAGTTACTCTGAAAGAAGATTCGGCTTTTAAAACAAATCCAATTTTACGCTGTGCGCTTTTTCTCAGACTAGTAATTATCAGACATTTTTATTTTCCACGTGAGGAGCATCTACCACATCTTAATTTTAAAGTCTGCGCATTTAATCTTCATATTATAAAAAAGTGTCATTTCAAAATGAACGTAATAATTTAGGATACTTAGCGACATCATTGACGTCAAATTTAAACATCATTGGTTTGTATACCAAAATTTAAAAACTAAACGAAGTAGAAATATTTTTCTAGGTATACTTAAAGCAGTTGTTTATTTATTTTTACGTGCGGATTAACGAATGAACCTGGTCAACACAAAACGCAACAAAAGCACAAAAAACTGCAGCATAGAAAGTAGACGTCTGTATACTATCCGACACAGTAAATATTTGTATTAACGTGCGCTGTACATATCATAGTAAAAGCTGATCTAATAGCTCTAAAGGGTTCTTATGTGAATATTAACACATTTATTTTTTAACTGAGATCTATTAGTAATTACGCAATTGTCAATTCTGGCTGGTTTTTTCTTTTCTTTTTCGGACACCACTTTCAGTGAATCAAAAGCAGTAGCTCTTGTCAGAGTAATTCCACGGTATAATCGGCCGTATTTAAAAAATGGGAGTAGGCTGTGTCCGGGACACACCTGCAGATTTTATTTACGTGGATACATGTTTGAGAGTAAAGGGTTTGAGGTAGAAGTCGGTTGATAAATGAAAGAGAAATGCAGCTAGACTATAACTTTATTTATTAAAGGGCGATGATATGAGAAGTAACAAACATATGACATACAATTCACATTTACACTGACGGAAAAAAATCCCAACACCACGAATAAATAGTTGTAGAGGAATGAAATGGCGGCAATACATTTGTATAGGTAACATATTTAATCAATTAAGGTTTCAAGATCACAGCTTAATGTAAGCGCGAGAAGAGCCATTTTAAATGTAAAATGCTGGTACATTAATAACCGGTGTAACCGCCAGAATGTTGAATGCAAGCACGCAAACGTTCATGCATTGTGTCGTACAGGTGCTGGATGTCAGTTTGTGGGATGGAGTTCCATGCCTGTTGCACTTGGTCGGTCAATACAGGGACGGTTAATGCTGGTTGGGGGACGCTGGAGTTGTCGTCCAATGATGTCCCATACGTGCTCGATTGGTGAAAGATCTGGTGATCTAGCAGGCCACGGCAACATGTCGACGCTCTGTAGAGCATGTTGGGTTACAACAGCGGTATGCGGGCGAGCGTTATCCTGTTGGAAAACACCCCCTGGAATGCTGTTCATGAATGGCAGCACAACAGGTTGAATCACGGGACCGACGTACAACTGTGCCGTCAGGGTGCGTGGGATAACCACGAGAGTGCTCCTGCTGTCAAAGGAAATTGCTCCCCAGACCGTAACTCCAGGTGTAGGTCCAGTGTGTCTCGGCCGCAGACAGGTTGGTTGCAGGCGTACGTGGATACATGTTTGAGAGTAAAGGGTTTGAGGTAGAAGTCGGTTGATAAATGAAAGAGAAATGCAGCTAGACTATAACTTTATTTATTAAAGGGCGATGATATGAGAAGTAACAAACATATGACATACAATTCACATCTTCACTGACGGCAAAAATCCCAACACCACGAATAAATAGTTGTAGAGGAATGAAATGGCGGCAATACATTTGTATAGGTAACATATTTAATCGATTAAGGTTTCAAGAACACAGCTTATTGTAAGCGCGAGAAGAGCCATTTTAAATGTAAAATGCTGGTACATTAATAACCGGTGTAACCGCCAGACTGTTGAATGCAAGCACGCAAACGTTCATGCATTGTGTCGTACAGGTGCTGGATGTCAGTTTGTGGGATGGAGTTCCATGCCTGTTGCACTTGGTCGGTCAATACAGGGACGGTTAATGCTGGTTGGGGGTGACGCTGGAGTTGTCGTCCAATGATGTCCCATACGTGCTCGATTGGTGAAAGATCTGGTGATCTAGCAGTCCACGGCAACATATCGACGCTCTGTAGAGCATGTTGGGTTACAACAGCGGTATGCGGGCGAGCGTTATCCTGTTGGAAAACACCCCCTGGAATGCTGTTCATGAATGGCAACACAACAGGTTGAATCACGGGACCGACGTACAACTGTGCCGTCAGGGTGCGTGGGATAACCACGAGAGTGCTCCTGCTGTCATAGGAAATTGCTCCCCAGACCATAACTCCAGGTGTAGGTCCAGTGTGTCTCTGCCGCAGACAGGTTGGTTGCAGGCGCTCACCTGGCCTCCTTCTAACCAACACACGGCCATCACTGGCACACAGACAGGACAGGCTTTCATCAGAAAACACAACAGATCTCCACTCCGTTCTCCAATGAGCTCTAGCTTGACACCACTGACGTCGCAAACGGCAGGGGTTTGGAGTAAGTGGAATGCACGCTACAGGGCGTCTGGCTCGGAGCTGTCCTTGTAGTAAACGATTTGTAACAGTTCGTTGTGTCACTGTGGTGGCAACTGCAGCTCGAATTGCTGCCGCAGACGCGGTACGATGCGCCACGGCCATACGCCATACACGGCGGTCTTCCCTCTCAGTAGTGCCACGTGGCAGGCCGGAACCCGGTCTTCTTCAGGCAGTACATTCCCTTTACCACCGCTGCCAACAATCATGCACAGTGGCTACATTCCTGCCAAGTCGTTCTGCAATATTGCGGAACGAAAATCCACCTTCTCGTAGCCCTATTACACGACCTCATTCAAACTCCGTGAGCTGTTGATAATGGCTTCTTCGTCTTCTTAAACGCATTCTTGACTAACATCAACACCCTACGTCGAATCTAAACGATAACTAACGCTCACGAACGTTACAGCGCGTATTTACAGCAAACCTGCTTTGCATGTTCCGAGGGGCGCTACTAGCGCCACACGTATGCGCCGAGGGCGAAATTTGTATAGACGTCATTTTACAGATGTACTCTCATCGCCTACCAACTGTCGTTTATCTAACACAAACCCTTCTTGGTGTTGGGATTTTTTTCCGTCAGTGTATGTTTCGTACAAAGGTTAAGTCGATACAAGTATTGCCTAAGGTAACTAGTGGAGAACTTATATAAGTCAAGTCGAAATTGCCTTTCATGAACTTGAATAAGTTGGTGTTTTGTTGCACATCAGTCTTATAGTCACCAGGGAGAATGATAGGCACTTGGGAATCCGGTACGATTTTCTTGATGTTTTCAGAGTATTCGCATAGCATCCGGAACATGAAGACTAGCGATGTTTGTCAAACGTTGGGATGATTGTAAACCAAACCAAGTACGTATGAAGCGAGTTTTAGCAGGCACTGTCACATCGACTAGACACATGTCACCCACATAAACATCTTCAATTTCCAATCTATTGTTGACTGAGACATATACGGCTTGGCAATATCTTAGACTATTGATGTTTCTGTGAATGGTAACTCCCCCCACAGTTCGTTTTGTGGGCGAAGTAGTACGTTTGGAAGTGGATGGTTTGTATTGGGCTATTGCCTAATTTCTTTTCGCCTTCAATTCGAAACCGGGCAAATGTATGAGACTAGGATCATCCATCCAAGTTTCACTCACGGCCAAGTAGTCCATTGGTTCACATGCATTAGCTGTAGAGGTGCTTGGTTGTGGCTCCACGCGCTGCGCCGCTTCGGCTTTATTCTTCTGTCTATAAGCCCTACATCGTTCTGTATTAGTCGTTTTGGGCTTATTCGATTCCTTTTGAGTTTTTTTTCTTCTGATGAACGTTTGTAGCATTATGAGTTGGACTATCGCTTCTAATATTTAGACATTTTGATTTCCACACAAATATTTTTTCGTTTATCACTTATAACTTGTAACGTACTTTCTAAATGTTATGAATTATTAGTTTTTAGATAGATCTCATCCGGACAAATTGTTTGAGACCAATATCACGATCCTACCTCTACGCGATCTCGAGTAATATTGATTTCAAGGTGCTTGACTCAGCGTATTCGACTCCAAAATGGCGGACGCCCTCCCATCTTCCCGTGCATGCGCGTGAGTTTGAAGTGGATATTTTTAGAATCATTGGTTCTTACTATTTTTATGTGAGTTATTAGATTTTGACTGTTTGTTATAATTTAGAAATTATAAACATTTTATCAATCGTAAGAAATTATGTCGGTCAAGTTTTCCTAGAGGATACCCCATAGTACCGCTTTTCAAGTCGTATCCACGTCAAAACAGGCTTCGGTTAATGGATATATACTGATAGGTGTCCCAGTCGCTGTAATTCCCGAATTTGTTTTCATAACACGAAGTATTTAGTTAAATTCGAATAGGACAAAATAAATAGGACCTTAAGTGGAACCGACATGTGGACTGTCTTGTTCTCAAACTCTCTAAAAACATTGGAGTTGTCAGCTTGGTATTCACAAACCTTTTCTATGAAACAATCATTCAATTATATTATACCATGTTTCAGACTCATATTAATTATGCTATCTTATCGTGGGGACAGACGACTAAATACGGGGTGATTCATAAAGAAGTATACAGTTTCCAGATGCTGTAAAACAGTAAAAGTTAAAGACACGGACCACAGCTGCAAACCGTTAGGTTGATGTGCTCATAGAGTTTGCGTCCCGCTACTGAGGGAGGTGACGTAGGCGACAGCGCGCGTGTCACGTGACTAGTCAGTCAAAATGGCAGCGTCTGCAGTGAAGAAAGCGTTTTGTGTTCTTGAATTGAGCAAAACGGAATCTGTAACTGTTGCGCAACGGCATTTTCAATCACGATTCGGAAAAGAACCTCCATCCACAAAATCTATCTACGATTGGCATAAAAAATTTGAAACTACGGGCTGTTTGTGCAAACTTATATGTCCTGGACGACCGCGTGTATCGGAAGAAGTCGTCGATAGTGTTTGCACTGCCATTCAACGAAGCCCGGGAGGCTCTTTTCTGGATATGTTAAGTCTTTGGTTGATGCCACAGTTGCAGGACGACAGTGAAAACTTTACTCTCCAATTGGATGGTGCACCACCGCACTGGTTAGGCGACGTGCGAGATTATCTCGATGAACATCTTCCTCAACGATGAATTGACTTGTCGCGGACTACAACATGCCACTGAACCAATGGCCACCAAGAAGTCTTGACCTAACACCTTGTGACTTTTTCCTGTTGGGGTACGTAAATCCCCTTTCTGTTGATCTAGCGAAGCTGAAACAGCGTATCACAGCCACTATCACTGCACTTGATTCAGATACCTTACCTTGCGTTTGGTTGGAAATGGATTACCGGTTCGATGTGTGTCGTGTGACTAAGGGTGCACACATAGAACATCTGTGACTGTCTCTTAATGTCTTATCGAGAATTTTCATGTTCGTAAATCCCCGGGAAACTGATCACTTCGCTGAGATTTACGGAAAAAAAAAGCAAATAGAATGAAAATTTTCTCCAGTTCACGCTTGAAATTTTCTGTTTGGAGGAGCCGGTGAAGTGAGGGAATAATGGCCATGTTCTTTCATTACTCAGCTCTGACCAGACAAACAAAATATTATGAAAAAAAGGGGGGAATAATAAGAATTAAACTTTTTTTTTATTGATTTACTTTTTTACTCTTGTAAGATAGGTAGAAAAAGGCAAGCAAGAAGTTACCATCAATCCTTTTCAAAAACAAAATTACTTGCTATTTATCACGGAATGAAGGCAAAGCGTTCTTGTAAATTTTGCAAAACCCAAAATTTCCATTTCAGAGTTCGCCATTTTAGGCAGTTTTAGAAACCTCTAAAAGTGTCACAAAAGTTCTCTTAAGCAAGCGTCGTGCTATTTTAGATCAGCATGCAGGCAGGAGGGTACATCGTTCCCTACTCTGGAGGTCAAGGTTGTTTACTTGCCTGGGAGTTGAAGCCATGTAGTCAGTGTCATAGTTTTGGCGCGAACTATTAGCCAATCGTCAGCGGCGTCAGCAGTTACTAGGGGAACTATCTTAGCCAATGGGGGAGAGGGAAGCCGAGGTCAGCCACCGTTGGTCCCTGGACTTCAGAAAAGGATCGCTCTTATGCTGTATGGCCTGACGCGAATAAGTCGCCCTAGGACTGGGCCCGACCTGAGGGGACCATCTGAAAGAAATGCACGGGGGTCTGTTGGCCCGGTATTGTCGTAAAAGCTGAGAAGATGTCGTAGAGAGGGCCCAACTAAAGGCAACGCAACTGCCCACCTACAAGTTGAGGACCGGAAATGCAGCTGCTAAACATGCTCCCTCGATTGATGTCCTAGAAAGAGACGCCTCACCATCTACACCCAAAAGGACTCAAGCCAGTTCACTGGACTTTCCAGAAAAGCCATGGCTATTATGGACAGTTTTGCGGACTGCATCTTAAGCAGTGGCTGCAGATCATCGCGCTTGGCCCGGTGAGAAGAGCCGCGGAAAATGTGGGACCCAATCCCTACATGTTGCCGGCCAATGAAGAACCTTCCCTGGACGCCATGTTGTTGTTGTTTTTTTCTTCCCTCGTGTGTGCGTGAGTGCGGCCCCGGGAAAAAAAAATAAGGAATTATCTTGCCTTTCACGGTGGTCAAGGTAAGCCTCTTTCTGACTTTTACTTGTGCACCAGACCTAGAGAAATTTTTAGGCTATTAAAATTGGCCGAGATGTGATATCAGGAACTCTAAAAGTTTTTTTCCCTCAAAATTTAGAATGCCTTTTCTAACTCGGGGTCTGTTAACCACGTCTAAGTGAGCCTTTAAAGAAATTCAGACTGTAAATGCATTTTTTTTTTAAATATCCGGTCTGCTAAAACAATTATGTTTAAATAATAAGTTTTCTCTTAGCGATGATGTTTGATTGAAATATTTTTTTGACATGGCCTGTTTTCTGCTATACCGAGTCTCTACTGTAGTTTGCTAAGGGTTAAAATTGGAGATATTGGAGAGATGTAAATATTAATTTTGGTGTTGTCATCAGGTTCTGTATTTCATGCTTAAATAGAGAAACTTCCTGTCATTTTTATTTTTATATATATGTAAAGGGGAAAGTAATTGAAAATGCAGTTCTGCATGTGTTAAGGCAGTGTTACATGTGCTATAAGCTATTTTGAAGAGCAACTCCTCAAACCAGTAATTAGTAATATTATTGAAATTTAACTCTGTGTGCTTAGTAATTTTTAATATTGTATAAATTGCATTTGGTAGTAGTAAGCATAAATAAAGTAAGGGACATGTAAAATTTTTTTGTCCTACGAGAAAATAGTGATTTTGGAGTTTGGTTAATAATGGGATTAAAGTATTTCTGTAATATTTGATAGAAGTGTGGGGGCTGGTGCTAATAGGAGCCAGTGGGTTTGAAAATTTAGTTTTTGCATAAGGGCTGGAGGATATCAAAGAAGGTATGCAAGCAGACTAGGGATTGTCTGAAAGTGAAGCCTGTTCATTACCTGTGTACAGTGAGATTTCTTCGCAAGGGGTATGATTTCTGGAAATAAAGAGTGCTTCGAGAGGTGGTAGTGATTTCTGGAAATAGAGAGGGCTTCGGGAGGTGATAAGGATTTCTCGAAATAGTGGTATGTGTTTTCTGGAAAGTGAGATTTATGTGGATGTTTTCCTAGAGATAATGTGAGTTTTCAGATAGTTTTTCTTGGGAGCTGTGTGCCTGGAGTGAGAATTTTTTTTTGGGGGGGTGGAGGGGGGCAAGAGATCTCTTGCGGGAGAGCTTTTTCCGTAAGTGGACATACTTCGGGTACTGAAAAGGTGCTTATGAGAATGATTTGGGGGATTGGTCTTCGGCCCCGAGTAAAACCGTCGGCCAGTAAGGAGCAGCTCCTGTCAAGTTCCGTTCGAGTGTTGTCCCAAAGACAGTGAGCGAGTAAACAAATTACAGGGTAATGGGTAACACATATTGACTTTCCATTTCGTTGCATAGGCTTGATTGGCTTCACGATCCAATTTCTCGCCTTTAGCCAGATTGATATTTTCTTCGAGATGTAAATTTTATTTTCGAAGAAAAGTAAGTCTGATAACTGAAATGTTTTGCCTACCCGTTACCTCAGTGGATTACTACATGAGTTGGTAAAATTACTAAAAGCTTACATGGTGCAATTTTGAAATTTTAGATTAATTTGTTTATAAATTACTGGTCAGAATTAGTTGTGTAATTTTAAATTGTTATGAACAGTGGGAGTGCAAGTAACTATGAATTTGGGTCCAGGAGTGTTGAGAGTTAGTGTTTGCCTATTATTTACATGGTGGGATGGAGTACTCAGAGCAAGTTGATGTTAGTGAAGTATTTTCATTTTTCCCGATGATGGGGTGAATTTTAAGTTTATTTTTTTTTTTTTTTTTTTGATTGGAGGTTTAACGACCACCGTGAGCAACTCAATGGGCTATAAGCAGTCGCCCGTCCCTAATTTAGGGTCACTGGTTCCAGGGAAGGGAGAGAGCCAGTGCCGTAAGACAAACACAACATCCATGCCTGACCGGGATTCGAACCCGGACCCCTTACGGACGAATGATCAGAGGCCAGCGCCTTAGACCACTGCGCCACCGGGGCGGCTAAGTTTATTTGTCAGCATTGTGGTGTAATGATAACCTCTTGAGTTAATGTGGTAAGATATTAAGTGCAGTGGGTTCAGTATAGTGTCTGGGAGCTCGTTGGTATCAGTTAATGTTAGTGTTCTGGGCTGTGAGATTTTAATGCAAATTTTCCTGTTAGTGGAGGATTGTTTACTAAAGTAACTTTTGGTTATTTGCAAATTTTTGCTCAGTTATTGTAATTTTAAAATTAATGTTGGTTAATGAAACTGGTTTGTGGGGTGTGTTCGAAAGGTTAAATGAAATCTGTATTGTATATACAGTAGCTATAAATTCATGAAGAGAGAGATTGTGTAACGTACCAGGAGATGTGACGTACCTGCCAGAAGGACGCACACGACATAAAGACAGATAGGAATCAGAATGAAACGTCCGCGTAGCTCAATTGGTAGAGCAACTTATTCCGGAGTGAGGGGACCCGGATTCGAATCCTGGCGCGGATAAAAATGACGGAGAAATTTACTTCGTTATAATTGCACTTCAGCTGTCAAAACTTATCAGCAGTGTTTATGTTATGTTCCCTAAGTCAAGAATATTTATGTGTTTTTGCAAATCTTGATTTTCTGGATGAAATATGTTCTCAGACCACCCGAATGGGATAAATTTGGTTCTTACGTCATAGAAGTGTTGTGCAAAAATCTAAATAGTGATGTAATTGCTAGATTTGAGTTTAAGTGAGATTACTGCCTGTAAAAGTGGCCAATGTGAAATTCAGGGTAGCAAATTAGCATTCGCTGGCAGAAATATGTGTTCTTCCTTTCAGAATTATGGAAATATATCAAGTGTGTGTCATCTGATTTTTTTTTTCCTTTTATAAGGCCAAGTTGCTAAAAGTTTAGAAATGTCAAAAATGTGAAATGCTGATTGTGTTCGAACAGAAACAAAGTGTTGGCTTGGGTATTCTTTGATAGATGGAAACCCCTTGTTGTTTTTTAAATTTTTGGTTAAGTTTGTGCAATAAATGCAGGCCAAGTGGCCTTTCAAAAACCCAAACCTTGTGCAGTGAAGAATTAGTTGACTCAGTTAAAGTTCATCGCAAGTTTACATGCTCATCCACCTTAGCTTGCCTAAGGCTGGAAACGTCCCTGGAATTGTGTTTTATTTAATAAATGCATTTTGTCCTATCCACTACAATTCATCATCACAGCCTCCAAAAGTTATTACACGTGTGCATTGTATACCATCTAATTTTTAGTGTTACAAATTTGGTACACATGTAAACAGTAATTACTTATTTTACACTTGCAGGTGCCTCAACTCATCTTATATTCAAACAACGCAAACCTTCAATAATAACTTTTGGAATTTTCAAATATCAGTGTGTAACGTACCAGGAGATGTGACTTACCTGCCAGAAGGACGCACACGACATAAAGGCAGATAGGAATCAGAATGAAACGTCTGCGTAGCTCAGTTGGTAGAGCGACTTGTTCCGGAATAAGCGGCCTCGGGTTCGAATCCCGGCGTAGACCAAAAATGACGGAGGAAATTTACTTCGTTATAATGGCGCCCGAACTATCCGGATGACCCGGCCGTTCAAAATCTCGCATTGGTGTGATGTTATTTCCACGCCGCGAGACAGGAAAAATCAGAGAATTCCTTCTCCAGCGCTTCGAAAAAAAAAAAAAATGTGTGATGTTGCATTCCACACAGCAGATTGACTGGGAGTTCTCAAGTGCACGTTCTACAGTGGATGGCTGCCTGCAACGATTCATGGTCACGGCTGACCCGTGGACCATGCCCCCGGCCCTCTTTCGGGGGGAGATGTGACGTACCTGCTAGCAGGACGCACACGACATAAAGGCAGATAGGAATCAGAATAAAACGTCTGCGTTGCTCAGTTGGTAGAGCGACTTGTTCCGGAATAAGCGGCCTCGGGTTCGAATCCCGGCGTAGACCAAAAATGACGGAGAAATTTACTTCGTTATAAGTGTTGTATTATATTTATATTTTCATTTATCATGGCCTTAAGTTAATTGAATTTACTTTTGTTTCGAAATGCATCCACCCATCTCCCCAAATTTTAATTTTTCACCCTAAATACAACATTTACCGTAATTTTGATACGTGCATAAATTTAAATACTAATTACACACGTTGACCAAACGTTTCACCATAACATTAAAAAACTTGAAATATTCCCCTATCATTCTGTTACAGGTAAATTAAAATATCTTGCATTGTTCTTGTTTTATAGTGCGTTGAAACTGTATACTTCTTTATGAATCACCCTGTGTAATTTCAGAAAACTTCAAATTCTTCAAAACAAATTTGTAAGATTAATTGACCTAAAATTTGATAGAAATACACAACTTACACTACATAATAACACAAGAGTTTTCCCAAACAAATAACATTCTTACGATTAAGCAACTTTAATATTGAGAAAATTATGTTCAGGCGATTTAAGAATAATTTACACACTGACATCATACAAATTGTACCACAGACACACTCGTATGACACTAAATCACATATTCGGCCTATTCAACCGAAGACGGAGACCACAAAACAAAGTATAAATTACATTGGCACGCATTACTGGAACTCATTATCGACGGAACTGACTTCTTTGAATAACTTTAACCTTTTTTAAAAAAAAGTAAAAACTTCATAATCCTCCACTGCAGTCATCAATTTGAGTTATAAAAAATTCAAATTGATGACTGCAGTGGAGGAGGACTATATCTCTTACTGTGACCTGTATATCTCCATGTATATTGTGTGAAGTACCTGCTAGCAGTGTGCGTACCTGCCAGCAGGACGCACACGACATAAAGGCAGATAGCAGTCAAAACGAACGTCCGCGTAGCTCAATTGATAGAGCGACTTGTTCCGGAATGAGGGTACCCGGGTTCGAGCCCCGGCGTGGAAAACAATGACGGAGAAATTTACTTCGTTTTAATTGGTATTACTTGTAGTGTTTACCATTTTTTTTTTATATATCATTACCATTTTTTTTTTTTTTTTGCTTTTTTGTAACACTGATTTGCTTGCAATTTCAATTATTGACCTCAGTGTAAAATTTGTCTATAGGGAGCATGGGCCCAGTCAGGCCTTTTTGGCCTTATTCCCCTGCTTCCTTGCTGTGCTTTGTTTTACTTGATATTTTTGTAACCATAGGCGCCAATTTCGTGGGTTCGAGACACTTTTTGAACCCCCAATGGTTTTGTTGTGGGTTCCTCGAACCCCTAATATTATTTCTGCACGTGTTTCGTGGGGAAAAATACACGTACGCATATATTCATAACTTTTGTTTTTCGTTATCAATTCTTCAAGTTTTTTATTATTCATTCCCCGTTTACTATATATAGAAAGTGTGTGTATAGAAATTTGCTCCTCACACTGTTTATTGTGCCTCAAAAAAGAATTAGTGTTTGTTCGCGCTCATCAAATTTGACGCGACAGACAATACCTTAAGTACCGTTGTTTAAGAGCATTTAAAACTGCATCCTTTATAAAAGAAAATTCTTCGGTTTGTCTGGGTTCCCACAAAATATACACTGCTGGACAATTGCTAAGGACGGATCATAAACGGCTATATAGCGCATAAAAAAGTAAGTGTGGTTGGATGCCAAGTGAAATAAAATAATGTCATAATGCCAGGACATTACAAGAAAGACAATTTATTGTGCTCTGAAATCCAGAAAGCTTTGGAACGTGTTCAAGGGACAAACAGGCCATTTTGTGCAGAATACGAAAACGTGAAAAAAATGCAATTACCGTCCGCAGGCGTTCCGGCGTAAGATGTCAATACGGGATATGGCCACCATGGAGGGCGATGCAAGATTCCACACGTCGTGTCATGCTTTGCACAACATTATCAAGCAGCTGTTGGGGTAATTTATCCCATTCCTCTGTCAGTGCACGGATGAGGGTGTCCTTGTTTATTGGAGGGCATTGGCGACCAGCAAGACTCCTCCCCAAAGCATCCCACACATTTTCAATGGGATTCAGATCTGGAGAACGTGCTGGCCATACGAGGCGATGAATATCCTCGCTCTCAAGACACTCCTGGACAGCGACTGTTCGATGACATGTTGCGTTGTCGTCCATGAAAATGAATCTATCACCGACAGCACCACGGAACATGCGAACATGAGGTAGCAGAACATCATTAATGTATCTTTGGCCAGTCATAGTCCCAGTTGGAAGCACATAGAGGGAGGTACGGCCATTGATCATGATGCCAGCCCATACCATGACACTACATGTCGGATATCGGTCCCTTTCCTGTATGTTTGCTGGACAATATGCAGTACCACTATCACGCCAGATCAGTTGTCGTCGACAATCAGACGATAGACTGTATCTACTCTCATCTGAGAAGAGGACAGCAGACCAGTCGTTATAAGTCCAATTGCGATGTTGATGGCACCATTGCAAACGGGCGGTACGGTGACGTCTGGACAATGGGATGCATACAACAGGACGGCGGGCGTATAGTCCTCCTTCATGCAAACGTCTGGCGACAGTTTTTCGGGAGATCCGCTTGCCAGTAGCAGCCATAAACTGATTTGCTACCTCACTAGCTGTGCTGTGCCGGTGTCTTTTTGTTGATAGCACTATGTACCGATCTTCTGCACGTGTCGTACTGTGAACACGACCTCCCCGTGACGTTTGCTACACTCTCCATTTGTTTGAAATGATTTCCAAAGCCTTGAAACAACACTGTGGCTGACGTCGAACTCCCCGGCAACATCTGTTATTTTTCTCCCTTGTTCAATCTTGCCAATAATACGGCCACGCGTAAAATCATCTAGGTGATGTCGGGAAGACATACTGAAAATTGCAAGTTCGTCAATTGATTCTTTCCCTTTCAACTTTGCGTTTGAACAACAACGGTCAATACGCGTCAAATCCTTTATATCTCTTATCAGGGCTATGACGTCACGAACAAGTTCGGCAATCCAAAATTTGCATACGCACAACACGTCTTACTGTATCCCGCACTTATGCTAATTTGCACATTTTCCTGCCTTCCATTTTATGGTTGCTATCGTTGCAATTGTCATCCGTCCTTAGCAATTGTCCGGCAGTGTATAAGTCTAGCTCTATATTCGGAGACGAGAACCTATTCGAGGTCATAGTGATAAAGGCGGAAATATGTTGTACAGTCAGTTCACCCACCCTATTTTCGGACAGTCGGGAACCAAGGAGGTTAGAAGAGAGAGAAGATGGCATCAGCCGCCTCTGGTGAGATAGAATCTAGGTAAAAAAGTCCGAGCAAAAAAAGTCGAGGAAAAAAGGTCCGAGGAAATAAAATCCGAGGGAAAAAAGTCCGAGATGGGCGTTTTGATTATCAAAATGGGCATGCAAATAAGTCGATTTCACATACTTTTTTTTTTTTTTTTTGATTGGAGGTTTAACGACCACCGTGAGCAACTCAATGGGCTATAAGCAGTCGCCCGTCCCTAATTTAGGGTCACTGGTTTCAGGCAAGGGAGAGAGCCAGTGCCGTAAGACAAACGCAACATCCATGCCTCACCGGGATTCGAACCCGGACCCCTTTCGGACGAATGATCAGAGGCCATCGCTTAGACATCTGCGCCACCGGGGCGTCGATTTGACATACTGTTTGAATGTTGTGGTGGGGTGAGAGGACATTCCTTCATTATTTACCTAGTGTGGTGGGGTTGCCGGAAAACCACCACACATCGGAAAACCGCCACACATCGGAAAACCGCCACACAGGAAAACTGCCACAGGTTTTTCATTAAGGGGCCGGGCACAAATTACTGTTCCTCCGAGGAACACTTTGAATGTGTGGCAGTTTTCCAAGTTTCCTAATTATGTGTGGCGAGAAACAGCGAATTCGCACCAGGGAGATTGGTACCCGGTAAACTCGTACCCGGGAGATTGGTACCCGGTAAACTCGTACCCGGGAGATTAGTACCCGGTAAACTCGTACCTGGGAGATTGGTACCCTTCTGTTGCTACGACTTTACGGGGGCATATACAAATTGCAGTCAATTTGTATAATAGATCTTTTAAAGCTATGGTGTTCGTTGAAACAATAGAATTATAGTAAGAATGATTCTAATTCATAAAACGGGGGTCTGTTGCTACGACGTTACGGGAGCATATACAAATTGGATGGGTAACAAACTTCAGTAAATTTGTAGATCTTTTAAATCTATGGTGTAAGGTGAAACAATAGCTTTGTAGCAAGACAGATCCTAATTTAGAAAAGTGGGGTAGGTTGGGATTCTTTTTCCCCTTTTGGCTAAGCAAAATGTTCCGAATGATGTGTGGCAGTTTTCCAAGTTTCCGAATGATGTGTGGCAGTTTTCCAAGTTTCCGAATGATGTGTGGCAGTTTTCCAAGTTTCCGAATGATGTGTGACAGTTTTCCAAGTTTCCGAATTATGTGTGGCAGTTTTCCAAGTTTCCGAATGATGTGTGGCAGTTTTCCAAGTTTCCGAATTATGTGTGGCAGTTTTCCAAGTTTTCGAATGATGTGTGGCAGTTTTCCAAGTTTCGGAATGATGTGTGGCAGTTTCCCAAGTTTCCGAATGATGTGTGGCAGTTTTCCAAGTTTCCGAATGATGTATGGCAGTTTTCCAAGTTTCCGAATTGTGGCAGTTTTCCAAGTTTCCGAATGATGTGTGGCAGTTTTCCAAGTTTCCGAATGATGTGTGGCAGTTTTCCAAGTTTCCGAATGATGTGTGGCAGTTTTCCAAGTTTCCGAATGATGTGTGGCAGTTTTCCAAGTTTCCGAATTATGTGTGGCAGTTTTCCAAGTTTTCGAATGATGTGTGGCAGTTTTCCAAGTTTCGGAATGATGTGTGGCAGTTTCCCAAGTTTCCGAATTATGTGTGGCAGTTTTCCAAGTTTCCGAATGATGTATGGCAGTTTTCCAAGTTTCCGAATTGTGACAGTTTTCCAAGTTTCCGAATGATGTGTGGCAGTTTTCCAAGTTTCCGAATGATGTGTGGCAGTTTTCCAAGTTTCCGAATGATGTGTGGCAGTTTTCCAAGTTTCCGAATTATGTGTGGCAGTTTTCCAAGTTTCCGAATGATGTATGGCAGTTTTCCAAGTTTCCGAATTGTGGCAGTTTTCCAAGTTTCCGAATGATGTGTGGCAGTTTTCCAAGTTTCCGAATTATGTGTGGCAGTTTTCCAAGTTTTCGAATGATGTGTGGCAGTTTTCCAAGTTTCGGAATGATGTGTGGCAGTTTCCCAAGTTTCCGAATTATGTGTGGCAGTTTTCCAAGTTTCCGAATGATGTATGGCAGTTTTCCAAGTTTCCGAATTGTGGCAGTTTTCCAAGTTTCCGAATGATGTGTGGCAGTTTTCCAAGTTTCCGAATTATGTGTGGCAGTTTTCCAAGTTTCCGAATGATGTGTGGCAGTTTTCCAAGTTTCCGAATGATGTGTGGCAGTTTTCCAAGTTTCCGAGTTATGTGTGGCAGTTTTCCCACGGTGCCAAACAATGGGAAGGAGCTCTTTTGTTTGCCTGAATTTTCATGTCGGTTCATACTTAGGGCAACTGGCCACAGAAGTTCGAGGGTGGGTGGGTATAAAGATTGCCGTTTCTTGGCCTATATTGAGAATTGAATTGGGAACTCCAAACAAATTTCTAGAAAACGTTCTGTGTAAGCCAAGCGAAAATTCCTGTGTTCAGAAAAGAACAATAAGGTGGGATTTTTGAATTACGCTGCACTTTTACTTAGGCACTAAATATTTACATAACATGTCAAATTTTTAATATTTTTATTTACTTAATTAATTCATAGGCCCTACACCTCGGCCTTTTTAAAAGCTTTTAATCCGCCGACTTCATATTCATAACGCTTACGTATCAAATCAAGTCAATAGCATTGCGCTTTTACTTAGGCACTAAATATTAAAGTCATAGGCCTTTATAACATTTTTTATTCTACCAGTGTCATATTCAAAACGTTTACACATCAAATCAAGTTAATAATATTGCGCTTTTATTTAGGCACGAAATATTTATTCGCAGGCCTTAGCCCTATGCTTAGGCCCGTTTACCAGTTTTTATTCTACCAATACCATATTCATATCGTTTACACAGCAAATAAATAAATGTAATAATATTGCGCTTTCACTTAGGCACGAAATATTAATTCATAGGTCCTAGGCTTATGCTTTTTTGACAGTTTTTAATCCGTCAACTTCATATTCATAACGTTTACGTATCAACTCAAGTAAATAGCATGGCGCTTTTACTTTGGCATTAAACATTAAAGTCATAGACCCTAGGCCTTTTTAACATTTTTCATTCTACCGGTGTCATATTCACAACGTTTGCACATCAAATCAAGTTAATAATATTGCGCTTTCATTTAGGCACGAAACATTTATTCACAGGCCCTAGGCCTAGGCTTAGGCCCTTTTACCAGTTTTTATTCTACCAATGCTATATTAAAAACGTTTACACAGAAAATCACGTTAATAATTTTGGGCGTTTTCTTAGGCACGAAATATTAATTCATTGGCCCTAGGCCTAGGCCTTTTTAATAGTTTTTACTTTATCATTGCCATATTCAAAACGTTTACACAACAAATAAATGTAATAATATTGCGCTTTTACTTAGGCAGGAAATATCAATTCATAGGCCCTAGGCCTAGGCCTTTTTGACAGTTTTTATTCTACCAGTGTCATATTCACAACGTTTACACATCAAATCAAGTTAATAATATTGCGCTTTTACTTTGGCACGAAATATTTAATCACAGGCCCTAGGCCTAGGCCCTTTTACCAGTTCTTATTCTATCAATGTCATATTCACAACGTTTACAGAGCGAATCAAGTTAATAATATTAGGGGTTTACTTAGGCACGAATTAATAATTTATAGGCCCTAGGCATAGGCCTTTTTAATAGTTTTTACTCCACCGATGTGATATTCACAACGTGTTTACACATCAAAAAAAGTTAAATAATATTGCGCTTTTACTTAGGCACAAAATATTAATTCACAGGCCCAAGGCCTCTGCCTTTTTGACAGTTTTTAATCCGTCCACTTCATATTCATAACGTTTACGTATCAACTCAAGTTAATAGCATGGCGCTTTTACTTAGGCACTAAATATTCATTCATAGGCCCTAGAGCTGGGCCTTTTAAACAGTTTTTATTCTACCAATGTCATATTCTTCGCAATGTTTACATATCAAGTCAAGTTAATAATACTAGCATAACTAGGAAGGATAAGAAGAGGAACTCTTGGATCAGGAAAATAACCAAAGTTGAAGACATCATGATCAAAGTAAAATCCCGGAAATGGCAGTAGGCTGACCGAGCCCAAACGACTTTACTATTAGGTTGTCCATAATGAAATGCCCGATTTTTCATCTCCCGTGTTTTGACAAAATGTTGTGTTCAATACAGTGAATATGTACGCAAGTGTAATATATCATTAAAAAGCTTGAAATCTGCAGATTGTAACATTTTAGTTCATTTTATTGACACATACTACTGTATTTCCAACTTTATATTTTCGTTTCAGTGAAAGATGATTAGTCGTGATTTTCGGGTAATTTTCCTCTACGAGTTCAAACTGGGCCACAGCGTAGCACAAGCAACGCGAAACATTATTGGTGCCTTTGGGGAGGATGCGGCTAACGAGCGTACGGTGCGAAGATGGTTCGCAAAATTCAAGGCTGGCGACACGAACCTCGACAATGAAGAACATGGACGACCGAGTACCGTCATCGATGACGACGCATTGAAGGCGCTTGTTGAAGCAGATCCACACACAGCTGTTCGTGAGCTTGCAGGAGAACTGGGAGTAAGCAAATCAGCTGTTTCTGTGCACCTAAACCAAATTGGAAAGTCCAAGAAGCTCGACAAATGGATGCCACATGAATTGAACGAAAATCAACAAAATCGTTGTTTGGAAGTCTCGTCGGGGCTGCTTTTGCGCAACAAAACCGATCCTTTTCTCCGTCTTATTGTGACATGAGACGAAAAGTGGATCCTGTACGAAAATCGTCGACGTTCCGCGTCGTGGTGCAACCACGACGAAGAGCTCCTCAACACTTCCCCAAACCAAAACTCCATCAACAAAAGGTTATGGTGATTGCTTGGTGGTCTTCAACCGGTTTAATCCACTACAGCTTTCTGAATGCGGGCGAAACGATTACCGCGGCAAAGTATTGTCAGGAAATCGGCGAAATGCACTGCAAACTGCAACGCATTCGCCCATCATTAGTCACCACAAAGGGCCCAATACTTCTGCATGACAACGCGAGACCGCACGTCGCACGTATCACTCCGCAAAAGTTGAACGAATTGGGCTATGAGATTACTTCATCCACCATATTCACCAGACCTTTCGCCAACTGACTACCATTTTTTCAAGCATCTGGACCAATTTTTGCAGGGGAAAATTTTTCACAACCAAGCTGATGCTCAAAACGCCTTTCAAGCTTTCGTCGCTTCCAGAACTGATTTTTATGCTTCCGGAATACATAACCTTGTTTCTCGTTGGCAAAAATGTGTTGAATCGAATGGTTCTTACTTCGATGAATCATATTTATTCTGATATGTGTGATTGACGAACAGTGTACAAATCGGACATTTCATTATGGACAACCTAATAATGCCAATGCGGAGACAGCGTGGCGTGAGTAACAAGTACGACGCAACCACTAGTCAGACTAATTAAGTTTCAGAAACTAATGGCAGCGAATGTGTCCTTGGCTCCGATTTGAAAAATTATTGGGCGTTCAGGACATTTTAAAGTGAATGACCCATGCATTTTTCAAAGGATTTAAGTCTAATTTAAATTTCATTCAGTAAAATTATCTGGCACAATTAGACGCCTGAAATACTAGAATGGAATAAAGTATAGTTAATCACAGAATTTTTTTAGCTGTTTATTTTTCAGCCTCTCTGCCCCGCCACTGTTTTCACCTAGATCCAAAAATGTTTCAGACATTTTGAATCTAAAAGTTTCGTCTTTCTATTCTCAGGACTGCGTCATTTTTGTTTGGAATGACAAGAGTGGGGTAACCACCCAGCCTTTTTTGCCTGCATTGTCCGAGAGGAAAAGAAGAATGCGAAAGAACAGATTAAAATCTCAAACAGACTGTTTGGATCAGTGTCACAGATTGTAGACTGTGAAAAGCGGGGAAGCGATAAATCGCTCAGAGCCAAGTGGCTGGAAGGAAGGGGATTGCAGAAATACGGCGCCCTACTGCGTCGTTAAAAAGTTGACCTGATACCTTTCTTGTCAACACAGGACGCAACTCTCTGCCTTTTGATCTAAAAAGCCAGAAGTATTGATTGATGAGACGGTTAGTAAAAACAAATCGTCTCTCCAATCTGAACACATCGAAAATCCGAGCTACCAGTGGTCCCAATTGGTTCGAAATTTGGACGCTCTACTGTATTTATATTTATAAGCTTAGCTTAGACGGGCAACGCCAAGCTTCAACTTCAAGCACATACGCTGTGAGTTCTATTGGCGGCCATTTCACCCGGGTGGTTCTTCCGTTACTGTTTACGTGCTACGCGTGTTATTTGTAGCGTTGTTTACGTGTAGTTTAGTTGGGGTTGTTTTTTGTTTTTTCAAATTTTTAAGTAATAGGCTTTAAGGATAGCTCTTAATCATCAACATATACTCTAATAATCGCTTAAACTTGTACGAAGATCCGCTACAGTTTGAGGGGAAATTTCGGACAAAAAAAAAAATTGTGTTCTGGGTAAATTTTGGCCTCTGAAAATTTTGTGCACCCCTGCACTATGGAATGTATAACGAAGTAAATTTCTCCGTCATTTTTGTCCACGCCGGGGATCGAACCCGAGTCCTCTTATTCCGGAACAAATCGTTCTACCAACTGAGCTACGCAGACGTTCGTTTTCGCTGATATCTGCCTTTATGTCGTCTGCGTCCTGCGGGGCAGGCACGTCGCATCTCCCCCCCTCCGAAAGAGGGCCAGGGGCATGGACAACGGGTCAGCCGGGACCATGTTTCGTTGTAGGCAGTCATTCGCTGAAGAACGTGCACTTGAGAACTCCCAGTCAATCTGGTGTGCGGAATGCAACATCACACACATTTATTTTTCGAAGTGCTGAAGAAGGGATTCTCTTATTTTTCCTGTCTCGCGGTGTGGAAAGAACATCACACTATTGCGAGAACTTTAACGGCCGGGTCATGCAGGAAGTTCGGGCGCCATTATTACGAAGTAAATTTCTCCATCATTTTTGGTCCACGCCGGGGATCTAACCCGAGTCCTCTTATTCCGGAACAAGTGGCTCTACCAACTGAGCTACGCAGACGTTCATTCTCGCTGCTATCTGCCTTTATGCCGTGTGCGTCCTGCGGGGCAGGCACGTCACAAATGGCATATCAGGCATCTGGATACACCAATTAACTCCATACCTGCATTAAAGACTGCAATACACGCAGCTTGGTTGGTCATACCTTCCAACTGCTTCCAGCATCTTATTGAATCAACTCCACGTCGGATAGCTGCTTTACTGAGAGTTAAAAATGAACCTACGAAGTATTATTAGGGGTATGCAAAAGTTTCCGCCGCCCCCGCCAGCGGGCGCTGTAGGGGTATAACCGGCCGGCGACCCGTGCTGTCAGTTCATACATAAAGCCAAGCATGGAGGTCGATAAATTTCATTTGCTGCACTGTTTGTTATTCATGTTTAATTTAGGGAAAAGTGCAAGTGAATCATACGGTTCAATAAGTCGGGAGTATGGCAAAACGGTTATGTGTGAGCGGACGTGTCGAGAATGGTTTGCCAGGTTTAAGAAAGGTGATCTAAGCCTGAAAGACAAGCTACATGCAGGTAGACCGCAGGAACTTGCAGACGAGGAGCTGGGATCGCTACTGCAAGACGATTCTACACAATCTACCTCTCAACTGGCGGAACGTTTGAAAGTGGCTCAATCGACGGTGGTGCGGCGTCTACAGGCCTTGGGGAAGACCCAGAAGATTGGTAATTAAGTTCAGCATACTTTAACAGAGCGTAATATTGGTCAACGATAGGGCATCTGCACGTCGTTGCTGAAGAGGCTTCAAGAGAAACATTTCTTGTGGAAGGTTGCCACCGGGGGATGAAAAATGGGTCTATTGCGACAACCCCGTATGCAAGCGATCCTGGGTAGACTCAGGCCAGCCATCAACATCCACTGCAATACAGGATATCCACGGGGAAAAGGTGCTGTTGTGTGTGTGTGGTGAGATATGCGTGTTCCGATGTCTATGAACTGCACCGCGTGATCATAGCAGTGGTTAATGTAACTCACTCATTTTTAATTCCCTAAACTTTGAAAAGACCCACCCCCAAAACTGGGAGGCCTCGCCACGAAAACCATGGGATCAACTTCATCCTTTAATAATGAATATGAACAAAATTACAAAGTAATATTAAAACACAAACAAATGAATTATACAAAACAGCTCAGTAATTCAATTCTTCACAAAATCCGTAATCACTGACATTTAAAATGTCAGTGATTACGTGGGTTCTAACTTGAACAAAACTTACAGTACTTAATAAATTAACAGAAGTCATGCTGAAAACGGAGCTCAATAAACACAATACAGAATAAATCAACAAGGTACTCAATGCTATAAAACCTAACATTTCAATATAAGAAATCCAAAACACACTAATACTCAATCGTAATAGAATAACAAACATTCATAAAACGCAAGTTCTACCCCAATAACAAAAAAAAAATTCATAAATATAAGTACAAAACAAGTTACAATCGTCAAGGAAAAACACTATACACATCAATACATAGTCACCAATTTTAACTTAATATGTAAAACAAGACGCTCCAACAACATCAGGAAAAATTCAAACACAAATCCTAAGACAATGCAACGATCAAAAACACAAACTGATCAACATTCCATAAAAATCCGTTGATTAGGTAATTTAGAATAATTAAACACCAACGCAAAACAAAACCCAGAAAATCTCCGGGCCACAAAAGCGAGATCCCGCTACCCGATCAGGAAACAACAAACAGACATAAGTCCAAAATCAGGTATTAAATCTCAAAGTCAGGGGATAAGTCTTCTGAGCTGGAGACATCCGTAACACCCGTCTCATTGAACTTGAGGAACTGTATAAACTCAGACACACGATATCGTAGATGTGGTCTTCCCAGAATAACGGAAACAGAGTTCTTTGTCAATGCACCCAAGTGTAGTGATCTCAGTCTCGAAGTTCCTGAACACTCAAAAACCAAATAGAAAATCGTCGCTGTTGATGAGCCGCATTTACATCTGGACTTCTTTAGACCAAATCTCAGAAAATATGCGGGACAAGACCCGTGTTCAGTTAATAGTTGATATAGATATTTATCATCTAATCATCTGTCACGAGAAACCATAGGAAAGATGGAAAAGATGTATCTTCCCTTGTCAATGTAGGACCGTCTTCGCTGCCAGACATCCTGAAGGCAAATCTTAAAACGATTCTTAAGTATTCGAAATGAGATCTTCGCAAAGTAATAAACTTTCATCTTTGAGGTGCCCTTACGGGCAAGTAAATCCGCAGTTTCATTTCCTGTAATTCCTCGGTGACCAGGAACCCAGTGAAAATGTAAGAAATCATGTCCTGTACTTCGAACTGTTGAAATCGGGTGAAACAATCACTACACAACGATATAGCGATCAGTTGATGAAACAGAACGCCGCAATCGAGTAAAAAACGCCCATGGACAGGTAAAGGACGCCGTAGAGTCATCCTTTTACACGATAATTCCAGACCACGTGACGGTGCAACCACGAAATCAACCCCACGAACAGTTACACTTAGATGTTTTACGGCACATGGCTTACTCCTGGACATTGCACCCTCAGACTTTCAACTGTTTCGCTCTATGCAACATGCCCTAGCCCAACAGCAGTTCACCACAGATCCAGAGGTCGAACATTTCGTCACTCCGTTCTTCAGCTCAAAACCCGAGTCCTTCTATCACAGGAACATTCACTTGTTGCCTGAAAAATGACAAAAGGTCATTGATGCTAACTGCGAATATTTCGTTGAATAAATGTGTACTGGTTTCTTGATTGTTCCTGTGTTCTTTCTCCTTAACACCTCGGAAACTTTCGCGTAAAACTTTTCCCTTTAAAGGCAAATGAATGGATCCGCTACGTTGTTAAGATGCGCGAAACAGCTGCAATCGGTATAAAAACAAGCATGCAGCTGACCGCGATCATATCGCATTCTGACGTTGAGTGAAATTGTCGCGGCGGGAGAGAACTGACTTGGAGAAAGGAAAGATTGTTGGGTGTTATATTAGTGGGTTCTCCATACGAGAAACCGATAGGTACGTTTAAACATATACAAGTCAACTGTTTTTGACGTACTGAATAAGTGGAAGACACATGGCGTACCTGAAGCAGCAAAACGTACCGGCAGACCAAAGAAAATCAGTGATAGAGGACGTCGAAGCCTCTGGAGAGTCGTTACAGCTAATCGACGGAGTACTGCACAAGACCTCAGTGTACAGGTGAGTAAAAATGCTGGAAGCTTGGTATGTACACGTAACATTCGCAGAGAACTTCATTCCATAGGTTACGTGATCGTGCAGATGCTCATAAGCCTTTCATTTCCACTAGGAATGCTACTCGTCGTTTAGCATGGTGTAAAGAACATTTATCGTGGACAGTAGATCAATGGAAAGGGATCCTATGGACTGACGAATCTAGATACACAATCCATCAGTCTGATGGCCGTGTGTGGGTATTACGGCAGCCGGGAGAACGTTATTTACCACAGTGTACTGTTCCTACGGTCAAGTTTGGAGCTCGGAGTGTACTCGTGTGGGGGTGTTTTCCGTGGTGTGGTCCCGGCCCATTAGTTATCGTGAAGAAACCTGTTAACCAGCACGTCTACCTCGATATTATGGACAATTAAGCCCTACCAACTCTTTGGCAGTACTGTGGAAACGAACCTTGTTGGTACCAGCAGGATAATGCACCGAGCCATAAAGCAAGGACTATTACGGCGTGTAATTCCGTATCGTGTGTGAACTTTCCAGCACAGAGCCCTGATCTTAATCCCATAAAGCACCTATGGGATGATTTAGAACGCCGCATAAGAAGTTGGCGTACTAACTACTAAGCAACAGTTAGCGGCAGCATTATGTACTGAATGGAAGCGCATACCTACCGCTGTGTTCCAAAACCTTGTCGAAAGCATGTTTCGAAGGGTCAGTGCATGCATTAAGGCCAAAGGTGGTTTCAAAATATCTTTATTCAAGGTAGAAATCAGGAGACGAACTAATAAGGACGTCTAAATACAAATAAAATACGATCAAAGATCGTTAAACTACTAAAACCTATATAAAAATATACAGCATAGTGCACAAGTTGAAAAATGGAGCAAAATTACAGCTCGTGATAAATGAACAGCGACAAGCATGTCTGGGCATTGAGGAAGGATTTTAACAAAAAAACTTATTGCTCATAAGTGCATTGCTGTGCGATTAACAAACTTGTTCAAGAAAATTGAGAGCTTCAGGAGACAACATTTCTCTTGAAAAAAAAAAAAAAAAAAAAAAAATACAATAAGACAGTAAGGTGTAACACATCATAGTTACAAGAATGTATAGTACAAAGCAATTGACAAACTGATCATAAGACAAATCAATGAAATGATGAATATCAGGAGAAGAACAAACTTGGACTTCCTGGTGTAAATATAATATATTACCTGTTCGGCAATATTCAAAAACAATGTACAGATATACAGCACAGTGTCAACATGTTACAAATCAAAATCGGACCATATACAGAAATGGAACACTATTCTGTTGACCAGATAGAAAATGTAAGTATAATAAGAAAACACACGATGAATAAAGCTTTAACATATTCTCACTATCCATATGTAGTGATAGAAGAATGATAGTACCAAGCATCACCTCACACAAAAGAACAAAATAGGTAAAATGTTTTTCAAAATATATTACTCATGAGTACAACACCATGCAATTGACTAACTTGTGCAAAAATAAATACAGTAAGAATCATTAGTCAACAAGTCTCTTGAAAGAAGGTACGATATGACAGTGAGTTTTAACACAACATATTTACAAGGATGTACAGTACTATGCAATTTAAAAAAACTGATTATCAGACAAATCATTGGAATGTTTAATAACAGGAAATAACTAAACTTGGACATTCTGATGCAAATAAGATGGATTACTTGTTCCGCAATATTTTGAAAACTATGTACAATTATACAGCACAGTGCAAACATGTTCGGGAAACAAAATAGAACAAAATTACAAAAAACTACACTGCAGAAACAATATCTATGTTTATACAGCACTATGCTAATGACTAACTGCAATATTTATACTCAAAATGTAAACCAAAGACGAACTAACTGGAACGTCAATGTAGGAAAAAAATACAAGATGAGTGTCACAAATAACAATTTGCTGTGTAAACACGTACAGCCCTTTATAAAAAAACCCATGCGGTAAATTTCCAAGCTGTGCAAAGATCTTGAAAACAGATTGTTGATATTTACATATGCATTTCTGATTCAAAAAGGTCAAATACCAAATCTGCCGACCGTCAGGTACAATGACGCTGGCGAGCTGGTAAACCATGAGGCAGCCGGTGACCAGGTGGCAAGGAACTGGCTCTCCCGACGCTGAGTAACTGCAACAGAATACTCTAGCCGAAGTCGAGATGTCAGGCGGTCGCGGAAGTGGCATAATAATGCCGTAGAAGCTTCATGCACAGTCAGAGGAGTAGTCAAATATCTGCAGCGTTGATGAAACACGTAGATTACATGCTTCGCTAAAATAAAAATATAGGCACAGACTGATGGGAGCTTGACTGGGGGATAGTTCTGTAGCAGAAGAGTCCGATATGCATCAAATGTAAAATCTGCTGTAATGGAACATTGGGCGATAGTAAATGCCAAGTTCAGCATTGGGAGTAATATAACACAGTGTTGATAGACATGGGAGACATCAGCCTCCCGAGCACAGAAAGGGCAAAGAGGGGAATCGAGAAGAGACATTCGGAAAAGAACGGAGGGAACAGGAAGGCGGCGATGGAGGAAAAGCCAATGGGTATTAATTTCTAGAGGAGCAGAAAGAGGAGACAGGGCGGCTGACCACACCGTAGCAGTGGCAGCAGGGGGAACATCAGGAATGGGGAGAGGAGGAGAAGAATGGGACATAGAGAGGAACCGATAAAGAGCTGACACCGAGAGAGAAGAAATGGGATGAGCTGAGCCAGAAGTAAGCAAGAAAAGAGGAAATGGGAGAGAAGCAGAAGGAACAAAGGAAAGACCTGAGTGGGAAGCAAGATGAGGATATTGAGAAATGATAGATGAAAGAATAGAGTCGTAGATGTCACGAGAGGAGGAGGAGAGGAGAAGAGAGGGAGGGAGGCTGGCGAAGGGTCGCCAAGAAAGGTCAGGGTTAGTGAGATCTTTAACTGTTACCACACCTGCTCGGAGCCAGGTAGGATAGGCAAAGTACGGAAGATGAGAGGGGTGAAGAATCGAAGAATAAAAGAGGGGTTCAGCAAGGAGCTCAGTTGTGGAATCAGGTGGAGAACGAGAAAGAGGGAGGGAACGAAGGAAAGTTAGAGCTTCACGGTAAACAGGGGGAAGTCGAATGAGGGTGAGGGGTCGGTGGTCCATGAGTAGTAAGGAGAGAAAAGAAAAGTTAGGGTTGCTCGGGGAGGCGATGACGTCCCTAGCTAAAACGGCATCTGGTACTGGCGACGTGAAGAGACGGAGAAAAGTAGTGATTCTGACGGCCTTGTAGTACTCCTGTGTATCAAGGAGTCCGATGCCGCCGTGATCCGGAGGGAGGCAAAGCTTTGTGACACTGACCCAGTGGTGGCAGGTCCAAATCAGAGAAGTAAGACATCGGGTAATTTCATGAAGGCGGAGTTGTAGAGACTTGACACCAAGCCAAGAGTGTGTGCACAAGGAAATCAGGTAAGTTCGAGAGAGGCGAGCTCTCTGGAAGAATGATGAGCAGAACTGGGCTCTCCTCCAGGAGGCAGTTGACCTGAGCAAGCGTGGATGAATAGCATTCCACGTGTAGAGGGGGGCAGCTTGCAAGAAACCAAGATGAACTCCAAGGAAGCGCTGTGAGATGGACGACCAGCTTGCTCCCCAAGGGGTGTCTACACGATGTGCCCATGAGCCGCACCATAAACCAGTGCTTTTAGATGAGTTGAGCGCTGCACCGGAGCATGAGGCATAAGCTGCGAATAGACGTTGGAGACACGGAAACTGTGAGTCATGACGGATGCAGATGGTGACATCATCTGCGTATGCAACAGAGGTAGTGGCATGATGTCTTGTGCAGGCAGAGAGTGCTGGCAGAACTGCTTTAAAAGATTGGTGTACAGAGCGGAGGAAGGGTTCAATTGCGATTGCAAAGAGTTGTCCGGAGAGTGGGCAACCCTGCCGTACTCCCCGGCGGAAGGGAATAGGCGCTGTGAGAAAGGTGGGCAGCTTGACCTGGAGAACGGCGTCTTGATAGAGTGAGAAAAGAAGAGAGACGAAGGAAGGAGGAAAACCGAAGTGAAGGAGTGTAGCCGATAGATAGGAATGTGAGATATTATCAAAAGCGGATTGTTGGTCAAGAGAGAGAAGGGCGAGGGGTTCAGAGCGAGATCGGGCAAGATGGATTAGATCATTTAGTAGATGGATGTTATGAGAAAGTGAACGGCCGGGAACTGTGTAAGTTTGATTTGGGGAGAGAATGTGAGTGAGAATGGGGTTAAGGCGTTGGGAAAGAAGTTTAGTATAAAGTTTATAATCTAGATTTAAGAGGGAGATAGGGCGCCAATTCCCCAGGTCAAGGAGATCACCTTTCTTAGGGAATAGTACAACATATGCTACTGTGAATCGCCTCGGTAGAGGGGAGTGATTGAAAGCAGCAGAAAGTGCAGAAAAGAGAAATGGTAGAAGGAGAGGTAGAAAGGTTTTATAGAAGAGGAAAGTGAGGCCGTCCGGACCCGGTGCGGCCCTAGAGTTTAAAGAAGAAAACGTAGAGGATAGTTCAGAGAACGTGGGAGGAAGGAGGAGAGAAGAGGCAAGATGGGGAGGAACTTGTGGTAGGTTAGAAAGAAGTGATGCCAAAGCTGAAGAGGATGGCGGAGGAGATTCACAGAACTTCTCTGTATAGAACTTTCGGACCTGGGAACATAGAGTGAGTGGATCATCAGACACCTCTCCAGATGCGAGGCGAAGGTGCCGAAGTGAATTCGATGCTGTTCGTGTTTTTTCCATGGATGTAAGGAAATCGTAATTGGATGCGTCTGGCGATAGATGTTGTAGCCGCAGACGTCGTAGAGCTTGTTGAGCCAGAGGAAGGAGGATTGATCGCAGTTCTTCTTGATAGTGGCAGAAGAGAGGATCACTTAGGCTTAGGATGGAGAGCATGGAACGGACATGGTTGAGACGCATGTTTTGAAGCGTTTTTGCTTTAAAAGAAAGATTGCGAACGTGGAGAACGAGTTGCTGTTTAATGTCCAACCAAAAAGTCAGACCACAAGGAGCTGATTGAAGTTGAGGTCGTTTGTCCTCAAGGAAGGAGCGTACTGAAGTACAGAAGTCTGGATCTGTAAGAAGAGTGTCGTCAAGAGTCCATGGACGAATTGTACGGGGTTGTGCTGGAACTGCTTGAATAATAAGAACGATGGCACAATGGTCAGAAGAAGCTGTAGGAGTGATAATAGATTCTGTCACAGCTGTAAGCAGAGTAGATGAGGCGTAGTATCTGTCAAGGCGAGCTGTGTACGGATTTTGATTATGTTGCGAGCGCCAAGTATGTACAGTCGATGAAGGATGGAAGTGACGGTGAACATCAATGAATGAGTTGTCGGAGACCACTGACTGAAGAAGATTCACCAAGTTAACACGGCGTTCTCTGGTGGAAGGAGATCGGTCCAGGGTAGGATTCAGAGCGCAATTGAAATCCCTCCAATTAAAACATGATCTATGGGAGGAATGCGAGACAAGGCACGACGAAGGCGAGTAAAAAGTATTGTCAAGTGGGTTGAAGAGCTTGGAATATAAATATTAAATATATGATAAGATGTGGAAGCTATGGTGAATGATGCACACTGTAATAGGTCTCGACATAAGTTTCGAACCGAAAAAGAGGTGATTATGGAGTTGAAAGTATGGCGGATACCTATAGCTAGACCACTATGGGATGATAGTTGGTAGGCGTGGTGAAATGTGTAGTTCCACTGGCGCCATCGTGAGAATATCGTAGTGGATTGGCAATTCGTCTCTTGTAGTAAGAGAAGATCAGCTCCTAACGGAGTGAGGTCTTCATGTACCAAGGCATTAGAAAATGGGGATGCAAATCCCCTGCAATTAAGAGATACAATCTTGAAGACTTTTTTCCATTAATGCTTGCTGAAGAGCCTTCGCAACAGGAGGAAATGATTTGAGTCGATTAAAATAGGTTTTAGCCCACGGATGTTCCTTGCGAAGGTGGGAGATGCATTGATTAAGGACTTGGATCTGATCATGCACTAGAGGGAGAAACGATGCATACTTTGAGAGTAAAGCATGCGTTGTGGAGTGGTCTGTCTTATGTGACAGGTATTGATGTAAATCTTCAAATGAAATCGGCCCAGTAGGAACCGAGCCATCCTTAAGGTATTCGACAAGATCCTCAAATTTAAGAGGAGGCTCTTCGTCGGCCTGGACAGAAGAGGTAGCAGCCTTTGATGGTGAATTCTTTCGAGAGGTACTACCAGTACGGGGAGAGGTGCGGGGTGATGCGGCAGTCGGCTTCTTCGGTGGGCGTCTGCGAGAAGAACCACGACGTTTCAGCGAAGGCTCAGTTGAGCTCTCATCAACTCGAGATTCGTATCCAGAAAATCCGTCATCAGCAGATTTAGAAGTATCAATGATAAGGGCAGTGGAGAAACCCCTGAAGGGGACTCCGCTACAGAATGACAACGCATGGGAAGCGAACAATTAAGTGAGGGAAAATCTAGTTGCTGGTCGAAGGATAAAGGGTCCGTAGACACGCGTTGACCAACTCCTGCAGTCGACTTTTGTGAAAGTTTCGATTCTGAAGCTTTCTGTGCAGTGGAAGAAGGTGTTGCTCGGCTCAGAAGAGGGCCAGAAGTTGTAGGAGAATTATTAGGAGCATGTGATGCTAGATGTGGGCAGTGCACACGTAAATGATTCTCTCCGTGGCAAAAAGTGCAGTGGAGGAAGGTAGTCACTTCAATTCTCCTACGTTGCTGTCCACAACGAACGTTGAGCACCTTTGGGCAGGCGAGCAAATGTTCATCAGATGGAAAGATCACTCTTGCACTTCGGCGAAATCCTCCTATGGATTTATCGTCTGGATCTCTCGGCGCGGCTGAAAGAGTAGTAACTGGCCCAACAACTCGGCCGAACTTACTGAGTACAGTGCACAGCGCAACGTCTGACACCTCAGGTGGAACCGGATAAAATGTAACCTGGATTGGACGCTGAGAGACAGGTTCTGGTAGAAGATGGACGTCTTTGAGGGACAAACCTTCTGTCAAGACAAGATCCGCATGCTCTTTAAGAGCAAAGTACACCAACACAGCTCGAGGTTTTCGAGCCATGTGAGTAATACTGGCTCCAGCTGGAAGTATCTGCTTGAGAGCCATACTATATTCTTTCAACTTTGTGTCTGGGAGCGCATCAAAACACACTCCGAAGTCCATTCTAGAATAGAATTGTTTTCCCGCTGGGGAATCTTCGGGAATATCTATGGTGGCAGTAAGGCCATCAACAATGACGTACGAGTCTGGTAAGACTTCTGCAACAAACTTGGAAGGAGCTTTTGTTCCAGTAAGAGCGGCAGAGTATGCCCTAGAAGCAGGACTCGAGCGTGAGGGCTGCAACGCAACCGGCTGTTTGAACTGAGTTGAAGTAGAGGGTAAATTAGCAGCGCTGTCAGACACATCCATGTCTTCACTTAAAGCAACAGAGAGTTGCGCTGCACTGACGTCACTGGTCGAAGCAGGGCAAGAAGCTTGAGCTGTAGTTGAGGAGTCACTTTCCACTTCTAGTGGTTGGGTGACGTCACCTACAAGCATTGGAGGAGATTGGTCTCGTGTCGAGGAGGAGGAGGAGGCGGCAGGAAATGCCTCGCTGATATGGGCGTGGACATCGCTCTTTTCAGCAGCAGCCGCCGCCATTGTTAATGACGAGGGCTGCCTGAGAAATCGACCAGCTAGGTCGACAATTCAAATGATGATAACAGAAAAAATAAACTACTCACCAACTTGGGAGATGTATCAAAACAAAGCACGAACCTTCAGCTTGAAGGAACACGAAAGGAAAATGACGAACCACACGATAAAACACACTAAATAGGCACACAACACGGAGCTCAGAAAAACGTGACTTAGGCCAAAGGTGGACCGACACCGTACTAATGTATGTCAATAAATGCTATGTTGTGTTTCTCTTCTAGGGGTCCGGTGACTTTTGTCTATATAGTGCATATAGATGAGCCGAGGTCGGCCCACATCTTGCCGGCAGTTCTTGGTTATGCCCTCCTCGGACCACTTTTTGAAGGTACTAAACACGGCTGACAGTGAGCACTGCAGAAGCCTTGCCATTGCGGAAATGCTGTGAACCAGTCTTCTGTCCATTGCAATTTCGCCTCTGTCAAACTCGTTTAAGTCCGTTGCCTTTCCCACCTGAAGAACAAGAATAACACTGACTAACAGAGCTCAGTATCAGGTGTTATTGATACAGTTTCATGACCTTCACACACTCCGTCGTTTACAATGCAGTGGCTTCGATTTGCGTAAACATGTTCTGGCCATTACATTTTGGGTCTTGTGTGTATACTGAACAACACGTCAGATTCCAAACTTCACAAAATAATATAATTTATTCATAAGCAGAAGAATGAATGGTGTTTCAAAATTTTTGATTAATGAAGTCATGCGGTTTCTATTTTTTATTTTTTTCGCATGCCATCAGGGAAACTTGGGAAAATACCTCCTACACATATGATAAGTCGAGAAATGAGTCTAAAGGTCGTACCAGAAAAGAATCTGCCTGTGAGAGTGAGAGAGAGAAAGAGAGACGGAGCTACAATCCTCGGCATTTGATCCTTATCATATTTTAGAAAGTAAATAGATCATTCTGCTGACACCTCGAATGTTATGAGTCTTTTATTAACTCTTTAGCGACAATAACGCCCAAAACGCCCGTATGTACAAACTGCTGTAGACGCCTAAAACGCCTGTCTAGAGTGAGTCAAATTTCTTATCCTTACTGATTCTTCAAATTTTCTCGACCAATGAAGGATCAGCTGGACTTACTACTGTTCTTATTAAACAAAGAAGTGAAACAACAGAGAGTTTCGGGATTTATGGTCTTTAGAGTGATACAAGATTTTTGAGTCATGGTCGTTAAACGGTTAAACCTTCTGCGTGATATACGCTGACGGAAAAAAATCCCAACACCACGAAAATATAGTTGTAGAGGAATGAAATGGCGGCAATACGTTTGTATAGGTAACATATTTAATCCATTAAGGTTTCAAGATCACAGCTTAATGTAAGCGCAAGAAGAGACATTTTAAATGTGAAATGCTGGTACATTAATAACCGGTGTAACCGCCAGAATGTTGAATGCAAGCATGCAAACGTTCATGCATTGTGTCGTACAGGTGCTGGATGTCAGTTTGTGGGATGGAGTTCCATGCCTGTTGCACTTGGTCGGTCAATACAGGGACGGTTAATGCTGGTTGGTGGTGACGCTGGAGTTGTCATCCAATGATGTACCATACGTGCTCGATTGGTGAAAGATCTGGTGATCTAGCAGGCCGCGGCAACATGTCGACACTCTGTAGAGCATGTTGGGTTACAACAGCGGTATGCGGGCGAGCGTTATCCTGTTGGAAAACACCCCCTGGAATGCTGTTCATGAATGGCAGCACAACAGGTTGAATCACCAGACCGACGTACAACTGTGCCGTCAGGGTGCGTGGGATAACAACGAGAGTGCTCCTGCTGTCATAGGAAATTGCCCCCAAGACCATAACTCCAGGTGTAGGTCCAGCGTGTCTCGGCCGCAGACAGGTTGGTTGCAGGCGCTCACCTGGCCTCCTTCTAACTAACACACGGCTATCACTGGCACCCAGGCAGAACCGGCTTTCTTCAGAAAACACAACAGATCTCCACTCGACGTCGCAAACGGCAGTGGTTTGGAGTAAGTGGAATGCACGCTACAGGGCGTCAGGCTCGTAGCTGTCCTTCAAGTAACCGATTTGTAACAGTTCGTTGTGTCACTGTCGTGGCAACTGCAGCTCGAATTGCTGCCGCAGACGCAGTACGATGCGCCACGGCCATACGCCGTACACGGCGGTCTTCGCTCTCATTAGTGCCACGTGGACGGTAGAAACCAGGACTTCTTGAGGCAGTACCTTCCCTTGACCACCGCTGCCAACAATCATGCACAGTGGCTACATTCCTGCCAAGTCGTTCTGCAATATTGCGGAAAAGAAAATCCACCTTCTCGTAGCCCTATTACACGACCTCGTTCAAACTCCGTGAGCTGTTGATAATGGCTTCTTCGTCTTCTTAAAGGCATTCTTGACTAACATCAACACACTACGTCGAATCTCAACGATAACTAACGCTCACGAACGTTACAGCGCGTATTTACAGCAAACCTGCTTTGCATGTTCCGAGGGGCGCTACTAGGACCACACGTATGCGCCGAGCGCGAAATTACTATCACCGCCTACCAATTGTCGTTTATCTAACACAAACCCTTCTTGGTGTTGGGATTTTTTTTCCGTCAGTGTATAAGTGTATTGTTTTGAAAACACCTGCATTTAGAAAAGAAAAACTATTATTCCGTGCAGGAAAACTCTTGATGTATAGACAGGAACGGGAACGGCTGAAAATTTTATAATATTCATTTCAGAAAATATTATCACCAGATAATACTATATATAGTACCAGGCTCTGATAATGTTTCTCTTAGGAGGACCGGATGAGCTGATACAGAAATTTTTTTATCGCTTTAGGATGTTACATGAATGCCCAACGTTACGCCGTGTTTCAGATACAGCTATTAAGGAAGATATCGACACACTGGTACTACAGGGTGTGCCATATAAAACAGGCCCGAGTATAATGAACGACGACAGTCAGGCAATAATACTATACATGGTAAAGAATAGTTAAAATGACAGAAAACAGGAGTAATTTATCTGCGTTTACAACAATTGCTGAAAGTGCTGTACTCCGACATCAAGACACAGCTGCACACGACAGAACATGTTGTTCGTGACGCGCCACAACTCGGCGGCAGTAATCTGGCCTATGGCATCCATAATGTTCACTGTTGATTCATCAAGGGTGTGCGGATCAGTTGCGTACACTTTCCCTTTCAATGCTACCCGCAGATAAAAGTCACACGTTGAGAGATCGGGTGATCTGGGTTGCCATAGTCCCTTCGATACAGTTCTGTCCTCCCCAAACACTTCATGCACAGCACGTAGACTGTTCCGCGCAGTATGCGCCATTGCACCATTCTGCTGAAAGAAAGCATATGTTCGCTCTGCTTCTGTAAGTGCGGCAACAAAAAGGTTGAACAGTTGCTGAACATAGCACTCCGAGTTTATGGTGTCAATGAAAAAGAATGAGCCGACTCTCCTCTTCGCAGACACAGCACCCCAAAAGCCTATCTTTTGGTCGTACAGAGGAGTCTCCATTGATCGTCTGGGATTCTGTCGGTCCAAATCCTGTTGTTTTGCTCATTGACATACCCGGACAGATGAAACCATGCTTCATCTGTCATATAGTAAAGTGTCGGGTCCATTTCACCGCTGACAATGGTCTCCTGAAACCACTTACAATATTGCATCCGTTTTGCATAATCAGGAGTTTTAAGTTCTTGGAGCGCCATAACTTTGTACTGCCGAAAATGCAAATCCACCTTAAGTATGCGTCGGCATGACGTGGCAGATATTCCCGTTACAGAAGATAATCGGCGAATCGACTTCCGAGGGCTTTGTAACATCATTGTACACACATCCTTGATATTGTCGTTAGTACGAATTGTCTTGGGTTTGTTTCTTTTCCTGTTGCACACCGTGCCGGTTTCACGAAATTTTCGCACTAACTTCTGTACCACTGATTTCGCCGGTGCTGCACAATGTGGAAATTTTTGTGTAAAGAACTCATTTTAAAACCTTGTATGAGTTATTTCAGAAATACTGTTCCACAAAAAAATCCGCTATTCCGTACTTCAAACCATTTCCGTTGCCTTTGTTCTCTCTTCACTTACACTTATGACCGCGTATCTACACTGCTCTGGCTGTGACTAACCACTCCGGAGAATTCCTTTGTAGCTGTACAAGCAGAAACCGGTTAGAAGTGGAACAAAGCGGTTGTAACGTACCAGGAGATGTGACGTACCTGCGAGAAGGACGCACACGACGTAAAGGCAGATAGGAATCAGAATAAAACGTCCGCGTAACTCAATTGGTAGAGTGACTTATTCCGGAATGAGGGCATCCGGGTTTGAATCCCGGCGTAGACTAAAAATGACGGAGAAATTTACTTCGTTATAATGGCGCCCGAACTATCCAAATGACCCGACCGTTCAAAATCTCGCATTAATGTGATGTTATTTTTACACCGCGAGATAGGAAAAATAAGAGAATCCCTTCTCCAGCACTTCAAAAAAAAAAATAATAAGGGGGAGAGGATGTAACGTACCAGGAGATGTGACGTACCTGCCAGAAGGACGCACACGACATAAAGGCAGATAGGAATCAGAATGAAACGTCCGCGTAGCTCAATTGGTAGAGTGACTTATTCCGGAATGAGGGGATCCGGGTTTGAATCCCGGCGTAGACTAAAAATGACGGAAAAATTTACTTCGTTATACGGTTTTAACTGGAAACCCGCCAAACAGCTTTAACCCGACTAATAGCGTCTAGCCACGGGGCCTCTTTGATATGGCGCACCCGGTAGAAGCCTATGCTGTTGCCAAAAAAAACACAAAAATGGAAAAATAAAGCGGTAATTCGTACCATTTGGCGATTTTTGAGTTAAATGGAGCTGCCCTTCTTGTCAACCAACAGAACCAGACCTCTTCTGCGAATAAACTCACTAACAAAATGAACTTGAATTTAGTATCTGACACAAACATTTGTGCTGAGGTTTGTGTTTCCGTCTTTTAATAACGCATGCCAAACCATTGGTAGTTCACTAGAGAATATATCATTGCATGCCAGTTTGCTGGATAGATTTCCGACTGTTTCCCTGATGGCAGTCTCTTTATAATTCGTGTAAGGAGAAATTCTACTAATGTTATTCCAGACAGGAGCGGCAAAGTAATGCGTGACTTCTCTGGTGAGGGCTGTATTCTGCATGTCCAGGTTCACACTTCGTACGTGTTCTTTACATCTAGTGTTCAAGGATCGCTTTGTCATTCCGATATAGAGGTCCGATCAAAATGTTCCGAGACTAGGACGATATACAACAAAGTACGTACGTTACTTAAGTTTAGCTATTATCTGGGTCAAAGTAGTCTCCTTGGGCAGCGATACACCTCTGCCAGCGCTTTTGCCACTGTTAGAACTCTCGCTGGAAGTCCTGTTTGCGAATCGTGTCAAGCACCGTCTGTGATTCGCGCTGGATCTCATCCACGGTTTGAAAACGGCGACCCTTGAGCTTCAACTTTATCTTCGGGAGTAGAAAGAAGTCGCAAAGGGCCAAATCCGGCGAGTAAGGCGGGTGCGGAAGGGTAGTCATGCTGTTGCTAATGCTCTGTGAGCTGCTGCACTGTCGTGATGGAGCAGAAAATCACCCCTACACCGTATTTCAGGTCGTTTGCGGCGAATGTCCTCCCTAAGACGCCGCAGAACATCGTAGTAAAAAAGGGCGGTGACGGTCTGGCCCTCGGGGACGAATTCACGGTGCACAACCCCACGAATGTCGAAGAACACAATGAGCATGCTTTTGGTTGCGCTCCGAACCTGTCGGGCCTTCTTCGGTCGCGGAGATGCCGGGCTCTTCCACTGCGACGACTGTTGTTTGGTCTCCGGATCGTAACTGTAGACCCAAGTCTCGTCCCCAGTGATGACCAGCGACAGGAACGTTGTTCCATTACCGAACTGCTGACGAAGATCTTGACAGAGTTCGACACGGAGCGGTTTCTGTTCGCGGTTCAGAATCTTTGGCACAAACTTTGCAGCAATACGGTGCATGTTCAAAACCGACGTCAGAATTTGTTGCACTGTTCCGAATGACACATTTACGATGGTAGCAATGTCTTGAATGGTTCTCCGACGATCCACATGCAGGAGTTCCCTAATTTTGTCCACATGTTTGGGGTTTTTCCTCGTGGACGTTCGCCTTGACCTCTCGTCATCTTCCATAGCCGTTCTGCCGCTCTTGAAGCGCGAGTACCACTCAAAACCCGGCCCACGGCTTATTGCTTCATTGCCATAAGCCTGCTGCAACATTTCATGCGTCTCCATTCCCGATTTCTCGAGTTTGACGCAGAATTTGAGGTTCACTCGCTGCTCTAGTTTGCAGTCCATACCGAAATTGCAGCTGTGCTCTGCACGTGGTCACCAAATATCGTGTAGCACAGCTCCTGATGTTCATAGAACGACGCCACTCCTCACAGTGACTCATGAAGGTCACTGCCCACGACCGCTACTCGAGCATCCGCGTACTGCCATCGGTTGGCGCGCTACGTACCTAGTCTCGGAACTGTTTGATCGTACTACGTATATGTTCCGTGTTGTCAGGACATACCAACAGTATAGCGTACACACCCGCCTGATTTTTCTCACAATGTCTCTCCTTGCAACTTGATATTATATGTGACAACCGGGTCGGGGACTTCATTGCTATGGATATATTGTATTTGCGTAAAAGATTATTTAACCAATGTGTAAAGCCTGGGATATATTATTGGATCCTGCGTATCTCATCCTCTTACTAGACGATTTTGTTACTGCTGACATTATACGATTTCCTACAGTCCTATGTATTCTGTCTATGTCATCCTTCTTATATCCACCCTTTAGACCTTTCCTATAAATATTGTCAATTCTTTATTACTTAGGCAGTTGGGTTTGCATACGTTATACGCTCTATAGAACCATACTCTAAATGCATTTAGAGCATGGTTCTATAGCTCTAAATGGCACACCAAAGAAAATCAGTGACAGAGGACGTCGAGCCTCAGGAGAGATGTTACAGCTAATCGACGGAGTACTGCACAAGACCTCAGTATACAGGTAAGTAAAAATGCTGAAACTTCGGTATGTACACGTGCCATTCGCAGAGAACTTCACTCTATGCGTTACCGTGGTCGTGCGGCTGCTCATAAGCCTTTCATCTCCACTCGGAATGCTAGTCATCGTTCAGCATGGTGTAAAGAACATTTACCGTGGACCGTAGATCAATGGAAACGTGTCCTATGGACTGATGATTCTAGATACACGATCCATCAGTCTGATGGCCGTGTGTGGGTATGGCGGCAGCCGGGGAACGCTATTTACCACAGTGTACTACTGTACCTACGGTTAAGTTTGGAGCTAGCAGTGTACTCGTGTGGGGGTGTTTTTCGTGGCATGGTCCCGGCCCATTGGTTATGGTGGACAAACCAGTTAACCAGTACGTGTCGATATTCTGGACAATTATGCCCTACCAACTCTGTGGCAATACAATGGAACCAAGCTTTGTTGGTACTAGCAGGATTATGCACCGAGCCATAAAACAAGGACTGTTACGGTGTGGTTTGACGATAACTCTGTATCGTGTGTGGACTGGCCAGCACAGAGCCCTGATCTAAATCCAATATACACTATCTACCAACACGTAATTGGACAACCTTGCAATCGACGATATCTACAGTCCTGATACACGTCACGGCCGCCGCCGTTCAATATCGTGTGGGAAACAATAACGCAACCAGTCGCATGCAAGGTGCCACGCAGTTCGAAGCTCTCTGATTTCGAGAAAGGTGTAATCGTCGGGTATCACAGAAATTGCCGATTCATATGTGACATATCCAGCGAGTTGAAGTACCCAAAATCGACAGTGGCCTACGTGATTGGCAAGTGGAAGACGAGAGGTGACTGTCGGAATGTGCCCCGACCCGGCAGACCCACAAAACTGGGAGTTAGAGACCGACGGGTGCTGGCCAGAGAAATTCGGAAGAATCGCACCAAATCGACGGGCCACATCCGCGAGGAGTTTGAACAGGCATCCGGGCGTGTTCTTTTGATGAATACCATCCGTAAGGAAGCCCATCTGCTGGTTATTATGGCCACCGCCCACAAGCCTTTGATCACCAAGTCCAATAGCGCTGCTCGGCTAACGTGGTGCAAAGAACGTCCACAGTGGACCGTTGAACAGTGGAAACAGGTTCTCTGGAGCGACGAATCAAGGTTCACCCTCTACCGTTCGAATGGCAGGGTCTTGGTTTGGTGTCTGCCTGGAGAACGCCTCCTGCCGGAATGTATTGTGCCAACTGTGAAGTTCGGTGGCGGTGGAATTATGCTATGGGGGTGTTTCTCCTGGTATGGCACGGGACCCTTGGTCGCAATTTCTGGTAGACTCAACGCCGAGACCTACTGCACCATTTTGGATGTCCATGTGCTTCCTACGTTGTGGCAGTTTTACGGGGTGGACCCATGTTGTTTTCAGGATGACAATGCCACCTGTCATGTTGCGAGGTCCACCATGGCTTGGTATAGTGACAATGGGGTTAATCGAATGGACTGGCCTGCGCAGAGCCCGGACCTTAACCCTATCAAGCACCTCTGGGACGAGTTGGAGCGTCGACCTAAGGGGTGCCCCCACCGTCCGAAATTGGTGAAGGAACTGACCTGTCTTCTCCAAGCCGAGTGGAAGAAAATACCGCTAGCCGTCGTACAACGCCTGGTTGAGGGTATGCCCCGGAGGGTCGCATCTGTAATCGCCGCTCGTGGAGGCTCCACCAGCTGTTGAACGTGAATAAACTTCGTTTTTCTTTGCTATCACAGGTGTCCGATTACTTGTTGGTAGATAGTGTAGCACCTATGGGATAAATTAGAGCGCCGCATAAGAAGTTGGCCTACTACTAAGCAACAGTTAGTCGCAGCATTGTGTACTGAATAGAAGCGCATACCTATCGCTGTGTCCCGAAACCTTGTCGCAATGCTTGTCTCGAAGGGTCAGTGCATGAATTAAGGCTAAAGGTGGACCGACACCGTACTAATGTATGTTAATAAATGCTATGTTGTGTTTCTCCTCTAGGTGTCCGGTGACTTTTGTCAATATAGTGTATCTAAACCACAAGTTTTGCAGAAATTTGTCAACAGATTTATTGCACGGAAATTCTTTGAATTTTATTTTATATTGCGGATAAAAAACATTGGTGTCACATGACACGAAAAGGGGACCAGAATGAAAAAGAAGAGCTGCTTATCGATTTTTAGTAGGCCTTGTGTTCTGCCATATGGATCTCCTTTACCGTTTTGTGACTTTATTCGGCGACTTCGCTGGGAGCATTTAGTCATGGACGAAGAGGCACGCTTCAGTCATCCAATCAATTCGTTTTCTTTCCACAGGATTTAGCTACTCTACACCCCTGCTAAGGAGGAAGGACTTGAGTGGAATAAAGATTCAGTTAAATGGCGAAGGAGCCTAATTCTTTGCAAGCATGTGATGAGAAAACTCCGACGCAGACCCTTAGAGAATTCCGTCAGTCAGCGTAGCGTGAACACCTGCCTGGTTGTCTCTCCAAAAGCGCCAAGGTTTTCGCCGCTGGAAAGCGAAAATATAACAAGGATGGAAAAAAGAAAACCAGCAGAAGATAATGTACGGCAAGTAAAATCTTCAAAAGAGAGATTTCCTCTGTGTTCTTAGCAACAGCTAACATACATGTTTCTTCCTTTATTTTTATTCTCTTTTAGAGTTCAGGACACGGTTTGTTCACAACGAAAGCAAACAGCGTGCTTAGCAGGAGAGGGAAGTGATTTTCAAAAGCACGCAATTAAAATGGAAGAGCTAAGCATATATTCTATGGTATTCGGGACTTTTTTTTTTTTTAGGTTCTCTTTATTTTTCGCGTGAGGTTTCGCGGCCGTACTATACAAGGTTACAAGGAAAGTCCTTGATCAGGTCAATATCTCACGAACTATGGCTGTTAGCGATTTACTTCTTGTGCAGTTGTATAGCAAACCCCCTATGGCGCAGACAATAACACCACGAAGGATCCCCTCGCCCCCTTTGGGGGGGGGTTGAGGGGTCTATCGCGCCCCCTTTTGCAGATAGGGCAAACAAGTCAATTGCAAAATGCAATGCAATAAAATATTCGTGCTGTAAATCAACGAAGTACAAGAACTTTGCCTTAGATGCACGATTAGAACTTGCAAGAGAAACTAAAGTGTTTATTAAAAGTTAAAAACACCACGAGATCTTTCGTGGCTGCTACAGCGACATCTTCAGATGGAAAGACCCGAGTGCTCGGAACCCGACAGTTAAATACAGGAGCAAAAAGCAGGTCTTTGCCACTAAATCCGAAGAAATACCCGATAACAGAGGGGAAAACACAATCATATTAATAATAAATACATCGCTCTTTCCACGTTCCAGAAACACACAGCAACCGAAAAAGTGTTTTTCAGCAGACCGCTGTGGAATTGAACCAACAGAACTCTCGATATCGCGCCGAGTGCTTTACATTTACGCGACCGTAAATGTAACGCACACGGCGCGATATCGAGAGTTCTGTTGGTTCAATTCCACAGCGGTCTGCTGAAAAACACTTTTTCGGTTGCTGTGTGTTTCTGGAACGTGGAAAGAGCGATGTATTTATTTATTAACTGTCGCCACGTATTTTCGGAGTATTTTCACCTTGGATCTCGCCCTTTGAATTTATCTGCTATAATATATATAGCTAGTGCCGTTAATGCCCACCAGATGGAGACGTCTCATTAGCTGAGCCCATCTTACGGATTTATGATGTCAGAAGCTGACTTAAAAACACACATAGCACCGTGGATTGTTGGCCACCGTAGCGTAAATGTAACGCACTCGGCGCGATATCGAGAGTTCTGTTGGTTCAATTCCACAGCGGTCGGCTGAAAAACAATTTTTCGGTTGCTGTGTGTTTCTGGAACGTGGAAAGAGCGATGTATTTATTTATTAACTGTCGCCACGTATTTTCGGAGTATTTTCACAATCATATTAAGGCTACATATATACATAACTTATAGTTCATGATTTCTATTGTTAAACAATAATCTCCATGGTTGATGTAAGATGGCAGAAAGTTCATCATTACAACAAATATTAAAGTTTTGAAAAATATACATACTTTCGGTAAGTAGTAATGAGATTCTGGAGGGTGGAACCGCAAGGATGGCAGTCTCGCTCCAAGTGGGAGAGTGGGAGCCTTTATTGACTAAGCGAGAGAGGGCTGTAGATTGTGAACATATTTTCACACTGTACTTATGTTCAGAGAGTCTAGTTTTTAATCTTCTTGAGGTCATGCCAATATAAATAAAAAATTGTTCAGCGTAGCAAAAATAGTACATAAATGTTTTTGTCCCATAACAAAAGATGGAAGGGGACCGGAAATGTGGCCCCAAGAAAATCCTAACATCCGGAAGCAACGACACAGTATTTAGACAAGAACATATTCCTTAGAACTTATCTAAACTGCTAAGTTCTAAGTAAATGAAAGCATAAAGGAAATGTTTTCCTACAAAACTTATCAACAGTTTTTGCTCTGAAATAAAACGCAGTTCCTTGACATATTCAATATCAGACTCTGATGTCCAATACAGTAAAAAATACACTGAGACAAAGGGAAATAGCATAAAGTGGCGAAACACTCATCCAATAGGATAACTGTATGCACATCTAATTGACTTGCGTACGTGGCAAAGCTTTCGACTTCCCGTCAGTGCTTCACGAAGTGTTGGCATACCGACCACGCATATCATTCTTGTATTCTGACGACGGAACAGAAAGCACACGTGAAATCCATGCTTCGGACACAGAGACTCAGGTAGCTTTCCACTTTTTACGCATTTGGAGAGTCCCCTTCCATCTTTTCTTATAGGACAAAAACATTTATGTACTACTTTTGCCTCGCTGAACAAGTTTGTAATTAACTTTCTTGCCCTATATGCAAAGAGGGGCGCGATAGCCCCCTCAATCCACCCTCAAAAGGGGGCGAGGGGATCCTTTGTGGTGTTATTGTGTGCGCCAAAAGGGGTTTCCTATACAACTGCACAAGAAGTAAATCGCTAACTGTCATGGTTTGTGGGATATTTGCCTGATCAGGGACTATTCTTGTAACCCTGTATATTTGTATGTAAACGGTTCAGTACGTTACTTTAAAAACAAATACAGTTCTGCCCATGGTTAGTTCAAAATTACTTAATCAGTTGTTTTTTTACTTGGAAATTTTCAGTCATATTAATGACCAACTCCTAAGCTCTGATTAAAACCCTACTAGTAGAAGATGCACTATCTACCAACAAGTAATTGGACACCCTGCAATCGACAATATCTGCGGTCCTGATACACGTCACCGCCGCCGCCGTTAAATATCGTGTGGGAAACAACAACGCAACCAGTCGTATGCAAGATGCCACGCAGTTCGGAGCTCTCTGATTTCGAGAAAGGTGTAATCGTCGGGTATCACAGAAATGGCCGATTCATACGTGACATATCCAGCGAGTTGAAGTACCCAAAATCGACAGTGGCCTACGTGATTGGCAAGCGGAAGACGAGAGGTGACTGTCGGAATGTGCCCCGACCCGGCAGAATCACAAAACTGGGAGTTAGAGACCGACGGGTGCTGGCCAGAGAAATTCGGAAGAATCGCACCAGATCGATGGGCCACATCCGCGAGGAGTTTCAACAGTCATCCGGGAGTGTTCTTTTGATGAATACCATCCGTAAGGAAGCCCATCTGCTCGGTTATCATGGACGTGCTGCCGCCCACAAGCCTTTGATCACAAAGTCCAATAGCGCTGCTCGGCTAACGTGGTGCAAAGAACGTCGACAGTGGACCGTTGAACAGTGGAAACAGGTTCCCTGGAGCGACGAATCAAGGTTCACCCTCTACCGTTCGGATGGCAGGGTCTGAGTTTGGCGTCTGCCTAGAGAATGCCTCCTGCCGGAATGTATTGTGCCAACTGTGAAGTTCGGCGACGGTGGAATTATGTTATGAGGGTGTTTTACCTAGTATGGCACGGGACCCTTGGTCGCAATTTCTGGTAGACTCAACGCCGAGACCTACTGCATCATTTTGGATGACCATGCGCTTCCTACGTTGTGTCAGTTTTACGGGGTGGACCCATGTTTTTTTCAGGAGGACAATGCCACCTGTCATGTTGCGAGGTCCACCATGGCTTGGTATGGTGACAATGGGGTTAATCGAAATTACTGGCGTGCGCAGAGCCCGGATCTTAACCCTATCGAGCACCTCTGGGACGAGTTGGAGCGTCGACTTAAGGGGTGCCCCCACCGTCCGAAATCGGTGAAGGAACTGACCTGTTTTCTCCAAGCCGAGTGGAAGAAAATACCGCCAGCCGTCGTACAACGCCTGGTTGAGAGTATGCCCCGGAGTGTCGTAGCTGTGATCACCGCTCGTGGAGGCTCCACCAACTATTGAAGGTGAATAAACTTCGTTTTCCTTTGCTATCACAGGTGTCCTATTACTTGTTGGTAGATAGTGTATTTCAAAACGTGTTACTGGGTTGGAAAGAGAGTAATGTCTGGAAATTCAAGGCTACATAAAAATGCTAATGACTGTATATACAAGTACAAATTACTCCAAAATGCAGACGCTATCGTTTGTCACGACCTGCTTCCAACGTCTGGGTAGCTATTGGATACCGTCTCTGTAGAATTGTGTCGGCTTAGATACAAAGAAGTGAGCATGTGCGCGGTCGACATCGTTCCAGTTGGTGATCCAGGAGATGCTGCAACGACCGAAAAAGGCGGCAGTTGATTGCGGCAATGTGCGGGGAACAGGCTGAGTGTGGCAGCAGCTCCCAAACCAGGTCCCTGATCTTGTGACAAGTCACCCGTGCTGTGACTTGTCACAATGTCAGGGACCTGGAGGAAGCCCCAGCGGTTCGTCAGTACTGGTCGTTCCGAAGTGAGCGATGCGTACAGATCAGTGGTCTAAAACCCAAACCCTTGGAAGGGCCACTTCTAGTTTTGGAGGGATATAGGGGGCCGCATGAATGTTAATAAATTTCTTTTAAATAAATAACAACTTTACAAAACTACACCAATGGCTTGGCACTAGAGTGGAATTTTATTTCTAATTAGCGGTAAATAGTAAAAACTAATACTTCGTCGATCACTGAAAACAATCCCTTTAAAGGAACCATTATTTTTCACCTAAATCTTAAAACAATCACATTTTACCAACTGAACACGTACAAAAATGTTTACATGTTCTGACCAGAAACTTGGGCTCGCTTCTCTTCCACTAACTTATCGATATTTGCAATAATGTTCATGCTACTTTTACAAGTGAGCATAAGGGACTTCCATTAACCTATTCCTTTCAAGACACTTTACTGGGTCCATTCTTGAAAGCAACTGTTAGCATGAGTATGTTTTTCCGAACATAGACAGAAACCGTGCAGCTTAGATTATGAATGTTTACGTACTTGTCCTTTGAAACTAACTGCTAAAACTCTGTTAGATTGCAGCTGTTGAATTTTTCTGTTAGGAAGGAATCACACTGAAAGTCTATTAATTCGCGCTGATGTTCTTCAGGTGCGTTGTCAGCATTATAAGAAAATGGAGGCTTGAATATCTTGAAAATATTTTCCGCGTCTTTGAAACATTCGAACCGCCAATCAGTTATATTCTTCGTAAATAAACTTGTTACTTATAAAGCAAATGGCTTTGCCAAGCACTACTATGTTTGTATTGTATTTATTATATTATAATATACTTGAAAAAAGGGTTATTTATTTTTATTTTGTAAATAGTCATGCGGGCCGCGAGTTTGAGACCACTGGTGTAGATTGTCGAGCTCACGGTAGTACACATCGGCGGTGATAGTGGAGTTGCCCAGCAGCACTCAAACAAGAAAGATGACACCAAATTTTCGGGTGTAATGAGCACGTCTTTTGAATCCGTTCTGACGCAAATTAAATTTATCAAAGCTATTCAAAGTCAGTGGAACCGGTATGGAAAACAATAGTATCTGACGGAAGAAAGAAGTTTTTCAATCGGGATTTTAATCCCTCAACTCGGCGATAATCCCTCTTTAAACGGTATCGCGACTCATCAGTGAACAGAACGGACCTCCGCTAATTTTGAGTCCAGTTCAGATGCATTCGTGCCCAATTGAAACGTTCCCTCCGGTGGCGGGGGTTTCAGGGGCACGCATAATATCGGTCACCGGTATTATGCGTGCCCCTCAACCCCGCCACCGCAGAATGTTACTCCTGCTTGTAACATTCTGCGTACCGTCGAAGCTGATACCGTCCGCCCGGTGGCTGGCGCAAGCACAGATCTGAGATGACTCTGTGTTGCCGTCCTGTTCCGCCGTGCCGAAATCCGCAAATACCGGTCATCCGCGGAGGTCGTCGCCCTTGGCCTACCTTTGCTGTACCTTCGGGAAGCTTCACTCATGGCTTGGAACTGCTGCCACTTCCTGCTGACCACAGAGCGATCAACGTTGAGCCATCTTGCGACGTCCGCCTGCCGTTGCCCTGCTTCGAGTCGGCCTATCGCTCTGTAGCTTAACTTCGCTGGTAAATGACGTCTCGAAGCCATGTTAACGAAATCGCTATCTCGAAATCTTGTCATTCACTGCCGCACATGAATTGGCGACTCCCTCCGAAACAGCTGGTTTTAAGCTCTTGCGTATTTGCATAAAGTGCTTTCAGCGCCACTCATTTGCCCTCCGTACATCAATGCTGTATGCCTTCGCCCGTAACACATGCAAATTTCGTGCAATTTGAACTCTATTTCGTATTACGCCCAATTATCGCGATTTTTTAGGTTTGTTGCTTAATTTATGGAAACCAGTGCATATATCAATAGAAAACATTTCCCATCAGGAGCTGTATCCGGTGCAGGAAGAATTTTTCAAATCTTAGTTTTGGAAGCTGATATCTCGGGAAAAAAACCATTTACTTTTACGCCCCCTAGCGGAAAATCTATGCGTAACTTGGAAAAGTGACTGTACCTAAAATAGTTTTCCGTATAGATGGAATCGAAAGGTAGAATAATTTTTTCAATTGGATGTTTGGAAGAAATATATGGAATAAAATGTATTTCGAATTCGATATCCTTGCATTTACGCCCTCGAACGGCAAAATTGGGCATCGCAAAAAAAAAAAAGAAAAGGAATGCAAAGATCATCATTCTTACATTTCGAGCTTCCCAATGCAAAAATAAGTTTTCATATCAGGCTAATAGTTGCAGAGATATGGTGTCCGTAGACGGATGGACATGCTGGTTACATAAGTACAATCTTTTTTCAAAAGAAGTGCTAAAAATATTAATGCCTTATGGACACAGAGATCGTTAATCCAAGGGATGACACTTTCTGATATCCAAAGCTTTCTTACTAGTAGCCGATAACTGAAGTACATTCGTAGGACCACATTTCTTTTCAGTATAAACTGTGACATACACTGACGGAAAGTGAAAAAAGAACACCAAGAAGGAGGCGTCTGATACCAACGACATTTATACAGCATAATAACGGAATACAGAGGATAACGTGATCAAAACATTATGGCAAAATACAGCTGTATTTGCTGGTAAACTGAAAAGTAACATTTCCATGTAACATAGCTAGTACGAGGTTGAACCGCCATGAACTGCGTCACACTGTGCAATTCTGGCATGGAGTCTGTCGTACAGATGTTGGATGTAAGTTTGGGGTATTGAGTTCCAATCATCCTCAATCTGGACGCGTAAATCGGGGATGATCGTGGCTGGCCATGGAGAACGGATAAGTCATTGTCCCATAAAATCCCACATGTGCTCAATAAGGGACAAATCCGGTGAACGCGCAGGCCATGGAAGTTGTCTCACACCCTGAAGTGCATGTTGCGTTGCACGTGCCGTGTGTGGGCGTGCGTTATCTTGCTGGAAAACACCTCGTCGGACCGACCGTACAAATGCCACAGCAGCGGGCTGAATGATGTTGTTTATGTAGGAGGTGCTGTTTAACGTACCCAGTACAAACACCAGTTGTGTACGGGAGTGATAGCTGATCGCTCCCCACACCAGGAGACCAGGTTTAGGCCCTGTGTGTTGCTGGCGAATGCAAGAAGGGTGGAGACACTCCCCTGTGCGTCTGCGAACACGCATACGGCCATCGGATGCTCCCAAGCAGAATCTGCTTTCATCGCTGAACGCGACAGATCGCCATTGCATTCTCCAGTGCAGACGTTGGCGACACCACTGCAGCTGTCCCTGACGGTGTGCTGGAGTCAGAGGTAAACATGCCAGAGGTACACGTGCACGTAATTCTGCATCCAGTAGACGGTTGCGGATTGTTCGCACAGTCACCTCAGGTGCAACGGCAGCTCGGATTTGCGTCGCAGTGGATGTTCTGCTTGACAACGCCGCTCTTCTTATGCGTCGATCGGTCCGCTCATCAGTCCGTCTGTGATTTCCAGTTCCACGTCTTCTCGTGTGGGAATGTTCCTCGGACCATCTACGCCACCATCGTACCACCACCGATACTTCCCGTCCTGTGCGCTCCGCAATACGACGATACGACCACCCGGTCTCGCGGAGTCCGACTAGACGACCTCGCTCAAAGTCAGATAACTGCTGAAATTGTACACGTCTTCCATGTCCAGGCATTGCAGCTTCTTCAGGGTCTACGCACGTGTCCGTTTGTGACGTGACTGCACCACAGGACGCACATGAGATAAAAGCAGATAGCAGCGAGAGCATACGTCCGCGTAGCTCAGTTGGGAGAGCGACTTATTCCGGAATGAGAGGACGCGGGCCCGATGCCCGGCGTGGACAAAAATGACGGAGAAATTTACTTTGTTATAATGGCGCCCGAACTTCCCGGATGACCCGGCCGTTAAATTTCTCGCAATGGCGTGATGTTCCTTTTACACCGCGAGACAGGAAAAATAACAGAATCCCTTTTTCAGCGCTTCGAAAAATAAATGTGTGTGATGTTACGTTCCACACACCAAATTGACTGGAATTTCTCCCGTGTACGTTTTTCAGCGGATGACTGCCTACAGCGATACATGGTCCTGGCTGACCCGTAGGCCATGCCCCAGGTCCTCTTTCGGGGTAGGGGTGGGAGATGTGACGTGCCTGCTCCGCAGGACGCACATGAGATAAAGGCAGATAGCAGCGAGAGCATACGTCCGCGTAGCTCAGTTGGGTGAGCGACTTATTCCGGAATGAGGGGACCCGGGTTCGATGCCCGGCGTGGACAAAAATGACAGAGAAAGTTACTTCGTTATACTTTAATTTAACCTTCTTTTTGAGTTTCTGTGTTCTCATATAAATTTGGTTTTTTCTCGTTAAATATTTTCCGATTTAACGTCATAAAGCCCGACGAGCTTGAAGCTGGCAACGAGACAGTGGGTCAAAATGCAATCAAACATTAACAAAAAGGTCAATGAGCAAATGACAGACAGATGTAAAGATCGATTTTGTACAAGCAGATTGTATTCAGAGTTGAGGGCGATATTATGTGTTGAGGGCGATATGGTAAAAATCATCTATTGAGAGATGTTACAATACAATACAATTATTTTATCGCAGACATTTAAAATATACAGTCATATCAAAATGCAATACACCAGGAGGAATCTGAACATATTGGTTGTAAAGTGGTTCCCTCTATCAGATGTAAGAAAAGGAATAAAATATATAAAATATACACAGTCGAGTCACATTATTGTGACCACCTCCCACTTTTGACGTCAACAGCGCGTAGCCAATGAAAGAAGGCACATGTCGTGAGCTGGCTTGGAGCGTATGTAAGGTGTGCTGCAGGCATTGTGAAAACATATTCCTCATTGCTGTCATGGATAAAAGAACCGGTTTATCAGATTTGCAAAAAAGGATGATTATCGGCTTTCGGGACAAGGGTGGTGGTATTTCTGAAACAGCGCAGTTTGTGAACTGTTCGCGTGCTGGTGTAGTTAACGTATATCGTGACTGGAGAAATGGCACCATTGCGAATGAGCGACGTTGAAACTGCGCAGCACCACGTTCCATTAATATGAGAGGTGAACGTCGTCTGTGAAGGTGCGTGAGTGCCGATCGACGCGTTGCAGTGGAGCAACTCACTGGCCGAATGAACCACGGGGCTACCGGAAGTGCGTCTAAAACGACAGTTCAGCGAACCTTGCTGCGTATGGGGCTCCGATGCAGACAGATGGTCACTGCACCTATGCTAGCGAAGGTGTATCTGCAGAAAAGGCTCACATTTGCGCGTCAGTATCGGAATTGGACCTCCTCTGATTGGCAAAGGATTGCCTTCTCCGATTAGTCACGTTTTCTGCTTCATCGAACGGATAGACGTTGGCGTTTAAAGCGAGAAACTTCGGAGAACAAACAATCTTCAACCATTGCTGGAAGAACACAAGCTCGTGAAGGCAGCGTTATGGTCCGGGGAATGTTTTCGTAGCATTCTCTGGGCCCATTCATACCTGTGGAAGGCACTATGGACCGAATTCGTTATGAATCCATCCTTGCAGACCACGTACACCCATTCATGCTGATTGTTTTCCCAGGGGCGCATGGGATCTTCCAGCACGACAACGCCGCGAAGTGTCACACAGCTACAAATGTCCGAGAGTTGTTGGAAAAGCACTATGAAGACTTCAAAGTACTTCCCTGACCTCTAATTCCCCATACTTAAACCCGATTGAGCATCTGTGGGACCACCTCGATCGTGTTGTTCGTTCTATGGATCCTCCAACATACACCCTCCAGCAGATGTCAGATGCACTGCAGTCAGCATGGCTCCACACACCTGTGAACACCTTGCAGCACCTTATTGAGTCATTCCCAGCCTGTCTAGCTGCTGTCCGTACTGCACACGGCGGTTACTCTGGATATTAGCTGGTGGACATAATAATGTGACTTCTTGTATTTGTCATTTTCTTGTAGGACTTCCGTTCACAGTGAGTAGAGCTTAGGTCCCAGCCCCCTACAGCAAGATCGCCTTTTGGGCAGGACACAGAAACGGAAGGAATGAGAGCAAGTCTAGCGACTTTGACAGAACAGTTTGTACTGAGATTAGAGTACAGTAGATGGCGCCACCGTACAAGTACGATGTTGCACATAGAGGGGTGAAAAAATTGCAGGGGGGACATAAGAAAGTATACCCATTTAATCAGTGGGTCCAGATTGGGGGCCGTCACTTAACGTGCTCGTCCGATTCACGGCGGATATTCAGCGATTGTAAGTAAATCGCACCATCTCTGAAAGATCAGCCCAGGTTCGAACCTGAGGACCTTGCATCGATAGTCTGACTCGCTAACCACTAAGCCATCCGCGGCCCTAATAATGTGACTCGACCGTGTATTGGAAGAAGTCAAAAATGGATGACGGAAGTGTTTCGCTTCCAACGGCTATGCAAGTCATCGAAGAGGAATCGAACAACTTGCTGACAGGAATGATTGAAGATGATGCTTTGTTTTTGTTTTGTTTTTTGAGTAAGCGTCGTTGTTTATATGTAAATAATCGTTTCTCAGATACTTATCAATCCCTTTGAAAAATGCTGCATGTAAAATTGGGCACACACATTGGTTTTGTCATACTGAGTCACCACGATGAGGTCCAATAGTTGTGCAAGTCGTCAAATGATAACTGGGAAAGTGATATCATTTTCAAAACAAGTTAGTAAAATCATGCAATGCATTGATTATGATACACTTCCCAACATACCAGAAATCATTACTCAAGTTATTACTCAAGTTACGAGGATAATTGCTGTGGAACAAATCTCGCTCCTGTGCCCTGACCTTTGACCCCATTACGATGATATTCAACAGAACCGGTTCCATATACCTCCGGAACAACATACTAAAGCTTTGCCGCAGTCGAAGCATTTTTGCGTAAGTTATGACGCATAAAGGAAATGGAATAGATCCCGCTCCTATGTCCTGACGTTTGACCACATTTCGCTCATTTTCAATAGGGTTTGTTGCAGGTGGTCCCCTACCACATACTAAAATTTCATCGAAATCGAACCATTTTTAGTCAACTTATGAAGCATAAGGACAATGGAATGGATTCCGCTCCGCCGCCCCGGTGGCGCAGTGGTCTAAGGCGCTGGCCTCTGATCATTCGTCCGTAAGGGGTCCGGGTTCGAATCCCGGTCAGGCATGGATGTTGTGTTTGTCTTACGGCACTGGCTCTCTCCCTTCCCTGGAATCAGTGACCCTAAATTAGGGACGGGCGACTGCTTATAGCCCATTGAGTTGCTCACGGTGGTCGTTAAACCTCCAATCAAAAAAAAAAAAAAATGGATTCCGCTCCGATGTTTTGACCTTTGACCCCCATTTCACCCATTTTCAATAGGGTTCGTCCCCAGTGGTTCCGTACCACATACTAAAATTTCATCGAAATCCAACCACTTTTGCGCAAGTTATGGCGCACGAGAGCAATGGAATAGATCCCGCTCCTATGTCCTGACCTTAGAACCCATTTCGCCCATTTTCAATAGCGTTTGTCCGCAGGTGGTACCCTACAACATACTAACATTTTATCGAAATCGAACCATTTTTACGCAAGTTGTGACGCATGAGGGCAATGGAATAGATCCCGCTCCTAAGTCCTGACCTTTAAACCCATTTCGCCCATTTTCCATAGGGTTCGTCCGCAGGTGGTTCCCTGCAACATACTAAAATTTCATCGAAATCGAACCTTTTTTACCCAAGTTATGACGCATAAGAGCAATGGAATAGATTCCTCTGCTTGTCCTGACGTTTGACCCCATTTCGCCCATTTTCAATAGGGTTCGTCCTCAGGTTGTCCCCTACCACATACTAAAATTTCATCGAAATCGAACTATTTTCACGCGAGTTATCGTGCGGACGAGCAGACGAACAAAGCTGAGGCATATATGCTTCTTCAACCTACGGTTGGAAAGCGTAAAAAACCGGTTGGAGGCGGAACACATACTGGAATACGCCGTCACTTTTATTGAATTCTCAAGTGCTTTGCAGCCTGTAGAATCCTGAGCAAATGGAGCTTGTAGTGACCGCATCACTGATGGAGTATGAAAAAAAAGTGTATATCTGCCGTTGGTTGGGAAAGGAGCAACATTTAAGCTCCAGGAAGAGAGCGGTAAACTCGTAGGAGAGATGATGATATAGGCTTCAATTGCATAACTGTCATTAAGTGCTGGTAAAAAGTGGTTGCGAGAAACCACACAGAGTCGTCAGGAAAGAGTACGGTAGCTGGAGAAGATCACGATATGGGCGGATCGATTGATTAGTTTTGAAACACACGTTCACTGCCTGTGGTTAATCATGTACCAACAGCAAAGCTAGAAGCACCCTAAAAAAACGATTACACCAGCGAGTTACTCTTTATCGTGATGAGCTAAATCTAAACTTGATTCGTGGGGGTAGCATTCATTCTATTTACTTCATGCTATTGAAAGTATTATGTCGCTCAAATGAAAGTGGCAACGGCAGCATAGTGAAAAACGGCGCATGCGCGTGCGAGGCGGAAGTGGCCGAATACGATCGTTTAATAAGCAGCTTTTCTTCTGTAGCAGTCATTTTGTTTGACTGCAAGGAAATTCGCGCTGCTGTGAATAACGGATTCATCCAATCGTGCACACAGGGCACTGATTCAGTTTTTTAACGATGGAAGGAATTCTACGAACATTTAGCGGCGGATGCAGACCGTATACGGCGAGGAATGCGTGTCAAAACGTACCGTATTTCGATGGGCAGACATGTCTCGACCGGGGCGTATTTCGACAGGAGATGTCACGAGCTCAGGACCGCCGAGAAAGAAAATCGCAGAAGAAAACATCGCGGCGGTTAATGCTCACATTAAGGAGAATAGAAGAATAACTGTGCAACAGCTTTGCACTGCGTTGGAACTGAGCACAACTGTGCACACAATAGTCCATGAACACTTGTTGTAAAAACAGAAGTTTGTCCGTGACGACGATCAAATTCGCGCCCGCTTACTCCGGAGTAAGTTGTTCTCCCAACTACGCTACACGGACAGATTGTGTCGCTGCAGCTTTGTCGTCTTGAGACGAACTTTACTTCCTTCTGTAGTACGTCACATCATCTCCCTCTTAATTTTCTTTTATATGAAGCGAAATAGGAATTATTTTTTCGTTAATTCCAGAGTATGTGTTGAACAGACATCACACCTTTATAGAAGAACCCAACGGCCAGCGCATCCAGTTTTACGTTCGGGCGCCAATCTGAAAATACAAATTTTTCCGTAACGAGGATCGAAACCACGCCCCTTCACTCCGGAGTAAGTTGCTCTCCCAACTAAGCTACACGGACAGAATGTATCGCTGCATATTTGTCGTCTTGGCGCGTGCTTTACTTTACCTCTGTAGCACGTCACACATTTAGCTTACAGCAAGGTGAGTGTGGTGTGGGTTCCCAAATTGTTGTCAACAGAACATAAGGCTGAACGAATGGGCCTCTCCTTGGAAGAACTTGTTGCGCTACGAGAAGGAGGGTGAAATGTTCATTGACAGAATTGTGCCCGGTGATAAAACGTGGTGTCATCACTTTGAACCAGACCCTCGTCATCGCCCTCTCGTCGCAAATCACACAGGATCATCAACGCCGGTAATGTGATGCTCACCGTATTTTTTGGTCGCCACGGTCCAATACTGCTGGACTGGCTACCACCGGTCCCGGACGATTCGTCCAACGACGATTGGTCCAATGCCGATTCGTCCAAAGGGACGATTGATCCAATACCGATTGGTCCAATGTCCGATTCGTCCAATGGTACGATTGGTCCAACGCCGATTCGTCCAATGGTACGATTGGTCCAACGCCGATTCGTCCAATGGTATCATCTTACCAACGGTAAACTTTTTTATTTTCCAGAAAGGAATAATAATTTAAATTATTCTCCTCTTTATATCCTTTTGAAAGATAATTTCCGTATATTTGGTAATTGTAAACATTTTACATAAACCTGGTAAAAGGCATTCAATGGAGCATTTCTCAGCTGTTTGCCAAGCAGCTAGGCCGCGGGCCTTTTTAGAAGACTTTGAGTTACAACCTAGATATTTGGTATTGGTAAATATTCTATAAAACCTTATAAAAAGCACTCATCGAATCATTTCCCAGGTCTTTACAGGGCACCTAGGCCGCGGACCTTTCTAGAAGATTTTAAGTCACAACCTAGATATTTGGTATTTGTAAACATTTTATAAAACCTAATAAAAGGCACTCATCGTATCATTTCTCAGCTATCTAACAGGCACCTAGGTCGCGGGCCTTTTTAGGAGATTTTAAGTTACAACCTAGATATTTGGTATTTGTAAACATTTTATAAAACTTTATTAAAGGCACTCATCGTATCATTTCTGAGGTCTTTGCAAGGCACCTAGGCCGCAGTCCTATGAATTAATATTTCGTGCTTAAGTGAAAGCGCAATATTATTAACTTGATTTAATATTCAAACGTTATGAATATGACATTGGTAGAATAAAAAGTCCTAAAAAGGCCTAGGCCTAGAGCCTATGAATTAATATTTCGTGCCTAAGTAAAAGCTCAATATTATTAACTTGATTTGATATGTAAACGTTATGAATATGACATCGCTAGAATAAAAACTGTTGAAAAGGCCTAGGCCTAGGGTCTATGAATTAATATTTCGTGCTTAAGTAAAAGCGCAATATTATTAACTTGATTTAATATGTAAATGATATGAATATGACATCGGTAGAATATAAACTTTCTTTCTTTAATTCTCAACCAAAATAAGGATAAACCAAGTTACCGCAGGGATAACAGCTAGGCCTATGGCCTATGAATTAATATTTCGTGTTTAAGTAAAAGCGCAATATCATTAACTTGATTTGATATGTAAGTGTTATGAATATGACATCGCTGGAATAAAAACTGTTGAAAAGGCCTCTGTCCAAACTCCGACCAGTTGTTTCCATTGGGACGTTGGCGGAACCCCACTGCATTCTACAAACAGAAACGGAAAACTAGTATTTTTTATTATTTCATGCAAAAGAGAAACATTGAAGTTGATAGAACGGCTCGTACATCAGTAACTTCACACGGCAGCAAGGACAGTATAACAAAAAAACGCGATTCCAAAAAAAAAAAAAAAAAAAGAAAAGAAATCGGTAACCACAATATTACGTATGAAATGTAACATTATTTTACATTCTTTGGACTACCGGTACTTTCGTATAACATCGGAGATAGAATCAGAACAGATGAGACTTTTATAGCACGAGTAGCACTTCGGACAGATAGGACGGAATTGGACCAATCGTTCCATTGGACGAATTGACACTGGACCAATCGTACCATTGAACGAATCGTCCCTTTGGACGAATCGGCATTGGACCAATCGTCGTTGGACGAATCGTACCAGACCCGGCTACCTCACGGTGCAACAGTGAATGAGGAACGATACCTCGCAGGCGATCAAGTCAAAATGGCCTGGAAAGTTAACGAAAGGTGAGGTCCTCTTGCATGATAACACAACGCCGCATACCTCCAACGTTACACGCGCTAAACTTGACAAACTGCAATGGGATTGCTGCTGCATCCGCCCTACCGTCCGGCTATGTCGCCTTGCAACTACCACATTTTTGACCCCTAAAAAGACTTGAAAGGACGCCACTTTACAGATGAATGCGAGGTCAAACAGGAGTCATGTTTTGGTTCGCCCAGCAGCTGCCTCCATTCTTCGACCACCCCATCCGTTCACTAGTGTCAAGGTAGAATGCTTTGCCTAAATGTACATGGTGATTATTTCCAGTTTTAGCTTATCCACGTAAGTTACCACGTTCATTGCCACTTTGATTTGAGCGAGCCAAATACAATATGAGTAACCTTGTTAAATTTGCGACATTTCGTAGAAGCTAGGTGTACTAATAAGTTTCAAAGCGTTTTTTGTGTGACGCACGCAGCTGATTTGCATATCCGATATTCCCCTGCGTTGTTGTCATGTGACCGTAACTGGTCCAGAGTATAAAATGTGACACAAAAGTTTGCCCAACAGTCAAATGCACTTGCACATCGGTAGAGGAAGGATGGCACGCGATGCTGCATTCGTTACGAATTTAATCAAGGAAAACGTGCTGCAAAAGCTTGGGCATCGATCTGTTTTGTTCTGGGGGAGAATATTTTATCGAAAGGCACGTGTGAGTTTTGGTTTAGACGGTTTAAAGTGGGTGATTTTTATGTGAGCGATCGAGAACATATCAGAACTGCAAGCATTTCTGGATGAAAATTCGTGTCAACCGCAAAACAAACTAGCTGAACAACTGGGGGTAACTCAACAAACCATTTCCAATCGTTTACGCGGAATGGGAAAGATTCAGAAGGAAGGAAAATGGGTGTCACATGACCTGAGCCAGAGGAACAAGGACGAGCGTGTCATGAAGTGTTTGAATCTGTTGAATAAACAACACAGAAAGTATTTCCTGTAGAAAAGCCTTACGGGTGATGAAAAGTGGATAAAGTACGACAATTCCAAACGCAAAAAACACTGGGTAGACCCCGGTGAAGCAACGACTTCGACACCGAAACGCAATATTCTCCCCAAGAAAGTTTTGCTGTTCATCTGGTGGAATATGAAGGGTGTGCTCTATTATGAACTATTGGAACAGGATCAAACTGTTACTACTAATCGCTCCAAGCAACAATTGCTGCGATTGAACCAGGAAATTTGTCAGAAACGTCCATTCATAGGCAAAGAATTGCGTCCCGTGAAATTACTGCATGACAACGCTTGTCACGAAATCGGTCAAGGAAACGTTATTGACGCTTGGCTGGGAAGTTTTGGAGCACCCGGCGGATAGTCCCGACATAGCTATCATTTGTTCCGGTCGATGCAACATGGTTTGTCCGCTGTACGGATCCGAACATGTGACGAAGTGCAAAAATGGGTTGACGATTTCGTCGCGTCACACGACGAAGTGTTCTTCATGGCTGGAATCCGTCAGCTGCCCGACCGATATCGGAAGGTGATAGATAATGACGGCGCATATTTTGATTCGTAAAGGTATTGTTGTTTTCTCTCAAATTGCATGTTGCGTTGCCTTAAAGCGCTTTAAAACTTATTCGTACATGTGATGTATATTCTAAATTAATTTTCCTTTTTAGTTTCTTTCCCTATGCAAATCTTGAGTTTATTCTGTTATTCTTCACTGTTAACGGCCGCCCCGTTGGCGCAGTGGTCTTAGGCGCTGGCCTCTGATCATTCGTCCGTAAGGGGTCCGAGTTCGAATCCCGGTCAGGCATGGATGTTGTGTTTGTCTTAAGGCACTGGCTCTCTCCCTTCCCTGGAACCAGTGACCCTAAATTAGGGACGGGCGACTGCTTATAGCCCATTGAGTTGCTCACCGTGGTCGTTAAACCTCCAATCAACCACACTCTTAACGTGATATTTTTCTCTCAAACGAATACGTTTGGCAACACAACTGAGGTTGAGTGAACATGACGTATGCCTGAGTTTTGATAAGAACAAGAGATAAAAACGACGACTAATCTATTGCTTGAGCGCGTTGGGTTCTAAACCGATTATTGAAAGGAGCGTTGTGTTAAAGAGTTGTGTGGTGTGTGGAGAGTTTAGTGCAATGTGCTATGCTACGATGTGTTTGCTACATCCTGAATAAAGCATCTTTCTCCGTAAGTGTGACTTCTGTTGTTCACATGTTTCGTCTGGCCGTTAAGGTTTCTTTCATTTAGGAACTATTTCTTAGTATCTTGCTGTTTTAAATTAACGTAGAAATAAGACAAGACTTCTACGTCATATACACCTAATATTTGACTCTTTGAACGGGTTTCATCAAACAGGAGTGAGTAAATTCCAAATTTTAGTTTCCAAACTGTTTTTCTAGAATTTTTTTTTCTTTCACTTGCGTGAATTTCTGAAATTGAATGTTGTGTCAATATAAGCCAGTTTTGTAGAAGTCTTGCTGGCTATTGGTATTTTATAGTAATAGGGCAATATGCCTGCAAAAACCTTCAAGCACAGTATCGTGCATAAAATAGCAACAGGGGGGTTACGAAATCCCCATACTCATTAAGTAGATCAGCCTCTTTCAGCTACGAATCAAAATTTGTAACCATAACTTAAGGGGGTTTGGTAGATTGTATCTTGGCCATGTTAATTGTAACATATTGAAGACCTGTTATCTCAGGAACCACTGGAAACAATTGGCTGAAATTTTCGGGGTTGTTTGCTACATACTACTACACACTTTAACACAAGGCTTTCTTAAAATTAATTTAGTTGTCATTGTATGATTCCTATTTCAGGAACCACTAAAAACGTTGTAAAAAATGAAGCATAAAAATGTATAAAAGGATACCAAAACATCGCATCTTGTGTTAAAGTCTGTAGATACAAGAGATAAATCTTTGGTCCAAATTTGAAAGCTGTACATTTTTAAGTTTCTTAGATAACGGGTCATTAATGTTCAAAAATACAACTCTCGGAAATATGCAATTGGAGTTTATTGAGCTAACGCTTACCATAAAACAGTAGATTCAGTGCATTCCAGCACCATAGGAGGGGTTATCTGGTCCCTCTTCTTCATGGAACTCTTCTTCAAGCTTCCTCTTGGCACTTGCAAGCTGTTGTCTAGCTTTTTTATGGAGTGTGGATAACATACGCTCACCCCTTCTCACCCGCAGACTATGGACCATAGGAGGGGTTATCTGGTCCCTCTTCTTCATGGAACTCTTCTTGAAGCTTCCTCTTGGCACTTGCAGGCTGTTGTCTAGCTTCTTTATGGAGTGTGGACAACATACGCTCACCCCTTCTCACCCGCAGACTATGGACCATAGGAGGGGTTATCTGGTCCCTCTTCTTCATGGAACTCTTCTTCAAGCTTCCTCTTGGCACTTGCAGGCTGTTGTCTAGCTTCTTTATGGAGTGTGGACAACATACGCTCACCCCTTCTCACCCGCAGACTATGGACCATAGGAGGGGTTATCTGGTCCCTCTTCTTCATGGAACTCTTCTTCAAGCTTCCTCTTGGCACTTGCACGCTGTTGTCTAGCTTTTTTATGGAGTGTGGATAACATACGCTCACCCCTTCTCACCCGCAGACTATGGACCATAGGAGGGGTTATCTGGTCCCTCTTCTTCATGGAACTCTTCTTCAAGCTTCCTCTTGGCACTTGCACGCTGTTGTCAAGCTTTTTTATGGAGTGTGGACAACATACGCTCACCCCTTCTCACCCGCAGACTATGGACCATAGGAGGGGTTATCTGGTCCCTCTTCTTCATGGAACTCTTCTTCAAGCTTCCTCTTGGCACTTGCACGCTGTTATCTAGCTTTTTTATGGAGTGTGGACAACATACGCTCACCCCTTCTCACCCGCAGACTATGGAGCTCCGCCAGAACTGATCCCGTATTCTTTGCTAACAATGATCCCAAGCTGTTTCAAAACCATGCATCTAGATATATTCCCTTTGTTAAAGTTTAGGATGGCATCATACACTGCAAATACCATAGTGCGAAACCCTACAAAGTCAGTTTTCGGTACTCTTCACCAAATGACCATACTCAGAGATTCGTTGGGGTTTTGAATTTTTCCATGCAGGCATTTTTTAAACAGTGCGGGGTTAGCCAGATCCTGAAATATGGGCTTTCTTTTTTTTTTGTCCTAAGAACTGTGGAATATGTAGTACTATAAGAAAAACGATATAACGTAAGATCAAAGGAGGGCAACTGGCGAAAAACCGCCTGACATGTACTCACATTTGTGGTCATAATTTTTGTTCTATCAGTAGGATAAGTACAAATGAGGTGTCAAATTAAAGCCAATGATTCATGCAATGGAAATATTCAATAATACAAAAAATCGATTTTTGTGCCCATATTAACCTACCGAACCTCCTTAACAAGACTGACTGTGAAAGGCGGATCTGAGATTTGCAAAGCTGAAGGATCAGTTTTTCCCACATCCGCTCTGTAAAGTTGTTGAGAAATTCAGATCTGCGGCGTGCAAAGACAAATTGTGAAATATAAATCCGTTGGATACAAAGATTAATGACGAGCATAAAGTTTCTAATTACGCGCAAAAGACGAGATTGTGATCACCTTTGAAAAACTAACAAGCTATATAAAAAAGCCTCTCCGGGGACCAAGGTTGTTTTAAAGTTTTCTTTTTTTTTTTTTTGCATCCACACCAAGCGTTGTTTTAAATCGAAATCTTACAGCTCTTTTAAGAGCAGCATAACAATAATGAGATTCAACTATGTGACTGCATTCTACGTCACAGCGGGGGCATTCTTTTGTTCTAGCAAGGATACTTCAAAAAATCATTATTAATTTGTCAGAAATTAATAGCAATATCTTAACGTTTCTTTCAGTACAATCATTAGTCTCCGTTTACCAAAGTAATTTAATACTTCACTTACTGAGTAAAAGGAAAATTATAACCGGGAAATATCTGCGGGGGGGGGATGAAATAGAATGCGATATCTCATTTCAAAAGCAAGAGGGGAATGCAAGCACTGAAGCTACGTAAGTGGAGACAAAGGGACATTTGCACTTAGAGAACTAGCTCAATTATTACGGATAATGAAGGATGTAAAGTCGGATGATACAGGTAGAAGTCAAGTGGAGTGGAAAGCAATTAGGTCAGCCTTGTGAAGCTAATTCTAGCCTGGGCGAAAAAGAAGCTGCTTTTGTAACACAAAGAAAGAGAAATAAGCTGGGTAGAATGCAAATGAAGTAAGGTGGTTTATGTCATCATTAAATGAAAACGTGGGTAACTACTGGGCAGGGGATGTCTTCGACAACCTGTGGGACTTCGCTGTCCTTTTTTAAGTTAAGTAGGATTTTAATCATTCTTTTACCATCAATTTCCTTGGAAGAATTTTCTCATTATATTGTTGAAGGCATTTTTTTCTTTTTTGATTGTATCAGGCTTCTATTTTGAGCCATCTTCGTGTATGTTATAGCTTTCAAAATGGCGACTGATGTATCGCGGCAGAAATTTCCACTGATGAGTTTTTTATTGCTGGTTTATCATCATTTGACGGCGAAATACAAAAGGTGTGTCAAACGTTTTCCAATATTTGGATCAGTTTATGTCTTGATACGTACCTGTACGACGAAAGCTGACTAGCATTCAAAGTACACTGAAGTGCCAGAAAAACAGGTACACCAGTCTAATAATTGGTAGGTCCCCCACGGAAGCGCAGGAGTGCAGAAATACGACTGGGCATGGACTCCACTAGTTTCTGGAAATCTGCTGTAGGCAATGCACACCATACATCCTGCAGAGCGTTCCACAATTTGGGTGTATTCCGAGGTCTCGGATTCCTGTGTTCGATAGCGCGTTGCATGGCATCCCAAATGTGTTTCATCACGTTCAGATCTAGGAATTTGGGAGGGAATTGCAACACCCCAAACTCAAATGAATTCTCCTCTAACCACAATGTTGCGTCCCGACACTTGTGTGGAGGTGCATTGTCCTGTTGGAACAGGCCCAACCCATCAGCATGAATGCAGGACATGAACGGGTGTACCTATCCAGAAAGGATGCGCACATAGCGTTGGCCGGTCACAGACATTTGTAGACGTACCAGGGGTCCCAGTGAAGTCCAGCTAAATACACTTCATACCATTATGGACCCTCCAACATCCGGTGCAGTTCCTTGTTAACAGGCGGATCCATAGCTTCATGGGGTTTGCGCCACACACGAATCCTTCCATCTGCCCGATACAGTTGGAAATGCGACTCGTCAGAACAGGCTACTTGTTTCCAGTCATCAAGTGTCCAGTGGCGGTGTTGCCGTGCACAAGCGATGCGCAGAGCTCTGTGTCGTGCACCCATCAAGGATACTCGAGGTGGGCGTCGGCTCCCAAAACCCATATCGTGCAGGGTACGTTGCACAGTTCGGACGCTGATGCTTGTTGAGGCTCCAGCATCGAATTCCGATGCTACCTGCGAGAGTGTTGCGTGAAACGATTCTTGACAGCCGACGATGGTCACGTTCACCCAATGTCTTTCTACGGCCACACTGGTATCGTAGGTGGGAGGTTTTGCAGGAATTCTTGTAGTCACGGTACACCCTTACAATGAACATCAGTGAAAATCCGAACTTCGTTTCTACCTCCGAAATACTATGGCCCATCTCACGAGCGCCAACTATGACACCACGTTGAAAATCGCTTAAATCATTATTACTTGTCATTCTCATGCCGAAAACAGCTCTGACAGGTGGCAAGGATGTCTATCGCTTTATGTACGCACTGGCGGATGCAACCGAGTACGCGAATAGGTGACGTTGCCATTCATTTTGCATAAGCTAGTCTGTACCAGTTTTTCTGGCACTTCAGTGTACAGGCATTGTGTTGCACCCTCTTCAGCCATCTGTCTGCCAGTTCTTCGATTCCGCGGCGGTAACAGTTCTTGTCCTTCGAGGCGAAGATCTCCTTCACCCCAACTGCCACCTCCTCCTGGTTGGTGAAGTGCCGCCCACAAAGGAAGTGGGCCATGGACCGGAACAAGTAATAATCCGACGAAGCAAGGTCCGGACTATGTGCTGGTTGTGGCATCAGTTTGATGCCCTCAAGTTCCTGGAGTTTTGCCCGGGTCGTTCACGCAGTATGAGGCCTAGCGTTGTCCTGCTGTAGGAGAGTGCGATTTCTGTTCACCAGTGTCGGGTAGTTCTCCAAAACGGCATACATACGCTCCAGCTGTTCAGAGTTGAGGTTGGAGTCGATGGTCCGACCGTGTGGATCAAATTCGTAATGGATTATCCCCTCGAAATTCCACCAGACGCAGAGCATCACCTCGTGCTCGAAGCGCCCACGTTTGGAAACAGGTTCAGGAAGCTGGGCTGGGCTCAACCACTGCCGTTGTGTGTTATGATTAAGGAAATAGACCCACTTTTCATCGTACGTAACAATTATCTCGATGAAACGTATATCTATGGGCAGGCATGTTTCGACAGTGGCGTGAGTTGACAGCAGATGTTCGGAGGTCAGGACAACCGAAAAGGGAAAACACAGAAGAAAACATCGCGGCGGTTGATGCTCACATGAAGGAGAATAGGAGAATAACTGCGCAACAGCTTTGTGCTGCGTTGGAACTCAGCACAACGGTGCACACAACAGTCCATAAACACTTGTGAAAACAGAAGTTTGTCCGCACCCCCTCACTCCGGAGTAAGTTGCCCTCCCAACTAAGCTACACGGACAGAATGTATCGCAGCAGATTTGTCGTCTTGACATGTGCTTTACCTCAGTAGTAAGTCACATCATCTCCCTCTTAATGTTTTTATATTCGAAGTTAAGTAGGAATTTTTTCATTAATTCCAGGATATGTGCGGAACAAACATCGCACATTTTTCGAAGAACCCAACGCCCAGTACTGGAAGTACTGCCCGTTGGGTTTTTCGAAAAATTGTTGGGTTATTTTTGGGTTCTTCTAGGAGTTTCGTGCGCACTTCCTCTCCGCAGTTCGCTTCAGCTGGTGTCAGTTCGTGAAGAACAATGAAGCAGCTCCTGTAGACCTTGCCCAAGTCTTGAAATGACGAACCACGGTGGTCTGTGATATGCTCAGCTCGCCTGATAATCTCCGAATGCTGGTTGTCGGATTTGTCTCTGCGGGCTGGCACACAGCCTCCGAATCCACGGTTCGCGGCCTACCTGATCGTCGAGGTGTCTGCCACCTGAGAGAAATTTCTTGAACTATGTGGTTGCGGTGCTGTGGTCCACGGAACCTCTCCCTTTCGCATGACAAATACTTCGTATTGCTTGAGCAGCGTTAAAGCCGAGTTCAAACTCGTAAAGCAAAAGTTCCCTAATCAGCCGGTTGTGGCTGTTCATCTTTTAGGCGTCCCAACCACAGACAGAACGACGACATGCAATGTTGTTCACAGCAGCGAGTGCCACTTTATATCCCTTTCGACTGACTGCAGTGCGCGACTTGAACTAGTTTAAACACGTGACGTACCCGCCGCAGAACATGCGTTTATGCAAATATTGTAAAACTTTCGGCTCACCCTCGCTAATCTTTAGTAAAGGATAAATAGAAACGCTGTTTGGGCCGAGTAGAATCTCTGGACATAACATGAATGTTGGGCATCTTGTTCGCGGGTTTGTGTCCTCCCTGTAATTTGTGACTCTAAATGAAGAAAGGTAGACTCCTTATAGTCTGAGATGCTTGCTCATGGTCGTTAAAACCCAAAACACAATCATAATATATAATTTGCTAGAGCCCTCCTCCTCCAGCGTGCCACTTTTTGAGTCGTCATAGCAACAACCGAGAAACAAATGTTTGTGTCGCCACGCTTAGCTTTTCGCGTAGGTGACATCATCACCTACACGCGCACAGATCAAGGGGAAAATCACTTTGTTTTGTTGTCATAGCAACAAAGAGCACAGCTGCTGGTGTGGCGTCATCTAATCCAAATCATTATCCCATGACGTCAGAGATGCGTTACGTCACACGGTCAACTCTTTAGAGATACGAAAACTTTACATCAGGAATTTTGGTTCACTACCTAAACCGGTGTTTAGCCATCTGTATCTGGCAACGCCAAGAGTACGACGATCTGTCGACGTCAAGATAAAAATTGTTCACGGAAAAGAACAGGTGAAATTGATACAGGGTTTTTTTTTTTTTTTGATTGGAGGTTTAACGACCACCGTGAGCAACTCAATGGGCTATAAGCAGTCGCCCGTCCCTAATTTAGGGTCACTGGTTCCAGGGAAGGGAGAGAGCCAGTGCCGTAAGACAAACACAACATCCATGCCTGACCGGGATTCGAACCCGGACCACTTACGGACGAATGATCAGAGGCCAGCGCCTTAGACCACTGCGCCACCGGGGCGGCCTGATACAGGGTTCACAGTCAGTGTATAAGAAAAATGTTGTGTACAAGGAAGTGTTGACGAAATAGGGAATAAAGGTTTTACAAAACACATAACAAACAGGCAGCCAGTCGTATCAAATTCCATAACCGACTGCTCGGGAAATTTTCAGAAAGCTGTGAGCCAACGTCGCCATCTATTGACGTGGAACACAAAAACTCAATATCATAAATTTTAACTCAAAAACGTCTGTGTCATAAATTTTAATTTTTCCCTGTCATTATTAACGGGCTTTCATCTAGTATGAATAATAAATTACAATATTGTAGGTTGCACACAACGATTTCAGTAAGAGCTCTGCAGATTCCCTGGGTCTCTTAACCGTGAAGCCACAACGTGTGGGAATTTTAATTTTGTTTACAATGCCCTAGGGAGTTTTGTTGAGTTTCAGCTGTGTGATAGTCTTGAATTCCAGTCGTGGCCAAAAAGTCCGGCACCAGTAGACCGAAAGTCAATTTTTGATGTTTGAAGTCAACTTATACAGCGTAATGGTAAAGTCAAGAATACGTATTATACATCATTTAAAGGACATTGTATGCTGAATTCAAATATTTTTACAGTTTGGAAGAAGTGAAGTTACAAGCAAAAATACAGCGTCTAGTCATAAAAAGCAAAAAATAGTGGGATTAGTGTACAGTGCATTTAACGTAAAATTACTGTACAGTACATTATTGAAACTTGCAGGACACTTGAAATAACTGACCAACAAACAAAATACGCTTTAACATTTAATTGGATAACCACGGTTTCTCAGCAACAAAGTTCACCTTCTTGGCATGGAACTAATGAGCTTCTCTAGTTGTCCATTGGTGCCAAAATTGCTGTTAAATGTGGCTGTGATCATTCCACTGTCTTGCACATCATTAAAAGAGTTGCAGAAACTGGATGTGTGGGAAACAGAAAAAAGAACAGGTCGACCAAGACTGTGTACTGAACGTGATGATCGCATGTTGGTTCGTCGTTCCTTAAAATCAAGGTTTAAAACCGCCACGGATTTAAGAAGTGAGTGGGAGAATGAAGTAGGAATGATTACAGCTGCACGTACATTTCGTCGTAGGCTACAGGAAAATGGACTGACTGCACGAGAATCTTTCCTTACTGAACAACAACGTCTCAAAAGAATTGCTTGGGCCACGGGACACAAGAATTGGACTGTTGATGAATGGACAAATGTTATCTTCAGTGATGAAACAACTGTTACCATTTCCTCGAATAATGGAAATAATTAAGTATGTCTTCGGGCTGGTGAAAGATATAAGGCATGCTGCACCCAGCCTGCAATCAAACACCCAGATTCGGTGATGTTATGGTCCTGTACTTCAGCCAGTGGTGTTGGCCGTCTGCACATTGTTGATGGCACATTGAATGGATCGAAATATGTGGATATTTTGGAGTCCAAATTTGCACAAGATATGGGCTTGCGGAGTTTCATCTTTCAGGACGATAATGCGCCATGTCATCGGTCAAAGTTGGTTGACGAGTGGTTTCAGCGAAAAGCTATAAGAAAACTTCAGTGGCCGGCACAGTCACCGGATCTTAATCCCAATAAGAATCTCTGAGAGATATTAAAGCAAAAGATCCTTCAACAAGAACCCACATCTAAAACAGCATTAATTAAGTCTGTATCACCAATGGACAACTAGAGAAGCTCATTAGTTCCACGCCAAGAAGCTGAATTATGCGTATTTGGTGTATGGCTATGCCGATGGTCACTGCTCTGTCATCAGGACACCGTTCATCATCAGGCCCTGCATTTGTGTACGGGTGCATGCAAAATAGAAGAACCGTCGCTGGCTTTGCATATTCTGCGGCTGTCACTTCATTTCTATCTGAAGTTGCGATGACTACTAACGTAGATCATCTGTTATACGCTGAAGTTTTTAACCCCCACTATCATCGTCGTCTCGAGAATCAGCCTTCGTCTTTGGCAAATCTCAGACTGCGGATATCTGGCATTGTTCGAGAAGCAGGAATCAACTTCTCGTGGATCGTAAAAGGAATCAACTCTGGGTAGATCGTGCTGTTTCCGGACTTTTCCCGGCACCCTTTTATACTTCTCTTACTCCATGATCAAAAACCTTTACCCTTGCGTCAATGTTCCAGAAGATGTGTACTCAGCAACTCTTACTCCATTTCGACTACGTACCTATATTCAAAACAAACGGAATCCTAGGATCAGCTCCTTTTTGTGTCTATGACGTTTACCCTAACTGGATTCTACCTGAGGCTACGGTCTTTACAGGGAATATACGTACATATGTGACCACAAGCTAATATCGAGCCACATTATTGTGAGCACAAGCTAATATCGAGCCACATTATTGTGACCATAAGCTAATATCGAGCCACATTATTGGGACCACAAGCTAATATCGAGCCACATTATTTTGACCACAAGCTAATATCGAGCCACATTATTCTGACCCCAAGCTAATATCGAGCCACATTATTCTGACCACAAGCTAATATCGAGCCACATTATTGGGACCACAAGCTAATATCGAGCCACATTATTTTGACCACAAGCTAATATCGAGCCACATTATTCTGACCCCAAGCTAATATCGAGCCACATTATTCTGACCACAAGCTAATATCGAGCCACATTATTGGGACCACAAGCTAATATCGAGCCACATTATTGGGACCACAAGCTAATATCGAGCCACATTATTTTGACCACAAGCTAATATCGAGCCACATTATTCTGACCCCAAGCTAATATCGAGCCACATTATTCTGACCACAAGCTAATATCGAGCCACATTATTGGGACCACAAGCTAATATCGAGCCACATTATTTTGACCACAAGCTAATATCGAGCCACATTATTCTGACCCCAAGCTAATATCGAGCCACATTATTCTGACCACAAGCTAATATCGAGCCACATTATTGTGACCACCAGCTGATATCCAGAGTAACCGCCGTGTGCAGCGCGGAGAGTAGCTAGACGGGCTGGGAGTGACTCAATAAGGTACTGGAAGATGTTCAACAGGTATGTGGAGCCATTCTGATCGCAATGCATCGGATAACTGCTGGAGGGTGCGTGGTGGAGGATCCATAGAGCGAACAACATGATTGAGGTGGTCCCATAGATGCTTAATTGCGTTTACGTCTGGGGAATTAGGGGGCCAGGGAAGTACTTTGAAGTCTTCATCGTGCTATTCCTACCACTCTCGGATATTTTTAGCTGTGTGACACGTCGCATTGTCGTGCTGGGAGATCCCGTCCGCCCCCAGGGAAGACAATCAGCATGTATGGGTGTACGTGGTTTGCAAGGATGGATTCATAACGAATTTGGTCCATGGTGTCTTCCACAGGTATGAGTGGAGCCTGGAAATGCCACGGAAAGATTCCTTAGTGTTCTTCCAGCAATGGTTGAAGAGTGTTTGTTCTCCGATATTTCTCGCCTTATACGCCAACGTCCATCCGTTCGATGAAGCAGAGAACGTGACTCATCGGAGAAGGCAATCATTTGCTAATCAGCGGAGGTCCGATTCCGATACTGCCGTGAAAATGTAAGCCTTTTCTGCCTATGCACTTTCATTAGCATAGGTGCGGTGATCGTCCGTCTCCATCGGAGCACCATACGCAGCAGGGTTTGCTGAACTGTCATTTTAGACACACTTCCGGTAGCCCGCTGGTTCATTCGGCTAGTGAGATGTTCCAATGTAGCATGTTGATCGGCCCTCACGCACTCCGAAGCCGGCGTTCACCTCTCACATCAGTGGCACGTGGGGCTCCTCAGTTTCCACGTCGCTTATTCGCAATGGGGCCATTTCTCCAATCATGATGCACTTTAACCACAGTAGCACGCGAACAGTTCACAAACTGCGCTGTTTCAGAAATATTGCCACCCTTGGCCCGAAAGCCGATAATAATCCCTTTCTGCAAATCTGATGAATCGCTCTTTTTTCGATGGCAGCAATGAACGATATGTTTTCAGAATGCCTACAGCACACCTTATATACCCTCCAAGCCAGCTCACGACACGTGCCTTCTTTCGTTGGCTACGCGCTGGTAACGTCAAATGTAGGGGGTGGTCAAAATAATGTGACTCGACTGGGTATATGGTGTGTACCTTGCATTTTGTCACGAGTAGTCGAAACTTCATATAACATGAATTTGTTGATCATGTATGTCTTCGAGTACCAATCAATCATATTCTTCACTTACTATATCCAAAGGTATTGTCCAACACCAAATGGAAACGATACTTGACAATGAACATTACACCATTCTACACTGCTGGCCATTGAAAGTGCAACACCAAGAAGATCGCATACCATGGCCTCGAAATTTGTCAGAACACGAGCACACATGTAAATGATTAACCGGGCCGCAGATATGGAAATCATATGGCGTAGTAACGCCCTCTGAAAATCGTGTAAGAGGGATGAACAAGGAGCTTGTGTTAGGCACTCGAAGTGTGTTTGCTCGCCGTTCCGGGCCACGGATAGCTGCGGCATACCCCGTCGAAGACAACGGCAACCCTACCAGCACGTCTCCATCTTCGATCGCGGGAGAATTGTGGCATATCGGGATTTCGGATTATCACTCAGAGACATTGGTGCTCGTGTGGGACGGCATGCGACCACGCTGGAGAAAATATTCAGTCAGTGGGTAGCGGAGGAACGAACACACCGACGTGCGGGAACCCAACGGCCCCGTCACGCCACCGAACGAGAGGACCGACAGTTGTTGATTACGGCTCTGACGGATCGTACAGCCACATCGAATACCGTGGCTCAATAGCTTGGGTGTGCGGTACAACACCCAGTCTCCGCATAGATGGTTTGACGTCGTCTGAAGCAGCGGGGCATTTTTGCACGGCGCCCATTGCTTCGGTTACCTTTGACTGTAAAACACCGGCGTCTGCGACTGCAATGGTGCCAATTACGTTGCATGGGGGAGAGAATGGCAGGCGTCGTGGCGCAGTGGTCTAAGCAATGGCTTCTGATCATTCGTCCGACAGGGGTCCGGGTTCGAATCCCGGTGAGGCATGGATGTTCTGTTTGTCTCACGGCACTGGCTCTCTCCCTTCCCTGGAGCCAGTTGCCCTAAATTATGGACAGGCGACAGCTTATAGCCCATTGAGTTGCTCACGGTGGTCGTTAAACCTCCAACAACAAAAAAAATGGCAGGCATCATGTTTTCCTACGGATCCCACTTCAATTTGCAGCACCATTATGAACGAATCCGTGTCTGGCGGTACCGCGGCGACCGGCTAAAGGAGTCAGACGTGCCTGCCCGCAGGACACACATGAGATAAAGGCAGATAGCAGCGAGAACATACGTCTGCGTAGCTCAGTTGGTAGAGCGACTTATTCCGGAATAAGGGGACTCGGGTTTGATGCCCGGCGTGGACAAAAATGACGGAGAAATTCACTTCTTTATATTGGCGCCCGAACTACAAGACTGACTTGGCCGTTAAAGTTCTAGCAATGGTGTGATGTTCTTTCCACACCGCGAGGAAAAATAAGAGAATCCCATCTTCAGCGCTTCGAAAAATAGATGTGTGTGATATTACGTTTCACACACCCAAATTACCTGGGATATCTCCAACGTACGATCTTCAGCAGATGATTGCCTACAGCGACACATGGTCTCAGCTGACCCGTGGTATATGACCTCGGCCCCCTTTCGGGGGGGGGAGACGTAACGTGCCTGCCCCGCAGGACGCACATGAGATAAAGGCAGATAGCAGCGAGAACATGCGTCTGCGTAGCACAGTTGGTAGATCTACTTATTCCGGAATAAGGGGACTCGGGTTCGATGCCCGGCGTGGACAAAAATGACGAAGAAATGGACTTCGTTATAAGTCCTGCATTGCACCATACCGTCCCGGCACCCGGCGTTACGGTATGAGTGCCATTGGATTCAACTCCCATACGCGCCTCGTCCCCATTACCGGTACGATGAACAGCCATCGTTAGATCACTGAGGTGTTGGAGCCTGTTGTTGCACCATATCATCAAGGATTGTCTGGTACCATTTACCAACAGGATAATGCGCGACCGCATGTGGCACGCAACGCCTAAGACTTCCTGGGTTGTCACCATGTGCCACGCCTTCCTTGGCCCGCGCGGTCTCCTGGCATGTCCCCTATTGCGCACGTGTAGTCCATGGTCGCCGGGCAACGGGCATGCCAGCAACCACCTCCGGCTACAACGGAGGAACTGTGGCATCGTATAGAAGCTGCGTGGATGGACATTTTCCAAACACACATCCAACGCCTCTTCCTACCGATGCTGGACCGTGTGGCAGCTGTAACTTTGTCCCATGCTTGCTACACCAGATTCTGATTGTTATGTGTTCGCCTTGTCTCACCGTGCTGTATTTGTAATCGATTAAACCTTGTATCATCTGGTTTCTGTACAATAAATGTGACTTTGATATCTCTTGTCTTTCATGGTGTTGCACTTTTAATTTCCAGCAGTGTATTTATTTCATTGATCATCTTTATTCCGGCACTGCTTCAACTATGTCAAATGATACGTAGTGCATAATACACTGCCGGACAATTGCTAAGGACGGATGACAATAGCAACGATAGCAACCATAAAATGGAAGGCAGGAAAATGTGGAAATTAGCATAATTGCGGGATACAGTAAGACGTGTTGTGCGTATGCAAATTTTGGATTGCCGAACTTGTTCGTGACGTCATAGCGCTGATAACAGATATAAAGGATTTGACGCGTATTGACCGTTGTTGTTCAAACGCAAAGTTGAAAGGGAAAGAATCAATTGACGAACTTGCAATTTTCAGTATGTCTTCCCGACATCACCTAGATGATTTTACGCGTGGTCGTATTATTGGCAAGACTGAAGAAGGGCGAAAAATAACAGATGTTGCCAGGGAGTTCGACGTCAGCCAAAGTGTTGTTTCAAGGCTTTGGAAATCATTTCAAACAAACGGAGAGTGTAGCAAACGTCACGGGGGAGGTCGTGTTCGCAGTACGACACCTGCAGAAGATCGGTACATAGTGCTATCAACAAAAAGACACCGGCGCAGCTTAGCTAGTGAGGTAGCAAATCAGTTTATGGCTGCTACTGGCAAGCGGATCTCCCGAAAAACTGTCGCCAGACGTTTGCATGAAGGAGGACGAAACGCCCGCCGTCCTGTTGTGTGCATCCCATTGTCCAGACGTCACCGTACCACCCGTTTACAATGGTGCCATCAACATCGCAATTGGACTGATAACGACTGGTCTGCTGTCCTCTTCTCAGATGAGAGTAGATACAGTCTATCGTCTGATTGTCGACGACAACTGATCTGGTGTGATAGTGGTACTACATATTGTCCAGCAAACACACAGGAAAGGGATCGATATCCGACATGTAGTGTCATGGTATGGGCTGGCATCATGATCAATGGCCGTACGTCCCTCTATGTGTTTCTAACTTGGACTATGACTGGCCAACGATACATTAATGATGTTCTGCTACCTCATGTTCGCATGTTCCGTGGTGCTGTCGGTGATAGATTCATTTTCATGGACGACAACGCAACATGTCATCGAACAGTCGCTGTCCAGGAGTGTCTTGAGAGCGAGGATATTCAACGCCTCGTATGGCCAGCACGTTCTCCAGATCTGAATCCCATTGAAAATGTGTGGGATGCTTTCAGGAGGAGTCTTGCTGGTCGCCAATGCCCTCCAATAAACAAGGACACCCTCATCCGTGCACTGACAGAGGAATGGGATAAATTACCCCAACAGCTGCTTGATAATGTTGTGCAAAGCATGACACGACGTGTGGAATCTTGCATCGCCCTCCATGGTGGCCATATCCCGTATTGACATCTTACGCCGGAACGCCTGCGGACGGTAATTGCATTTTTTTCACGTTTACGTATTCTGCAGAAAATGGCCTGTTTGTCCCTTGAACACGTTCCAAAGCCTTCTGGATTTCAGAGCACAATAAATTGTCTTTCTTGTAATGTCCTGGCATTCTGACATTATTTTATTTCACTTGGCATTCAACCACACTTACTTTTTTGTGCGCTATATAGCCGTTTATGATCCGTCCTTAGCAATTGTCCAGCAGTGTATGATTGTGCTCCAGCATTTGTAAATGGCATAGATGCAATGCTTCTTGTCTTATCACGTACCTCATGAACAGACAACGTCTTCTAAAAACATTTAAAGAAGACAACGTCTTCTAAAACACTTAAAACACTAGAAGAGCTAAAATTCATGGAATAGCAGTATGCAAATTTTTAACTGGCGCTGTCGTCATACAAAAACTTCGACGCATGCCACTATTTTTATCTGTTGCCAACTGCAATCTTGTGAGGTCAGGCTGAACAACCGCCAGTAGGATTGTGACAAGCCGGCGTGAATTATCGGAGTTTGAATGAACGAGGCAAGAAGTGGGAGCCAGACGGATAAGAAATTCAATTTACGAAGTTGTGCGAACATTCCTTGATCCACGGTGTCACGTGTGTACCGAAAATATCTAATGAAACGCATTACAACCCACCGTGGATATCGCAATGGTCGAACACTGGTGCTCAATGACCGTGAACAGCGCCGTCTGACTAGGATTGTCCATGCCAACAGACAAGCGACACTGGCTCAAAACACATCCACATTCAATGCAAGAGGTACGAGGGACGTATCTATCAGGTCAGTGCAACGTAATTTAGTGTCTATGGGGTATCGCAGCAGAAGACCCACCAGAGTGCCTTTGTTAACACCACGACATCGGACACACCACCTCACTTGGGCTCGTGAACATGCTAATTGGACCCTGGAAGAATGGCAACATGTGGCGTGGTCCGATGAGTCACGTTTCCAGTTGTTAAAAGTAGATAGTAGGGTTCGGGTGTGGCGCAGACCCCATGAGTCCATAGACCCAAGCTGTCAAAAAGGAACTGTGCAAGGTGATGTTGGTTCCATACACGTATGGGGTGTCTTTACGTCTCACGGTTTGAGTCCTCTGGTCTTCGTAAACGCGTCATTAACCAATAATCGCTTTGTTGTTCTGCTGTGTGACCATTTGCGGACGTTCATGGACTTCATGTACCCCAACAACGATGGGATTTTTCAGACGGACAATGCACCATGTCATCGGGCCCAAGTTGTCCAAAATTGGTTCAAGAAGCATTCTGGACAGTTCCGACGGATTGTTTGGCACGTTCGCCCGATATGAACTCAGTGGGATACTTATGGGATGTGGTGGAAAGGTCCATTGGCACTCAAGATCCTGCCCCTACAAATTCCAGGGAGCTGTGGGGGACTATTCAGACGGCATGGCTCGACATCTCTCCAAAACTCTTCCGGCCACTTGTGGAATCGATGCCACTTCGTATTTCTGCACTTCGCCTGGCTGCCCTGCATGGACTTCTTGTACGCCAACAACGATGGGATTTTCCAGGTTGACTATGCAGCATGTCATCGGACTCAAGTTGTCCAAAAGTGGTTCAAGAAGCATTCTGGACAGTTCCGACGGATTGTGTGGCACGTTCGCCCGATATGAACTCAGTGGGATACTTATGGGATGTGGTGGAAAGGTCGATTGGCACTCAAGATCCTGCACCTACAAATTCCAGGGAGCTGTGGGGGACTATTCAGACGGCATGGCTCCACATCTCTCCAGAAGTCTTCCGGCCACTTGTGGAATCGATGCCACGTCGTGTTGCTGCACTTCGCCGGGCAGCCCTGCATGGATTTGTACGCCAACAACGATAGGAATTTCCAGGTGGTCAATGCACCATGTCATCGGACTCAAGTTGTCCAAAAGGGGTTCAAGAAGTATTCTGGACAGTTCCGACGTATTGTGTGGCCCATTCGCCCGATATGAACTCAGTAAGATACTTATGGGATGTGGTGGAAAGGTCGATTGGCACTCAAGATCCTGCACCTACAAATTCCAGGGAGCTGTGGGGGACTATTCAGACGGCATGGCTCGACATCTCTCCAGAAGTCTTCCGGCCACTTGTGGAATCGATGCCACGTCGTGTTGCTGCACTTCGCCGGGCAGCCCTGCATGGATTTGTACGCCAACAACGATGGGATTTTCCAGGTGGTCAATGCACCATGTCATCGGACTCAAGTTGTCCAAAAGGGGTTCAAGAAGAATTCTGGACAGTTCCGACGGATTGTGTGGCCCATTCGCCCGATATGAACTCAGTAAGATACTTATGGGATGTGGTGGAAATGTCCATTGGCACTCAAGATCCTGCACCTAAAAATTCCAGGGAGCTGTGGGGGACTATTCAGACGGCATGGCTCAACATCTCTCCAGAAATCTTCCGGCCACTTGTGGAATCGATGCCTCGTCGTGTTGCTGCACTTCGCCGGGCAGCCCTGCATGGATTTCTACGCCCAAAACGATGGGATTTTCCAGGTGGTCAATGCGCCATGTCATCGGACTCAAGTTGTCCAAAAGTAGTTCAAGAAGTATTCTGGACAGTTCCGACGGATTGTGTGCCCCATTCGCCCGATATGAACTCAGTAGGATACTTATGGGATGTGGTGGAAATGTCCATTGGCACTCAAGATCCTGCACCTAAATATTCCAGGGAGCTGTGGGGGACTATTCAGACGGCATGGCTCAACATCTCTCCAGAAGTCTTCCGGCCACTTGTGGAATCGATGCCACGTCGTGTTGCTGCACTTCGCCGGGCAGCCCTGCATGGATTTGTACGCCAACAACGATGGGATTTTCCAGGTGGTCAATGCACCATGTCATCGGACGCAAGTTGTCCAAAAGTGGTTCAAGAAGCATTCTGGACAGTTCCGACGGATTGTGTGGCACGTTCGCCCGATATGAACTCAGTAGGATACTTATGGGATGTGGTGGAAATGTCCATTGGCACTCAAGATCCTGCACCTAAAAATTCTAGGGAGCTGTGGGGGACTATTAAGACGGCATGGCTCAACATCTCTCCAGAAGTCTTCCGGCCACTTGTGGAATCGATGCCACGTCGTGTTGCTGCACTTCGCCGGGCAGCCCTGCATGGATTTGTACGCCAACAACGATGGGATTTTCCAGGTGGTCAATGCACCATGTTATCGGACTCAAGTTGTCCAACAGTGGTTCAAGAAGCATTCCGTACAGTTCCGACGGATTGTGTGGCCCATTCGCCCGATATGAACTCAGTAGGATATTTATGGGATGTGGTGGAAATGTCCATTGGCAAGCAAGATCCTGCACCTAAAAATTCCAGGGAGCTGTGGGGGACTATTCAGACGGCATGGCTCAACATCTCTCCAGAAGTCTTCCGGCCACTTGTGGAATCGATTCCACGTCGTGTTGCTGCACTTCGCCGGGCAGCCCTGCATGGATTTGTACGCCAACAACGATGGGATTTTCCAGGTGGTCAATGCACCATGTCATCGGACGCAAGTTGTCCAAAAGTGGTTCAAGAAGCATTCTGGACAGTTCCGACGGATTGTGTGGCCCATTCGCCTGATATGAACTGAGTAGGATACTTATGGGATGTGGTGAAAATGTCCATTGGCACTCATGATCCTGCACCTAAAAATTCCAGGGAGCTGTGGGGGACTATTCAGACGGCGTGGTTCGACATCTCTCCAGAAGTCTTCCGGCCACTTGTAGAATCGATGCCACGTCGTGTTGCTGCACTTCGCTGGGCAGCCCCGCATGGACTTGTACGCCAACAACGATGGAATTTTCCAGGTGGACAATGCACCATGTCATCGGACTCAAGTTGTCCAAAAGCGGTGCAAGAAGCATTCTGGACAGTTCCGATTTATTGTGTGGCCCATTCGCCCGATATGAACTCAGAAGGATACTTATGGGATGTGGTGGAAATGTCCATTGGCACTCAAGATCCTGCACCTAAAAATTCCAGGGAGCTGTGGGGGACTATTCAGACGGCATGGCTCAACATCTCTCCAGAAGTCTTCCGGCCACTTGTGGAATCGATGCCACGTCGTGTAGCTGCACTTCGCCGGGCAGCCCTACATGGATTTCTACGCCAACAACGATGGGATTTTCCAGGTGGTCAATGCACCATGTCATCGGACTCAAGTTGTGCAAAAGTGGTTCAAGAAGCATTCTGGACAGTTCCGACGGATTGTGTGGCCCATTCGCCCGATATGAACTCAGTAGGATACTTATGGGATGTGGTGGAAATGTCCATTGGCACTCAAGATCCTGCACCTAAAAATTCCAGGGAGCTGTGGGGGACTATTCAGACGGCGTGGTTCGACATCTCTCCAGAAGTCTTCCGGCCACTTGTGGAATCGATACCACGTCGTGTTGCTGCACTTCGCTGGGCAGCCCCGCATGGACTTGTACGCCAACAACGATGGAATTTTCCAGGTGGACAATGCACCATGTCATCGGACTCAAGTTGTCCAAAAGTGGTTCAAGAGCATTCTGGACTGTTCCGACGGATTGTGTGGCACGTTCGCCCGATATGAACTCAGTAGGATGCTTATGGGGTGTGGTGGAAAGGTCCATTGGCACTCAAGATCCTGCACCTACAAATTCCAGGGAGATGTGGGGGGCTATTCAGACGGCATGACTCGACATCTCTCTAGACGTCTTCCGGCCACTTGTGGAATCGATGCCACGTCGAGTTGCCGAGCTAAAGGAGGTCCTACACGATACTAGGTACGTATCCCACGACTTTTGCCACTTCAGTATAGTACATACTTTTCAACCTCAGTTTCTTCTCTGATTGGGCGCTGCTTTTTTGTAATGTAAACCGTTTTAACGTCCTTATGTAACATACGTATGTGGTCTATTGCAAAAGAATCTGTCGATTCCTTGAAAATGGAACCGTGTCTTTATCGACGAGTGCATTTTTTGTGCTATCTCCTTTCCTTAAAATTGGAGATTGAATGTTCTTAACCTTCCAAACTGGGGATTAAACTTCTCGCAAAAGTCCGCATTGGGTTTCATGGTTTCCGAAAGCTTCAAAATTTATTTTGTAAAAATGTATTCTCTACAGGAATGCAATATCAGAAATACCTCGCAAATGGCATTGAGTCGTGTGAGAAAATACGAAATACGTCGCGTGAGGTATTGAGCACAGTGTTAATGACGCTTGACATTCGCCATTTCAGATGTATAAGACTTAATGATTTAAAGTACGCTTTTGTGAAATCGCATAATTTATCCAAATAGACAGCGAAACAGAAACCATTCTAGAAGTTTCCATTTTTTCACGAAAGCATCACATCACCAAACGGAGTTTTTTACTGATTTTTCAGATAAAATTCCTTCATCCGAATAACACGGAGTTTCCCAATTTTTAAAGGAAATGTGGTAATGGGTTTATATATACACTTATAAAGGATTTTCGATTCTTCAAAATAGAAGAACCATTTTTTTTCCCTGTTTCACGTTACCTCAGGAAGATATCTTTCACTGCGCAAAGTAACTCAATAAACATGTTCCTCTCCGACATAAGCATATTACAAGCGTTTGAAGTATGCATGTGGAAAGTATGGATTAAATCTGTCGACGAGGACTTCTGTAAAACTAGAACGTAGGAAAAGAATAAAAAGCAGGTTGCAGTAAAAGCACTTTCCCTCATAGAAATGTGTGCTTCTTATTTTAGGAAAAAATAAGGCGGAAGGCGAAGTTTCCTTTCAATTATAATTTTATGTACCGAAAAAATCTGAAGCGAAAACTAAAAAAAAAAACATTCTTCTGAAAGCATCCCTACAGTCAACAAACTTTTGATATTCTTACCCTCTCTCTCTCTCGTTTTTTCTTTTTTTTTTTCTTTTTTTCTAAAACACCTGTTTTGCTTTGTTTCTACTGCGAATCTTAGTGGTTTTATGCTGTGAATTTTACATAAAGTTATCAGAAGGGTAAAGCCAAACAATACAAAAACAACTGCATTTTTTTGCCGCTACAAGATTTGCTGTATCTCTTATCGCAGAGCATGTGGGAAAAAAGTGCCACACGAGAAATAATGTTTAACTCCGTAATAATGTTGCTACGTTTTAAACAATTTTAGTTCACATACTGCATTTAAATGGTGCGCATCAAATATAAAAATTTCTCATGGTAAAACAAAAGATAAGAATACCATAATTAGGAATATGTACCAGGATAAAGCAATGGAATAAATCTGAAAACAATTAAAAATTCATATATGAAGTTTTCATTAAAATAACAGGTTAGTAAAATCATGCAATCATTGATTATGATACGCTTTCCAACATACCAGAAATTATTACTCAAGTTATGAGGATAATGGCTGTGGAATAAATCTCGTTCCTGTGTCCTGACCTTTGACCCCATTTCGATGATATTCAACAGAACCGGTTCAGTGTACCTCAAGAATAACATACTAACGTTTTGTCGCAATAGAAGCAGTTTTACGCAAGTTATGAGAATAATGGCTGTGGAATAAATCTTGCTTTTGTGCAATGACCTTTGACCCCATTTCGTTGATATTCAAGAAAATCGGTTCACTATACCTCCGGAACAACATGATAACGTTTTGTCGCAATCGAAACATTTTTAGGTAAGTTATGATGCTATGATGCGCAAGGGCAACGGAATGGATCCCACTCCAGTGTCCTGACCTTTGACCCCATTTCGCCCATTTTCAATACGGTTCGTCCCCAGTGGCTCCCTACCAAATACTAAAATTTAATCGAAATCGAACCATTTTTACGCAAGTTATGACGCATAAGGGCAATGGAATAAATCCCGCTCTTATGCCCTGCCTGACTTTTGACCCCATTCGCCCATTTTCAATAAGGTTCGTGCCCAGTGATTCCCTACCACATACTAAAATTTCATCGAAATCGAACCATATTTACGCATGTTCTGATGCATAAAGGCAATAAAATGGATCCCGCTTTTATGTCCTGACCTTTGACCCCATTCCACACATTTTCAACAGGGTTCGTTCCCAGGTGGTTCCTTACCACATACTAAAATTTCATTGAAATCGAACCATATTTACGCAAGTTATGACGCATAAGGGCAATTGTATGGATCCCGCGCTGATGGCGTGACCTTTGATCCCACTTCACCCATTTTCAACAGGGTTCGTTCCCAGGTGGTTCCTTACCACATACTTAAATTTCATTGAAATCTAACCATTTTTACGCAAGTTATGATGCATAAAGGCAATGGCATGGATCCCGCTCCTATGTCCTGACCTTTGACACCATTCCGCCCATTTCCAACAGGGTTCGTTCCCAGGGGGTTCCTTACCACATACTTAAATTTAATTGAAATCGAACCATTTTTACGCAAGTTATGACGCATAAAGGCAATGCAATGGATCCCGCTGCTATGTCCTGACCTTTGACCTCATTTCATTTATTTTCAATAGGGTTCGTTTCCAGGTGGTCCTGTACCACATACTAAAATTTCATTGAAATCGAACCATATTTACGCAAGTTATGACGCATAAGGGCAATTGTATGGATCCCGCTCTTATGGCGTGACCTTTAACCCCAATTCACCCATTTTCAATAGGGTTCGTCCCCTGGTGGTCCCCTACCACATACTAAAATTTTATCGAAATCGAACCATTTTTACGTGAGTTATCGTGCCGACAGACAGACAGACGGACGGAAAAAGCAGGAGCATATACACTTCTTCAACCTACGGTTGGAAAGCGTAAAAAAGCAGAAAATATAAGAGTACATCCCAATCATGTTGCTTATACGTAGGTTTGATGCAATTATTTTGGCTGTATTAGCTAAAAGAACAATTAACATAATTTGGCTTTATGCCCTAAAATCTCCGTGAAACTTCATAAGCAACAATCACTGAAATTTTAACTAACACACGGCCTTTTTGTCGCCTGCTGCCTTATTTACTTAATCAGGTCAAACTAAAAAGAGAAATCAGCAGTTGTAATGCTTCCTGCGCAGTTACAGTTTATAAAATCCAGTGCTTAATCTTTCACAAAGTTTCAATAAAAAATGTGCTTTGGAATAGGATTATCTTCTCACATATTTTTGTTTGATAATTTCACATGCTGTTATGTAACAGCCAATTTAATTCATCCGACTTGAATTACAATACAAGCAACAACTGAAACAATTTCTTATTTCAAATTTATATTAAACTAAAGTTACGGTAATCAGTTCTTTTTAAAAATTAAGGTAAAGAGACAAGAAATTTTTGAAGAGGCTGGAGAACTGGTAATCAGTTCCTAAAACATTAAGGTGAAGAGACTGAAGAACTGGTAATCAGTTCTTAAAACATTAAGGTGAAGAGACAAGAAATTGAAGAGGCTGAAGAACTGGTAATCAGTTCTTAAAACATTAAGGTGAAGAGACAAGAAATTGAAGAGGCTGAAGAACTGGTAATCAGTTCTTAAAACATTAAGGTGAAGAGACAAGAAATTGAAGAGGCTGAAGAACTGGTAATCAGTTCTTAAAACATTAAGGTGAAGAGACAAGAAATTGAAGAGGCTGAAGAACTGGTAATCAGTTCTTAAAACATTAAGGTGAAGAGACAAGAAATTGAAGAGGCTGAAGAACTGGTAATCAGTTCTTAAAACATTAAGGTGAAGAGACAAGATATTGAAGAGGCTGAAGAACTGGTAATCAGTTCTTAAAACATTAAGGTGAAGAGACAAGAAATTGAAGAGGCTGAAGAACTGGTAATCAGTTCTTAAAACATTAAAGTGAAGAGACTGAAGAACTGGTAATCAGTTCTTAAAACATTAAGGTGAAGAGACAAGAAATTGAAGAGGCTGAAGAACTGGTAATCAGTTTTTAAAACATTAAGGTGAAGAGACAAGAAATTGAAGATGCTGAAGAACTGGTAATCAGTTCTTAAAACATTGAGGTGAAGAGACAAGAAATTGAAGAGGCTGAAGAACCGGTAATCAGTTCTTAAAACATTAAGGTGAAGAGACAAGAAATTGAAGGGGCTGAAGAACTGGTAATCAGTTCTTAAAACATTAAGGTGAAGAGACAAGAAATTGAAGAGGCTGAAGAACTGGTAATCAGTTCTTAAAACATTAAGGTGAAGAGATTGAAGAACTGGTAATCAGTTCTTAAAACATTAAGGTGAAGAGACAAGAAATTGAAGAGGCTGAAGAACTGATAATCAGTTCTTAATACATTAAGGTGAAGAGACAAGAAATTGAAGAGGCTGAAGAACTGGTAATCAGTTCTTAAAACATTAAAGTGAAGAGACTGAAGAACTGGTAATCAGTTCTTAAAACATTAAGGTGAAGAGACAAGAAATTGAAGAGGCTGAAGAACTGGTAATCAGTTCCTAAAACATTAAGGTGAAGAGACAAGAAATTGAAGAGGCTGAAGAACTGGTAATCAGTTCTTAAAACTTTAAGGTGAAGAGACAAAAAATTGAAGAGGCTGAAGAACTGGTAATCAGTTCTTAAAACATGAAGGTGAAGAGACAAGAAATTGAAGAGGCTGAAGAACCGGTAATCAGTTCTTAAAACATTAAGGTGAAGAGACAAGAAATTGAAGAGGCTGAAGAACCGGTAATCAGTTCTTAAAACTTTAAGGTGAAGAGACAAAAAATTGAAGTGGCTGAAGAACTGGTAATCAGTTCTTAAAACATTAAGGTGAAGAGACAAGAAATTGAAGAGGCTGAAGAACTATGTAGCATCACGAACTGGTAAACTCAGTAGTTATTCAGCTGACGTTAAATATCCTGCAGTTGTTGCTTAAACACTTGTTGCAGATTTAAGTGCATTATGTAGAGACATAAATCTTCCTATCCCCACAGCTTCAAGGATTAATTATAGACTGAATGTTTTCTCCAAGGCTACTTGCAGATGCAAAGTCTTAAAAGAAAGCGATAAGACCACAGTGGATAAGTTTGTAATTGAGAGCTACAGAATTACGTTACGAATATCTTGCCTGACGTCAAAAATAAGGGTTTCGATATTGAATAAACTTCAACGACAAATTCTTTTTCACAAAATATAAACAAGAAAACTGGTATTTTGCACATAGAGCTCAGTGTTTACATCAAAGTAAGGATGAAAATTTCTTGGCAAAGCAATTAAAGTGTACTAACCGCCGGGTCTTTTGAACATCCTGATTGAACGATGAAATGACCTGTCTCTTGAGCAACCATGTAGAAAGAGGAAATTAGCTGTCTCTTGAAGAACTAGGTAGAAAGATGAAATTAATTGTCTCTTGAAAAACTAGGTAGAATGATCAGATTAGTTATATCTTGAACAACCAGGTGGAATGACAAAATTAATTGTCTCTTGAGCAACCAGGGAGAATGAGGAAATTTGTTGTCTCCTGAACCATTTGGAAAGACGGAATTAGTTGTCTTTTGAACTACAGGTAGAAGGATGAAATCAGTTGTTCTTACACAATCCGGCAGAACGATGAAATTAGATGTCTCTTGACGAACCAGGTAGAATGATAAAATTAGTTGTCTCTTTAACAACCAGGGAGAATAAGGAAATTAGTTATATCTTGAACAACCAGGTAGAATGATGAAATTAGTTGTCTCTTGAACAACCAGGTAGAATGATCAAATTAGTTAAATCATGAACAACCAGGTGAAACGACGAAATTAGTTGTCGTTTGAACAACCGGGTAGAATGACAAAATTAGCTGTCTCTTGAACAACCAGGGAGAATGAGGAAATTTGTTGTCTCCTGAACCAGGTAAAACGACGAAATTAGTTGTCTTTTGAACGACAGGGAGAATGATTAAATTAGTTGTCTTTTACACAATCAGGCAGAACGAGGAAATTAGATGTCTCTTGAGGAACCAGATAGAATGATGAAATTAGTGATCTCGTTCTCTTCGGTTCAAACAGTTGTCAATTACCGAGGTGGAAAAACATTTGGAACCTCCAGCAGCAACCAAACACATGCCATACTCACTTTCACATGCAGTTATGTGGATGAGGTGGCTTTATATACAGCTCACTGCAAAGGAATCAGAGAAGAAACACAGATGGCGGCAATATAGGAAAGACTTGTGGTTTAAGCGAGAGCTATAAACCCCATAAGAAGGCAAAAATTACAAAACAAAATCAGAGAAGGTATCATTGGAAAGCGATTTTTTGAAGATTTATGCGAATAATATATTGCTGAACATGAAAATGCCACACAGAAAAAAGTATTTATTGGAGCATCGTGCAAATTGGTGGGTATGTATCGGCAATGGGGTTACGTAAATGATCGCAGCTGCGAACTAATCACATCGTAGATGAAGATAATAAAAGAATAAAATAGCTCAGTATAGCTACGTATAACGAAGTAAATTTCTCCGTCATTTTTATCCGCGCCAGGATTCGAACCCGGATCCCCTCATTCCGGAATAAGTCACTCTACCAATTGAGCTACGCGGACGTTTTATTCTGATTCCTATCTGTCTTTATGTCGTGTGCGTCCTTCTGGCAGGTACGTCACATCTCCTGGTGCGTTACATCATCTCCCCCTTATTTTTTTTTTTTTTTTTTTTTTTTTTTTTGAAGTGCTGGAGAAGGGATTCTCTTATTTTTCCTATCTCGCGTTGTGGAAATAACATCACACCATTGCGATATTTTGAACGGTCGGGTCATCCGGATAGTTCGGGCGCCTTTATAACGAAGTAAATTTCTCCGTCATTTTTATCCGCGCCAGGATTCGAACCTGGGTCCCCTCATTCCGGAATAAGTTGCTCTACCAATTGAGCTACGCGGACGTTTTATTCTGATTCCTATCTGCCTTTATGTCGTGTGCGTCCTTCTGGCAGGTAGGTCACATCTCCTGGTACGTTACATACGGTGAGGACTGGTTGTCTTCTCCACGCTCAGATGAAGACTGGTTGTCCTCACCTAGGGGTATGGACCACTGCATCGGAGTGACCTCAGTGGCGAAAGCATGCGTAAGGAGCGACAATGCCTGAATGCCATAGGTAATCATACCTTCACACCTATGCCTTTACCAGAAGCTTGATCAAAAGTTTGTTTACGGCTGGTTTGTCCCTGCATTTCATCACGGCGGAAATGTATCGGGATGCAACAACGGCCGACAGAATGTGGCAACAGTGGGTGGAAGAAGGTAACGTACGTCGCCGTAGTAGGACTGGTGTACGTAACCGGACGTCTGAAAGCCTTAATCGAACTATTCGACTGCAAGCCCTAGCATCACCACAATAAATAGCGGACAACATTCGATGAGGCTCACGGGCAACTAAAGAAATCCGTGTATTGACACGGACTGTGAATCTCATATTGAATGAGGCAGAGTTGTGCTCTCTCCAGCGCTTGCGATGATTGCCACTCACCTCATCGCATCGTCTCGTAAGGTTACAGTGGTGCCATAGCACGGATGTGCGGAACAATGTCGTATTCAGCACCAATGTCGTAGTCTAAAAAGTGATACCCAATTCAGAGTCTGGAAATGACTTGGCAAACTGGCTGATCGTGTTGCCATTAGAGAGCGTCGTGCCACTCCTCGGCCTAATGTCACTGATTGGGGCGCTATCCGTTTCAACAGCCGTTCACCGCCCGTACGCATACTGCATACAATGAGGCACGACGATACGTCGATGAGATAGTGCAGCCCGTTTTGTTGCCGTATCTCCGTGGCAACAAAACGGGCTGCAACAAAACGGGCAACCTCGCTTTCCACTTTCAGCAAGATAACTCCCTCGCGCACACTGCCAACATCAGCTGACAGTTCCTACTAAGTGTCCAAGTTGTGACATTTAAACCTTCTCTCTGCCAGTGGCAAGACTCGAACAATCCATTCTGCTCCGGAGCCTAATGTGTTCCCATTTAAGCTACACCGAATAGGTCTAATCATTGCTACTTGATATGCACGTCACATATATCCTCCCTTGAGAAAGGCGGTGACACGAAATCTCAGGTTTAGGGTCACCAGCAAACCATGCTTGAATCAAATCTTGTGACGTATATTCTAAATTAACTTTCATGTTTAGTTCCTTTTGCTATGTAAATTTGAGTTTGTTCTCTTTTACACTTTCCAAACTTAACGTTACGTCTTTTCCCTCAAACGAGAATAATGTTGGCAACATACTAAGGTCGAAAGAAGAGTGGCTGTCGTAAGAACGATAGATAAAAAGGCGGTTGTTTAAAAAGAGGGGGTTGAATGTGAATGTTAATACTCCTTTTTGATATGCGACTGCTTAATTATCGTCAAAGTATTGTTAAAGTGTTGTAATTTAATAAAAGTGTTGTGTTTCCTAGTTAAGTAATTTGGTGGATATTAACTCCTGTTCCAGTGTTGTGTGTCATAGTTAATCATCATCATGAATATTAACTCACTTTAGTTGATTTTGGCTGGCGTTTAACTGCTTACCAAATTTAATGAAAATATGCATACAAAAAAAAATATTTTCGTTTCTCAAAAATAGGAAATATTCACCAAATTTTAGACCATATTTAATCTAAAAGTGTTGAATAGATATTTACTTCTTGTTACTGTATTATATTATTTGCCACTAAAAAAACTTTTTGTTTCCCACAAAAAGTAAATGTTCACCAAATTTTAGAGATAATGATAAAGTGATAACCAGATATTAACTTCTCGTCATTTCCTTAAATTATTTGACAGTAAAAACAATGCTTTTGTCTTCCAAAAATACTAAATGTTCACCAAATTTTAGATGATACCTAATTTTAAATCAATAACCAGATATTGACTTCTTGTTAGTCTCTTTTATCATTTGTAAGCAAAATAATGTTTACCAAACGTAAGACTACGTATTTTTAAAACGAGGAAAATGTAATCATAGTTATGTTATTTCTTATGATATTAGAACTGAAATTAAAATTAATAATTCATGACTAAATCTAAAGTTCTTTTTCTGACCAAAAAATAACAGTAGTAATACCCATATACCTGCCTGCAGTTACCTTTAAATACTTGTAGTTGTAAGTGTTAAGCTAAAACAGTGAAAACTGAACTTTTAATGTGTTAAAGTTTTATTATAATAATCATGATATAGAAATAAGTCTCACTAATTATTAAAAATTAAATCACATAATAAACGTGAAATAAGAAATTATTGAATTAGTATGGCTTTTTTTTTATTTTGCTGGCCGTCCTCTTTTACGTTATTCCCCGATTGGTGCATTCCTTGCTTCAGCAGGTGGATTGCTAACCCAACTAAATGTTTACAAACGTAATCTCTGAGATACTTTGGGCAATTGCATGTGCCATTCAGCCAATCAGTCTTGTCCTATGGTAATTCTACTTCCCACTCGCTAAAATGTTGTTCCTTGTACTCATCGAACGTTTCCCAGGGATTGTCGTAAGTTTCACATTCCAATGTATCGAAAAGGGATGTAAAGGAATTGAGAAGCGTGCGGAAGTGTTTGGGGGCGGGGCTTAATTGATTGATTGGAGGTTTAACGACCACCGTGAGCAACTCAATGGGCTATAAGCAGTCGCCCGTCCCTTATTTAGGTCAATGGTTCCAGGGAAGGGAGAGAGCCAGTGCCGTAAGACAAATACAACATCCATGCCTCACCAGGATTCGAACCCGGACCCCGTTCGGACGAATGATCAGAGGCCATCGCTTAGACCACTGCGCCACCGGGGCGGCGGGCGGGGCTTATAAATATACTAGTTAAATACTAATTTGGCGTAATAATAGGGGTTTTTTTGACAAAGTGTTTACAATAATTCCAAAAGAAAAAAATATTTTGCCAGTATTGTCGCGTAAATCTAGTTTTATACATTTGGTGAGCATTTACTAAATTCGGTATAACCATAGTATTTAAAATACAGTCATTACTAAAGCAATAGGAACCGTTATTATTTTAGTGACGCAAATTTCGTTTTTCGATCTATCATTTTTTTTTTTTTTTTTTGATTGGAGGTTTAACGACTACCGTGAGCAACTCAATGGGCTATAAGCAGTCGCCCGTCCCTGATTTAGGGTCAGTGGTTCCACAGAAGGGAGAGAACCAGTGCCGTAAGACAAGCACAACACCCATGCCTCATCGGGATTCGAACCTGGACCCCTTTCGGACGAATGGATTTTTTTGGATTGGAGGTTTAACGACCACCGTGAGCAACTCAATGGGCTATAAGCAGTCGCCCGTCCCTAAGTTAGGGTCACTGGTTCCAGGGAAGGGAGAGGACCAGTGCCGTAAGACAAACACAACATCCATGCCTCACCGGGATTCGAACCCGGACCTCGTTCGGACGAATGGTCAGAAGCCATCGCTTAGACCACTGCGCCACCTTCGGACGAAGGATCAGAGGCTATCCCCTGCGCCACTGCGCCATAGGGCGATCTATCATCATTTGGTATCTCAAAAGTATTTTTTGATATTCATTATTTCTTTTTGAAGTACATTGCTAGGGGTTCAGAGTTTAATTTAGTAAACTTTTAATTTGATTGCCGTTGATTTTACCGTGTTGAAGTGAACCGCAATGAAGGATTAACTGTAAGTAAAACCTCTTGAACTTTATTTGAGTGACTCGCATTTCACTGTAGGCGAAGTTTAGATTTATGTAGTGTTCTAGTAAATCGGTTACATACAAACGCTACAATATCTGTACAAGAAGGAATTCTCACTGATTCCAGACGAAGTGTGGGAGAATCATCACACTTATTTTTGAAGCGTTGAAGAAGGAATACTCATCAATTTCAGATAGGGTGTGGAAGGAACGTCAGACATTTTTCGAAGAACCCAACAGCCAGCAGATGTGAAATACAACCACGTAAATGCTTCTGCTCCGGAGCCGGATGGTTTCCCATTTAAGCTACGCTGGCAAGGGCTTATCACTGCTACTTTCCGTCTTGGCATGTGCAGTCTTGGCAGCCCCTTTTGACCTCTGTAGTAGGTCACAAGGTGCTGCCCTGGCCATTGCGATACCCAGACTCCCCAGTGAAGAAAGTGTGCAACGTCATTCATTTGCAGACAACTTAACTGCATTGCAAGACCCCTCGCAATGCTGATGAATTCAGGACACAGATCAACGACTTCAGGACACCATCTCGGGAATTTTCCACTCGATGCCATACCGTTTTGCCGAATGTATAGCCCAGCATGGAAGTCATACGGCCATCTGACGCTGGCAACATTATACTGTCGCCACGTTCATGGCATTAATGTACACTGGAGAGCAATTGAATTACAGATACCTGTCTAGTAACATGTAGCACCACCTTTCGTCTGATGACGGCGGCGATTCGCCTCGACATGGGCTCGACAAGACACCGGAAGCGTTGGGAAGACATAGGGATCCACGACCCCTGAACAAGCTCCCACAGTTCACGAAGATTAGATGGAATGGGGTCAGAGCCTCGAACATCTCTCTCGATGGCATCCCAGATGTGCTCGATGGGATTGAGGTAAGGTGACCTAGCTGGCCAAGGAAGCGAGGTCACGTCGGTGGAGTGTTTCCCCAACCATTCGGACACAATTCAGGGGCGATAGTACGGTGCATTGTCTTGTTGCAGGATGAGGTCCCCAGTGGGATGTTGAAGACGCACAAACGGGAGCAAATGGCCGTCCAGGATATCCCGGTAACGTTGACCTGTGAGGGAAGATATCACACGTACCAGGGGTCACATTTCACTCCACGTAAACAGTCCCCAGACGAGAATGCCACCCCCACCAGCTTGAAGAGTACCCTGCTGGCAAGAAGGATCCATCGCTTCATGTGGTTTGCGCCGTACTCGTATCCTGCCATCCGCATGTACCAACGTGAATCTCGACTCATCAGTCCAGGCAACATTTTCCCACATGTCTAGGGTCCAGTGGCGATGTTTCCGCGCCCATGCTAATCTTTGCACCGTGTGATGTGCGGTCAGCAGCGGTATCCTCGTGGAACGATGGCTTCTGCACCCCATAGCGAGGGGATGGTTCTGGATGGTGTGGCTGCTTACACGTTTTTGTGCACCAGCGTTAAATTGCCGAGTGATTTCTTGCACTGTGGCCCGTCTATCCGCTGTTACAATGCGAGCTAGCAGACGATGACGCCGCTCATCCACACGCTGTTGTCCACGGCAGTTGGCCCTTGCAGGGATGGTTCTACCGGATTCGATGTAGTCACGGTGCACCCGTGACACAGTGGCTCGTGAAAATCCCAGTGCCTGCACGACTTCCGAGATGGAGTTACCCATTCGTCGGGACCCGACAATTTGCCCACGATCAAATGCGCTTAGATATACTGCGTCCGACTCTTATTGATTCCCGTCGCATCACTCCTTATATTGTCGGATCGCTGCATACGTCATGTCGTTTCCGTTTACAGGGCCGCCCACAGCGCCACATTTGCATAACGCCAGCTGTCTCTAATTCAATTGCTCTTCAGTGTAATTTATCAGAAATTAAATCATTTCCTTCCCACCCATTTGTTTACATATTTGATATGTTTCATCGTCTTTGTGCGTGGTGTGGCATTTTCTATATGTTCAGCAGTGTACATAAGGTAACTATCATTTATCTGAATACAATGAGCCAATCATAATACTGTTCTAGCATCTAGATGGGTACTGTAGAGGCATTCCTCAGACGTAATCCTAACCAATACATGGTAAATGACTTATAGCTAAATTAGCATAACCTCACAGCAAATGAGAAACATAATTGTGGCATCTTAGCCGAGCGTGTAATTGATGTGACTGACCGTTGTGCCGCCGTTTGACGATCATTTTAGGAGAATAACTGAGTAATTTCTCCTTTCTTTCCGCACTGCAGCCCAAACGCCATTAAAGACACCTTGATCGCGAGGAAAGTAATCTAGTGTTGATCCGTTGTAAACTTCATCTGCCTCGGGCAATACCTTCTCCATCTACGCAGGTTCCTCCGCTCTCTTCTCAAATTCAGTTGCTATGGCAACACTCGGATAATGGAATTTCGTCATTTATATCTACCGCACCGATGGAAAAACGAAATTATATTTTCAATAATTTGATAATTGACGATTCAGAAGATTTCCCAAGATGCGTGCAACCATTATGGTAACCTTTTAACCACAGTGCCATAGGTGAAAATTGAAACAACATTTGGCTTAAAAAAATAAAATTCTACTTTTGAAAATAAAGTCCCGCTATCTAAAGGATTCCAAACAGATGACGAATAAATTACCCAAGCGCAGTTTGTTGATTATGACGCTGTTCCAATACAGAAATGTGGAAAATCACATGTTTGTTGCTATCTATCTATCTATATATTGTTGCTATCATCATCATTGTCAACCATAACCAATCCACTGCTGGACGAAGGTCTCCCCAAGTTTCTTCCGCAACGATCTGTCTTGTGCCAGTCCCCTCCCTATCACTCCCGCCAATTTTCGAATTTCATCCACCCATCTCGCACGTGGTCTTCTTCAGGGTCTTTTCCTGTCCCTTGGAATCCAGTCTAAAATTTCAGCTCTCCATCGATGGTGTGTCCTTCTGGCAGTATGTCCAGCCCATTGCCATTTCAGGGATTTTACTCTGATCATGATTTCCTCCACTCTTGTCATTTTTCGGATCCACTAGTTCCTCCTCTTATCTCTCCTGGTTACACCAAGGATGCACCTCTCCATGCTTCCTTAAGTTGTCTGCAGTCTTTGTATGTCTCTTTTAGTTAAGGCCCACGTTTCTGCAAAATACGTAAGCACTGGAAGGATGCATTGATCAAACACTTTTATTTTAAGACATAATGGAATATTGCTCTTGAAAATTATGCTGTTTCTTCCAAAAGCTCTCCAGGCAAGTTTTATACCCCGATTAATTTATTCATCAATGTGACCCTCACTTGATATCTGCTGTCCAAGATAAACGTACGCATCTGTTAACTCCAGCTTTTCTCCATCAATCGATAAATCTTCATTCTTGTAAAAGCACTGTACATCACTTTTGTCTTCTGAAAGTTCATTTTTAATCCCACTTCTTTACTCTTGTCAGCAAATTCCTGGATCACAGCCTTCAGCTCTGATGGGGTAGTTGCAAAAATGACTACGTCATCAGCAAAACGAAGGTGGGTTAGATAATCTCCATTAATCTTTATCCCTTTGTTTTCCCAGTTCAGTTATTGAAAGACATTTTCCAAAGTGGCATTAAAGGGTTTGGGAGATATTGTGCCGCCTTGTCTCACTCCCTTTCCAATTTTAATGGGCGTTGTATTCTCAAATAGCCGAATCTTTGCACTTGCATTTTCATAGATGTCATAAATAATATTAATGTCCCAGCAAAAACAGTCTTGCTGGGGCATTGCTGGCAGCCAGCACTGCCAGCAATGGCCCAGCACTGTGTTGCCGCTGCCGAACCGTCAATAAAATGTCTGGGCGGCCAACAGAAGGACCAGCAGTTCAGGCCAACAGTTGGCACCCCATCAGTTGTCATATGCCACAACAGGGCCATCAGTGGTCCATCACGGGCAGTAGCTGCCACAAGTGGCCCTTCAGTGGCCCTGCAAGCACGTGCCAGAAATTATGGCTAGCCTAATGTGGTCCGCTAGTGTACCGTTAGTGGCAGCCGGCAACCACGTGACGTAACTGGTGGCTTGCCGAATCTTGTCCGCCAATTTCCCAGTAGTAGCCATAATAATAAAAGCAAAGATAACCGCAGTTTTCCAAAGCTGCAATTTTTTTCTACCCTTACGAATTAAAGACCTGCGCTGTGGAAATTTTCTCAACAGATCGGAAAAACACCCGTTTGTATCTGAGTAGATTTGAACCTAGGCCGTTGGCATGATAGCTGAGCTTTCTGCCGACCGGACTAATTTGGCACGCTCGAATATATGCTTAAAGCTATCTGTTTGGTATGCAATGTGTAATCGGAATGCTTCCCTCTTTCATTTTACAATATTGCGAGGTATTTTTCATAAAAGTCAGTTTCATATAACTGATAAATTAATTTTTTCAACGTAACGATAGTTTTTTTGTTTTTTTTACCTTAATGTAACTTCACTCATTTTAAGGCGTGTACATACTTAGAGTCGCTTTCCAAAGATGTGTACTGTCCTTGCCGTCTTGAAAAGAGATTGTTGAATAAATATATATTTACCCGGGTTCATGTCACATTCTGTTACATTTTTAACGTTGTGTCTTTCCTTTCCGTTGTCCGAAGCTACATTTGTTTTAAAGAGTAAAAGATATTTTATTTTACTTCTCGTTATTTTTAGAAGCGAATTCCTCCCAGTCCTGTGTATTCAACAAATGGATGAGTACACCACATAGCGTTGCTTTTTTTTTCTTTCAAATTATTAATAAATTTTGTACGCGTATAATTCTTTTTTTTTTCCAACAAACATTGTTTTAATGGTTTTCCAGGATATTTGTTTCAAGCGGTTTCAAATTTTTTCTTGTTATTCATCCACTCCATTCCATGAATTGTTATTCATGGGAATGGAGTGGGTGTATTTCATGGCTGTAATCTAGTATTTCACGGCTTAATCTGATATCTTCGTCGACGTAAAATTTCATTAAGAAATTAATTCGCCTCTCCACATATGGATTTTTTTCTTAACATCCACTAAAATAACAAGATGGCGATAGCGTCGTCTTCAACTAACTGGTGCCAGAGAGACATAGCAAGTTTTGCTTCTGCGCATGCGCAGTCCCGTTGCTTCCACCTGCTGTTGGGGTTGCATTGGTTGCCAGCAACGGGCCACTAGTGGCACTTGCTTGGAGGCCCACATTTCACGGCGATGCTGCAGGGCCATCAATGGCTCGCCAACTGATAGCGCTGCCACCAACGGACCACTACCGGGGCGAGCAGAGACCCATCACTGCCAGCTGGTGGCCAGCAGTTTCCCAGCACTTGTGTTTTTGCTGGGGTTTGCATCTTCAATACCGCAGGATTGCAAAGCCATTGTAACTGCTGATGGTTTCACCGAATCAAAGGCCTTCTCATAATCGGTAAAAGCCATGCATAACGGAAGCTCATATTCCCTCGCTCTTTCGATTAGTTCTGTCAGTACGTGGATATGATCTATAGTGCTGTAGACACTCCTGAATCCAGATTGTTCTCTCGGTTGTGCCATGTCAAGTGTCACCTTCAACCGGTGTGAAAGAACTTTAGTGAAGATTTTATAAACCACTGGTAGAATGCTGTTAGGTCTGTAGTTCCTAAGATCCTCAATGTCACCTTTATCATATAGCAGGATCATTGTAGCATTGTTCCAATCCTCAGGAATCTTCCCTTCATTTAGGCACCGAGTGAAAACATGGGCGACTACTGTTTCAATTTCTCCACTTGCTTCTTGTATGATGTCTACGGTAATTTCATCTTCTCCTGGAGCTTTTCCCCGTTTCATGTTCTTGATTGCATGTGCAACTTCTACTGGGAGGACTGGAAGAACTCTGGTTCTGGTACCTTTCGTAATATCTGGAGTGCATGTATCATCCCTTTCATATACACTGCTGGCCACCCAAACTGCAACACCAAGACGGACACGAGATAGCAAAGCCAGATTTACTGGACACATAACAACAGATGCAAAGATGAAACGATTGAGCTTACAGGCCCGTGCGACTTGCGGAACACGCAGACATCAATAGTTCGTGTGGCCCCCATGGCTGGCAATAACGGCCGCTACACACCGCTGCATCGAACGAAAGAGGCTTTGGATGTGGGCTTGGGGTATGTCGGTCCAGGCTGCTTCCACACGTTGCCACAGTTCATCAGCCGTAGCCGCCGGTGGTGCTTGCCGAGCCACTCGGTTGCCGATCAGCGACCAGACGTGTTCGATGGGCGACATATCGGAAGAACAGGCGGGCCACGGCAGCAGTGACACCTGGTGGGCCGTGAAGAATTGTTGCACGGTGCGTGCCACGTGCGGGCACGCATTGTCCTGTTGAAACGTGGCCGCTGGCAGGTCCTGCATGCAAGGGAGGACTACAGGCTCTAAAATGTCGGAGATGGTGCGGTGGCTGTTGAGTGTACCGGCGATGCGTATCAGAGGGGTGCGGGTGTCCTATCCAATTGCGCCCTAAAGCATAACGCCAGGCGACGGACCGGTGTCGCGATGCATAACGCAGGCGTCATACAGTCTCTTGCCGCGGTGCCGCCACACGCGGATCCGACCATCGTGGTGTTGCAGGCAGAAGCGGGATTCGTCGGAGAAGACAATGTCGTGCCATTCCGTAGTCCAGGTGCGGCGTTCAAAGGCCCGCTGCCGCCGCATTCACCGGTGGTGTAACGTCAATGGTAATCGTAGCAATGGGCGCCGTGCGACGAGTCCCCGCTCCTGCAGACGACGTCAAACGGTACGTGCTTACACAGGTTGTTGCGCAACACACCCTAATTCCTGCGCTAATGTTCGTGATGCGGCAACATGCCGGTCCTCTCGTAGCACAACATGCCGGTCCTCTCGTAGCACAACATGCCGGTCCTCTCGTAGCACAACATGCCGGTCCTCTCGTAGCACAACATGCCGGTCCTCTCGTAGCACAACATGCCGGTCCTCTCGTACGGTGGCGTGCCGCGGCTGCGGCAACCGATCACGTCGGTCCGTCCGTCCCTCCTGCACCCACCGAATCCATACTCGCCTCACTGTGGCTTGATGTCGTCCCACACGGGAGCCGATGTTTCGGTACGATAAACCGCTGTCGCGATAAGTCACTATTCGTCCTCTGATGAACTCCGAAACGTGCTGGAATGACTGCCGTATATCTGTGACGAGGCATCAGGAAGCTTCTCACGCACACGTCCGGCAGCACAACACACTTCCACTACTTACACCCCGCCTTCTGTGCACCCTTCTTATAGGGCTTCTCGGTGGCGTGCAGGGCGCACATGATTTGCATATGCCCTGCAATGCCAATCGTTTGCATGTCCTCTCGCGGGCGACGCATGCTGCGAATTTCAGGCCAATCGGATGCTTCCTTCTTGGTGTTGCATTTTGGGTGGCCAGCAGTGTATATATAGCAAGAAGACGAAGTGGCATACTCTCAATGGGGGATTTGCAATAGTCACTTGAAATGTCTTTGCACTGCACCACACGTACTTCCTCGCGTCAATCAAAGCTTTGGATTTTGATGGCTGTTTTTTCTGCTACCTTGTCTTTTAAAATGGGCCACGAATTTTCGACGGGTTTAAATTCGGAACAACATCCCGGCCAGTTAAGCACAGTTATGTTTTTCCTCCACGGGTGGGCCTTTACTGTCTTTGATCTATGGAATGGAGCATCATCATGCACAAAGATTGTGCATCTGTGCACTTGCATATGAGTTAACAGCTTCTCACGTAGCATTTCCAAATAAAAAGGACCAGTCATGGTACAGTCTGTTGGCAAAAAGGATGAGCAGTAAGGATGCTAACATATCTCATCTGACTTGGCGGATATCTCACGGTGCTAACGGTGTATTTTTCATCAAAACCTTTTGTTTTTTGGTTGTTAAACATGTGCTTCACGTGTTTCGAATTGACGCACACTTGATTCATCGGAAAAAGGAATTGGGCTCCAATTTTCACGACTGATGACGCTTCGAAAACTGGAGTCTCTTATATTTCATGACGGAGGTTAGTCTAGGTTTATGTGCAGGTTTATGCGACTTTAATCCAAAATCTTTGCTAAGACGTCGGGAAACAGTGCTGATACTAATATCAGACCCTTTTGAATGCAGAAAGGCCTTGATTTTCTTGCACGAATTCTACGGAGAACGCATAACTGTTCGTCTTAATGGTATTGTCATCATGGTATTTTCATCAATCTTGCTCACATTCACCTTTCTGCTTTTGTCAAGTTCGGAGTATCCCTCATGATATCAAGCCAGTATTTCTGCCTTCTGAGTAACACTTAATGACGCTTTTTGCCCATTTTTCGTCCTGATACACGTCACGGCCGCCGCCGTTAAATACCGTGAGGAAACCAACAACGGAACCAGTCGCATGCAAGATGCTACGCAGTTCGAAGCACTCTGATTTCGATAAAAGGTGTAATCGTCGGGTATCACAGAAATGGCCGATCCATACGTGACATATCCAACTAGTTGAAGTCCCCAAAATCGACAGTGGCCTACGTGATTGGCAAGAGGAAGATGGGAGGTGACTGTCGGAATGTGCCCGACCCGGTAGATCCTCAAAACTGGGAGTTAGAGACTGACGGGTGCTGGCCAGAGAAAATCGGAAGAACCGCACCATATCGATGGGTCACATCCGCGAGGAGTTTCAACAGGTATTCGGGGTGTTCTTTTAATGAATACCATCCATAAGGAAGCCCATCTGCTCGGTTATCATGGACGTGCTTTCGCCCACAAGCCTTTGATCACCAAGTCCAATAGCGCTGCTCGGTTAACGTGGTGCAAAGAACGTCGAGACAGTGGACCGTTGAACAGTGGAAGCAGGTTCTCTGGAGCGACGAATCAAGGCTCACCTCTACCGTTCGGATGGCAGGGTCTGGGTTTGGCGTCTGCCTGGAGAACGCCTCCTGCCGGAATGTATTGTGCCAACTGTGAAGTTCGGCGGCGGTGGAATTATGCTATGGGGGTGTTTCTCCTGGTATGGCACGGTACCCTTGGTCGCAATTCCTGGTAGACTCAACGCCGAGACCTACTGCACCATTTTGGATGACCATATGCTTCCTAGGTTGTGGCAGTTTTACGGGGTGGACCTATGTTACTTTCAGGATGACAATGCCACCTGTCATGTTGCGAGGTCCAACATGGCTTGGTATGGTGACAATGGGGTTAATCGAATGGACTGACCAGCGCACAGCACGGACCTTAACCCTATCGAGCACCTCTGGAACGAATTGGAGCGTCGACTTAAGGGGTACCCCCACCGCCCGAAATCAGTGAAGGAACTGACCTGTCTTCTCCAAGCCGAGTGGAAGAAAATACCGCTAGCCATCGTACAACGCCTGGTTGAGAGTATGCCCCGGAGAGTCGCAGCTGTAATCGCCGCTCGTGGAGGCTCCACTAACTATTGAAGGTGAATAAACTTCGTTTTCCTTTGCTATCACAGGTGTCCAATTACTTGTTGGTAGATAGTGTATATAAGTAAATGTACCTCAAACCTTGTACGTGTACTTGAGTCTGCTGGCGAGCTTTTACCTCCATCATTATGAGAAGACATTTAATTCATTTGCATTTTTTTTATTCAGATATGTAGATGACTTAATTACCTTTTCCTTTAGACCTCTTTCTGTTCCATTGAATGATATTTATTTTCCAGGGTTGATACTGTGTAAGACGAGTACTAAGGATCACACATATTTTCTTGATTTGGACATTCATCTTCATAGTCAGGGAATTAGTTTAGATGTTTTTGATAAGAGTACATTTCATCTTTAACACCAATGTTATGTGTGATTGGCATTCAAATATTTCAAATCATGTTCTGAGGAACTTGGCATTCATATATTTCAAATCATGAACTCAGGAACTCGTAAACAAGAGCCCGTGCGTTGTACAAAACGTGTCAACTTGTGGTCTGCAGATCTCGAGGATGAGGTACAGCAGCTACCCTGTGCACCTCAATCTCTATACCTCAATAATATTTAACATTTGTGATAATACGTATTAAAAGGGAGAGTCAACCTTCGCTGGCAAGTGCACACCAGCAAAGGATATCTGCGGGAAACCCGTTGCTTCCGGTGCAACGGGTTTGGTCGCCACCGTGATAAATGCAAAGTAAAGTCTGAGACCTGTGCCCAGTGCGGCCAGGAGGGGCACAGGCACCAGGCTTGTCAAAAGGAAGCGAATTGCCCCAACTGCCGAAGTGCAAACGAAATGTTTCACCTCAAGCTTGACACAGCCCACTCCAGCATCGAACCAGACTGTCCTAGTCTGCGGAGGAAAATAGAGAGGATTAGAGCCAGAACCGATTACGGCTGATTGCCGAGCGACGAAGGAATCAAGACTGGACTGCGATCCCGGGAAGATTTGTAAGATGCTGATTGAGGATCAACTGTGCCTGTAACACTGATTACCTCTGAGTACTGCTATTCAATGGACATGTTTTGTTGTTTTCTAATTAAAGGCCTCGGCCCAAAACAAGTTCGAGTGGCGAATCAATCTCTAGTAGCTACACGGTCCATCGTGTACGATCTCACCAGTTCGCACCAACTGTCGGTGTATCCGAATCTGAGGTTCCTGTGACGGGAATTTTACCGTAACGTTCACCGATGGTGAATGTGAAAAGTGAGTTCCATCAATCCCTGCAGAGTCCGCAGTTGGACGGAGCAGGTTGATGCCTCAAACGTTGGATCTCACTTTCCACCACCAACATCACTGACACAGTTGGCACATATTTTACAGGAAGAATGGTCCCAAATTCCATTATCGTATGAACATAACTTGTGTGCCTATTCCAAATCGAATTGCTTCTGCTCTGAAAGCGCGAGGTGGGCCTACGTTTATTAACAAAAAGTTATCCATAAACAATAAGTGTTTCCATTATTTTGACAAATCCATATATCTGGGATTAATTGTTAGAAGACATCGCTTCGAAACCGAAATCAACCCGCAGTACCAAGAAGTAATAAAGTCCGAAGCAGGGATTTGTAATAACATGAATGCCGTAATGGGATCTGTTTAAAATAAATATTTGATAGCTGTAAAATATTTGATAGCTCAATCAATTTCTTCCTAAGGTACGTACGAGGGTTGGACCAAAAGTAATGCGAAACTTGGCATAACTTCTTTATTAACTGACAGAGGTCGTTCAAATCGCACGTGTCGGTAGAGTAACTCTTTCTCTATACAAAGGTACTACTCAGCATAGTCCCCATCACAAGCGACGCATTTGCGCCATCGTTGAACCCCACTCTCGAATCCTCTTTGAAACAAGTTAGTAAAATCATGCAATGCATTGATTATGATACGCTTTCCAACATACCAGAAATCATTACTCAAGTTATGGGGATAATGGCTGTTTTGTTTTTTTTTTTTTTTTCTTTTTTGATTGGAGGTTTAACGACCACCGTGAGCAACTCAATGGGCTATAAGCAGTCGCCCGTCCCTAATTTAGGGTCACTGGTTCCAGGGAAGGGAGAGAGCCAGTGCCGTAAGACAAACACAACATCCGTGCCTCACCGGGACTCGAACCCGGACCCCGTTCGGACGAATGATCAGAAGCCATCGCTTAGACCACTGCGCCACCGGGGCGGCATAATGGCTGTGGAATAAATATCGCTCCTGTGTCCTGACCTTTGACCCCATTTCGATTATATTCAACAGAACCGGTTCAGTATACCTCAAGAATAACATTCTAAAGTTTTGTCGCAATAGAAGCAGTTTTACGCAAGTTATGAGAATAATGGCTGTGGAATAAATTTTGCTTTTGTGCAATGACCTTTGACCCTATTTCGTTGATATTCAACAGAACCGGTTCACTATACCTCAGGAAGAACATGATAACGTTTTGTCGGAATCTAAACATTTTTAGGTAAGTTATGATGCACAAGGGCAATGGAATGGTTCCCACTCCACTGTCTTGACCTTTGACCCCATTTCGCCCATTTTCAATAGGGTTCGTCCCCAGTGCCTCCCTACCACATACTAAAATTTCATCGAAATCGAGCCATTTTTACGCAAGTTATGACGCATAAGAGCAATGGAACAAATCCGGCTCTTATGTCCTGCCTGACCATTGACGCCATTTCGCCCATTTTCAATAGGGTTTGTGCCAAGTTGGTTCCCTACCACATACTAAAATTTCATCGAAATCGAACCATATTTACGCATGTTATGACGCATAAAGGTAATGGAATGGATCCCGCTTTTATGTCCTGACCTTTGACCCCATTCCGCCCATTTTCAACAGGGTTTGTTCCCAAGTGGTTCCTTACCACATACTAAAATTCCATCGAAATTGAACCATTTTTATGCCCGTTATGACGCATAAGAGCAGTGGAATGGATCCCGCTCCTATGTCCTTACCTTTGACCCTGTTTCGCCCATTTTCAGTAGGGTTCGTCCCCAGGTGGTCCTTTACCACATACTAAATTTTCGTCGAAATCGAACCATTTTTACGTGAGTTATCGTGCGGAAGGACGGACGGACAATGCTGGAGCATATACGCTTCTTCAACCTACGGTTGGAAAGCGTAAAAATTCAGATGTGGGCTGTTGTTCCCACTTCTTCACAGCCACTTGCACCTCGTCCGTGTTATAAAATCGTTGTCCCTGGAGACTGTCCTTCATTTCACCAAACAGGTGGAAGTCGGAGGGCGCCAGATCTGTGCTGTACGGTGGATGGGGGAACACCGACCAAATTAATTTGCTGATAGTGAATGTGAATTCTTTTCAGATTCTTGTTCGATCTCTTCCTCCTTGTGGCTTCTCTAAGCTCCTTGAGTGCCTAAATGTACCGCTAGCTGGTCACCACGTTCCAGAAAATCAAGGAGAACGATACCCCTGTCATCCCGAAAATTGGCGCTGTTTGGCCAAACATGGCCCTTGCGCCATAAATATCCAACAAATAACCAACCATCCCAAAAAACAGTCACCATGACTGGTTGCTGGCTCTTGAACGTCTTAGGCCTTGGTGAAGAGGTGTGAGTCCATTCTATTGATTGATTATTCGTTTCCGGGTCGTACAGATACGCCCACGTTTCATTCCCAGTCACCATATCGGAAACAAAGTGTCATCACTCGCTTCATTCAGCAGAGCAGAGCAGTTTTCCACCATTTTTCTCTTTCAAATCGGGTGTCAACCGCCTAGATACCCACATTGTACACACTTTCAGATACCCACATTGTACACACTTTCAGATACCCACATTGTACACACTTTCAGATACCCTAAATCTTCCACCACGTTCTCTATGATACTGTGACCATCAGTCCTATTGTGCAGCAAGCTCAGGGATTGTGACTCGTCTCTCCGCGCGAATCAGTTCATCCACCCGCTGACGATTCGTGTCAGTGGTCGCAGATGATGGTCTCCCACTGCGTGGTTTGTCTTCAATGCTGGTTTCCCCTTCTTTAAACTTCTTCATCCATCTGTGCATATTGCTCTTGTCAATGGTGTCATCTCCGTAAACGTTCTGTGGATGTCGGACAGCCTGCACCCTTCCTTCCTCAAGAACTCAATGACGGCACGTTGCTTCTGCTTGGAATCCATTATTTACCTGCAATGAAGAAGAAGGGTCACTACAGAGGAAGAGTTACTCTACCAACATGTGCAATTTGAACGACATCTGTGAGTTAATAAGGGATTGTGACTCGCCTATTTTTGCATTACTTTCGGTATCATCATCATCATCGTCAATCATTATCAATCCACTGCTGGACGAAGGTCTTCCCAAGTTTCCTCCACAACGGTCTGTCTTGTGCCAGTCTCCTCCATGTCACTCCCGCATATTTTCGAATTTCATCCACCCATCTCCCATGTGGTCTTTTTCTGGGTCTTTTCCTGTCCCTTGGAATCCAATCTAAAATTTCGACTCTCCATCGATGGTCTGTCCTTCTGGCAGTATGTCCAGCCCATTGCCATTTCAGTGATTTAACTCTGATCATGATGTCTTCCACTCTCGTCATTTTTCGGATCCACGAGTTCCTCTTCTTATCTCTTCTGGTTACACCAAGCATGCACCTCTCCATGCTACTTTGAGTTGTCTGCAGCCATTGTATGTCTCTCTTAGTTAAGGTCCACGTCTCTGCACCATACGTAAGCACTGGAAGGATGCATTGATCAAACACTTTTCTTTTAAAACATAATGGCATATTGCTCTTGAAAATTATGCTGTTTCTTCCAAATGCTCTCCAGGCAAGTTTTGTACGCCCATTAATTTCTTCATCAATGTGACCCTCACTTGATATCTGCTGTCCAAGATAAACGTACGTGTCTGTTATCTCCAGCTTTTCTCCATCAATCGATAAATCTTCATTTTTTGTAAAAGCATTGAACATCACTTTTGTCTTCGGAAAGTTCATTTTTAATCCCACTTCTTTATTCTTGTCAGCAAGTTCCTGGATCATACTCTGCAGCTCTGATGGGGTAGTTGCAAAAATGACTACGTCATGAGCAAAACGAAGGTGGGTTAGATAATCTCCATTAATCTTTATCCCTTTGTTTTCCCAGTTCAGTGATTGAAAGACATTTTCCAATGTGACATTAAAGAGCTTCGGAGTTATGGTGTCACCTTGTCTCACTCCCTTTCCAATTTTTTTGTGTGTTGTATTTTCAAACAGCCGAATCTTTGCACTTGCATTTTCATAGATGTTATTAATAATATTAATGTACGCATCTTCAATACCGTAGGATTTCAGAGCCATTGTAACTGCTGATGGCTTCACCGAATCAAAGGCTTTTTCATAATCGATAAAAGCCATGCACAATGGAAGTTCATATTCCCTCGCTCTTTCAATTAGTTCTGTCAGTACGTGGATATGTTCCATTGTGCTGTAGCCAATCCTGAATCCAGCTTGTTCTCTCGGTTGAGCCATGTCTAGTGTTACCTTCAAGCGGTGTGAAAGAACTTTAGTGAAGATTTTATAAACCACTGAGAGGAGGCTGATAGGTCTGTAGTTCCTGAGATCCTCGATGTCTTCTTTTTCGGTATATCCCTCGTATAAATGAAACGCATTAAAATCGGAAACACGATAAACCATTGAAATTACTTTTTCGATATTATTATATTCCGCAGACTTCAGGAAGCCTTTGAATTTTGTTCTGTGAAATATCTAAATATGCTCGGTTTGCATGTAAAGAAAAACGAAAATCAATTGAAAATTCTTGAATTCCTTTCGATGTGCTCTTAGAAATATACATTTAAGTTTTCGTTTCATTTTCTGTGGTACAATACCGTCTGGAACCTAGGCGAAATTAGACTTATTACATTTGAGTAGCCTGCGCATGAAGCCAGACTTATATTTAATGTGCTTTTATGCTTTTAGAAATACTTAGGTTTTCATTTTCCACAGTACAATACCGTCTCGAACAAGAAAACATTAGACTTCATATATTTGAGTCGACTAGGCTCGAAGACCAGACGTACACTGCCGGACAATTGCTAAGGACGGATGACAATAGCAACGATAGCAACCATAAAATGGAAGGCAGGAAAATGTGGAAATTAGCATAAGTGCGGGATACAGTAAGACGTGTTGTGCGTATGCAAATTTTGGATTGCCGAACTTGTTCGTGACGTCATAGCGCTGATAAGAGATATAAAGGATTTGATGCGTATTGACCGTTGTTGTTCAAACGCAAAGTTGAAAGGGAAAGAATCAATTGACGAACTTGCAATTTTCAGTATGTCTTCCCGACATCACCTAGATGATTTTACGCGTGGCCGTATTATTGGTAAAATTGAAGAAGGGCGAAAAAAAAAACAGATGTTGCCAGGGAGTTCGACGTCAGCCACAGTGTTGTTTCAAGGCTTTGGAAATCATTTCAAACAAATGGAGAGTGTAGCAAACGTCACGGTGAGGTCGTATTCGCAGAACGACACCTGCAGAAGATCGGTACATAGTGCTATCAACAAAAAGACACCGGCGCAGCACAGCTAGTGAGGTGGCAAATCAGTTTATGGCTGCTACTGGCAAGTGGATCTCCCGGAAAACTGTCGCCAGACGTTTGCATGAAGGAGGACTATACGCCCGCCGTCCTGTTGTGTGCATCCCATTGTCCAGACGTCACCGTACCGCCCGTTTGCAATGGTGCCATCAACATCGCAATTGGACTGATAACGACTGGTCTGCTGCCCTCTTCTCAGATGAGAGTAGATACAGTCTATCGTCTGATTGTCGACGACAACTGATCTGGCGTGATAGTGGTACTGCATATTGTCCAGCAAACATACAGGAAAGGGACCGATATCCAACATGTAGTGTCATGGTATGGGCTGGCATCATGATCAATAGCCGTACGTCCCTCTATGTGCTTCCAACTGGGACTATGACTGGCCAACGATACATTAATGATGTTCTGCTACCTCATGTTCACATGTTCCGTGGTGCTGTCGGTGATAGATTCATTTTCATGGACAACGCAACATGTCATCGAACAGTCGCTATCCAGGAGTGTCTTGAGAGCGAGGATATTCAACGCCTCGTATGGCCAGCACGTTCTCCAGATCTGAATCCCATTGAAAATGTGTGGGATGCTTTGGGGAGGAGTCTTGCTGGTCGCCAATGCCCTCCAATAAACAAGGACACCCTCATCCGTGCACTGACAGAGGAATGGGATAAATTACCCCAACAGCTGCTTGATAATGTTGTGCAAAGCATGACACGACGTGTGGAATCTTGCATCGCCCTCCATGGTGGCCATATCCCGTATTGACATCTTACGCCGGAACGCCTGCGGACGGTAATTGCATTTTTTTCACGTTTACGTATTCTGCACAAAATGGCCTGTTTGTCCCTTGAACACGTTCCAAAGCCTTCTGGATTTCAGAGCACAATAAATTGTCTTTCTTGTAATGTCCTGGCATTCTGACATTATATTATTTCACTTGGCATCCAACCACACTTACTTTTTTATGCGCTATATAGCCGTTTATGATCCGTCCTTAGCAATTGTCCAGCAGTGTATAACTACTGATTACCTCTTTACATGCCATCGCGTATTACGTAAATTCATAAAATGAAATTCCAAAAGTTTCCTTTATTACTTTTCATCCTATGAGCACAGTGCGTTGTGTTCTCCTGAAATTAATCACGTTCTTGTATTTAGCGTATGGGAAAAGGGTATTAGAAGTCAGATATAGACGGTTATAGTGGGGTCTCTGGGAGAGGAATTTCGAAAATACGAGAAGCATTTAGATTATGTGAAATCCCTTTCGCTTTCATAAAGGCAAACCTGCAACGGAATTAAATCCTCCACATTTCCTCTGAGTCTTATTCCTGACCTTACGGACATTTACGTCCTGATTTCCTGTCGCAAATGGATCAAAACCCAAACCACACACACACACACACACACACACACACACACACACTACCTTACAAAAAGCTCTTCTAATCAATCTATGGGAATACGTTCCAACTAAAGCTTTTATATGGTAGGAGATCAGAAATATTGACTTGCAGAAAACATCATGGGAGCAGTTGAAATGCAGGAAACGGGAAACGGTAAGCGGCCATGAGTAATACAAGTAAATAAATTGAATAAAACTCGTGCCTGCAATGGTACACTTAACATTATGCTCGCCGTCTTACGCACGATAAAACAATGAAGATAAAATAGATGATAAAATAAACCTAATAAGCTAAAAGAAACATGAGCACATTCGGTTCCTCCAGGAACCATCATCAGATGTAATTAAGAAACAGCAACGTGAGCACATTTACACTGAAGAGCAATTGAATTCGAGGCAGCTGGCGTTATGCAAATATGGCGCTGTGGGCGGCCCGGTAAGCGGAAACGACATGACGTATGCAGCGATCCGACAATATAAGGAGTGATGCGACGGGAATCAGTAAGAGTCGGACGCAGTATGGGTAAGACGAAAGATCTAAGCGCATTTGATCGTGGGCAAATTTGTCGGGTCCCGACGATTGGGTCACTCCATCTCGCAAGTCGTGCAGGCATTGGGATTTTCACGAGCCACTGTGTCACGGGTGCACCGTGAGTACATCGAATCCGGTGAAACCATCCCTGCAAGGGCCAACTGCCGTGGACAACAGCGTGTGGATGAGCTGGATCATCGTCGGCTACCTCGCATTGTAACAGCGGATAGACGGACCATAGTGCAAGAAATCACTCGGCAGTTTAACGCTGGTGCACAAAAACGTGTAAGCAGCCACACCATCCAGAACCATCTCCTCGCTATGGGGTACAGAAGCCATCGTCCCACGAGGATACCGCTGCTGACCGCAGATCACAGGGTGCAAAGATTAGCATTGGCTCGGGAAAATCGCCACTAGACTCTAGACATGTGGGAAAATGTTGCCTGGACTGATGAGTCCAGATTCACGTTGGGATGGCAGGATAGGAGTACGGCGCAAACCACATGAAGCGATGGATCCTTCTTGCCAGCAGGGTACTCTTCAAGCTGGTGGGGGTGGCATTCTCGTTTGGGGACTGTTTACGTGGAGTGAAATGTGACCCCTGGTACGTGTGACATCGTTCCTTACAGGTCAACGTTACCGGGATATCCTGGACAACTATTTGCTCCCGTTTGTGCGTCTTCAACATCCCACTGCGGACCTCATCCTGCAACAAGACAATGCACCGTACTATCGCCCCTGAATTGTATCCGAATGGTTGGATGAACACTCCACCGACGTGACCTCGCTTCCTTGGCTAGCTGGGTCACCTGACCTCAATCCCATCCAGCACATCTGGGATGCCATCGAGAGAGATGTTCGAGGGTCTGACTACCTCCATAAAATCTTCGTGAACTGTGGGAGCTTGTTCAGGGGTCGTGAATCCGTATGGCTTTCGGTGTCTTGTTGAGTCCATGCCGAGACGAATCGCCGCCGTCATCAGGGCGAAAGGTGGGGCTACACGTTACTATACAGGTATCTCTAATTCAATTGTTTTTAAGTGTATAAGCAGGCCTAACGCCTATTGCGCTTGCGTAACAAGAAGCTGGGTCTCAGTATTTGTTGTTGGGTGAGTATGCCCATGTCTGGGTCGGTGATTTATTGGTCGCAACGACCATGTGTTTCTTTTGATATCACAGAAAGCCTAAGTGATGGTACACACGTGGGGGTGAGTTGTTACAACATTTATCCCCCATGTAATTAATCATAATGCTTTCGGCAAGTAAGAGGGCATATTTATTATTCGGGGTGGTTACAATGTTAGCTCCCCCCCCTCCCTCCCTCCCTGATGGTATGTAACTTCCCTTACTAACAATTCGTGAAAGGGAGGTCTTGTTATTATGCCTTCTAATATGTGCTCCTTTAGTCTAATTTTGTAAGTAATACGCCGTATAATTTGCTTCATGTGGACAGCGTAGGAATTGAAATATGGTGTACAAATACATTGCTGCGCGACTCCTATGTTTCTCTTTCGTTCCAGATATTTCAGCATTACGGTGTATGAGGAGGAAAAACGGGCTATATGAAGGAAAATGAAATACAGTATGTATCTAAAGAGCCGATAAAGGTATTTCTGTTCTCCCGCTGGGCTCTATACCTTCCAACATGCTCAGCACATTTCTATTTGAGGGTGTTTATAATTAGTATGAGAGATGATATCTGTAACTTTTTTTTTTTTGGTTGGAGGTTTAACGACCACCGTGAGCAACTCAATGGGCAATAAGCAGTCTCCCGTCCCTAATTTAGAGTCTCTGGTTCCAGGGAAGGGAGAGAGCCAGTGCCGTAAGACAAACACAACATCCATGCCTCAGCGGGAATCGAACCTAGACCTCTTTCGGATGAGTAATCAGAGGCCATCGCTTAGACTACTGCACCACCGGGGCGGCATTTTTTTTATCCACCTATCTTTCATCGTTACTACACTCATGCATCTTGAGTTGTACTCAGTCTCTGTTTACATTTTTCTTGGTCGGTGATATATTTTCTTTATCAGTGATATACACTGGTGGGCAAAAATTAAAGGCGACATGGTTTTTCGAATGTAACGTCGTGCAGAAGTGTGATCCACATCGACTCTAATCATACCATAAGATCCGCAAGATGTAAGACTATGGGACAAGTGAGCAAAACCGAACAAAAAGGTAATCCAAAGGATACAAAAGCACTTTATTGAAAAGGTAGCTTCGAGCCCAACTGGACAGAAGACAGAAACGTCCATGTGACAGGGGCTGCCAAAAATAATCCAGTCTTTAGTAAGGGATATTATCACTCCTGACTGCGTTGCAGGATTTATAACGTATGTCCATGCTGAGAACGAGGTTGTCAAGGAGCTGTTGAGGCATCGCGGCCCATTCCTCTTGTAGCGCCAATTGCAGAGGCGGAATCGTTCCTGGCGGCTGGTGACGTGCTGTCAAGCGTCTCCCGAGAAGGTCCCACACGTGTTTGATTGTATTTAGCTCCAGGGACCTTGCGAGCCAATCCATTGGTTGAAATCTTCACTCTCCAACAGCTCTGCGACAGCCACTGTACGATGAGGTGTTGCGTTGTCGTCCATGAAGAGGAACTCAGGACTCACAGCACCTCTAAACAGACGCAAGTGAGGCAGAAGAACCTCGGTACAATAGAGGACACCAGTGACTGAACCTCCTTGGAAGATGTGGAGGTCAGTACGGCTACCAAGCATGATACCTCCCCCAACGGGAACTCCTCCACCTCCAAACCGGTCCCTTTCGATGATGTTGGAGGTGTGATTGCGTGTTCCCTGTTCTATCCAGATGTGTATACGTCCAGAATTGCTCGTCAGACTAAATCGGCTCTCATCCGTAAAGAGAACTCGACCCCATTGCTGATGTGTCCAGTTCTTGTGTTCCTGGCTCCACAGAAACCGCCGTCTCCGATGAGCAGGCGTTAATAGCACACACCGTACTGGTCGTGGTACAAATAGACCACCTTTGTGCAGCCTCCTGGCCACGGTAAAACGCGATAACGGACGTCCAGTTGTTTGTTGCATGTGCTTTGCGATTTCTCCCGCTGTCTGCCGTCTGTCTCTTCTCGCCTGTAAGACAATATACCGGTCGTCCGCTGTCGTGGTTGCTCGCGGACGACCACTGCTAAACCCTCGGACAGCTGTTCCTGTCGTTTGAAATGCTCTCCAAGCTGGTGAAACGATGATGTGAGCGATTCCGAACTCCTCGGCCACACTAGAGACACTTCGACCTTCTTCCAACTTCCCAATGACGCGACCTCGGGTAAAGTCATCCAGATGTCGTCTACTGGATTGCCTGTTGGTCATATCATACGGTGGCCAACAGTTCAAACCGATGTACACCGTGCAATAGCTTTCACCGAATTGGTGAGCATACACCGCCCGTGTGATTGATACCCTTCCGACAGTCCCCCCCTCCCCTACGTCATGCTGCATATATGCGCATGCCCTAGCGTACCGGACCCTAGTCTATTTCCTGAGAGGTCTTTCGGTCCGTTCTGCCTGTTCGTTCCGCTCTTATGCTAATTTCTCCTCTTCGTCCTTAATTTTTGCACACCAGTGTACAATGGTTTCCATAAGTTCAGCAACAAACCGAAAAATCGTGATAATTGAGCGAAATATAGTTCAACTCGCACGAAATTTGCATATGGTATGGGGCCGTCCCGGTGGCGCAGTGGTCTAAGCGATGGCCTCTGATCATTAGTCCAAAAGGGGTCCGGGTTTAAATCCCGGTGAGGCATGGATATTGTGTTTTGTCTTACGGCACTGGCTCTATCCCTTCCCTGGAACCAGGGACACGAATTTGAGACGGGCGACGGCTTATAACCCATTGAGTTGCTCACGGAGGTCGTTAAACTTCCAATCAAAAAAATATGTTACGGGCGAAGGCATACAGCATCGATGTATGGTAGGCAAATGAGTGGCTCTGGCAGCGCTTTTTGCAAACGCGCAGGAGCTTAAAACCAGCTGTTTCGGAAGGAGTCGCCAATTCACGTGCGGCGGTGAATGTCAAGATTACGAGATAGAGATTTTGTTAACATGGCTTTGAGACGTCATTTACCAGCTCAGTTACGTTACAGAGCGATAGGTCGAATCGTAGCAAGGCAGCGGCAGGCGGACGTTGCAAGATGGCTCAACGTCGATCGTTCTATTGTCAGCAAGATGTGGCAGCAGTCCCAAGCCACGGCTGCAGCTTCCCAAGGGTGACGACCTCCGCGGATGACCGGTATTTGCGGCTGTCGGCACGGCGAAACAGGACGGCTACACCTATTTACCTCAGATCTGTGTTTGCGAAAGCCACTGGACGGACGGCATCAGCTTCGATTGTGCACAAACTTGCAGGAGGACTGGATTCGGGTGCTCAGCGACCGGTATTATTCGTGCCCCTGAACCCCCTCCACCGGAGAGAAGGTTTCAATGGGGCACGAATGCATGTGAACTGGACTCAAAATCAGTGGTGGTCCATTCTGTTCACTGATGAGTCGCAATACTGTTTACAGGGTGATTCTTGCCGAGTTTACATCTAGAGAGGGGCCAGTACTCGCTATCTTCCCTCTAATATCCAGGAAAGGGACACCTATGGTAGTGGTAGTGTTCTGGTGTGGGCAGGCATATCGTTAGGCGGCCGTATTGACCTCTATGTGTTACCACTTGGAAATCTCAATGCTGAGAGGAATAGAGACAACATCCTGGATCCTACTGTTTGTTCGCATGCGGCCGCAATCGGCGATACATTTGTACTGCAGACGGATAACACCCGCCCTGACACAGCTAGCCTCGTAGACCAGTACCTGAAACAGAAGACTATAGTCCGTATGGAGTGGGAAACACGCTCTCCCGATCTGAATCTTATTGAACATGTCAGAGATGCTCTCAGGAGGTGTGTTGCTGGCCTCCAGCCTCCATCTCGAACCTTACAGGGGCTTCGCGCTGCTTTGCTCGAGCAATGGACGCAGCTACCCACGGAACTGCTCGACAACATAATTAACAGCATGGAACATCGCTGTCGTGCCTGTATTGCTGTTCGGGGTAACCGCACTTCGTATTGAAGTACCTTTTCCTATTTCATCTTCATACCTATATTTATGTACACTATCTACCAACTAGTAATTGGACAACCCTGCAATCGACGATATCTGCGGTCCTGATACACGTCACGGCAGCCGCCGTTAAATATCGTGTGGGAAACAACAACGCAACCAGTCGCATGCAAGATGCCACGCAGTTCGGAGCTCTCAGATTTCGACAAAGGTGTTTTCGTCGGGTATCACAGAAATAGCCGATCCATAAGTGACATATCGAGCGAGTTGAAATCCCCAAAATCGACAGTGGCCTACGTGATTGGCAAGTGGAAGATGAGAGGTGACTGTCGGAATGTGCCCAGACCCGGCAGACCCACAAAACTGGGAGTTAGAGACCGACGGGTGCTGGCCAGAGAAATTCGGAAGAACCGCACCCAAACCGATTAGCCACATCCGCGAGGAGTTTTGACAGGCATCCGGGAGTGTTCTTTTGATGAATACCATCCATAAGGAAGCCTATCTGCTCGGTTATCATGGACGTGCTGCCGCCCACAAGCCTTTGATCACCAAGTCCAATAGCGCTGCTCGGCTAACGTGGTGCAAAGAACGTCGACAGTGGACCGTTGAATAGTGGAAACAGGTTCTCTGGAGCGACTAATCAAGGTTCACCCTCTACCGTTCGGATTTCAGGGTCTGGGTTTGGCGTCTGGCACGAGAACGCTTCCTGCCGGAATGTATTGTGCCAACTGTGAAGTTCGGCGTCGGTGGAATAATGCTATGGGGGTGTTTCTCCTGGTATGGCACGAGGCCCTTGGTCGCAATTCTTGGTAGACTCAACGTCGAGACCTACTGCACCATTTTGGATGAACATGCGCTTCCTACGTTGTGGCAGTTTTACGGGGTGGACCCATGTTTCTTTCAGGATGACAATGTCACCTGTCATGTTGCGAGGTCCACCATGGCTTGGTATGGTGACAATGGGGTTAATCGAATGGACTGGCCTGTGCAGAGCCCGGACCTTAACCCTATCGAGCACTTCTAGGACGACGAGTTGGAGCGTCGACTTAAGGGGTGCCCCCACCGTCCGAAATCGGTGAAGGAACTGACCTGTCTTCTCCAAGCCGAATGGAAGAAAATACCGCTAGATGTCGTACAACGCCTGATTGAGAGTATGCCCTAGAGGGTCGCAGCTGTAATCGCCGCTCGTGGAGGCTCCACTAACTATTGAAGGTGAATAAACTTTGTCTTCCTTTGCTGTCATAAGTGTCCAATTACTTGTTGGTAGATAGTATATTTTCATATTTGCATCACACATACGAAATGTAAATGCTTTGTATCACATGTTCTTGCTTTATTTTTTCGTTGTTGCATTTGGTCTGATAAAGCTTACCACGAAATTTCATCCGAATACGTTGAGTTATCACGATTTTTCCATTTGTTGCTTAATTTATGGAAACCAATGTAATTTTGTCCGTCTCTGATCTATAAGTTAGAGCTGAGAGGACACATTGACGGATCACAGACTTTACAGTCAACTAACTCCTAAATTTTACATTATATTTTTAAATGCGCTCCAACCAAGTGATATAGGTCTCTGGATTTCCTCTCTGACATCAGACTGAATATACACTGAAGAGCCAAAACATTATGACCAGCGCGTCTTTACCCACACATCACAGAATATTTCGTATATGTTACAAGTACGTAGCACTGAAACATTGAGACTTTTCAGATACGTCGCGCAATGTGACAGTAATGTTTCAGAAACCTTACGGTTACGTCAAAATGTCCTCAAACGTTACGTAACTTTGAAACATAAAATCGATACGTTGCAGTGAAAGGCCTTGTAACCTCAACGTACCAACTTCTTGTTACTGTTACGGATTTGAAAGATATTTCTGACATCGTCATTGCCGCCCCGGTGGCGCAGTGGTCTAAGGCAATGGCCTCTGATCATTCGTCCGAAAGGGGTCCGGGTTCGAATCCCGGTGAGGCATGGATGTTGTGTTTGTCTTACGGCACTGGCTCTCTCCCTTCCCTGGAACCAGTGATCCTAAATTAGGGACGGGCGACTGCTTATAGCCCATTGAGTTGCTCACGGTGGTCGTTAAACCTCCAATCAAAAAAAAAAAAAAAAAAAACATCGTCATATCACTGCTACGTATTTACTACGTTGAACCTTACAGCTTTAATCAACTTTGCAAAATCACAAAAAAAAATATTACACTCGACAGCTGTTTCAAAAGTAACTACAATCGTGTTACGAATTCACGTTTTCACAGGTTCAACACGCAGTCCATTGGGAAGAGTGGCGGCGTTTATATATTGATAACAGAAGAAATAAAAATCGGTCCCAAATGATGGTGTCGACTTTCTATTATACATGTGGAATAGACTATATTTCAGCTAAAAAAAGAGAGAAAATCAGATTCGTCATTTCTCTAAATACCTACCAATATGAAATTTCTCAGCTTCAAGTAAAAAAAAAAAAAAAAACATGCTGGTATAGTATACTAATACGACAACACAGCCATCTACTTAGATTGCATAAAACGCTTTTTAGAATTTAAAAATTATAATAATCAAAACAATTACTTACTTTCAGATGATCTTGAATCACACACACAAAAAGGATGAAATATTAAATCAACTAACTAGCTAACTCAAGTACAACGGTATCACCAAAGAATAACCCAGTAGCACGTAGAAATACGACTACGAGAGTGCTTCGGTGAAATGGCATAAATGCGCATGCGCATCCACGCCGTTGCCAAACCAAAAATCTTAAATATCGCCGGAATGTAACATCAAGGTGGCAATTATGTACAAAACTGTAAAGCAGTAGTATCGGTGCTATTTTTAACGTAACCGTAATGTACAAAGAGTCCAAAATAGATTTTGCTGAAACTCAATTGCAAGACAACTCTGAAAGTGTATCGAAAATGATAGATTGTAACATTGTTGATGCATATCTGCAGCGTTTTTTGCTGTATGGGTATAGAAATTGAAGGAACTGGAGATAAACGACGGTTGGTGTGAAGATCATGAAACGGTATAAATAACACATGATACTTAGCTCTGTTAGTCAGTGTTATTCTTGTTTTTCAGATGGGCAAGGCAGCGGACTGTAACACACAGACCACTGGGTCACAGAATTTTCGTGACGGCAAGTCTTCTGGACTGCTTACGGTCGTCTGTAATTTCAACAGTGGTCCGAGAAGGAAAAATCCCCGAACCGCCGGGAAGGTGGGATCTGACTGCTATCCCGTATGGTACGAGCCAACAGAACGAATACTATGGCGTAAAGCCCCTGTAATTTGAATGCTAGTGACGGGAGCAATGTGTCACAACACGCAGTGCATCAAACCCTGCAGAAAATGGTGCTGCGTAGCCGCATACTGCACCGAGTGTCCACACTAACCTCAGTTGACCGTCGAAAGCGCCTACAATGAGCTCGCAAGCATCAAAACTGGACCTTGAATGATTCGAAGAAGTCATGTGGTCCGATGAATCTCGTTTCCTGTAGCACTATTTGGACGGCTGAGTACGTGAACGTAATTTACCTGGGGAAATGTTGGCACCAGGATACACCGTAGGAAGAAAACAAGCCGTTGGAGGAAGTCTAATGCTTCAGGAAATGTTCTTCTGGGAATCCCTGGGTCCAGTCATTCATGTGCACGAAACTATGACGTCTACCATCTACCTAAACATCCCTGCAGATAAGGTACATCCTTTCATGGTAAGGGTTTGGTGGAGGAAGTCTAATGCTTCGGGATATGTTCTTCTGGGAAACGCTGGGTCCAGTCATTCATGTGCAGGAAACTATGACGTCTACCATCTACCTAGACATCACTGCAGACCAGTTACATCCTTTCATGGTAAGGGTCTGGTGGAGGAAGTCTAATACTTTGGGCAATGTTCTTCTGGGAAACCTTGGGCCCGGTCATTCATGTGCAGGAATCTATGACGTCAACCATCTACCTAAACATCACTGCAGACCAGGTACATCCTTCCATGGTAAAGATCTGGTGGAGGAAGTCTAATGCTTTGGGCAATGTTCTTCTGGGAAACCTTGGGCCCAGTCATTCATGTGAAGGAATCTATGACGTCTACCATCTACCTAAACATCACTGCAGACCAGGTATATCCTTCCATGGTAAGAATCTGGTGGAAGAAGTCTAATGCTTTGGGCAATGTTCTTCTGGGAAACCTTGGGCCCAGTCAATCATGTGAAGGAATCTATGACGTCTACCATCTACCTAAACATCACTGCAGACCAGGTACATCCTTCCATGGTAAGAATCTGGTGGAGGAAGTCTAATGCTTTGGGCAATGTTCTTCTGGGAAACCTTGGACCCAGTCATTCATGTGCAGGAATCTATGACGTCAACCATCTACCTAAACATCACTGCAGACCAGGTACATCCTTCCATGGTAAGGATCTGGTGGAGGAAGTCTAATGCTTTGGGCAATGTTCTTCTGGGAAACCTTGGGCCCAGTCATTCATGTGCAGGAATCTATGACGTCAACCATCTACCTAAACATCACTGCAGACCAGGTACATCCTTCCATGGTAAGAATCTGGTGGAGGAAGTCTAATGCTTTGGGCAATGTTCTTCTGGGAAACCTTGGACCCAGTCATTCATGTGCAGGAATCTATGACGTCAACCATCTACCTAAACATCACTGCAGACCAGGTACATCCTTCCATGGTAAGGATCTGGTGGAGGAAGTCTAATGCTTTGGGCAATGTTCTTCTGGGAAACCTTGGGCCCAGTCATTCATGTGCAGGAATCTATGACGTCAACCATCTACCTAAACATCACTGCAGACCAGGTACATCCTTCCATGGTAAGGATCTGGTGGAGGAAGTCTAATGCTTTGGGCAATGTTCTTCTGGGAAACCTTGGGCTGCCGCCCCGGTGGCGCAGTGGTCTAAGGCGTTGGCCTCTGATCGTTCGTCCGTAAGGGGTCCGGATTCGAATCCCGGTCAGGCATGGATGTTGTGTTTGTCTTAAGGCACTGGTTCTCTCCCTTCCCTGGAACCAGTGACCCTAAATTAGGGACGGGCGACTGCTTATAGCCCATTGAGTTGCTCACGGTGGTCGTTAAACCTCCAATCAAAAAAAAAAAAAAAAAAAAAAGAAACCTTGGGCCCAGTCATTCATGTGCAGGAATCTATGACGTCAACCATCTACCTAAACATCACTGCAGATCAGGTACATCCTTCCATGGTAAGGATCTGGTGGAGGAAGTCTAATACTTTGGGCAATGTTCTTCTGGGAAACCTTGGGCCCAGTCATTCATGTGCAGGAATCTATGACGTCAACCATCTTGTAACGTATACTCCTAGTTTCCTTTTGATTTTACTATCTCTTGTTATTTTATTTTCCTAGGTAAATTATCTTCTTACTTAACGAGATGTTATTTCTCCCACTGAATGATATGTGGCAATGAGTGCAAGTCATGACGTGGTGGTAGGCAGTATGAATAGGCGCGTTCAACTATACCTAGGGAAGCTTTTGTGTTACGTGAGAGAGCTTTGTTTTATGTGTAAAGAGATCTTCTTTTTTTTTTTTTTTTTTTTTTTTTTTTTGTAGGTTTAACGACCACCGTGAGCAACTCAATGGGCTATAAGCAGTCGCCCGTCCCTAATTTAGGGTCACTGGTTCCAGGGAAGGGAGAGAGCCAGTGCCGTAAGACAAACACAACATCCATGCCTCACCGGGATTCGAACCCGGACCCCGTTCGGACGAATGATCAAAGGCCATCGCTTAGACCACTGCGCCACCGGGGCGGCAAAGAGATCTTCGTTTGGTGTAAAGAGAGCTTCGTTTATGTGAGAGGAAGTTCGTTATATGAGAGAGTGTGACCTGTGAAGTATGTGTGGATAATACCAGGAGTTTCCCTAATAAAAGGTTTTCTTATTAAGTACGGTTTTTCTCAGTTCATAGTTTTGTCAGACCTCTGTCTGGCTGTTAGGTCTCTTTCATTAAGTGTTACTATTAACAACCAGCATAAGAGTTTATTCATCTTAATTACTACTACAACATTACTAGCAGTTAAGCTTGTTCATTATAACTACTACAACAACTACCAATAAAAGCTAATTCATTATAATCTACCTAAACATCACTGCAGACCAGGTACATCCTTTCATGGCAATGGTATTCCCCTCTAGTAGTTCCTTCTTTCAACAGATAATGCTCCATGTTACACTTCCTGGATTGTTCAAAAATGGTTCACGAAACATGGTGAAGACTTCCAGGCATCTGCCTTGGCCTCCAAATTCCCCAGATATCAATCCAATTGAGCATTTGTGGTTTGTGTTGAAACATAAAATCCGATCTACAGCTGATCAACCACGTAACTTGAAAGAGTTTTAAAGGGCCTTCGTGTTGCTACCATATAAGCAAGAGAGTCACCCAAAGTCGACAAAGATAAGCGACAGAATTTTCCAACACCTACATTTTGCCATTTCATTTCAGATCAAAGATGCGAAGCATTGCAAGAGAAGGCTGTTGATTTCAGAAATTTACATAGCTCACTGAAAGATACACCGATGAGCCATTCCGTTACGACCACTCCCAGCCTCGAGAAAAGTGTGCGCCTGGAGACCAAACGGTGGAGCAGGTGAAGTTTGCAGAGCAGTATATGTACAGCCCAAGGACCGGGTTTCGGTTAGTAGAGTGTTCGGAACCAGAATCGGAAAAGCGGCCGATTTCATGTGCCGCTGTAGTGAGTACGTATCCAAAGTGGTGCACATATGGCCAAAGGACAGACCGTCCTCAAGCCGTGCGTCGTTCGTAGCTCATTGATGTCAGAGTGGAGAGGAGACAGTGGCGCATTGTTCACAGCGACCATAGGGCCACAGTGCGGTAAAACACCCGCGTCTACAACAGTGGTGATCAGGGCAATGTGTCACAGCACACAGTTCATTGCAGCCTTTCGCGCATGGGCCTGCGTAACCGAAGACCCAGCCGGATCCCATGCTCACTATGCTCACTGCACGTCATTGTCAACAACGCATGAAATGAGCAGAATACCTTCGAGATTTATTTTTTTTTTGATTGGAGGTTTAACGACCACCGTGAGCAACCCCATGGGCTATAAGCAGTCGCCCGTCCCTAATTTAGGGTCCAGGGAAGGGAGAGAGCCAGTGCCGTAAGACAAACACAACATCCATGCCTCACCGGGATTCGGAACCGGACCCCTTACGGACGAATGATCAGAGGCCTTAGACCACTGCGCCACCGGGGCGGCTCATCGAGGTTGGACCGTGTATGATTGGAAGAAAGTGGCCTGGTATGACCAATGAAGATTCCTAATGCATCATGTAGACGGCCGAGCGCGGATACGCCGATTACCAACGAAGGTCAGAAGTTCTCGCTTAGGCCACTGTGCCACCGGAGTGACATTACTTTATGCTGATATGAAAATTCCTTTCATTATTTCAAGCAGCAAACAATGGGTCCCTTGCAGGATATACAAGCAAACGAAATGTAAGACTAAATACCGTCTGCAATGCACTCATTTTAATCAATTTCAGCAATTTGCAGATACAAATCTTGCGGTTTTGTCCTAACCTTGCTTGAGGTAATGTTTCAGAGCGTAGATGGTCAAAGCTATATCTTGTCTCTTCTGTAGGTGTTCAAATTATCCACTCAGCTTGTGATATCTGAATAAAAAAACCTGCAATCATTTTGCACCTTTCCTGTTGACTATGTAATTCTGTTTGCGTGAATTTTTATGAACTATCCCATTTTTATATGTGTACTACCGACCCGTCCCGAAATTCGCACCGCCGCCCCGGTGGCGCAGTGGTCTAAGCGATGGCCTCTGATCATTCGTCCGAAAGGGGTCCGGGTTCGAATCCCGGTGAGGCATGGATGTTGTGTTTGTCTTACGGCACTGGCTCTCTCCCTTCCCTGGAACCAGTGACCCTAAATTAGGGACGGGCGACTGCTTATAGCCCACTGAGTTGCTCACGGTGGTCGTTAAACCTCCAAACAAAAAAAAAAAAAAAATTCGCACCGTAGCAATTTAGAATTTACGACGAATCTAAAGAGAGACGATTATTACGTTCAACAGGAGACTGTCCTTCCCTTTGTAAAGCCATTTTTTGTCTGTCATTTGCCAATCGAGATTCTGTTTCTTGGAAAATTTCATTATGATGGGAGAAACAAATTCTTTTAGCGTCCGATGTACTACGACCTATATTCGATTTTCGTGTTGGCATAATGTTAATTCAATATTTAAATTTTAATTGAAGAACTACTCAAAGAGATACATATGTATGGACGAAAACAACTGCGCATTTAGTCTGTGCGAGCGTCGGTAAACCAATTCTCTTTCAGCGTCCGATGTAACTACGCATTTAGTCTGTGCGAGCGCCGATAAACCAACAGCGTCCGATGTAACTACGCATTTAGCCTGTGGCCTTACATGCTGTCAGACCAGCCGCGGCGCATGCGCCTCGCGTCGTTTTCCCGATGAACAAAAACGTTTCGTAAACCGGTCGCCGCGCATCGAAGGAATTTTTGGGCTACTCACGCATGACGTAGCCGTGGAGGCAGATCACTTGCTTCGATGGTTTGTATATATGCGGTTACTATTAGTTTTCTTTTTATTTAGTGGTATTTGACCAGCCTTTATGATCGAGAGTCATATTTTTATTGGGATAGTATGCAGATAATTATTGTGGTAACGAAATGAAATCGTTCTATTGCTGTGTGTTTGTTAGTTAGAAAACTTCACGATCCCACCATTCTGTGCTATTATTTCGAAAGAACGATGCCTACCAATTATTGTGACGCTGCCATGTGCCCATCGCTGATTAAGAAAACCAAAGGACCTGGGATTTATTTATTAATCACGCATTCCCAAGAGATCAGATATTGCAAAAAACGTGGCTGGCAACTCAAATGTTAACGAACAGATGTTGTGAATGAGAAACGTGCCAGAATTTGCTCTAAACACATTACTGAAGATGATTATGAACTTGTTTTGGAAAAACGTTCATTCACTGCAGTAAAAGTCAAAACATACAGGTTGCATCACCGAAATTTAGCGATCTTCTAAGTAAATTTCAAGCATAATTTGTGTCCAGATTTTTAAGGCTTTTCACTTAGTATTTTCACTTTTAAGATTATTTGGCTCTTAGTGTTGGACGTTTTTTGTTTTTTACTCTACTATGTTGTTCTATATGACATTTCCTTCCCAAACCACCGTTGATTATATTTTTAGTACACCTGGATTTTTAACTAGAGCTGAAGCACACTTTTGCGGAAAATGCAAACAATGGATAAAATTATTTCCAAATAAAATCCTTTTTGGTGTCTAGGTCTGTTTGCATACCGGGTTAACGCTGCTGAATTTATTTACCGATAAATAAATTAGGGCGCAAATTCAAGACAAATTGCTGTGTTTTTTCACTACAATCTTGCGTGAAAAACCAGATTTTTCTCTCAATTTTTCTAAGTCTTGAAAATCGCTTCCCAGAGCATAGAAAAACACTTTTTATTGAAGAATTACTAATTGCTCACTAATTAGTGGTATCACTCAATTACCATGTAAAAGAATATCTCCGATAAGAAATTGTTTATGCTTCGAGAATTTTATATGACTCCAATGCCTTTAACTGTTGTATGGTAATGGCGCTTCGACCAAAGACGAAGTTATAGAAAATATTTACTATTTGCACTTCTGGAAAACTTTTCGCGTCACCTTCGAAGATACTTGCATTCAGCACATAGAAATCTTTTCCTTCAATCGCATTAATTTTTTCAAATACCGCATTTTGTAATCGAAAGTTAAACTTTCAAAGTAAGACACCATCATTTCAACGGGGACTAGTTGTCCTTCACTTACGTTACAAAGGCTCGTTGCATGACGAAAGTCACGTGTCTGCTGCATCCTCATAGGCAGTAGAAGCCACGAAAGAATGCGAACAGCGGATTTTCTTTTGACTTGTCACTAAGATCGTTACTGCTCGGCTACCTTTTGTCTTAGATTAATGTTTCATACACCTAAATCTTTCTCGACAAATGCTCTACGGAATGGTGAAAACCACATCCAAATCTGTCCAGCGATTCTCGAGATTAGCCCGAACAAACAGACAGACGCCTACCGGGGACTTTGTTTTATACTATTGTATGTATAGATTTGATAATTTATCTGATCATTGCTGCATTCCTCTTTATTTCACAAAGGGGACGTAACACTATGCCCGCACATTTCACCTAAGGACTTATGTGTTTTCTATACATCTAATTCTTCGAAAAACTTCGTCTGCCATTTTCGTCAATTTTTAGCAGTAAAGCATATGTTTAAAATCTCCTTTCGTAGGTATTCATAACTGTAATAAGAGCGCGCCTTCCAATCACTATGTCAACAGAATTGTCTTGTCAGTGACGAGTTAAAAGGCTGATAAAATTTTAATCAGATATCTTAGCAGTAGGTCATAAAAACTATTGTATATATACCGATGAGACATCTTGTACTCTAGCAATTTGAGTTTTGAAATTAGTCGAAGAAAAGTACACTATATTGACAAAAGTCACCGGACACCTAGAAGAGAAACACAACATAGCATTCATTGACATACATTAGTATGGTGTCACTCTACCTTTGGCCTTAATGCATGCACTGACCCTTCGAGACACGCTTTCGACAAGGTTTTGAAACACATCGATAGGTACGCGCTTCCATTCAGTATATAATGCTGCCGCTAACTGTTACTTAGTAGTAGGCATTGGTTCCAAACTTCTTATGCGGCGCTCTAATTCTTCCCATAGGTGTTCTATGGGATTAAGATCAGGACCCTGTGCTGGCCAGTCCACACACGATACGGAATTACACGCCGTAACAGTCCTTGCTTTACGGTTAGGTGCACTATCCTGCTGGAACCAACAAGACTCGGTTCCATAGAATTGCCCCAGAGTTGGTAGGGCATAATTATCCAGAGTATGGAGGTAGATGTGCTGGTTAACAAGTTTGTCCACGATAACCAATGGGCTTGGACCATGCCACGAAAAACACCCCGACACGAGTACACTGTTAGCTCCAAACGTGACCGTAAGAACAGTACACTCTGGTAAATACCGCTCCCCGAGCTGCCGCCATACCCACACACGGCCATCAGACTGATGGATCGTGTATCTGGATTCATCAGTCCATAGGACCCGTTTCCATTTATCTACGGTCCACGATAAATGTTCTTTACACCATGCTAAACGATGAGTAGTATTCCGAGTGGATATGAAAAGCTTATGAGCAGCCGCCCGACCACGGTAATCTATGGAATGAAGTTCTCTGCGAATGGTACGTCTACATACCGATGTTCCAGCATTTTTACTCACCTGTACACTGAGGTCTTGTGCAGTACTCCGTTGATTAACTGTAACGACTCTCCTAAGGCTGTGACGTCCTCTATCACTGATTTTCTTTGGCCTGCCGGTACGTTTTGCTACTTCAGGCACGCCATGTGTCTTCCACTTATTCAGTACATCCAAAAAAGCCTACTTGGGTATGTTTAAACGGCTCTCGGTTTCTCTTATGGACAACCTACTAATATAACACCCAACAATCTTTCCTTTTTCAAAGTCAGTTTTCTTCCGCCGCGACAATTTTCATTCAACTTCACAGTGCGATATGATCGCGGTCAGCTGCAGGCTTGTTTTAAAACCGTTTGCAGCTGTACCGCGCACCTGAACAACGCAGAGGATCTTTTCGTTTGCTTTTTAAGGGTTTCCGGTGACATTTGTCGATATAGTGTATGTCCTCCTTTAGTCTGAAGTAATAAATGTGAAACTGTGCTCCACTGCGATACTTTACGATGTTAGAGTTTAGTTGAACCTACAGCACTCAGGAAGGCTGAGAACATAGTGTGGTGCTTCTACAGCTTTCTTCTAACGCTTCATGTCCTCAGTCGTGTTTCCTTGCTTTTGCAAAATCGTTGCATTCTTGATTTACAGTATATTGAAGCACCTCTCCGTGTTCGTTGCATAAAGAAAGACAAGTTGCTGTGTTACGAAAATGCCCAGAGTGTATTAACAGAGTAGGCATATGGTTATATATTAGTACTTTATCAAAAAAAAAAACAGTAATGATTCTGAATTAATGTTTCCTTAATTTAGTTCTGAAACGCTTCTTGAGTCATCCACTTTCTCTTGCCTAACTAAAGTGACTGACAAATGCAATGTTACTTGTTAGCCGTGCTGCTTCAAGAGCTGTGTTGCATAGCAAATTTGATCAGAATGCTTTATTTCATTAGTAGACATCATCTACTGAAAACCCTGAAGTATAAATACAGTTCCTCTCACTGGTTGAAGATTTTTTTATTTCTTGGATTTAGTATAGGAAGCTAGTATTCAAATCGCTTGCCCACTTAGTAATTCCGTAGACACATAACATCAGAATAGTATTAAACTTCTGTCCAGCTCATAAGGAAATGAGAAACAGCATCCTTCATTGTGTTCTGTCATTACTCTGACTTTCTATATACACTATCTACCAACAAGTAATTGGACACCTGTGATAGCAAAGGAAAACGAAGTTTATTCCCTTTCAATAGTTGGTAGAGCCTCCACGAGCGGCGATTACAGCTACGACCCCCCGGGGCATACTCTCAACCAGGCTTTGTACGACAGCTAGCGGTATTTTCTTCCACTCGGCTTGGAGAAGACAGGTCAGTTCCTTCACTGATTTCGGACGGTGGGGGCACCCTTTAAGTCGACGCTCCAACTCGTCCCAGAGGTGCTCGATAGGGTTAAGGTCCTGGGCCAGTCCATTCGATTAACCCCATTGTCACCATACCAAGCCATGGTGGACCCCGAAAGATGACAGGTGGCATTGTCATCCTGAAAGTAACATAGGTCCACCCTATAAAACTGCCACAAAGTAGGAAGCACTTGGTCATCGAAAATAGTGCAGTAGGCCTCGGCGTTGAGTCTATCAGGAATTGCGACCAAGGGTCCCGTTCCATACCACGAGAAACACCCCCATAGCATAATTCCACCGCCGCCGAACTTCACAGTTGGCACAATACATTCCGGCAAGAAGCGTTCTTCAGGCACACGCCAAACCCAGACCCTGCCATCCGAACAGTAGAGCGAGAACCTTGATTGGTCGCTCCAGAGAACTTGTTTGCACTGTCCACTGTCGACGTTTTTTGCACCACGTTAGCCGAGCAGCGCTATTGTACTTGGTGATCAAAGGCTTGTGGACGGCAGCACGTCCTTGATAACCGAGCAGATGGGCTTCCTTACGGATGGTATTCATCGAAAGAACACTCCCAAATGTCTGTTGAAACTCCTCACGGCTGTGGCCCATCGATTTGGTGCGGTTCTTCCGACTTTTTCTCTCTAACTCCCAGTTTTGTGGGTCTGCCGGGTCGGGGCACATTACGACAGTCACCTCTCATCTTCCACTTGCCAATCACGTAGGCCACTGTCGATTTTGGGTACTTTAACTCGCTGGATATGTCACGTATGGATCGGCCATTTCTGTGATACCCGACGATTACACCTTTCTCGAAATCAGAGAGCTCCGAACTGCGAAGCATCTTGCATGCGCCTGGTTGCGTTGTTGTTTCCCACACGATATTTAACGGCGGCGGCCGTGACGTGTGTCAGGACCACAGATATCGTCGATTGAAAGGGTGTCCAATCACTTGTTGGTAGATAGTGTATTTATATTTTTTTCACGAACCACAGGTTAGTTTGATATTGCTTAAAGCACTATTGTTTATACACTGACGAAAAAAAACCCAACACCACGAAAAAATAGTTGTAGAGGAATGAAATGGCGGCAATACAATTGTATAGGTAACATATTTAATCGATTAAGGTTTCAAGATCACAGCTTAATGTAAGCGCGAGAAGAGCCATTTTAAATGTGAAATGCTGGTACATTAATAACCGGTGTAACCACCAGAATGTTGAATGCAAGCACGCAAACGTTCATGCAATGTGTCGTACAGGTGCTGGATGTCAGTTTGTGGGATGGAGTTACATGCCTGTTGCACTTGGTCGGTCAATACAGGGACGGTTAATGCTGGTTGGGGTGACGCTGGAGTTGTCGTACAATGATGTCCCATACGTGCTCGATTGGTGAAAGATCTGGTGATCTTGCAGGCCACGGCAACATGTCGACACTCTGTAGAGCATGTTGGGTTACAACAGCGGTATGCGGGCGAGCGTTATCCTGTTGGAAAACACCCCCTGGAATGCTGTTCATGAATGGCAGCACAACAGGTTGAATCACCAGACCGACGTACAACTGTGCCCTCAGGGTGCGTGGGATAACCACGAGAGTGCTCCTGCTGTCATAGGAAATTGCTCCCCAGACCATAACTCCAGGTGTAGGCCCAGTGTGCCTCGGCCGCAGGCAGGTTGGTTGCAGGCGCTCACCTGACCTCCTTCTAACCAACACACGGCCATCACTGGCACCCAGGGAGAACCGGCTTTCATCAGAAAACACAACAGATCTCCACTCCGTCCTCCAATGAGCTCTAGCTTGACACCACTGACGTCGCAAACGGCAGTGGTTTGGAGTAAGTGGAATGCACCCTACAGGGCGTCTGGCTCGGAGCTGTCCTTCAAGTAACCGATTTGTAACAGTTCGTTGTGTCACTGTGGTGGCAACTGCAGCTGGAATTGCTGCCGCAGACGTGGTACGATGCGCCACGGCCATACGCCGTACACGGTGGTCTTCCCTCTCAGTAGTGCCACGTGGCCGGCCGGAACCCGGTCTTCTTGAGGCAGTACCTTCCCTTGACCACCGCTGCCAACAATCATACAGAGTGGCTACATTCCTGCCAAGTTGTTCTGCAATATTGCGGAAAGAAAATCCACCTTCTCGTAGCCCTATTACATGACCTTGTTCAAACTCCGTGAGCTGTTGATAATGGCTTCTTCGTCTTTTTAAAGGCATTCTTGACTAACATCAACACACTACGTTGAATCTCAACGATAACTAACGCTCACGAACGTTACAGCGCGTATTTACAGCAAACCTGCTTTGCATGTTCCGAGGGGCGCTACTAGCGCCACACGTATGCGCCGAGCGCGAACTTTGCATAGGCTTCATCTTACATTTTTTTTTTCTCCGTCAGTGTATTTCAGATGCATCCGCTTGTGTATGCTCTTTTTCTGAATCACTTCTTAAACTTTAAGTACAGCTTCGGCAACTCTATGTCCACCGCTGAACTATACCGGAATGACAACTTCACAGTTTAATTCGTGACCACGAATTTCAACGAGCCGCACGAAGAAAATCAAAACGAGTTTTTTTACACTTTAGAAATAAAGTCAGAACCAACATGAAAAAATAAATAGCAGGAGCAAGAGAAACGTGTTCAGAATTCATTGAGCCTTATACGTATGCAGGTTGTCCACAAATAACGATACGAAGCAGTCTGGCGACGAAAATGTATAAATTTTAGAAAAAAAAAAAATTCGAGTATTCGAAATTATATTTCTTTAGGAGATAATTTATTAATTATTCTGCACGTTAACCTTTAATAACGAGTTGTCAAGAGAATACTTTCAAAACACAGAATGATTCAAACAGATAATGATTTACTTCATTTGAAACTGAATGTTTCCCGAAGTATTTACAGTGGTTCCACCTAAAATCTCTGCCTTATGTTTCCAATGGTAAAACTTCTTTACATATTTTTCTCGCAATTAATGTATTCCCAAGGATGAAAATGTGCACCTTGATAAAACTGACTTGAAGTTATAGCATGGAATACCTCATACTTGCTAAAACATAACCATTATTAAGCAATCCAACATTTGTTCGTCTACTGACGTCATCAATGTACAGATCGCGCCATCTATTAAAAGGTCTGAACATTACTAAAAGAAAAATGATTAATTTTAATATAATTATGGTTATGTTTTAAAAAGTATTAAATACCCCATGCTATAACTTAAAATGTGTTTTATCGATGTGCAAATTTTCATCCTTGGGAATGCATTAATTGCGAAGAAAATATGTAAAGAAGTTTTACCATTGGAAACATAAGGTAGAGATAGCGTCTGTTATAACAAATTCTAGAAAACGCACGCGTAAAATTAATGACTTCCAGAACAAAAAAGTACGAAACAATCTAAAAAAGAAATTCCTAAAATTTATCATGAACTACTCCTTCACGCCTTCACGTTGGTTGTGATCAGGTTGAATGTAAACAAAGCGGAAAGACACACTCAGATCGGAACCACGTTTTTCATCAAGACATAACCATAACCATCAAGACATAACCAGAACTGACAAGCGACGTCATTGACGCCATATTGCTGGCCTCGACCACGACTTCAGCAGGTACAGTTAGAACGTAACAAACGCAAAACAAAAACCAAAAAAAGGCTTACCGGTGCCATTTCTAACGTTTTTTTCTTGGGTCCACCATGTGCTCCTCTTCCTTTTTTATCAGCTTGAACGAAGGTAATTATAATTTGACGGCAAAAGAACCAAAAAAAAGTCGAGCAAATTGCGTCGTGAAAAACTGCGACTATCGAATGTAAACAGATGTAATGGAATGTACGAGTGTTTTTTTTTTAATTGAAAAAATCAATAATTAGTGGCGTGGGGTTCATATCATGGTGATTGGTTGTGTCCTATAGGAATAATGGTCATTAAAAAACCGACCAATTTAAATAATTTTAATTGCAATTTTTTTTTTTTGATTGGAGGTTAAACGACCACCGTGAGCAACTCAGTGGGCTATAAGCAGTCGCCCGTCCCTAATTTAGGGTCACTGGTTCCAGGGAAGCGAGAGAGCCAGTGCCGTAAGACAAACACAACATCCATGCCTCACCGGGATTCGAACCCGGACCCCTTTCGGACGAATCATCAGAGGCCATCTCCTTAGACCACTGCGCCAGCGGGGCGGCAATTGCAATTCCTCAATGATACAGAATTTCGGGAATCGGAAGGCGTCGAAACCTGACCACTTACGATGTCCAATCGCATGCCAAAAATCACGGTGATTGGATGTTTCATCTCGTACCTATACCTGAACAACTAATTGTCCGGAGTCTCATATAGAGAGCGGATTTTTTCAATTATTATTAAAACTGGTCAGTTTTTTTAATGGTCATTATTTTTATAAGACACGACTAATCACCATGAGTCCAACCCCATGTTACTCACCATGTCCCTCCCTTTCTCTGTGACAAGGAGATAGGTAACAAACGACCCCTTCTCAAAACCCGGAAACCCCCTAAAAATGCAAGTTTTTGAACGATTATCCCTCAATGACATAGAATTTCGGGAATCGGAAGGCGTCAAAACCTGACCATGGGCGATGTCCAATGGCATTCAAACAATCACGTGGATCGGATGCGTCATCTCGTACCTATGCCCGAACAACTAATTGTCTCTAGTCTCGTAAAGAAAGCTCCGCTCACTTACAAAAAGTAAAAAAAAAATAAAAAAATCTTCATTGGAGGATTTGATATTTGATTAGTGATGAAGTATTTTATATCAGATGAACTGAACTTTTCTGCAGTGCATCAAGAAGTTTTACATTTGATTTGTGTCTTTGAGCATGTCTAGACGAAAAATACAGCACCGAACAATTGTGTTTTATAGATATTCAAACGGTGTTTACGTTCCAGACATCGTCTGCATGTCATGACAATTTGGAAAACCTTTGAGGATCAAGAACAAAGAAACGGGTTATTTGACATCATAAGCCAAATGAAGATTATTGAAAATAATGAAGCTTATAGCCTGAATATTTGGATGAATCTCTTCTTGAGTGGATTCCTGTACACAGTGCAGAAGGCCTTACAGTCATATTGTTTAAATGGGTAGTTGATTTGTATTTTTAACTTTAAGGTTTCAGGTTTGACTTGAAAGGTAACGTTCGTAAAGTTCAACTCATCTTAGTGAATTTGCCTGTCTGTAAAATCAGAATAACTTCACTGCTCGTTATAGCTGGGAAGTTATTTCTCTTTCAGACTAACGTTCAGGAATCAATGAATATGAATTTTACTTACGAGTCCAATTCCTTTTTATTAATCGTCACCAAAAATAACAATTTCTTTGCTCGTAATAACACACGGCATCTAACTTCAATCAACAACTTCGTAAAAAATACGTGACACTAGTCATTGGTACACTCATCACACGAATATTATCGAATGTAAGTTGTTCGTACAGCGACCATTCAATATCTGCACATTCGTGAATCTCTCTCTATATACACCGATGATCCATTACATTGTGACCACCTACCTAATAAGCTGTAGGACACCATTAACCCCACAAGACAGCGGCCACTCGGCGAAGCATCGATTCGATGAGGTGGCGATAGGTATCCTGGGGTATCTGGTACCATAATGTCAACAGCAGGTCTTGTTCCATGTTTTTCTATTATTTCGTTTAGCTATTGAGTATGTATGCGCTGTATAATGTTGCCTCTGCATATAATTGTCATCCTATTTCATCATTGTGTTGCTCCACCTATGCCTGTGTTATCATGCGTTTTAAGTTTTCAATACTGTTTTTCTGCATATATGTTCCTTTAGTGTCATGTGACATGCTAGTAGTATAAAAGGACCGATTCTGGACCAAGGATGCATCCTTCTAGAGAAGGATGGGGGCGTGGCTTGCGGCAGAAGGATGGGGGCGTGGTTGCTGCAGGAGGATGGGGGCGTGGTATGTGACCGAAAGATGTGGCAGATGACGCTAGCGTGTTGGGTCGATGCTGCCCCCTAGCGGTGCTTCTTGGAACTTTTAATGGACCTTTGAGAGATGGCAACGACCGAGTCGGGGAAAGGAGATGTGCTGCCCCCTAGCGGTGCTTTTTGGAACTTTCGATCGATCTTTGAGGGATGGCAACGACCGAGTCGGGGTAATTAGATGTGCTGCCCCCTAGCGGTGCTTCTTGGAACTTTTAATGGACCTTTGAGAGATGGCAACGACCGAGTGGGAGAAAGGAGATGTGCTGCCCCCTAGCGGTGCTTCTTGGAACTTTATTATTATGTTAGATCTTTGTTTTTGAGTGATGGCAACGACCGAGTGGGAGAAAGGGGGTGGATATAGGGGGATGTCAACTCGATGTGCTGCCCTAGCGGTGCTTTTTGGAACTTTTAATGGATCTTTGAGAGATGGCAACGACCGAGTGGGGGAAAGGGGATGTGTACGTTGCCCCCTAGCGGTGCTTTTTCGAACTTTTCTCGGGAGATTTATTGGACGTTGACAAATTTGGGGAAGTCTTTCCAATATTTATTTTTTTAATTTTCTCGGGAGATTTACTGGACTTTGTCAAATTTTTGAAGGAAGTATTTTTGTCGTTTCCAATTTTTTTTACTCATATTTTTTTTGTCCTATTTTTTCTCTCTAATTTATTTTTTTAAATTTATATTTTCAGGAATTCCCTGAGGTATTATAATTTTTATAGACGTTGCATTATTTTTTTAATTTTCTCGGGAGATTTACTGGACTTTGTCAAATTTTTGAAGGAAGTCTTTCCAATATGTTTTTTTTTATTAAATTTATATTTTCAGGACTTCCGTGAGGTGTTCTAATTTTTATAGACGTTGCATTATTTTTTTCATTCTTATATTTGTCCTCCCTCCAATTTTAATGTAGGCGAGGAAAGGCTTTGTTTGAAAAGATTTCTTTCCCGTTGATTCATGTTCCGCCATTTTAGTTTCACCACGTTGTCATTTTGTGAGCCATGTGTTTTGGGATGAGTCATCATTTTCTCTTTGACTCAGAAAATTTTGTATGACACGTGTTTTGGGATGAGTCATTATGATGAGTGACGCATTCGTGATAGCAGACATGACATCAGCCAACGTCGTTTTCTCCTCAGCGGGGTCGGCTTTATTTATTTTTTTTATTTTCTCGGGAGATTTACTGGACTTTGTCAAATTTTTGAAGGAAGTTTTTTCAATCGAAGCATTTCCTCAAATTTGTTTTATTAAATTTATATTTTTAGAACTCCGTGAGGTGTTATAATTTTTATAGACGTTGCATTATTTTTTTCATTCTTATATTTTTCTTCCCTACAATTTTAATTTAGACGAAGAAAGGCTTTGTTTGAAAAGATTTCGTTCCTGTTGATTCATGTTCCGCTATCTTTTGTGAGCCATGTGTTTTGGGATGAGTCATCATTTTCTCTTTGACTCCCACCAAAAGTTCTAGCAAGAAAGAGCAGGAGACGCCAGAACGTAGCCCGAATGAGCCGAATAACAAGGGGGCGAGACAGGGAGGGAGCTCCTTCGGGCTACGTTCTGGCGTCTCCTGCTCTTTCTTGCTAGAACTTTTGGTGGGAAAAGGCAATCTGATTGTTTTTGCATGGCTGGAAAGAAAAAACGTGGAAGGGGCATTTTCTAAGACGGTTGTTCAAGTAAATTTCTGTTCGCATAGAAAAAAAAATGATGTCAGAGGGGGGACAGTGTATCTCCTACTACTAGCCGCGGGATAGGTTGACGTCACGTGTCGTTCTCTTTTGTCAGTTCAAGTATTTGTTTAATTTTTTTTTCGAGAGATTTATTAGACTTCGTTAAATTTTTTGTGGGAATGGAAGAATGGGAAATCTTTCGCCCCACCAATATTTTTCCTGGAATTTCTTTTTTATATAAAACTTATATTTTTTTATGTTTTTGGGAATCCTGCTTATGCATACTTTTTTTAATTCATATATTTTTCCTCTCTCGAGTTTTAATCAATGTTGTTTGGAACCGTTGACCCCTTTCATGAGAGCTATTCCCCACTCAAAGGAATGCGTAAGTGGAGATTTCCACCCTGTGTTAAATTTCACTCAGGAAAAAGTGGGTCAGGATGGCGAGATTTCGAAATCTGAAATTTTCTTGTGTGGAGAACAAAGAATTTCATAGTTCACTCGTTTTTCAAAAGCAGCGTTAATTCCAAGATGAATTCTTTGAAGGTGTCTGATTAAATTCTCACGCTTTCCGTATACCACCATCATTTTAGTGGAAATTCAGCCTTGAAGAATTTCTTTACTCTTATTATGCACTCTATGAAGATTTTTTAGTTTATTCTCTCAAGATATGAAAGTTATAATGAAATCCTTTCGTTTATCTCTCAAGCTGAAGTTAGCTTTGCCTGATTAGAATCAATAGCATGTTTGTTGCGAGATGACCAGATAAGGAAACAGTCATCGTGCAGTTAGTGTGCTGACGCATCGTGACACATCAATCACCACGTGGTGATAAGGGTCATGTGTTGGTTACAGTATGCAAAGGAAACGCTGAGCGAATTTTAGTTCTGTTCTAAGTTTGAATAAAGTAAGAAGTCTTCAAGTCTTTCAAATTCTGGTTCCGGATTTTTCACTTAACAACAGGAGTTGCATTAACCAGAAAGCAGTTTAAGAAACTCCAAATTATTTTGGATGGCGTGTGGGACAGCATCCAGGAATTGTTAATGGGTTCAGAATTCCAGAAAATCGTACTCGGAGAATCCCGAAAGTTTCAAAGTACATCGATTGAGGAGTGTGAACTTAGACACAATTTAATTGAGTGTTTAAAAAATTTAATCGGGGAGAGCATCCTGAAGGTATGTAGATGTCGCGAATGCATTTCGGAAGTACTTCCACCTATTGAGATGCATCCTCCATGCCTAACCACTGAGTGGAACAGGAAAGCGATTTCAAGTTTCCAGAACGCTGTGGCCTTGTTGAATCCTAAGGAAGTAGATCAAGCTTTTATGAACACATGTGGAAAAGTGAAGATTTCAGAAGAGTTCTTCTCTACAATCAGGGGAAAAGAACTATTTGGAGAAGTAATGATTTCGATTATATAAATTCAGAATTATTTTTTTTAAATGGGCAAGGTAGAAGGTGAGTTTTGTGAATATTTATTATTTATTGAAATATTAAGCGTAAATATTTTTTAGTTTTAAGACATAAATTTAAAGAGTAATTATTATTTTTTTAAATTAAATTTTAAGTGAATTTTTTTTAAAATGGGTCAAAATTTAAGCTTTCAAGATTTTTAAAGTAAAAGTGAGAATGTAAACTTCTTTTTTGAAATGTTTAAAACAGTAACAGAATGAATCCAATTGTTTTAATGGTGAACTAGTGCTTTTTTGCTAGACTTTTCTTAAGGATATTTGGGGATTGTTATTGGAAAGGGGTCTGATGTTTTCCATTAGGCAACCAATCGGGGCAGAATTCCGACTGGTCTGAGAGCAATGCTTTACAGTATTGAGTCGAAACCAGAGTACACAGCTTAATTTCGGGGAGTTTGAAATGTTTCAAACTGACTCGCTTTATTCTTTGAGTTGAAAAAAAGAAGCGCTCTCACTGAAGACCCCGTAGCCTGGAAAAACTAAACAGTCTGTGTTTTATAAAAATTTCTTTCCTTAGACATTTTTAGTACATCCAATTTTCAACTTTCAGGAACTTGCTGTGACTGTTTTTACTTCATTCCATTTCCAACTTTTTCGAAAACGAACTTCAACAGATTTTTACTCGTTTCGAAACAGTCTTTTTATGCATACTAGTTTTCCCATGTTATTCTATGGGAATTTCCCTGCTTTTAATGAAATGTGTTTTCTCAAAATTGTCTACTAAGCAAAATGAAGTGTTCCATTTTTAACCCTAGGAAAGAATGAACTGTTCCGAAAAAAAAAAGAATGACACTTTTCTTCAACTAATTTTTTTTAATATGGAATCCAACGAACATTTTTACATATTTTCTTAGAATTTGTCTTTTTTCGTTTAGAAGTTACAACAGAATTTCCTTCTTGTACAGGAACTTTCAACATTTGTTTATTTTTAATGTAGTTTTTAGGCAAATTTATGCTTTCCTATGAAAGTTTTTCTCAAAGGACTCCATTAGGTTGATCTCAATTGAGTCTTTGAAGTGAATGGAAAGAAAAAATAACATGTCTATGTGTTATGAGAAAATGAACGAATTTCCTTAAGACGGTGTGAAGTGAATTGAACATCAAGCAGTAAGTAGTAAGATATTTTACTATCGTAATATGTACATACATTTTGGGACAATATCTTCTAAAGTTAGAGGGAAAAATATATGAATATTAAAAAAAAACTTCCTTAGATTTACAAATAGAGTATTTGAAGTAGAAAGAGGGATGTAATGCTTTGAATATGAATTTCTTGTTTCAGTGAAGGGATTCTTAGTTTCTCTTTTAAAAAAATTCCAGAATATCATTTTCAGAAAATTTCTGGGGGAGTCGAACTTGGACATTTAACAAAATTCTTGGACATATAGGAATTTGAAGAAAGTTTATGGAATGAAACATGAAGAGAAAGAAATGGTTGGAATGGTTAACGTCCAAGCTTCATCAATTTTTTTTTGGTTCCTCATACAATCGGAGGAAATTTTACATTTTTATGAGAATTCGTTTTTTTTCAAAATCAACCCTTTAGAAGTTTTTAAGATAGAAAAAATATTGACTAAGGAAAATCTTAAATAGTACAAATTCTGAATTGAAGCACTTTAAGTAAGAAAATATTTGTCTGAAGCAATTTTTCAATGTCTAAGCATGGACATCTGAGTATTCGTTCGTCCGAAACTGAATCCTGTGGAGGCTTGAGTTAAGAGCTTTTGAATTACGACACTAGCTTTCTACCTTCCTTGGAAACAGTGGACTAAATCAGGGTCTGCTTACTTCCCTTCTAGTGGTTCACGACGGATCTCTTAAATGGTGAATTAACGGCAAAGTTCAAACGCTCTGTCCCATTGAGTCAGCAGTTTTAGATTTTTGTCATCTTAGACAGTTTAAGTTTGCTCAGAAAACTATGCTTTTGCGAGCTTGAGTTTGCATTCAAAGTTCAAAACCAGAATTTAGTTTAATCTCCCAAGCAAAGTGATTTCATGCCATATGAGGTTTTCCTGTAAGCAAGAGACGCGTGAAAACAGTTGCAGGAGATTGTCAGTTTCCGACAGAATCAAGGGGGAATTCAAAGTTAATTTCTTGGGGAAAGCTCACACACTGGAGAGAGCGTAAAAACACTCTTCTTTCATGTAAACCTCGAGGAATTTGTATCTAACTATGAAAAGTAAGTTCTAAAGATTTAGGAGCATTTACACTAAAATCCTACAATGACTTTATTTGAAACAGGGAAGAATCGGCCTTGTAGACTAAAATACATCTGAAGATTTTAGATACATTTCTGTTCAAAAGTAAAGTCGAATGGGAAAATAAGAGTAATTACATCGATAGGAAAAGATTGAAAGTTTGAATCAGAAAAAAAAAACTAAGAAAAAAAGAAGTTTCATAAAAATAAACCAAAGTTTGAAGAATCATACAACACTGAACAGAAGGAAAAATATAATAAGTACTATAAGGGGAATACGAAATTTTCACTATGGGAGTTTGGAAACAACTGCTTTTCTGAACAATTAGTAAAATGTGAAAAAAAATGTTTAGAGGAAGTACGGACTTAGTCGCTATGTCTCCAGAATGAAAGATTTTTCTGCTGAGACAATGAATAAAAAATACGATAATGAAAACCTAATTAAAACGAAAGAAAAAGTCAATGAAACTAAACGTCTAAAGATAAAATGCATCATGCACAGAAGTTAAAAATGAAGGGGCAGACACGGGAGAACTGGACATTAAGGGAATGAAATATACGCGAAATTTTGAAACATCTCAATTTAAGCGAACTAAATGAGGGAAAGGAATGAGATTAGGGGAGTTCTTATTGACTTTTATGAGGTGAGTAAACAACAAAAATTTAGTTATACATGAAATAATTGTGTAAAAAATAGCTCGTTTAAGAATATGATTTTTGGTGAAAGTATGAAATTTTAGTTGAAATGTCATGATCAGCATTTCGAAAAGAAATAGATTGAGTCGATATGTAGAGAACAGAGTAAGTGTTTCTTTATTTTCGCTATGGGGGTGGTGAGTTAGTAAAACGTAAAAAAAATGATGTTTAGTGGAAGAACGGAATTACTCGCTTTGCCTCCAGAATGAATGTTTTTTTCGGACGACACAGAACAATATACAGAAAACGTGTCCCAAAGAATACAAATTTTATCGTAAGAAAAAAGGTTTTAGATTTCATGCCTTGACAATGAATGCTTTCCTGTTGGGGCAGTACACGAAAAAGTATAGCAAACTAGGGAAGGATTTAAAAAATGCGTATTTGACATACATGCAAGCTTTGAGAAATACTTTAAAAGCAAGTTGGAAAATAGGATATATAAGGAAACAAAAAAACCTGATGATTTGCAACATCTAAAATAATCATTTTGCTGAAATGAAATGAAAAAAAAATAGTCTAAATAAAAGGAGTCTTAAGTTTGGCCAAGTAAGAAATAAATTATTGACATACTGAAAAGTTTTACTAAATTTCAAAAAAGATGAAGTAAAATAGCGAAAATTGGGAAGCTATAATGATATGCTAAATAAAGTAAGAAAATATAGTTTTACCAGAATTTTAACTGTGAAAGACCTGTAGAGTTCTTGAACACACGAAAAAATTACGAGAAAATAATATTGTAAAGGCGAAAGACTCAGAATTAGCATGAAGTCGTTTCACAAAAAATTTGTCAAAATCCAATAATTACTGCGAACAGGAACGAAATCGTTTCTAAAGAAGCATTTCCTCGTCTCATGATCTGGAATAAAATTGAATGAAGAAAAAAGAAAAGTTCCCCAGAAAACCGATATCAAGTCGTTAAGAAGCGTGTGTTGGTTTAAATCTGGAAAAAAAAAAAAAAAAAAAAAAGATACTGTTACGAACGAATGTTATGTATAGCTAGTTGCTATAGATCTGTATATTTCTTGCACAAACATGAAACAGCTATATAGAAAACCAGATTAAGTCATACATTAAAAGCAAGTAAGAAAAGTTGTTTGTATAGGTAACGGAAATAATAATGAAGAAACGTTTGCTTGTTTGAATCAGAAAAAATAAAGCCTCGATAAAAGTAGTTCTTAGTTTGAAAAGTTAGAAAATAAAATAATGTTGGTACATCAAGAAGTTTAAGGAGTACGCAAGCATTTAGAACAAAAAGATTAAGATAATGCGTTAAAAGGTACATTTCACTGATAAATCATGAAGAAATACGAAAAAATAAAAAAATAAAATATTTTAACTATGCATAAAAAATTGTGGCTTTGTACGTTGGAAAAAGGTACAACGTTAAAAAAATGTAACAGAAAATGTCATGAACACGTAAATACGTTAATAAACAATCGTGTTTTAAGATTATGTCTGCAGCACAAAACTTTGGAAAAAGTTTTTATGTTGGTATGTCGGTTGAAAATGCGTGAAGTCTCCTCAAAGAAAATAAAAAAATCGTTACGTTGAAAAATTATGAACATAAAATGGGAAATTATGAGGAAAAAATAAGGAATAAATTCGTTGCAAAATGATCAAGTTATTGAAAAAAAAATCAGTCTTGGAACTTAATGTGTCTACAGAATCTCAAATGACGTCAACCGCCGACCCCGCGGAGGAAATGGCGTTGGCTGATGTCATGTCTGCTATCACGACATGCGTCATCCGGCATAGTCACTCATTCCAAAACACGTGTCATACAAAATTTTCTGAGTCAAAGAGAAAATGATGACTCATCCCAAAACACATGGCTCACAAAAGATAGCGGAACATGAATCAACAGGAACGAAATCTTTTCAAACAAAGCCTTTCCTCGTCTAAATTAAAATTGTAGGGAAGAAAAATATAAGAATGAAAAAAATAATGCAACGTCTATAAAAATTATAACACCTCACGGAGTTCTAAAAATATAAATTTAATAAAACAAATTTGAGGAAATGCTTCGATTGAAAAACTTCCTTCAAAAATTTGACAAAGTCCAGTAAATCTCCCGAGAAAATAAAAAAAAATAAATAAAGCCGACCCCGCTGACGAGAAAACGACGTTGGCTGATGTCATGTCTGCTATCACGAATGCGTCACTCATCATAATGACTCATCCCAAAACACGTGTCATACAAAATTTTCTGAGTCAAAGAGAAAATGATGACTCATCCCAAAACACATGGCTCACAAAATGACAACGTGGTGAAACTAAAATGGCGGAACATGAATCAACGGGAAAGAAATCTTTTCAAACAAAGCCTTTCCTCGCCTACATTAAAATTGGAGGGAGGACAAATATAAGAATGAAAAAAATAATGCAACGTCTATAAAAATTAGAACACCTCACGGAAGTCCTGAAAATATAAATTTAATAAAAAAAAACATATTGGAAAGACTTCCTTCAAAAATTTGACAAAGTCCAGTAAATCTCCCGAGAAAATTAAAAAAATAATGCAACGTCTATAAACATTATAATACCTCAGGGAATTCCTGAAAATATAAATTTAATAAAATAAATTAGAGAGAAAAAATAGGACAAAAAAAATATGAGTAAAAAAAATTGGAAACGACAAAAAAACTTCCTTCAAAAAATTTGACAAAGTCCAGTAAATCTCCCGAGAAAATTAAAAAAATAAATGTTGGAAAGACTTCCCCAAATTTGTCAACGTCCAATAAATCTCCCGAGAAAAATTCGAAAAAGCACCGCTAGGGGGCAACGTACACATCCCCTTTCCCCCACTCGGTCGTTGCCATCTCTCAAAGATCCATTAAAAGTTCCAAAAAGCACCGCTAGGGGGCAGCACATCGAGTTGACATCCCCCTATATCCACCCCCTTTCTCCCACTCGGTCGTTGCCATCACTCAAAAACAAAGATCTAACATAATAATAAAGTTCCAAGAAGCACCGCTAGGGGCAGCACATCTCCTTTCTCCCACTCGGTCGTTGCCATCTCTCAAAGGTCCATTAAAAGTTCCAAGAAGCACCGCTAGGGGGCAGCACATCTCCTTTCCCCGACTCGGTCGTTGCCATCCCTCAAAGATCGATCGAAAGTTCCAAAAAGCACCGCTAGGGGGCAGCACATCTCCTTTCCCCGACTCGGTCGTTGCCATCTCTCAAAGGTCCATTAAAAGTTCCAAGAAGCACCGCTAGGGGCAGCATCGACCCAACACACTAGCGTCATCTGCCACGCCCCCACATCCTTCGGTCACATACCACGCCCCCATCCTTCTGCAGCAAGCCACGCCCCCATCCTTCTGCAGCAAGCCACGCCCCCATCCTTCTGCAGCAAGCCACGCCCCCATCCTTCTGCAGCAAGCCACGCCCCCATCCTTCTCTAGAAGGATGCATCCTTGGTCCAGAATCGGTCCTTTTATACTACTCATGCTGGCCACCACTTTACGGTGTTTCGTCTACACCTGTAGTGTTTTTAGATCAATTGCAGCATCTCCTTATCATTAACATTTCTCATTGTAATATATATTTCTTCGTTGCATAAGTCATACTATGTTTTTCTATCGCCGTCGTTTCGCTTCTACGTATGCCTGCGCTATGGAATGTTGCCTATGTATATAATTATCATTCTATTTCATTTTTGTTTTTGCTCAACCTGTGCCTACTTTATCATGCGTTTTAAGTTTTCAATACAGTGTACCTGGAAATATGTTCCTTCAGTGTCATGTGACACGTTGACCAACTTATGGTGTTTTTCCCTACACCTGCTGTGTATTTAGCTCAATTGCAGCATATCAGTATCATCAACATTTCTCATTGCAGTGTAAATATAATTGATTTTATCAGTTTGAATTTTGTTTGTAAGACGCTTCATGCTGAACGTCTATTTTATTTCGTTATACCAATAAAGCGATTTTGAAAAGCATAAAGCAGGTCCTCTAGTTCCCGTACATTTCGGCGAGGTGGTGATTTACCGCGAACCCGCTTTTCCAAGTCGAACCACAAATGCTCGATTGGGTTCATGTCAGGTGAATTTGGAGGTCAGGGCATTAACAGAATGTACCCAGCATGTTCCTCGCGCCATTCCTTGACGATTCTGGCAGTGGCGCATTATCCTGTTGGTAATGGCCATCACCAGCAGGGAACACTGTTGCCCTGAATGGGTGAACTTGGTCCGAAACGATGTTCAGATACCTGACAGCTAACAAGGACTGTGCTATTGGGATAATGGGGCCTAAAGTGCCCCAAGAAAATATCGCCCACAGCATAACACCGCCGCCTCCGGCCTGTTTCCGCCCAACAGTGCATCCAGGTGCCATAGCCTCCGTTGGTATTCGGCGTATCCGCACTCGGCTGTCTACGTGATGCACCAAGAATCTTGATTCGTCAGACCAAGCCACTTTCTTCCAATCGTCCGCGGTCCAATCTCGATGCTCTTCTGCTCATCTCATGCGTTGTTGACAATGACATGCAGTGAGCATAGTGAGCATGGGATCCAGCTGAGTCTTTGGCTACGCAGGCCCATGTGCAGAAGGCTGAGATGAACTGTGTGCTGTAACACATTGCCGTGATCAGCCCTGTTATAGCTGCGAGCGATTTGTCGCACTGTGGCCCTGCTATCGCTGTGAACAGTGCGTGACAGTCTCCGCTCCACTCTGGCATCAATCAGTCACGGCGGTTAGTCGTTTGGCCATCTGTGCACCACTTTTGATACGTACTAACTACAGCGGCACGGGCCGCGCCGTTTCCCAGATCGCCGTTTCCCAGATCGTAGACCCACAAGCCGCGCCGTTTCCCAGATCGTAGTTCTGGGGCGCCGTGCCGCCACAACTTGTCCTTTATCAAACTCCGAAAAATCGGCAACTTTTTCCATTCTAACTCCGAACACTCTACTAACCGAAAGCCGGTCCTCGGGTTGCATATATACTGCTCTGTGAACTTCAGCTGTGGCACCGTTCAGTCTCCAGGCGCGCTCATTTTTCTAGGCTGGGGTGGTCATAATGTAATGAATCATCGGTGTATATCAATACAGCTCGTTTTTTTGTTTTGTTTTTTGTTTGGAGGTTTAACGACCACCGTGAGCAACTCAATGGGCTATAAGCAGTCGCCCGTCCCTAATTTAGGGTCACTGGTTCCAGGGAAGGGAGAGAACCAGTGCCGTAAGACAAACACAACATCCATGCCCGACCGGGATTCGAACCCGGACCCCTTACGGACGAATGATCATAGACCAGCGCCTTAGACCACTGCGCCACCGGGGCGGCACAGCTCGTTTAAAAATTGCTCAGAGAATAATGCTCACAGAAAACTGCCCATAGCAAACGGCAAACTCAGCTCTTATCTACTCAGTCTTTTACTACGTAGGTTGCCTTTTAATTCGCTTTCAGGACTGTCAGCATCAACCCCATCGAACGGTACTCTTTGGCGTTAAGTCAGAAAATACTTAACGAGGAGACACCAACTTTACATAAGGCATGAACTCAAAAGAACGGTTAAAATAGAGGCACACGTCACAGCCTCCAGTGAAGCAATTCCAATTGACATTATGTGGAACAAAGTCTCAGGACACCAATGCAGGATTGCATTTATGACAAAATTAATAACGAGTTGGCCCACCTTTTGACATAATTACATTGTTCTCTCTCCGTGTCACACTTTCAATGAGATTCTGGTCAGTAGTCGCAGGTATGTTTGCCGTAGTAGGTACATACAGTAGCGAACAAAAGTATTTCGCGAAACACTTTTTCGACCATAATATTCTTTCTGCTGGACCGAATCGGGTCATTTTGGGATCTGATATGTGTTATTCAGTTGTAAACATGACCCATACGCAGATGGATCGGAAACCTTAACACAGATCAGGTACCGAGCTTTTTTGCATAGATTATACAAATTGTCCAACATAGTAGGTGTGTATCACATTCATTTAATGCAACGATAACAGAAAAGAAGTACGAGAAAACGACAAAACAATAACTAATACTTAGTGGGATAACCACGAGACTTAATAACAGCTGCACAACGGGCCGACATCGAGTCCACTGGCTTCCCGACGGTGACCTGCGGAATTTGCGCCCATTCTGCAGACAGCTGGTCGAACTTCTGGGCCCTATTCCGGCAGGTATTCTCCGCACATCGTCTCTCCAGCTCCTCCCACATCTGCTCGATGGGGTTGAGGTCTGGAAATTGGCTTGGCCAGTCTAGAAGTGTGACCTGTTGCTGCTTAAAGGCTGCCTTCGCTACTCTGGAGGTGTTCTTCGAGTCGTTGTCTTGCTGCATGATCCATCCGGGTGGCATGTGCTGGTTTGCCCATGGGAAGACATCGTTGATGAGCATGTTCGTGTAGCTCTGGGCGGCCATTATTCCGTCAATCTTGATGATGGGACCCATTCCATTGCGAGAGAAGGCGCCGTAAACCATAAGCGATCCTCCTCCGTGCTTGACAATCGGCTGAATGAACTGGGGTTGAATCTCTGGCCACACGGTCGTCGTACGTATCGGATGCCATCACTTCCGAACAAGTTGAACTTGCTCTCGTCGGTGAAAAGCACCTTACTCCAGTCTGCCGCGGTCCAGTGTCGATGACGGCGCGCGAACGCGACTCTGGCTCGTCGATTCTTGACTCCGATGAGTGGTTTCTTGGCGGGGTGTCTTCCATTCGATCCACCAGCGATGAGACGACGGGAGATGGTCATTAGGCTGACGTTCAGGTCGTCGCTGTCGCGGAATTCGGTGGCGATGTCCACAGCAGTCAAGGTGGGATCAGCACGAGATCGACGGAGGATACGTCTATCCTGACGCAACGTTGTGGAACGAGGCCGACCACATCGCGGACTGTTCTCGAAGGTCCCAGTCTTCTTATAACGTTGCAGGATAACTGAAATGGACTGGTGTCGGATCTTCAGGGCCCTCGCAATGTCAGTGACACGCATTCCGGATTCCATCCTGCTGACGGCCACCTGGCGAGCTCCAACAGGGATCTCCGCCTTTTTACCTATTTCTGAAAACCTAAGATTGACTTATTATCACACTACACATCACATAACCCATAAATATCACAAGAAAAACATTAATACATGCAGCAAACAAATGAGTAATAATTGGCGACTCTTGAATATGGCCCATTTCGAACGACAAATTCGCTCTGAGCGAAATACAAACTACGCGGCTTTCTAACCCACGAATCAACACATATCATATCCCAAAATGACCCGATTTGGTCCAGCAGAAAAAAATTATGGTCGAAAAAGTGTTTCGCCAAATGCTTTTTTTCGCTACAGTAGTTATATACACCGATGACCCATTCCATTAAAACAACCCCCAACCTAGAGTAATGTGCGCGCCTGGAGACCTAACGGTAGCGCAGGTGATCAAATGATCATATGTAGAGGATTTTAGGAAGGGAGGGTCTGATCCCAGGTCTTAAACAACCCTTTGAAATTGGAAGCTAGGAGATTTGGGCTAGAGTGCCCGAGAAGATAGTGACACGGAAGCGAGGTAGAAGACGCCCTTATTTACTACCGGGGGGCCAGTACCCGGGATCCGACCGCTTAACGTGCCCATTCAATGCTCTAGTAGATCAGATCAAATCATATGTAGAGGATTTTAGGAAGGGAGTGTCTGACCCCAGGTCTTAAACAACCCTTAGAAATAGGAAGCTAGGAGATTTGGGCTAGAGTGCCCGATAGGAAAGTCACACGGAAGCGAGGTAGAAGACGCCCTTATTTACTACCGGGGTCCGACGGCTTAACGTGCACATTCAATGCTCTAGTAGATCAGATCAGATCATATGTAGAGGATTTTAAGAAGGGAGTGTCTGACCCCAGGTTTTTAACAATCCTTAGAAATAGGAAGCTAGGAGATTTGGGCTAGAGTGCCCGATAGGGAAGTCGCACTGAAGCGAGGTAGAAGACGCCCTTATTTACTACCGGGGTCCGACGGCTTAACGTGCACATTCAATGCTCTAGTAGATCAGATCAGATCATATGTACAGGATTTTAGGAAGGGAGTGTCTGACCCCAGGTCTTAAACAACCCTTAGAAATAGGAAGCTAGGAGATTTGGGCTAGAGTGCCCGATAGGGAAGTCGCACTGAAGCGAGGTAGAAGACGCCCTTATTTACTACCGGGGTCTGACGGCTTAACGTGCCCATTCAATGCTCTAGTAGATCAGATCAGATCAGATGTAGAGGATTTTAGGAAGGGAGGGTCTGATCCCAGGTCTTAAACAACCCTTAGAAATAGGAAGCTAGGAGATTTTGGCTAGAGAGCCCGAGAAGATAGTGACACGGAAGCGAGGTAGAAAACGCTCTTATTTATTACCGGGGGCCAGTACCCGGGATCCGACAGCTTAATTCAATGCCCATCTGATGCACGGCAGGTATTTAGTGGATCGAACCTGAGGCCCTTCCAGTGGCAGTCACGAAGGTTGCCCACTGTGCCCCCAGCGACCGGTGGCGCAGGTGAAGTTCACAGAGCAGTATATATACAACCCGGGGACCGGTTTTCGGTTAGTAGAGTGTTAGGAGTCAGAATAGGAAAAGCTGGTGATTTATTGGAGTTTGATAAATGACAAATTGTGATGACACGGCGCCTCGGAACTACGATCTAGTTAACGGCGCCGCTTGTTGATTTTTCACGTGCCGCTGTAGTGAGTACGTATCAAAGGCGGTGCACAGATGGCCAAACGATGAACCGTCGTCCATACGCGTGTCTTCCGCATATCAGTGATGCCATAGGGGAGCGGAGACCGTCGAGCATTGTTCACAGCAACCACAGGGCCACACTGCGGCAATTCACCCGCAGCTACAACAGTGGTGATCAGGGCAGTGTGTCACAGCGTAGCCGAAGACCCATCCCGGTCCCAATCCTCACTGCATGTCATCGTCAACAACGCATGAAATGGGCCCAAGATAATCGAGATTGGAGAGTGGATAATCGGGAGAAAATGGCCTGGTATGATAGTCAAGATTCCTGGTGGATCACGTAGACGGCCAACGCCGATACGCCGATTACCAACGGAGGCTGTGGCACCTGGATGCACCTAAATGGGCGGAAACTGGGAGGCGACGGCGTTGTTATGCTGTAGGCAATGTTTTCTTTGGACACTTTAGGCCCAATTATCCCAAGAGCACAATCCCTGACAGCTGTCATGGTTCTTAACATCGTTGCGGACCAGGTTCACCCATTCATGGCAAGTGTGTTCCGTGCTGGCGAAGGCCGTTACCAACAGGATAATGCGCCATGCCGCTTTGTCAGAATCGTCAAGCAGTCGTTCGAGGAACATGCCAGTGACTTTCTGTTACAGCCCTGGCCTCCAAATTCACCTGACACGAACCCAATCCAACATTTGTGCTTCGACTTGGAAAAGCGGGTTTGCGCTAAATCACCACCACCCCGAAATATACGGGAACTGGAGGACCTTTTGTTGACATTATGGTACCAGATACCCCAGGATACCTATCGCCACCTGATCGAATCGATGCCTCGCCGAGTGACCGCTGTTTTTCGGGCTAAAAGGGGTCCTACAGCTTATTAGGTAGGTGGTTATAATGTAATTGATCATCGGGGTTTATTGACCTCTAGCAAAGCAGCGATCACTTCAGACACAGAAGTAAGTACTGATTGATTAAGACCCGTACCTCCAAAGTTGACACAGGGAGAAGTATTAGAACAATTAAGAGTAATCCCTCACTACGACCCCAAACAACCCGAACCGCAGCCTCAGCACAGGAACTATCTGATACCCTGTTAATAATCAAACCGCAAAACTGAACGCTATACGAAAATAACAGCATCCAAAACTAAAAACGACTAAGAAACTTGCCCACGCGCAATTGCGAAAATGGGACCGATCTAGTCCGTTATTCAAAAATATGCACAACTGAAATTTGGAAAGAGAAACGCATTGAATATTAATGCAATTTTAAATATACAAAGTCAAAACATTTTCAAATCTCAACTGAGCTACAAATTCCCCTACGGGAAAATTTTACAAATTCAAAGAAAAATTCAAATAAATCGTTCCCAGCCAGCGGGGTACGTAGGAGACAGATTTTTTTTTTTTTTTTTTTTTTTGATTGGAGATTTAACGACCACCGTGAGTAACTCAATGGGTCTATAAGCAGTCGCCCGTCCCTGATTTAGGGTCACTGGCTCCAGGGAAGGGAGAGAGCCAGTGCCGTAAGACAAACACAATATCCATGCCTAACCGGGATTCGACCCCGGACCCCTTACGGACGAATGATCAGAGGCCATCGCTTAGACCACTGCGCCACCGGGGCGGCGGGGACAGATTACAAAACACAACTTTCTAAAAAGCAGCTATACCGCATATAAAAGAGTGACGCACCACTTAACACCCACAAATTTACCTCAGTTAGTCGTTAAAGATACCCCACTTAAATCAGCTTACAGAATGAATGCAGATACAGGATTAAATTAGCTTTTTCACAATCTATGCAATCTATTAAAACTCTCACGAGAACAATCTATTGATAAATATCATAATACCTGATTCCAGCAGTAATTGCATAACAATAATAATAATAAAATAAAATGTTCAATGATCACATGATAAGATATCAACTGTAGTAGTACGTGATTCAAACACAAGTAATTTCACAAGAACGAATTAAAAAATCAACAACTCCACAACAGTAAACAAATGTAATCAACAATTTCATATACAGGGGTTGTCCAAAATAATGGAAACACCTCGCTGAAAACAGTGACTTCGGGATGTGCTGCTTTTAAAGTAAAACGAACATGTAGCTACAATTGTTTTGTAAAAAAGTGTTGCTTATAGTCTCAAGGGTCTCTGTGATTGCATTGTAAATCGGTGTTTGCATAATTTCGTTCCAGGTGAAGGCACATTGAGTGACCTGTCGGAGTTCCAAAGAGGGCAGATTGTAGGAGCCCGTCTGGTTGGTGCATCTTTAACCGCAGTGGCACAGGTATTGGGGGTATGGAGAGGTACCGTGTCGAAGGTCATGACAGCATACAATGTTCACGGCACATCATCATCTGCGAGACACAACTGTGAGAGGAAAACCAAACTCACTGCGAGAGACATGAGGACATTAAAGAGGATTATGACCGCAAGGAGGAAGACCACGGCGATGAAAGTAACTGATGAGCTTAATGCACATCTCCAAAACCCATTGTCGACCCATACCGTGTGAAGGGAATTACATAAGTACAATATTTACGGCAGAGCTGCGATTACAAAACCTCTGTGTCACAGGTGAATATCAAACGGAGACTACTGTGGTGCCAGGAACATAAAACGTGGACTGCGGATCACTGGAAACATGTCTTGTTTTCCGATGAATCATGTTTCTCACTATTATCCACCACAGGACAGGTTTACGTGTGGAGAACACCCGCAGAAGCCTACAACCCAGACTGTCTCCTTCCTACAGTGAAGCATGGGGGAGGTTCCGCAATGGTTTGAGCCATGATCTCGTGGTTTGCAGCTGGTCCTATTATCCCCTTACATGGACGGATCGCTAGCGGTGACTACATCACCCTTTTGGCCAACCATGTGCATTCAATGGCGCAGATATTGTTTCCGTAAGGGGATTCCACCTTTCAAGATGATAATGCCCCGATTCACAGAAGCCGAACTGTTCAATCATGGTTTGAGGAACATGAGGATGAAGTTGCACACCTTCCCTGGCCTGCACAATCACCGGACTTTAAACATCATTGAGCCCCTGTGGTCTGTGTTGGAAAACAGAGTGCGATCCCGTTATCTTTCTCCGGCGTCTCTCAAGGAATTGGAGCAGTTTCGGCAGGAAGAATGGTACAACATACCACTTGCCACCATCCAGGGCTTGTATGCGTCCATTCCAAGGAGGATTCAAGCAGTTTTAAATGCCAAGGGTGCTCCCACACCATATTAAGTGCGTAACACCTATTGTTTCAAAGTTTTTCCGTTATTTTGGACAACCCCGTGTATAAATGCATTCAATAATTAAATAAACCAAAAACAAACACGTATAACTCAAAAGATAGAATAAGTTCATCACAATGGAAACTTTTAGTTGCAAACAAGAAGATCAAATTTGATTCGTTAACAAAAAAATAATCACCTCAAACTAGGGGCACCAATTACTGCTTCAGCAAGAATCTTATCATTATAACAATTTAAAGTGTTATTAAATCACACGCTAAGATATAGAATCATCCGAACTCTCGAGAGACACGCCAGTATCTTCATAAACAGCAGTCGAAATAGTCAAAACTAAATTCTTATTCTGTATTACAAATTGAACCATTCTAGAAATTTCATTCAATCAATTTAGGAGAATCTAATATTTTCCCATAATTGAGAAAGAAAGTTTTTGGAAATAGCTCATTTTTCTTGCCAAGAAGACAGTGATACTCAAACACCAAATGTGAAACTGTTGCCAACACCTACCCACATTTACAGACACACCGTTTGAGATTAAATCTTGTAAAATATCTGGGCAACTCTATGTTGTGTGAACAGCTGATGAAATATATTTATCATCTAAACATCTCTTCGTGGATACCCTTGGGATGAGTGTCACAGAAGATGGACGTGTCGTACTAATCCAAATCCGACATTCAATTTCATCACAAAAGGGCCTCTATAGATTTGAGGTCGGGTCTTTGAGCTGGGCACTCCAAATTCTGTACACCCATATCCTCAAACCATGTCGACATAGGGAGTGCTTTATGGCACAGAGCGTTGTCTTGATGAAACAAGAATGGTAGGTTTCCGTAAAATTGGTAAAGTGTATGGTGCGGCATTGTCTGGAATGTCCCGGTACTTTGTAGCGTTCAAGTTTCCATCCACAACAGCCAACGTGTCGTTGTAGCCAAACATTCGACGTACAAATTCCTGCCAAAGGGCCTCTATAAGATTAAGGTCGGGACTTTGAACTGACCACTCCAAATTCTATACCCCTATATCTTCAAACCATGTCGAAATGGAGCGTGCTTTATGGAATGTCGCGTTGTCTTGCTGTAACAAGAACGGCTCGTCTCAAGAAACAAGAACGGCCCGTCTCAAGAAACAAGAACAGCCCGTCTCAAGAAACAAGAACGGCCCGTCTCAAGAAACAAGAACAGCCCGTCTCAAGAAACAAGAACAGCCCGTCTCAAGAAACAAGAACGGTCCGTCTCAAGAAACAAGAACAGCCCGTCTCCGTAAAATTAGTAACAATTTTTGTAAAAAGAACGGCCAAGAATCGTCTCCGTAAAATTAGTAACAATTTTTGTAACAAGAACGGCCAAGAATCGTTTCCGTAAAATTAGTAACAATTTTTGTAACAAGAACGGCCAAGAACGGCCCGTCTCCGTAAAATTGGTAAAATGTAGGTACTTTGAACGTACCGGTACTTTGTAGCGTTCATATTTCTATCCACAATCAGCAACAGTCCAAGTCCATACTACGAAAAACATCCCCAGACCATGACACTGCCACCACCAAATTTAATAGTTGGGATGACGACACATTTTGGCAGATACCTTTCACCTGGCTGGCATACGGCCCATCCAGCATCGACCATCCGATTTAAATACGGTGTAGCGTGATTCGTCATTTCATACAACTCTTTTCCACTGGCAAAAACGGCTTGTATGCAGAAACTCGGCCATGGAAATTTAACTTCTGCAGTTCCTTACGAAATGTCTCAGTGCATGCACACCAGAGTTGGAAACGGGTCAAATATTTCGGACACGGACCCGACCCGATCCGGATCCGTAACTTACCCGGATAAATCTGCTTTAAACTATATATTTGAAACTCAATTTATATATATACATATAAACGTAATATATATATTCATCCCAATAACTGCTTGATATTTAATAACTGAAATCCTTTTTTAATAATAAAATTGCCGCCCCGGTGGTGCAGTGGTTTAAGCGATGGCCTCTGATCATTCGTCCGAAATGGGTCCGAGTTCGAATCCCGGTGAGGCATGGATGTTGTGTTTGTCTTACGGCACTGGTTCTCTCCCTTCCCTGGAACCAGTGACCCTAAATTAGGGACGGGCGACTGCTTATAGCCCAATGAGTTGCTCACGGTGGTCGTTAAACCTCCAATCACAAAAAAAAAAAATAATAATAATAAAATTTGGATACTTGCTAAATTTTAGTGTCACTATTTTGCGTAATCCAGAAGTAATGGCTGACCATGACCGTGACCATGGAATATATTACAAATGGGAATCATTATTTACGATTACACAAATGTATTTTTTAAATGTATTTAGATTGTTCGCTCTTTCCACGCTTTGATGGAGGAGCGCATACTTTCATATGATCCGTTAGATTTTTGATTCCATAATCTTGTATTACACCGTCGACAGCTTTCTTTGTAATTATACACTTTCCACATTTTGAACAACAAGCAAGACCAAACAACACAGAATTATTCACCGGTTCTTTAATGAGACGAAACAATTTCCAGCATTCACTCTCGCCCTTGTGGTTTTCAACAAGCGCGTATTTGTTGGCCTCGACACCTTTCTCAACCTCCTTAATATTAACTCCATCCATATTAACAAATAAGGAGTTAATTTGGACATGACATGTCATGGGAACGTGATGTTGCACATCAATCGAAAACCTCTGAATGCTCAATGTAAAAGACGCGATGTGAAAAGTAACTCCTAGTCATACTGTGAACTTCGCACAGAGAGAGTGAATCAGCTGCGAAGCCGGCGAATGGCGTTTGCCTGTACTTTGCCATGGACAATCGCACAGTAAAAGGACGCAAAGGAAGTATCTTTTTACGATATGGTGTCGGTGTGTCTGACGTCGATCGGTGGAAATCTTCGTTGCTTTAAGAAAGAGACTACAATATTTTTGCATGGCAAATCACTATTCACTGCGTGGGCACCAGTATCGATTACAGAATTCCACACCGCGCATTTTTCTTTGGAATATACACTGAAGAGCAATTAAATTAGAGACAGCTGGCGTTATGCAAATGTGGCGCTGTGGGCGGCCCTGTAAACGGAAACGACATGACGTATGCAGCGATCCGACAATATAGCGAGTGATGCGACGGAAATCAGTAACAGTCGGACGCCGTATGGGTAAGACGAAGGATCTAAGCGCATTTGATCGTGGGAAATATGTCCGGGCCCGACGAATGGGTCACTCCATCTCGGAAGTCGTGCAGGCACTGGGATTTTCACGAGCCACTGTGTCACGGGTGCACCGTGAGTACATCCAACCCGGTAAAACCATCCCTGCAAGGGCCAACTGCCGTGGACAACAGCGTGTGGATGAGCGGGGTCATCGTCGGCTAGCTCGCATTGTAAGAGCGGGTAGACGGGCCACAGTGCAAGAAACTACTAGGAAATTTAACGCTGGTGCACAAAAACCGGTAAGCAGCCACACCATTCAGAACCATCTCCTCGCTATGGGGTACAGAAGCCATCGTCCCACGAAGGTACCGCTGCTGACCGCACATCACAGGGTGCAAAGATTAGCATGGGCGCGGGAACATCGCCACTGGACCCTAGACATGTGGAAAAATGTTGCCTGGACTGATGAGTCGAGATTCTCGTTGGCACATGCGGATGGCAAGATACGAGTATACAGCGCAAACCACATGAAACGATGGATCCTTCTTGCCAGCAGGGTACTCTTCAAGCTGGTTTGGGTGGCATTCTCGTCTGGGGACTGCTTACGGGGACTGAAATGGGACCCCTGGTACGTGTGACATCGTCCCTCACAGGTCAACGTTACCGGGATATCCTGGACGACCATTTGCTCCCGTTTGTGCGTCTTCAACATCCCACTGGAGACCTCATCCTGCAACAAGACAATGCAGCTCCCAAATTGTATCCGAATAGTTAGATGAACACTCCACCGACGTGACATCGCTTCCTTGGCCAGCTAGGTCACCTGACCTCAATCCCATCGAGCACATCTGGGATGCCATCGAGAGAGATGTTCGAGGCTCTGACCCCCCCCCCTCCATCAAATCTTCGTGAACTGTGGGATCTTGTTCAGGAGTCGTGGATCCGTATGGTTTCCCAACGCTTCCGATGTCTTGTCGAGTCCATGCCGAGACAAATCGCCGCCGTCATCAGGGCGAAAGGTGGTGCTACACGTTACTAGACAGGTATCTCTAATTGAATTGCTCTTCAGTGTAGTTATCTCTTTTCAAAAATAAAACGGGAATAAAACCGGGCCAGGAACACCTTGACCCGACCCGTGACCCGTTTCCATGTCTGGTGCACACACTCACACCAGTTAAATCTTTAAATTGCTTGGTGATGATTTGTGCGTCATCACCAAAGAATTCAAGGCAACGGTACACGTTGTCTTAAATGCAACGAACAAGAGAACTCTGGAACGTTTCATGACGGTACCCGCGGATGACACGTTCCAGAGTTCTCTTGCCCGTTTCCGTCAGTTTACTTGGCCTTCCTGAAGGTTTCTTGTCAGTCTTAAGTCTCTCGCGTTTCCGTACGTCTTGATCAGTTGACCTTGGGTGTTGCAATTGTTCTGCAATCGCACGCATGGACAGGTTGCTGATATACACTATATTAACAAATGTCACCAGACACCTAGAAGAGAAACACAACGTAGCATATATTGACATACACTAGTACGGTGTCGGTCCACCTTTGGCGTTAATGCATGCACAGATCGTTCGAGACATGCTTTCGACAAAGTTTTGGAACACAGCGATACATATGCGCTTTCATTCAGTACATAACGCTGCCGCTAACTCTTGCTTAGTAATAGTACCTGGTTCCAAACTTATTATGCGGAGCTCTAATTCATCACATAGGTACTCTATGGGATAGAGATCAGGGCTCTGTGCTGGCCAGTACACACACACGATACGGAATTATCGTCAAACCACGCCGTAACATCCTTGCTTTATGGCTCGGTGCATTATCCTGCTGGTACAAACAAGGCTCGGTTCCATAGTATTGCCGCAGAGTTGGTAGAGCACAATTGTCCAGAATATCGAGGTAGACGTGTTGGTTAACAGTTAACGATAACCAATGGGCCGGGACCATACCACGACCCCCCCCACTATGATTACACTGCCAGCTGCAAACTTGACCGTAGGAACATTTCACTGTGGTAAATAGCGTTCCCCCGACTGCCGCCATACCCACACACGGCCATCAGACTGATGGATCGTGTATCTGGATTCGTCAGTCCATAGGACCCGTTTCCATTGATCAACGGTCCAGAATAAATGTTCTTTACACCATGCTAAACGACAAGTAGTATTCCGAGTGGATATGAAAGGCTTATTAGCAGCCGCCCGACCACGGTAATCTATGGAATGAAGTTCTCTGCGAATGGTACGCGTACATACCGAGTTCCCAGCATTTTTCCTCACCTGTACACTGAGGTCTTGTGCAGTACTCCGTCTATTAGCTGTAACGACTCTACTGAGACTTCAGCGTCATCCATCGCTGATTTTGTTTGGTCTGCCGGTACTTTTTGCTACTTCAGGCATGCTATGTGTCTTCTACTTATTCAGTACATCCAAAACAGTTAACTTGATAATGGTTAAACGCCTGTCGGTTTCTCTTATGGACAACCCACTAATATAACACCCAACAATCTTTCCTTTCTCAAAGTCAGTTCTCTCCAGCAGCAACATTTTCACCCAAACTCGCAGTGCGATATGATCGCGGTCAGATGCAGGCTAGTTTTTATACAATTTGCAGCTGTACCGCGCTTCTTAACAACGCTGCGGATCCGTTCATTTGCATCTGAAGGGCTGTCCGGTGACTTTTGTCAATAATATAGTGTAGCACCCTACAATAACGGCTCCTTGGAATTCAGTAAGCTCAACATGCGTGGGCATGTCTCACGAGTAGACGATATACGACGTCTGAGGAGCTTACATAGAGTTTTAAAGGAAATCTGGTACACGTGATCTATTGGAATGTTCCATTTTTGTTGCAGAAGGGGGTGACCGGAGACTTTTTTCCACATAAGGTAATTTTAATTGGGTCCTTTTGAAACTGGCAATAGTTCCTCTTTCGCACTCTAAATAATTTTGTTGTTTATGTTTATGCAAATCAGGTGCCCTTTAACTTGGCTTTTTAGTTTGAGTAAAAATCAAAGAGAGCTAATTTTTTTTTATTTTTTTTTATTGGAGGTTTAACGACCACCGTGAGCAACTCAATGGGCGATAAACAGTCGCCCGTCCCTAATTTAGGGTCACTGGTTCCAGGGAAGGGAGAGAGCCAGTGCCGTAAGACAAACACAACATCTATGCCTGACCGGGATTCGAACCCGGACCCCTTACGGACGAATGATCAGAGGCCAGCGCCTTAGACGACTGCGCCACCGGGGCGGCAGAGCTAAATTCATGAGCAGTAACAGAGATTTGGGTCAGCAACGGCTTGATGACGAAGATCCCGACGTACAGAATCTCACCAATATTTTTAATGCCCACAAGCTAGAGACGTCTCAGTAGCGGAGCCCATCTTACGGATTTATGATGTCAGAAGCTGACAGAAAAACACGCACAGCGCCGTGGATTGTTGGCCACCGTGGTGTAAGGTTAACGCGCTCGGCTGGATATCGAGAGATATGGGGTTCGACTTCCTAGAAGTGACCGAATAACATATTTTCGGTTGCTGTGTGTTGCTTAAAAGTGGAAAAAGCGATGAATTTGTTTATTTTTCTCACCAATCTCTCTAATCATCACTAAGGATGCGAGTTGTAAACTGGCAAGAAACGCATCGCATTTCAAATCTTGCGTTAAAAATAATTAACATTTCAGATAAGAATACCAGTATCACAGCACCTTCACGGATAATTGGGTATCGATCGCTTCTGATCAGTTTCCAAGTATCAGCAGTTGTTTCTTTGGAATCTGAATTTGAAAGACAGTCAGAGAGAGGATTATATTCGATGGCCAAGCAGTCGTTTTGATTCTTTGTGAACCAGTGGAAAGTCTTCAAGCGACTCGTAAAGCATCTTACGCGAAAGCTGGTTTTAACATTTCGTGGGTGGAACTTTTTCATGGCGAAAAAACATCCCACTTCAGCAAAATCACCCATTATCGGTCTGTCCTTCTGTCGGCACGATAACTCGCGTAAAAATGGTTCGATTTCGATGAACTTTTAGAATGTGGTAGGGGACCACCTGTGGGACGAACCCTACTGAAAATGGACGAAATGAGTTCAAAGGTCACGACATAGGAGCGGGATCTATTCCATTGTTATTATGCGTCATAACTTATGCAAAAATGGGTTCGATTACGATGAAATTTTAGTATGTGGTAGGAGACCACCTGGGGACGAATTCTGTTGAAAATGGGCGAAATGGGGTCAAAGGTCAGGACATCGGAGCGGCATTCATTCCATTGCCCTTATGTGTACCAGAGGTAAACTGAACTGGTTCTGTTGAATATAATAGAAATGGGGTCAAAGGTCAGGACACAGGAGTGAGATTTATTCCACGGCCATTATCCTAATAACTTGACTAAAATAGCTTCTATTGCGACAAAACTTTAGCATGTTGTTCCGGAGGTATACTGAACCGGTTCTATTGAATATCATCGAAATGTGGTGAAAGGTCAGGACACAGGAGCGAACTTTACTGCACAACCATTATTAAATGACTTTGCTAAAAATGCTTCGATTGCGACAAAACTTTATCATGTTGTTCCGGAGGTATACTGAACCGGTTCTGTTTAATATGCTCGAAATGGGGTCAAAGGTCAGGACACAGGAGCGATACCCATTCTACAGCCATTATCCTCATAACATGAGTAATGATTTCTTGTATGTTGTAAAGCGTATCATAGTCAATTCATTGCATGATTTCACTGGCTTGTTAAATAGAGCGAAGCACATAATACATCGTTTCCTGATACTACAATTCATACTTACCGTAGATAAACAGGAAATTCATGAAGTACTATGTCCAGGTGAGTACACTGAACACGTAACGATAAGTTACCCCTCTCTACGATGCAGCATTTTCGAGAAACAAATTCCAACTTTTCGATCACACTTTGCCAAACAGTGCTAAGGGAAAACGCGTCACAGTACTTACTTTGAAAAACAGTTGTAACGTGCAAGTCGGTTAGCGCCAGGCATCGAAACCGGGTCCCCTCACTCCGGAGTTAAACGCTTTCCCAACTGAGCTACGCGGGCATGTGCTCTCACTGCTATCTGCCTTTATCTCATGTGCGTCCTGTGGAGCAGACACGTCACATCTCCTCCTCCCCCCTCCTCGAAAGAGGACTGGGGGCATGGCCCACGGGACAATGTTTTGCTGTAGGCAGTCATCCGCTGAAGAACTTGCATTTGAGAAATCCCAGACAATTTGGTGTGTGGAACGTAACATGATTTACTTTATCGAAGCACTGAAGAAGGGATTCTCATTTCTCCAGTCTCGCCGTGTGTAAAGAACGTCACATCATTGCGAGAAACTTAACAGCCGGGTCATCCTGGATGTTCGGGCGGCAATATAACGTACAAGATTGTCCGCGACGGACATCGAAGTCTGGTTCCCTCACTCCGGAGTAAGTCGCTCTCCCAACTGAGCTACGCTGACAGAATGTCTCGCTGAAGATTTGTCGTCTTGACACATGTTTTCACCTCTGTAGTACGTCACACAGGAAATTCATGAAGTACTATGTCCAGATGAGTACACTGAACACGTTACGATAAGTTGCCTCTCTCTACGATGCAGCATTTTCGAGAAACAAATTCGAACTTTTGTATCCGACTTTGCCAAACAGCGCTAATTGAAAACGCATCACAGTACTTACCTTGAAAAACAGTTCTATTTTCTGACAAAATGGTAGTTATAAAGATAATGATAAAAAGGTTATTTAAGATACTGAGACCCCTGGCTTACACAATGACTTTAAGATACGCCGAAAAGTCGAAACTTAAAGACCACCTGGGTAGCGGGTCCTCCACGTGCCACCAAAACCGCTCGGGGAGGCATACACGTTACAAGATTTCTAAGGGTATCGCTCACTTGTTCGAAAGGTCACTTGACCGAAAATCACCTCGCCGCTCGGGGAAGCATACACGTTACAAGATTTCTAAGGGTATCGCTCACTTGATCGAAAGGTCACGTGACCAAAAATCACTTCGCCAATCGGGGAGGCATACACGTTACAGTATTTCTAAGGGTATCGCTCTCTTGATCGAAAGGTCACGTTACCGAAATTCACTTCGCCGCTCGGGGAGGCATACAGGTTACAAGATTTCTAAGGGTATCGTTCACTTGATCGAAAGGTCACTTGACCGAAAATAACTTCGCCGCTTGGGGAGGCATACTCGTTACAAGATTTCTAAGGGTATCGTTTACTTGATCGAAAGGTCACTTGACCGAAAATCACTTCGCCGCTTGGGGAGGCATACACGTTACAAGATTTCTAAGGGTATCGTTCACTTGATCGAAAGGTCACGTAACCGAAAATCACTTCGCCGATCGGGGAGGCATACTCGTTACAAGATTTCTAAGGGTATCGCTCACTTGATCGAAAGGTCACGTGACCAAAAATCACTTCGCCAATCGGGGAGGCATACACGTTACAGTATTTCTAAGGGTATCACTCACTTGATCGAAATGTCACGTTACCGAAATTCACTTCGCCGCTCGGGGAGGCATACACGTTACAAGATTTCTAAGGGTATCGCTCACTCGATCGAAAGGTCACGTGATTGAAAATCACTTCGCCACTCGGGGAGGCATACTCGTTACAAGATTTCTAAGGGTATCGTTCACTTGATCGAAAGGTCACGTAACCGAAAATCACTTCGCCGATCGGGGAGGCATACTCGTTACAAGATTTCTAAGGGTATCGCTCACTTGATCGAAAGGTCACGTGACCAAAAATCACTTCGCCAATCGGGGAGGCATACACGTTACAGTATTTCTAAGGGTATCACTCACTTGATCGAAATGTCACGTTACCGAAATTCACTTCGCCGCTCGGGGAGGCATACACGTTACAAGATTTCTAAGGGTATCGCTCACTCGATCGAAAGGTCACGTGATTGAAAATCACTTCGCCACTCGGGGAGGCATAAACGTTACAAGATTTCTAAGGGTATCGCTCACTTGATCGAAAGGTCACGTGACCGAAAATCACTTCGCCGATCGGGGAGGCATACTCGTTACAAGATTTCTAAGGGTATCGCTCACTTGATCGAAAGGTCCCGTGACTGAAATTCACTTCGCCGCTCGGGGAGGCATACACGTTACAAGATTTCTAAGGGTATTGCTCACTTGATCGAAAGGTCACTTGACCGAAAATTACTTCGCCGAAAATCACTTGATCGAAAAGTACATTTCACAGAAGGGTCGCTTGACCGAAAAGTTTATTTCACCGAAAGGTCACTTCCCCTAAAAGTTCATTTCATCGAAAGCACATTTGTTCGATAAGTACATTTCACCGAAGGATTACTTAACCTAAAAATTCATTATATCGAAAGATCATTTCAAGAAATGGCTACTTGACCGAAAAGTTCATTTCAACGCAAGGTCACTTGACCGAAAACTTCATTTCACAGAAAGGTCACTTCACCTAAAAGTTCATTTCATCGGAAGGACATTTGTTCGAAAAGTTCATTTCACCGAAGGATTACTTTACCTAAAAGTTCATTATATGGAAAGATCATTTCACCGAATAGTCAGTTTATCGAAAACTTAGAATTTTGTTGTTAGATATCTGTTGGTGTGTGATGCGGGTTTTTAAAAACTGGCCACCGAAACCTTATCGGATTATATGAAAAATACACTTTTAATTTCAATGAAACACCTCCCCATGAGTAGGTTTTTCGAAACATAACATTCATTATGAAAGCCTAGATCTGTGCCTTTTTGTCACATTTTAATCCTCGGAGCTCATATGCATAAGGGTTATATAGCAAATCAAGTAAATAATGTTCAACTTTTACTGAATCACAAAAACATAATTAAAATTCGGTCAAAAGGCCTAAGCCGAGGCCTATGGTCTTAAAAAAATTGTGTTAAAACTAAATATTTGCGTTCTCTGTGACACGGAGAAATCAAAAGTGCAATTTGAGTATAATCCCCTAACGTTTCGGTGGTCTGTCTGCCGAACTTTGCACCATGCTTCAACAGAACCTGTAATGAAATCCAAAGTTTTCGATAAACCCACCCTTCGGTGAAGTGATTTTCGGTCAAGTGACCCTTCGGTGAAGTAAACGTCAGGCAAATGAACCAGACCCGATTTCTAAAGGTGTTTTGTGGTATCTGGTACCAACACATTATCAGCAGATCCTTTAATTCTTGTAAGTTACATGATTGCGGGTCCGCTTTTGCTGTTCCAAAACAAACCACAGATGCTCAATCGGATTCATGTCTGGGGAATTCGGTGGCCAGGATAAATCCTCGAAGTCTCGCTCATGTTCCGCGAACCATTATACACTGGCGTGCAAAAATTAAGGACGAGACGGTTTTTCGAATGTAACGTCGTGCAGAAGTGCTCCACATCGACTCAAATCATACCATAAGATCCCCAAGATGTAAGAATATGGGACAAGTGATCAAAACCGTCCAAACAAGGAATCCAAAGGATACAAAGGCACTTTATTAGAAAGGTAGCTTCATGTACAGAAGACAGAAACTTCCATGTGACAGGCGGCTGCCAAGAAAAATCCAGTCTTTATAGTAGGGGATATGATCACCCCTGACTGCGTTGCAGGATTTACAACGTCTGTCCATGCTGAGGACGAGGTTGTCAAGGAGCTGTTGAGGCATGGCGGCCCATTCCTCTTGTAGCGCCAATCGCAGCTGCGGAATTGTTGCTGGCGGCTGGTGACGTGCTGCCTAGCGTCTCCCAAGATGGTCTCACACGTGTTCGATTGGATTTAGGTCCGGGGACCTAGCGGGCCAATCCATGCGTTGAATATCTTCACTCTCCAACAGCTCTGCGACAGCCACTGTACGATGAGGTGTAGCGTTGTCGTCCATGAAGAGGAACTCAGGACCCACAGCACCTCTAAACAGACACACGTGAGGCAGGAGAACCTCGGTACAATAGCGGGCACCAATGACTGAACCACCTTGGAAGATGTGGAGGTCAGTACGGCTACCAAGCATGATACCGCCCTAACCGAGGACTCCACCACCTCCAAACCGGTCCCTTTTGATGATGTTGGAGGTGTGATTGCGTATTCCCTGCTCTCTCCAAATGTGTATACGTCCAGAATCGCTCGTCAGACTAAATCGGCTCTGATCCGTAAATAAAACTTGACCCCATTCCTGATGTGTCCAGTTCTTGCGTTCCTGGCACCACAGAAACCGCCACGTCCGATGAGCAGGCGTTAATGGCACACACCGTACTGGTTGTTGTGCAAATAGATCACCTTTGTGCAGCCTCCTGGCCACGGTAAAACGCGATAACGGACGTCCAGTTGTCTGTTGCATGTGCCTTGCGATTTCTCCCGCTGTCTGCCGTCTGTCTCTTATCACCTGTAGGATAATATACCGGTCGTCCGCCGCCGTGGTTGCTCGTGGACGACCACTGCTAAACTCTCGGACAGCTGTTCCTGTCGTTTGAAATGATCTCCAAGCTCGTGAAACGATGCTGTGAGCGATCCCGAACTCCTCGGCCACACTAGTCACACTTCGACCTTCTTCCAACTTCCCAATGACGCAACCTCGGGTAAAGTCATCCAGATGTCGTCTACTGGATTGACTGTTGGCCATATCACACGGTGGCAGCAACTCGACGTCGTTCAAACCGATGTACACAGTGCAATAGCTTTCACCGAATTCCTGAGCGTACACCGCCCGTGTTCTCTATACCCTTCCGACACTCCCCCCCCTACGTCATGCTGCATATATGCTAATGCCCTACCGTACCGGGCCCTAGTCTATCTCCTGAATGGTCTTTCGGTCCGTTCTGCCAGCTCGTTCCGCTGTTATGCTAATTTCTCCCCTTCATCCTTAATTTTTGCACACCATTGTCGAACAATCCGGGCAGTGCGGCATGACTCAGTAGCCTTCTGAAAAAAGGCACTACTACAAGGAAATACCGTTGCCATGAAAGGATGTACCTGGTCTGCAATGATGTTTAGGAAGGTGGTAAACGTCATAGTTTCCTGCACATGCAAATGAATGACCCAGGGTTTTGTAACGTACCAGGAGATGTGACGTACCTGCCCGAAGGACGCACACGACATAAAGGCAGATAGTAGTCAGAACAAACGTCCACGTAGCTCAATTGGTAGAGTGACTCATTCCGGAATGAGGGGATCCGGGTTCGAATCCTGGTGCGGATAAAAATGACGGAGAAATTTACTTCGTTATCGTTTCTCAAAAGAACATTTCGCAAAGCGTTACACTACTCCACTGGCTGGTTTTCCTTGGTTTTTTTTTTGTGTGTGTTTTTCTGATTGGAGGTTTAACGACCGCCATGAGCAACTCAATGGGCTATAAGTAGTCGCCCGTCCTTAATGTAGGGTCACTGGTTCCAGGGAAGGGAGAGATCCAGTGTCTTAAGATAATCACAACATCCATGCCTCCCAGGGATTCAAACCCGGACTCCTTTCGGACGAATGATCAGAGGCCATCGCTTAGACCACTGCGCCACTGGGGCGGCACTAGCTGGTGTTCACCTCACGGGCCATTTTGGTGCCAACGCTTCCTCATGTGAAAAACATACACTGTAAGAAATAAATGGTGTCAATTCACGGAAAATGTCTGAAAATAACGTGCAGCAGAGTTGCCTGTAGCTATCCGCGTTTTTCAGAAATTTCCGTTTTTAAAAGTGCCCGTTTGTTTTAACTACCGTATTTCCACAGATATTTCCGTAGACAGAAATTCCGTTTCTTTCAACTTCCGTATTTTAACAGATATTTCCGTAGACAGAAATTCCGTTTATTTCAACTTCCGTATTTCCACAGATATTTCCGTAGACAGAAATTCCGTTTATTTCAACTTCCGTATTTCCACAGATATTTCCGTAGACAGAAATTCCGCTTGTTTCAGAAAAGTCCGTTTCAGGTTTTTCCGTATTTAAACTGAAATTCCGCAAAAACGACGACCGGGTACTTTTCAGCTCTCACCCCAAATAATCGTTCTGTTGATGTCAGGATCGAACCCTCGACGTTTGAGCTGCATCAATAGGTAACTTGCGCCTTTAACCACTGAGTCACAAACGCTCAGTTGTCGAAATCACGTACATCGTAAAACAAATTTCGATGACGATGAAATTTTGTATATTGAGCTTAATGCAAGTAATTTAGTCATTTCATTTTTTGTTGGACCTTATTATTTCTCTGAATAGGTTTGTAATATTTTTTTTTTGTATCAGGACTTTTCACACATTAAGCATTTTTCATCCTGATTTTTCGAAGCCACAAAATGCTAACGAACATAAAAGGGACATTAAATACGGCAAAGTAACCACGACTCAATCCAGAGAAGAGAAGTTCAAGTCCGCTGCTCCTATAACTGAATACCTAAAGAAATTAGCTTCCTACTCCATCCCAAAATCTACTCCCATTCGCGAAACTTTGGAGATCATAACCAACAACGAGTCATGCAATGATAGCGTCTCGCTCGAGTACCCACGGGTTTGGAACCAGTTCTTCAAGCAGTGGATACCTTTTGTTTTTCTTCCATGATTCCGCGTGCATAACGCCTCATGTTTTGAATGCCTGATTACATACGTTCACACGTGTTCGTGTAGTGTCAAGTCAAGTCTCCGCGTTGAAGCGTTCTGTTTTTCATTTTGCAGTTTGCTGTCTACCTTCCTTGAAGAATATATCTAGTTAATGTGCGAAAGCTTGGAAACTTTTATTTCTATTCTACGCCAAGAAATTCGGATCACTAATATAGTTACACACTGAAGAGCAATTGAATTTGAGAAAGCTGGCGTTATGCAAATGTAGCGCTGCGGGCGGCCCTGTAAACGGAAACGACATGACGTATGCAGCGATCCGACAATATAGCGAGTGATGCGACGGAAATCAGTAACAGTCGCACGCCGTATGGATAAGACGAAGGATCTAAGCGCATTTGATCGTGGGAAATATGTCCGGGCCCGACGAATGGGTCACTCCATCTCGGAAGTCGTGCAGGCACTGGGATTTTCACGAGCCACTGTGTCACGGGTGCACCGTGAGTACATCCAATCCGGTAAAACCATCCCTGCAAGGGCCAACTGCCGTGGACAACAGCGTGTGGATGAGCGGGTCATCATCGGTTAGCTCGCATTGTAACTGCGGTTATACGGGCCACAGTGCAAGAAACCACTCGGCAATTTAATGCTGGTGCACAAAAACGTGTAAGCAGCCACACCATTCAGAACCATCTCCTCGCTATGGGGTACAGAAGCCGTCGTCCCACGAGGGTACCGCTGCTGACCGCACATCACATTGGTGCATGGGCGCGGGAACATCGCCACTGGACCCTAGACATGTGGGAAAATGTTACCTGGACTGATGAGTCGAGATTCTCGTTGGTACATGCGGATGGCAGGATATGAGTACGGCGCAAACCACATGAAGCGATGGATCCTTCTTGCCAGCAGGGTACTCTTCAATCTGGAGGGGAGGTGGCATTCATCGTCTGGGGACTGTTTACGTGGACTGAAATGGGATCCCTGGTACCTGTGACATCGTCCCTCACAGGTCAACGTTACCGGGATATCCTGGACGACCATTTGCTCCCGTTTGTGCGTCTTCAACATCCCACTGGAGACCTCATCCTGCAACAAGAAAATGCAGCTCCCGAATTGTATCCGAATGGTTGGATGAACACTCCACCGACGTGACCTCGCTTCCTTGGCCAGCTAGGTCACCTGACCTCAATCCCATCGAGCACATCTGTGATGCCATCGAGAAAGATGACCCCCTCCATCAAATGTTCGTGAACTGTGGGAGCTTGTTCACGTTTCGTGGATCCGTATGGCTTCCCAACGCTTCCGGTGTCTTGTCGACTCCATGCCGAGACGAATCGCCGCCGTCATCAGGGCGAAAGGTGGTGCTACACGTTACTAGACAGGTATCTCTAATTCAATTGCTCTTCAGTGTACTATTTAAGTATAATTGGTGTACCGTTCCTTGTTATTTAATTAAAGTCTTTGCAACTTGATTTTTGAAACTGACAATGACTTTCAGTTACTGTATCTTTGAAAAAGGTGAAATGTACTTTTTTATAGCATTATTTCACACACACACACACACACAAAAACTAAATATAAAATCTACTCTTGATAGCTATAATAGCTTTTGTGTTAAGTTGTCCGAAGACTGACCCTGTTTCTTACAGGAACACAATATATAATAAGTAGCTGGTGCACCAAATAGGGAAAAGGACCCTCTGCCACAATAAACAAAATCCATGCGATACCTTATCCACAATATCCGATCTGGCTACGGACCTTCAAAATTCGACAGACGATTGAAATTTATAAGTTAATCAAACCTCAAATATTCTCACGAATTGTTCCTATTACCGGTAATTTCCAGTCATACGGAGGCGGAAGAAGCGCGAATGGAGATTTTTCGTTAATATACGAAAGGAATTGCGGAGATGTTTCTGAAGATTCAAAATTTTTCGTTAATATAAGAAAGGAATTGCGGAAATGTTTCTGAAGATTCAGATTTTTCGTTAATATACGAAAGGAATTGCGGAAATGTTTCTGAAGATTCAGAATTTTTCGTTAATATACGAAAGGAATTGCGGAAATGTTTCTGAAGATTCAGATTTTTCGTTAATATACGAAAGGAATTGCGGAGATGTTTCTGAAGATTCAAAATTTTTCGTTAATATACGAAAGGAATTGCGGAAATGTTTCTGAAGAATCAGATTTTTCGTTAATATACGAAAGGAATTGCGGAGATGTTTCTGAAGATTCAGAATTTTTCGTTAATATACGAAAGAAATAGCGGAAATGTTTCTGAAGATTCAGATTTTTCGTTAATATACGAAAGGAATTGCGGAGATGTTTCTGAAGATTCAAAATTGTTCGTTAATATACGAAAGGAATAGCGGAAATGTTTCTGAAGATTCAGAATTTTTCGTTAATATACGAAAGGAATGGCGGAAATGTTTCTGAAGATTCAGAATTTTTCGTTAATATACGAAAGGAATTGCGGAAATGTCTCTGAAGATTCAGAATTTTTCGTTAACACATCTCTAAAACAGTAATTTGCCGTCAATATAAGAAAAAAACTGCGGAAAGGTTTCTGAAAATTAAGAATTTTTTTCTTTGATGGTGGTTTAACGACCACCGTGAGCAACTCAATGGGCTATAAGCAGTCGCCCGTCCCTAATTTAGGGTCACTGGTTCAAGGGAAAGGAGTGAGCCAGTGCTGTAAGACAAACACAACATACATGCCTCACCGCGATTCGAACCCGGACCCCCTTCGGACGAATGATCAGAGGCCATCGCTTAGACCACTGCGCCACCAGACGACATTCTTCCAATAATCGTCTAATGTTGTTGCTGGTCCAATAAAAAGTTGGACTTCTGTATATGTTTATTTTTTTTTTTTTTTGATTGGAGGTTTAACGACCACCGTGAGCAACTCAATGGACTATAAACAGTCACCCGTCCCTAATTTAGGGTCACTGATTCAAGGGAAAGGAGAGAGCCAGTGCCGTAAGACAAACACAACATCCATACCTCACGGGATTCGAACCCGGACCCCTTTCAGACGAGTGATCAGAGGCCATCCCTTAGACCACTGCACCAGAATTTTCCAAGGAACAAAAATCCGTGATATCCAGGTTTCTCTCCGTCATTTTACGGAAAAGGTTGTATTAGAAATATGCTTCGTTAATTCACGAAAGAAATGACGGAAAGTTGCCCGTGAATTTCATAAATTTTTTTACAGTGTACACATGGTGCAACGAGAAACGAGATTCTTCGGACCAGACGACCTTCTTCCAATCATTGAAGGTGCAGTTTTGATGCTCACGTGCCTATTGTAGACGCTATCGACGGTCAACCTATGTTAGCCTGGGCACTCGGAGATGCCTGCTGTCACGGAGCCCCATTTTCAGCAGGGTTCTATGTGCTGTGTGTTGTGATACATTATTCCCATCCTCAGAATTCAAATTACCGGCGATTTGCGCCACAGAATCCATTCCATTGGCTCGTACCGTACGGGATGGCCTTCGCTATCGAGGACCGATGAGCCGTCGTTGACCCACACCTTGCTGGCGGTTCGTGATTTCACCTTCCCCTGACCACTTTCTGAAGGTACTAACTGTTCAATTAATTAATACAGACATTTGACGTGGACTTGGAACATCAAACAGAGGTCATCGCTCTTCGCACGTTCATAAGTGAGTCACGGAAAAATTCTCATCGGCCGCCACCGGGAATCGAACCTAGGGTCTTCCGGTTACGCGCCGGATATGCTTCCACTGCACCACAGCGGCCTCGAATTCCTCCAGACTCACATCCGACTAACTGGCAGTTAGTCGTATGTAAGTCTGGAGGAATTTGAGGCCGCGCGTAACTGGAAGACCCTGGGTTCACTTACCGGTGGTGGCCGATGAGAATTTTTCCGTGACTCACTTATAAATGTGGTAAGAGCGATGCCCTCCGTTTGATATACTAACTTTTTTTTTGAAGAGATGCAAATATTAAATTCCCAAAGATTGGATGCGTAGTTAAAAAGATTTCATCAACACTTCAATTACTCGGCACGCAATAGAAAATACTGATGTTTTTCACTAGCCTTCATTCCTGGACAAAGAATGTGAGCTTAACAATAAAAATAAAACAGAGCACTTCACGCTAGCAATAATAAATTCATATACAGACCTGAGCTGTATGCAAAAAAGGGTATTTAATTATAACATAAATGATGATTCGAAGATATCCATTTAGATGTAATACGTTAACACGTAGATGCTCCATCACGGTAACAAAGGACATTTCTTATAGACGCCAACAGACGCCATGTTTGCTGAAAAAATTCACTTCAGTCCCGCACACACAATCACTTTACAGGTGGACAAAAAGTACGTTCATAACACCAAGAACGCGTTCAAAAAATCATGACGCGTACCAGTGTCTACTGATTAGGAACATCTCACATAATACAGTTTGCTTGCTTTATTAAAAGAGCAGTTCTGTTCGGTAAAACACACATGCAAAACTTCCTGAACATACAACCGCGCACAGGCAAAAGACGACGGCACACACAGAAGAAAAAAGAGGTCTCCTCTCAACCTCTCTTACGTCACAGATCAACAGAGAGAGAGAGAGATATGCCCGCATGTGGCCTTTCAAGGTACGTGTAGTTCGGCGAACAACAGCTGCGCCGGTATGTGGCAATTCATTTGAAGCGTCGTCAAAATCCCGTCTGACGATCTGCGTATTTTTTTTTATTGCTGAGAGGCTGCGTTTCCAACACTACCCACGGCTCACCGTGAACACCCCACAAACCTTATCCTCTCGAAAATGCCCGGACCCAGTCGCCTAGCCATTAGAATTTGGCCTTTGTCATCTGAATAACAAGAATAACACTGATCAACACAGTTCAGTATCAGATGGTATTTATACCGGTCATACGATCCCAGCGGTGCCCGGGTAAAAACTTTTGGTTGCTGTGGGTTAATTAAAGAAAAACGTGGAAAGAGCGATGACTTTGTTTATTCACATTATCAATTAGACAAAAAGGCCATCTTATGCACGATAAAAGTTTTACTAGTTAAAAGCACGTAAGTTAAAAACACACAAGAAACATTAGATCTTTCGAATTGGCCACCAATTCGTCTTCAGATGTAATTACATATGACGCAAGGGCGAGAAACCCACAAGTATATACACAAAACAAAAGACAGCGTGACGTAAGCGGTGTGTGGAATAGACCGACCAATGAATTTTCAAAGATCCACAAACGGTGACACAAAATTAAAAGAAGTTGACCCTAATGATAATCAATGTCCGGATTGTCACTCCCTTTCTTTCAAGAATAACACTGCTTCGACGGGATTCCGATACCAATGCACTAACGTACTCAGTATTCACAAAACCGTCTTCTGAAACTACGTTGATCCCCTTCAGTTCATCTCACCCAAATAGCCTAAAATTTTCGCCTTTGCATTTTCTGATCCGAAGATCCGTTACCCATTCTTCGTCACCACAACTTCGCATTGCTGAATTCTGCAGGATCAGACAACTGGCCTTGTATAGTTATCCCTCTTTGGAGGTACAGGCTATTTAACCGTTTATTGACTCCTCGTGGTTCAACCTTAGTTAGGGAACGCAGTTCTACTAGGTATGTCACTTCTTTATACAGTACATCCTATGTGTTAACAAAGTTTTGAAGAATATCTGTAAAAAACACGGAGTTGGTTTTGGTGTTAAAGCCAACAATATTTTGTCTATTATCAAAACCGACAGGGATACAACGCCTTTGGGATCCTGTTATGGGGCGTATTACATTCCTCTAAAGGTCCTTGAACCAGGCAAAAGCTATTTGATTTATGTGGCCTCTACATCCCGCAATCTTAGTTGCAGGATTACTGAACATAAGTATTACGTGTAGTCGTGTTTTGCTACTACAACTTTGTCAAGATTATGCCTAAGCGGCACTCATTTTCCGCTTTGGAATGAGGCCAAGATCCTTTGTGCACCTAGACTTAAATCGTGTTTGTTGTTTCCGGAGAGCCTTATGATACATATATTCAAACCCATATGCTGTAATGTGATTACCCTTCGGTAATCCCCCTCCCCTGGAAGGGTTTGGTGGAAGAAAGGGAGTGACAATCCGAACATTGATTATCATTAGGGTCAACTTCTGTTAATTTTGTGTCACCGTTTGTGGATCTTTGAAAATTCATTGGTCGGTCTATTCCACACACCGCTTACGTCACGCTGTGTTTTGTTTTGTATATATACACTGTTAAAAATTTTGTGGTAGGTTGCACCAAAAAGTGGTGCTACCCCAGCGGCACCACTTTCTGAGAAAAGATACACCAGTGTGTGGTGCAAACAAAACCCCCAACATGGTGCAACCTTACGCCATAATGTGGTACAACCTTGCCCAATATCGCAGTGCAAAGTCGCACCATTTTCTTGGGTTTTGTTTTCACCACAAACTGGTGTATCTTTTCCCAGAAAGTGGTGCAGCTGAGGTAGCACCACTTTTGGGTGCAACCTACCACATAATTTTTAACAGTGTACTTGTGGGTTTCTCGCCCTTGCGTCATATGTAATTACATCTGAAGATGAATTGGTAACCAATTCGAAAGATCTAATGTTCATTGTGTGTTTTTAACTTACGTGCTTTTAACTAGTAAAGATTTTATCGTGCATAAGACGGCCTTTTTGTATAATTGATTAGATTTAGCACGACTTCAAAATCATTATTTTATTTACATTATCTCCACGTATTTGGAAGATTTTCACTATCACTTTCGCCCTTTGGGTTTATTAGCTATAATTAAATAGCTTGTACCGTTAAGCCCCATCAGATGGAGACGTCTCAGTTGCTGAGCCCATCTCTACGGATTTGTGAAGTCAGATGCTGACTGATAAACACACATAAAGCCGTGGATTGTTGGCTACTGTAGCGTTAGGCGAACGCACTCGGCTAGTTATCGAGAGATCTGGGGTACAATCCCAGCTGTGCCCGGATAACAACTTTCCGGTTGCTGTGTGTTAATTACAGAAAAACGTGGAACGAGCGATGACTTTGTCTATTCACAATCATAACAGCAGAAAAACTTAAACCAAATGGCTACCAGAGATTCAAATTTGTTAAGACTTACTGTAATCAAATTAGAGAGACTGGATTGTTTCTTCTTCGTTACTACAGTTAAGGTTTTCAACAATTTTTGGCGTTTGCTTATACCCGTTCTGAAAGAGTCAATGTCTCTATTTTGTACAATTTATGTGTGCTTTTTTCTCTCTTCCGAAAATATTACCTCTTAACGGTAAGAATGACCTTTCTTATCTACGAAATGTTTTCTAAGATATGAGAAATCGAATGAACTTTTCACAGATTATTGCAAATTTGCATAAAGTATCGCATCTAAAGCCTCTTCATGCTGCCCATATCTCTGTATGAATTTCGTACCGAACCTTGCTGATAGAACTTTGCTAAACTTATGGGACCTATTTTCATACTTCAAATAGATCAAAAACACAATATGCATCCGTTAAGGCTCTACGAGACCCGCCATCCTGTATTGCTGCCTTCTCTTGTTAACCAACGGGCAAGCGTATTTCACAAATTGCTCGGGCAATTTTGCAAAGTTTGGAACACCGTTTGTGGCTAACGCAAAATATATGATAAATAAAGAGTTCCCTGGTTTCAGAATTTTTATTGACCTTTCCCTTCATTTTTTATCTGCAGCGAAAGTCGTTCCAAGCCGTCTTCCATAGTTTTATTAATTAATAAAAAATACTTAAAGAGTCCAAAATGAAAATCTGAAACCAGGGAACTCTATATTTATCATATATTTTGCGTTAGCCACAAACGGTGTTCCAAAATGTGCAAAATTGCCCGAGCAATGTTTGAAATACGCTTGCCCATTGGTTAACAAGATAAAGCACAATACAAGATAGCGGGTCTCGCAGAGCCTTAAAGAGCGTGAATTTATATGAATTCACATAATTCTTCAGTTCTGAATGACTTTTGGCTAATTATTAGGTATAAATCAGAATAGGGATCCCTATGGATAGTACAGCCACCAGATCTCTCCGGTGATATTCTTGTAAGTGGCTTTCATTCAACATTTGGTGGATAACTCTATTTCAACGTTGATTGCACACCATATCGTGTCACCTCTGTTTTGCCTTAATATGTATGCTAATGAAATATCTCTCTAGTATCGGCTGCTCCATAGATGAGTTCGTCGACCTTTAACGAGGTGACCGTGAAACAGACAAGTTGTTTTAAAAGCATCAGCCTTTAAAGTGAGGAAATTCGCGGTTCTCTCTTCACTCACAGTGGAACGGTGAGTTAAAAATTATCTTTATCGTGAAGAAGTTTTGCACATTAATTCCTAATATAGTACTGCGTTTTCATTTGGCTGATGATTGCTCTAACAAGTAAACTCATTCCTTCTCTTTGCCATTGCTCTTTCCACAACGGACTGAGTGAACTGAAGCTATTTTAAAGTAAATAGTTTTCCTGGGGGCTTGTGATGGCCTTAGGTGTGCCTGAAGCATCATCCGAGGTTACCGAAGAGCGCAATATGTTTTCCCCTTTCATCCCGAGTTTAAAGCGCAACCATTTATCATTCTTAAGTGCTCGTGTCGTGGACGCCATTTTCGAGGGAATGGGATGAGGTCGTAAATGGGATCGGAACTTGGTTGCATGTATCTGGCAGCAGAGAACATTAGTCACTACTAAGAGGCCGAAGTAGCCAAACTTGTAAACTTTGGGCGCCCGTAAAAGCAATTAAAATGAGATAAAATGTAGGGTGTCAGGGAATTTATGTCATAAGTTCCGATTCTGAAGCAAAAATGACTGGATGTGAGGGGAAATCGGTGTCTTGAAGAAAATGCGCTAGATGAAATCAGCGTTATAAAATTATCGGTTCTTATTCTGAATATTAACGTCACTTGTCGTTGACAGTATGCGTTCTTGTATCGCATGACAATCCGGTGCTTTCCGTTAAGTAATGGTCCTGTAGAATGTAAGTTCAGTGCATTTGATCACAATAACAATAATGCAGAAAAAGTAAAAAGAAAATGCATGTGGTGTAGAAATTATAGAGATTTCGTTTCTCCGTGGGATCACTACAGATATGAGAAGAAACCTTATCTTTAACGTACATCAAGCGTTCTCTCAATAACACTAAACTATCGCGCGTTCAGTGATGCACAAGTTTTGCGCTTACAATGGGCAGAATATTTTACAAGAAAGCCGTTTTCCAGTGGAAAATTACATTATACGTATCTCAGTTTCTCTGATGAAATTATTTGCCCATTCCCAATGCAAGGGCACAGAAAATAATATACACTGACGGAAAAAAATCCCAACACCAAGAAGGGGTTGTGTTAGATAAACGACAGTTGTTAGGCGGGGAGAGTACATCTGTAAGATACCGTCTATGCAAATTTCGCGCTCGGCGCATACGTGTGGCGCTAGTAGAGCCCTCGGAACATGCAAAGCAGGTTTGCTGTAAATACGCGCTGTAACGTTCGTGAGCGTTAGTTATCGTTGAGATTCGACGTAGGGTGTTGATGTTAGTCAAGAATGTCTTTAAGAAGACGAAGAAGCCATTATCAACAGCTCACGAAGTTTGAACGTGGTCGTGTAATGGGGCTACGAGAAGGTGGATTTTCTTTCCGCAATATTGCAGAACGATTTGGCAGGAATGTAGCCACTGTGCATGATTGTTGGCAGCGGTGGTCAAGGGAAGGTACTGCCTCAAGAAGACCGGGTTCCGGCCGTCTACGTGGCGCTACTGAGAGGGAAGACCGCCGTGTACGGCGTATGGCCGTGGCGCATCGTACCGCTTCAGCGGCAGCAATTCGAGCTGCACTTGCCACCACAGTGACACAACGAACTGTTACAAATCGGCTACTTGAAGGACAGCTCCAAGCCAGACGCCCTGTAGCGTGCATTCTACTTACTCCAAACCACTGCCGTTTGCGACGTCAGTGGTGTCAAGCTAGAGCTCATTGGAGGACGGAGTGGAGATCTGTTGTGTTTTCTGATGAAAGCCGGTTCTGCCTGGGTGCCAGTGATTGCCATGTGTTGGTTAGAAGGAGGCCAGGTGAGCGCCTGCAACCAACCTGCCTGCGGCTGAGACACACTGGACCTACACCTGGAGTTATGGTCTGGGGAGCAATTTCCTATGACAGCAGGAGCACTCTCGTGGTTATCCCACGCACCCTGACGGCACAGTTGTACGTCGGTCTGGTGATTCAACCTGCTGTGCTGCCATTCATGAACAGCATTCCAGGGGGTGTTTTCCAACAGGATAACGCTCGCCCGCATACCGCTGTTGTAACCCAACATGCTCTACAGAGTGTCGACATGTTACCGTGGCCTGCTAGATCACCAGATCTTTCACCAATCGAGCACGTATGGGACATCATTGGACGACAACTCCAGCGTCATCCCCAACCAGCATTAACCATCCCTGTATTGACCGACCTAGTGCAACAGGCATGGAACTCCATCCCACAAACTGACATCCAGCACCTGTACGACACAATGCATGAACGTTTGCGTGCTTGCATTCAACATTCTGGGTTACACCGGTTATTAATGTACCAGCATTTCACATTTAAAATGACTCTTCTAGCGCTTAGCTTTGATCTTGAAACCTTAATCGATTAAATATGTTACCTATACAAATGTACTGCCGCCATTTCATTCCTCTACAACTATTTTTTCGTGGTGTTAGGATTTTTTTCCGTCAGTGTATAATATCCAATCTTCTAAAACGATTTTCCCACATGGACGTACTAATAGCCCCGCAACCCCCACATTGCAGGGGGGGGGGGCTCACGGCTAAGATAGCCTCTAACCTCAGAGATATATTTTACAAATTTTTTTGCGGAAACTTTGTGTGAAGCTGGTTAAGGAAACAGCGAGGACTTTTTTATGGCAGCTTTTAAAAGAAACGAATTTTTGTTGTTGTTTTTTCAATAAATAAGTGAAACATTTGAAAACCATTTTCGTGGTTTTAGTTTGTAAAAGATGGATGACGAGAAAGCAGCTATTCCTGACGACTGGAGGCCCCTTTTTACAGTCACAGCAACAGACGTATATTGACAAGAGAATGTGTAAGCAATAGTTCAATGAACGATATTTTTATACCCGTGAGGTGAGGTGTTATGTATAACAGTTGTTCGCACATAACTGCGCGTCCTTCGAATATAATGAACTGAAAGCTGCTCTTCGGGGGACGTAGAAATAGAAACCTGTGTCATTTTTACGATAACAGAGTCAAGAGAAATAAATTACCATGTTAAAACATTGTGGCATCATGGCATTTATTGACATACATTAAATACAACATAACATTTATTGACATACATTAAATACAACATAACATTTGTTGACATACATTAGTACGGTGTCGGTCCACCTTTGGCCTTAATGAAACTTCTAGAAATGCTTTCGACAAGGTTTTGACCCTTCTAGAAATGCTTTCGACACTGACCCTTCTGGAAATGCTTTCGACAAGGATTTCGAACCCAGTGTGAGGTATGGGCTTCCATTCAGTACATAATGCTGCCGCAAACTGTTGCTTAGTTAGTAAGCCTTGGTTCCAAACTTCTTCTGTGGCGCTCTAATTCATCCCATAGGTTCTCTATAGGATTAAAATCAGTGCTCTGTGCTGGCCAGTCCACGCACGATACGGAATTATCGTCAAACCACGCCGTAATAGCTCTTGCTTTATGGCTCGGTGCATTATCCTGTTGGAACCAACAGGGCTCCGTTCCATAATATTGCCACAGATTTGGTAGGGCATAATTGTCCAGAATATCGAGGTAGACGTGCTTGCCAACAGGTTTGTCCATGATAACCAATGGGCCGGGACTGTTCCACAAAAACACCCCCACACGAGTACACTACCAGCTCCAAACTTTACCGTAGGAACAGTACATTGTGGCAAATAGCGTTCCTCCGGCTGCCGCCGTACCCACATACGGCCATCAGACTGATGGATCGTGTATCTGGATTCATCAGTCCATAGGACTCGTTTTCAGTGATCAACGTTCCACGATAAATGTTCTTTATACCATGCTAAACGACGAGTAGCATTTCAAGTGGAGATGAAAGACTTATGAGCAGCCGCAGGACAACGATAACCCATGGAATGAAGTTCTCTGTGAATGGTACGTGTACACTCCGCGTTCCAGCATTTTTACTCACCTGTACACTGAGGTCTTGTGCAGTACTCGGTCGGTTAGCTGTAACGACTCTCCTGGGGCTTCGACGTCCTATATCACTGGTTTTCTTTGGTCTGCCGGTACGTTTTGCTGCTTCAGGCACGCCATGTGTCTTCCACTTATTCAGGACATCCAAAACAGTTGACTTGGATATGTTTAAACGCCTCTCGGTTTCACTTATGGACAACCCACTAATATAACAACCAACGATCTTTCCTTTCTCAAAGTCAGGTCTCTCCCGCCGCTACATTTTCACTCAATCTCACAGTGCGATATGATCGCGGTCACCTGCAGGCTCGTTTTTACACCGTTTTTAGCTGTACTGTGCATCTTAACAACGTAGCGGATCCGTTCATTTGCATTTGAAGGGGTGTCCGGTGACTTTTGTCAGTATGGTGTATGTAAGTGGGTTACAGCTAGCAATATGAATTGAAAGGATATAGAATCCAATTCAGTGAGAAATAAGTTTATTGGCAGTTGAATGTGCGTCATAAGCTAGATTAGATGGACTTGCCGAAAGCTTATTTAGTAATTTTATGTTCCTTGACCATAAGGATGAGAAAAGAGCAAACCTCTTGGTCATCGGACGATTTATGGAATTATAAGTGAATAAACACTGCATATGCTTAAGAAGATCTTCACGATTCAGAAGACTTGTGGAATGAATGTATTCTTTCGGATTTGCTATTGATTTTTTTATTAAACATCTGATGGATAAAGCTTCACCCTTTTAATGTGATAACCTTTACCTTTCCCAGGAAGAAATCTGAAATGATTAATTTTCAAGCTATCATTTCAGTTTTTTTTTCCTGGGAAAGGGGAAAATGTGAAACAGTGCAAGTTTAAAAAATAACTGTGTGTAATATAGTGAAATAAGTTTCATTACATGTTATGTATTGAGTCCGACTTTTCATACGAGTTGTTATTCCCGTTACTTCATTTTTCAGTAGTCCTCTAAACGATCTACACTTTTTTTAGCATCTTATCTTTCAAACTATTAGGTGTGCAAATAAGTTTTAAAGCGTGTTTTCTGTGACGTACACTGCTAATTTACATAACCGACATTCCCCCGCGTTGTTGTCATGTGACGGTAACTGGTCAAGAGTATAAAATGTGGCACAGAAGTTTGCCCAACGGTCAAACGCACTTGCACATCGGTAGTTGAAAGATGGCAAGCGATACTGTATTTATTCGAAACTGCATTCGTTGCGAATTTCGTCAAGGAAAAAGTGCTGCAAAATCATGTGCATCGATCTGTTCTGTTCTGGGGGAGAATATTGTATCGAAAAGCACGTGTGAGTTTTGGTTTAGACGGTTTAAAGCAGGTGATTTTGATATTAGCGATCGAGAACGTAGCGGAAGGTTGCACATGAGGAACTTTAAGCATTGCTGGATGAAGATTCGTCTCAAACGCAAAAAGAACTAGCTAAATAACTGGGGGTAACTCAACAAACCATTTCCAATCGTGTACGCGATATAAGAAATATTCAGAAGGAAGGAAAATGGGTGACACATGACCTGAGCGAGAGGAACAAGGATGAGCGTGTCATGAAGTGTTTGAATCTGTTGAATAAACAACACAGAAAGTCTTTCCTGTGGAAAATATTTACTGGTGATGAAAAGTGGATATGGTACGACAATCCCAAACGCAAAAAACACTGGGTAGACCCCGGTAAAGCAACGACTTCGACACCGAAACGTAATATTCACTCCAAGAAAGTTCTGCTGTGCATCTGGTGGGATATGAAGGGTGTGCTCTATTATGAACTATTGGAACAGGGTCAGATTGTTACTGCTGATCGCTACAAGCAACAATTGCTGCGACTAAACCAGCAAATCTGTCGGAAACGTCCATTCACAGGCAGAGGATTGCGTCCCGTGAAATCACTGCATCACAACGCTTGTCGCGAAATCGGTCAAGGAAACGTTTTTGACGCTTGGCTGGGAAGTTTTTGGAGTACCCGGTGTATGTTCCCGACATAGACTATCATTTATTCGGATCGATGCAACATGGTATGTCTGCTGTACGGTTCCGGGCATGTGACGTAGTGCAAAAATGGTTTGACGATTTCATTGCTTCACACGATGAAGTATTTCTTCATGGGTGGAATCCGTCAGCTGCCCGACCGATGGCGGAAGGTGATAGATAACGATGGCGCATATTTTGAATTGTAAAGGTGTTGTTAATTTCTCCCGAATTTCATGTTGTCTCAAAACGCTTTAAAACTTATTTGTACACCTAATATGGAGGCTGCTGGGAAGCTTTCTTTGGAGGTATGGCCTGCCGACTGGTAAATTTCAGAGCATTGCCTGCTAGAAATGTTTTTCAACGAAACCGTTGGAGCGAAATCTGGACAGAAAGTGGGATGATTTTAGTTTTGCTTTCCTTAAATAACGCTTGCATCTCAGTGGCATGAGAATGTACATTACAGCATGTTCCTTTTAGGATCTCCATTCAGAATCGTACCCACAATGCCAATGAATAGGCCTAAAGATGCTGCAGTTTCATTCACTGTGAATCTTCTCTCTCGTAGGCATTGCCTCAATCCTGAAAATGCTGTCATTAGAGCATTGAAGTCTAGCCTTTCCTACATTCAACCTCAATCCTCATTTTATCGTAGGGATTGCTCCCAACGTTCGTTTGACTTCCTTGGACTGAACAGTCCGTTGTGTCAAGTAGGAGAGCGGAAGGAACAGAGAGGGAAGTTAGTTCGAGTCCTCTCCGGGACGCGGTAAAGTAGGAGAGTGGAAGGGACAGAGAGGCAAGTTAGTTCGGGCCCTCTCCGGGATGCGGTAAAGTAGGAGAGTGGAAGTGTTAGAGAGGCAAGTTAGTTCGAGTCCTCTCCGGGACGCGGTAAAGTAGGAGAGCGGAAGGGACAGAGAGGCAAGTTAGTTCGGGCCCTCTCCGAGACGCGGTAAAGTAGGAAAGCGGAAGGGACAGAGAGGCAAGTTAGTTCGAGTCCTCTCCGGGACGCGGTAAAGTAGGAGAGCGGAAGGGACAGAGAGGCAAGCTAGTTCGCGCCCTCTCCGGGACGCGGTAAAGTAGGAGAGCGGAAGGGACAGAGAGGCAAGTTAGTTCGAATCGTCTCCGGGACGTTGTAAAGTAGGAGAGCGGAAAGGACAGAGAGGCAAGTTAGTTTGGGCCCTCTCCGGGACGCGGTAAAGTAGTAGAGCGGAAGGAACAGAAAGGCAAATTAGTTCGAGTCCTCTCCGGGACGCGGTAAGGTAGGAGAGCGGAAGGAACAGAGAGGCAAGTTAGTTCGAGTTCTCTTCGGGACGCGGTAAGGTAGGAGAGCGGAAGGGACAGAGAGGCAAATTAGTTCGAGTCCTCTCCGGGACACGGTGAGTGTTGAGAGCTACAGCAAGAGGTTTCGAACTCAGAACCATCAGGTTGACAGTCGGCTGTTCTGACCACTAAGCTACCCACAGCCAAAGAATATATAACGAGAAGACGTTAAGGCTGAGCGAGACGTAACTAGCGCAGCTATATCTTCAGGGAAAACATGCAGTGCACAGAATCCAACATACAGGCTGATCGGCTGATGCCGGAGCAGACTGCGCATGCGTATTTCTGTTGACTTCAATTCTTTGGGTAAAGTACAGTCAGCCGAGCTACTCACAGCACGTGATTGTTACCTTCTCGGTAGCATAATCACTTCGCAAATCGGATATGTTAGTTTTGTTACGCCAATCGGGTTAGTGGAGGCTTTTGTTTGTTCTTCAGTTTTTCAGAAATATTTTCAGTAATGCCAAATACTAGGGAATGTCTGTATTTTGTACGGATCCTTAGGCCTAACTGTATTATTTGCTATAATTTAATTTAAATAGTAATACTAATGTTATTGCATATTTTTCTCACCAAAATAAGGGATGGGCGGGATATCAGAAAAGAACAACAAGAACTGCTCTAAGCAAATAGTCATTAGATCGAAGGAAACCATCGTGGATCAAAGAAAAACTTTACTGCCGTAGTCCCCCGTGTTTGCTCCTGAATGTTAGCTTTCCCGCTGAGCATATTATCTCTTAAGATGTGGTGGAGCTGTTGCCGCCTGTTTTACGTTATCTCTATGAGAGTTGACCTTCTTTAAGCGTGAGATATTCTTTGCCACAGCCTAATAGCGGCCTCACTTCACGTGCCATATTTTTGTATGACTGCATCCTTTACGATATGTTTCGAAGTTTGCCCAGTTTTTCTTATCCAAAAGATCTTACGGCACACTTGGGGCAATTGTAATTGAATTTCAGTAAATAGTTTTCCCAGTCATATGAAAATATCTCATTCTGTTTTTAATGACGAACGACGGTAGTATGTGCAATAGGGTACAACTGGAGGGAGGCTATCATCAATATGAGGTGATCATCATGCTGCCACCTCTAAAAAAACATGCACGTTGCGTACGAACTGGTAAATATCTTTGAATCAGCCCAATAATATCTACACTGACGGAAAAAAAATCTCAGCAGCACGAAAAAATAGTTGTAGAGGAATGAAATGGCGGCAATACATTTGTATAGGTAACATATTTAATCGATTAAGGTTTCAAGATCACAGCTTATTGTAAGCGCGAGAAGAGCCATTTTAAATGTGAAATGCTGGTACATTAATAACCGGTGTAACCGCCAGAATGTTGAATGCAAGCACGCAAACGTTCATGCATTGTGTCGTACAGGTGCTGGATGTCAGTTTGTGGGATGGACTTCCATGCCTGTTGCACTTGGTCGGTCAATACAGGAACGGTTAATGCTGGTTGGGGGTGATGCTGGAGTTGTCGTCCAATGATGTCCCATACGTGCTCGATTGGTGAAAGATCTGGTGATCTAGCAGGCCACGGCTACATGTCGACACTCTGTAGAGCATGTTGGATTACAACAGCGGTATGCGGGCGAGCGTTATCCTGTTGGAAAACACCCCTAGAATGCTGTTCATGAATGGCAGCACAACAGGTTGAATCACCATACCGACGTACAATTGTGCCGTCAGGGTGCGTGGAATAATCACGAGAGTGCTCCTGCTGTCATAGGAAATTGCTCCCCAGACCATAACTCCAGGTGTAGGTCCAGTGTGTCTCGGCCGCAGACAGGTTGGTTGCAGGCGCTCACCTGGCCTCCTTCTAACCAACACACGGCCATCTCTGGCACCCAGGCAGAACCGGCTTTCATCAGAAAACACAGCAGATCTCCACTCCATCCTCCAATGAGCTCTAGCTTGACACCACTGACGTCGCAAACGGCAGTGGTTTGGAGTATGTGGAATGCACGCTACAGGGCGTCTGGCTCGGAGCTGCCCTTCAAGTAACCGATTTGTAACAGTTCGTTGTGTCACTGTGGTGGCAACTGCAGCTCGAATTGCTGCCGCAGACGCGGTACGATGCGCCACGGCCTTACGCCATACACGGCGGTCTTCCCTCTCAGTAGTGCCACGTGGCCGGCCGGAACCCGGTCTTCTTGAGGCAGTACCTTCCCTTGACCACCGCTTCCAACAATCATGCACAGTGGCTACATTCCTGCCAAGTCGTTCTGCAATATTGATGAACGAAAATCCACCTTCTCGTAGCCCTATTACACGACCTCGTTCAAACTCCGTGAGCTGTTGATAATGGCTTCTTCGTCTTCTTAAAGGCATTCTTGACTAACATCTACACACTACGTCGAATCTCAACGATAACTAACGCTCACGAACGTTACAGCGCGTGTTTACAGCAAACCTGCTTTGCATGTTCCGAGGGGCGCTACTAGCGCCACACGTATGCGCCGAGCGCGAAATTTGCATAGACGTCATCTTGCAGATGTACTCTCACCGCCTACCAACTGTCGTTTATCTAACATAACCCCTTCTTGATGTTGGGATTTTTTTCCGTCAGTGTATTTATGCGATTACGACATCTTATAATCTGAAAGAACTTCGAACCGCATGCTTTTCTTCGTTATGTATTTCATTCATAAAGAAGGAAAATCTGAAAGAATTAAAAAAATTAGAAAGAACCCACACCGACGCTTTCCTTGGTTTTGGATTTTCATTCTAAACATTTCGGGAGTATATTAAAAACCCGAATTTCCGTCAGCATATTAGTCACCACGTTCCCTTCGAAACAGTCCCTTTGTGCGTTGACTCGTCGTGCCCAGTGATTCTTTTGGTGTTTGAAGGAAGCCAAAAATTCTGCTTTCGTGAGAGTAACAATTATGTTTAGCTATGTTTCTTGTTCTGAATAGTATTGACAGGAAGTCTGGCTTTATTACAATACTAAAAACAATTTACTGCAGTATCGTGGATGCTTAGGAGAAAGTGACTTTATAGGAAAGTAGTCCTTCGAAGTGATCGGGCGTTTTACAGGAAACCCTAGGTACACTATAGTAATACTAGATTGCTGACACTTCAGTAATAGTCAAGAATATGTTTTACTTTCCTCGCAATTTGGACAGCGTTTCAATCGTTAAAATTCCATCTGCAGCTTAACTTTTGATGATACACCTTTTTTTTTTTGATTAGAGGTTTAACGACCACCGTGAGCAACTCAATAGGCTTTGAGCAGTCGCCCGTCCCTAATTTAGGGTCATTGGTTCCAGGGAGGGGAGAGAGCCAGTGCCGTAAGACAAACACAACATCCATGCCTCACAGGGATTCGAACCCGGACCCCGTTCGGACGAATGATCAGAGGCCATCGCTTAGACCACAGCGCCACCGGGGCGGCATGAAACACCTTCATCAAGGGTTGTTTGCGTCGTGTTTTATTTCAGGTTGTTTTTTCTGATTGGTGGTTTAGCGACCACCGTGAGAAACTCAATAGGCTATAAGCAGTCGCCCGTCCCTAATTTAGGGTCATTGGTTCCAGGGAAGGGAGAGAGCCAGTGCTGTAAGACAAACACAACATCCATGCCTCACCAGGATTCGAACCCGGACCCCGTTCGGACGAATGATCAGAGGCCATCGCTTAGACCACAGCGCCACCGGGGCGGCATGAAACACCTTCATCAAGGGTTGTTTGCGTCGTGTTTTATTTCAGGTTGTTGTTTTTTCTGATTGGTGGTTTAGCGAACACCGTGAGCAACTCAATAGGCTATAAGCAGTCGCCCGTCCCTAATTTAGGGTCATTGGTTCCAGGGAAGGGAGAGAGCCAGTGCTGTAAGACAAACACAACATCCATGCCTCACCAGGATTCGAACTCGGACCCCGTTCGGACGAATGACCAGAAGCCATCGCTTAGACCACTGCGCCACCGGGGCAGCATGATACACCTTCATCAAGGGTTGTTTGCGTCGAGTTTTATTTCAGGTTGTTGTTTTTTCTGATTGGTGGTTTAGCGAACACCGTGAGCAACTCAATAGGCTATAAGCAGTCGCCCGTCCCTAATTTAGGGTCATTGGTTCCAGGGAAGGAGAGAGCCAGTGCTGTAAGACAAACACAACATCCATGCCTCACCAGGATTCGAACTCGGACCCCGTTCGGACGAATGACCAGAGGCCATCGCTTAGACCACTGCGCCACCGGGGCAGCATGATACACCTTCATCAAGGGTTGTTTGCGTCGAGTTTTATTTCAGGTTGTTGTTTTTTCTGATTGGTGGTTTAGCGAACACCGTGAGCAACTCAATAGGCTATAAGCAGTCGCCCGTCCCTAATTTAGGGTCATTGGTTCCAGGGAAGGGAGAGAGCCAGTGCCGTAAGACAAACACAACATCCATGCCTCACAGGGATTCGAACCCGGACCCCTTTCGAACGAATGATCAGAGGCCATCGCTTGCGCCACCGGTGGGCTTTCAGGTTTAGCCGAACCGTTTCAAAACCACAAAGCATATTACAAATTCTCGTGATTCACGCATAAATCGCATATCTCACGCTCCTAGTCTATACTCACTAGCGCCTGGAAAGTGAGTGACGCAGTTTGTAACATAAGGTAATACGGCAACGTGCTCAAAATTGCCTTCTACAATGATGAGTCATTCCGTTATGACCACCTCCAGCCTAGAGAAACGAGCGCGCCTGAAGACCGAACGGTGTCGCAGGTGAAGCTCACAGACCGGTATATATACAACCCGAAGACCGGCTTTCGGTTAGTAGAGTGTTCGGAGTCGGAATGGGAAAAGCTGCCGATTTATCGGAGTTGGATAAAGAACAAATTGTGATGGCACGGTACGTCGTAACTACGATCTCGGAAACAGCGCGGCTTGTGGGTTGTTCACGTGACGCTGTAGTGAGTACGTATCAAAAGTGTTGCAAAGATGGCCAATCGACGAACCGTGTCGTCCGCAGCTAATTGATGCCAGATTGGAGAGAAGACTGTCGCACCTCGTTCACAGAGACCGCAGGGCCACAGTACGACGAATCACCAGCAACGGTAGTGATCAGGGAAATGTGTCACATCTCACAATTCATCGCAGATTTCATCGCAAGGGCCTGGGCCCCAGCCGGGTCCTCATGCTCACTGCACGTCATCGCCAACAATTCATGAAATGGGCAGAATATCATCGATACTAGATGTGGATGATTGGAAGAAAATGCAAACTTAGATTTTTTATTGAAGAAGCCACTTAGCGAAAGTTTGTTTTGCTGGAACATCGATGTGACAGCTTTTTCGATTTAAAAGACTGGAATTTTGTCCATTCTTTATTTTTAAGACTAGAATTTTATGCAATTTTTGAAGTACACCTTGTTAGTGATATCTAGAACAAGTTAGCAAAATCATGCAATGCATTGATTATGATACGCTTTCCAACATACCAGAAATCATTACTCAAGTTATGAGAATAATGGCTGTGGAATACAGCTGGCTTCTGTGTACTGGCCTTTGACGCAATTTCGAAGATATTCAAAAGAATTGGTTCAGTATACCTCCGGAACGACATACTAAAGTTTTGTCGCAATAGAAACAGTTTTAATCAAGTTATGAGGATATTGGCTGTGGAATAAATCTTGCTCCTGTGTTCTGACCTTTGATCCCATTCCGATGATATTCAACAGAACCGGTTCAGTATACCTCCGGAACAACATGATAAAGTTTTGTCGCAATAGAAGCATTTTTACCTAAGTTATGACGCATAAGGGCAATGGAATGGATCCCGCTCCTAGTCCTGACCTTAGTCCCCATTTCTTTCATTTTTTATAGGGTTCATCCCCAGGTAAGCCCTTACCACATACTAAAATTGTATCGAAATCGAACCATTTTTACGGAAGTTATGACGCATAAGGGCAATGGAACGGATCCCGCTCCTATATCCTGACCTTTGACCCCATTTCGTCCATTTTCAGTAGGGTTCGTCCCTACTGAAAACCACATACTAAAATTTTATCGAAATCGAACTATTTTTACGCGAGTTATCGTGCGGACGGACGGACAAAGCTGGAGCATATACGCTTCCTCAACCTACGGTTGGAAAGCGTAAAAAAGAATGACAAAGATAGGACAAGCACATCCAATTTTTTCTAAGAATGCTACAGGGAAACAAAAACGTGTTGTATGACTGTTTACTTTCTATTCCGAGAAGTTAAGGGGAAACGGTAAGAAAAAAGTGATTTTGATGCCATGAAAGCACTTTAACAATATACTGAGAAGTAGTTTTTGGCGGTTCCAATAATTGAGTTAGTGGGGTGCTTCCAGTGAGAGGGTAGCTGCTGGAGGAGAAACGGTAGGATATGGGTTTGCAGGAGCTTGCTCTGAAGAGTTTCTTTTTTATTTTACGAGGATAAGAGAAAATGCGTTTTGAAAAATCTCATTCTGTCATCCTCGTAATTTAAGTATTTTAAAGATTCCAACTTGACAGTTTCGATCCGTTCTATTTGCGCCTTACACGAGATATTTTCACACTGTCTTTAGAAGTCGAAGCGTTAAATTAGACTTGAGCCTCAGATTAAACACCAAATATCTCAAACCTAGCCTGCATTCACATAATCTGCTGGTACACGGAAACCCTGAACATGAAATGGTGTTAATGAAATTTCGCGAAATCGTTCGTGGAAACTTATTACTGAATCTTTGCTGACCCACTCACATGTTCGTGACCTTGTTTTCATCAGGTCACATACTTTTATTTTATTTTCTCTCTTTTGCTACTTCTCTTACTCGCCTACCCTTCGTTGATGCTTCTCTTGTCGAATTGTTGCTTCAGAATCTAAGATATGTTCCAACGTCATGAAGAACGCTGTCAGCACACAATACGGAATCGTGAATGCAATTTCCACTGCATCTAGTTGCTAAGCAACCCGATGATATCCCGCGGAAGACTATTTTCTGATATCTGCACTCAAAAAGGAAATTATATTTTCGCGAGAGAGCTCAATTTATGGTTGTACGCGACAACGTGTACCGTTACGAAGGGAGTTCTGAAATATCCGGCGTATTACTTCGCTTCTGAAATGATGAAGAGCGGCTGTAACGAGTTCATTGTTTAAATGTTGAAATGTTGTCGCTAAAGGTAAATTACAACTGTATACTTTACCTCAGCGTGTTAGCAAAGGTCCTTGAAATCAGAAATCGTAGCAACTTATTATTTGAAATCTGTTAAGCGTAGGTCAAACAGACCGTTTCATTCCCTAAAATTTCTTCCATGCAAGTTTATCAAAAATTATTAAATGATATTATATACTGTGTTTAAATCAAATATTTTACTTCGTGCCGTTAAAATACTAAAACAAAATAGGTTCGCCTTCAAAGCACGAAAACACTCCTTATGAATACAAACACATAAGAGTTAAAAACCTTATTTAAACCTTTAAAATAAGATACACTGCTGGCCACCCAAAATGCAACACCAAGAAGGAAGCATCCGATCGGCCTGAAATTCGCTGCATGCGTCGCCCGTGAGAGGACACGCAAACGATTAGCATTGCAGGGCATATGCAAATCATGTGCGCCCGGCACTCCACCGAGAAGCACTATAAGAAGGGTGCACAGAAGGCGGGGTGTACGTAGTGGAAGTGTGTTGTGCTGCGGGACCTGTGCGGGGGAAGCTTCCTGATGCCTCGTCGCAGAATACGGCAGCGCGTTTCGGAGTTCGACAGATGACGAATGGAAGCTTATCGCGAAAGCGGTTTATCGTACCGAGACATCGGCGCCCGTGTGGGACGACACCCAGCCACAGTGAGGCGAGTATAGATTCGGTGGGTGCAGGAGGGACGGACGGACCGACGTGAGCGATTGTCGCGGCCGCGGCACACCACCAAACGAGAGGACCGGCGTGTCGTGCGGCGGGCATTGACGGCTCGTACCGCCATATCACGAACGTTAGCGCAGGGATTAGGGTGTGTTGCGCTACAACCTGTGTCAGAACGTACCGTTCGACGTCGTCTGCAGGAGCGGGGACTTGTCGCACGCCGCCCATTGCTTTGATTACCACTGACGTTACACCACCGGCGAGTGCGGCGGCAGTGGGCCGTTGAACGCCGCACTTGGACTAGGGAATGGGACGACATTGTCTTCTCCGACGAATCCCGCTTCTGTCTGCAACACCCCGATGGACGGATCCGCGTGTGGCGGCACCACGGCGAGAGACTGTATGACGCCTGCATTATGCATTGCCATACCGGTACGTCGCCTGGCGCTATGGTTTGGGGCGCATTTACATATGACACCTGCACCCCTCTGGTACGCATCGCCGGTACACTCAACAGCCACAGCTACATCTCCGACGGTTTGGAGCCTGTAGTCTCCTCTTACCTGCAGGACCTGCCAGCGGCCACGTTTCAACAGGACAATGCGCGCCCGCACGTGGCACTCATCGTGCAACAATACTTCACGGCCCAACAGGTGTCACTGCTGCCGTGGCCCACCTGGTCTCCCGATATGTCACCCATCGAACACGTCTGGCCGCTGATCGACAACCTAGTGGCCCGGCAAGCACCTCCCGCGCCTACGCCTGATGAACTGTGGCAACGTGTGGAAGCATCCTGGACCGACATACCCCAAGCCCACATCCAAAGCCTCTTTCGTTCGATGCCGCGGCGTGTAGCGGCCGTTATTGCCAGCCATGGGGGCCACACGAACTATTGATGTCTGCGTGTTCCGCAAGTCGCACGGGCCTGTAAGCTCAATCGTTTCATCTTTGTATCTGTTGTTATGTGTCCAGTAAATCTGGCTTTGCTATCTCGTGCCCTCCTTGGTGTTGCATTTTGGGTGGCCAGCAGTGTAGATTAAAACAGTAAGGTCTTTCGGACTCACTATGAGTCCATCTTTTGACTGACATCAACAAGAGTTTCTGTGCTCAACATACACTATATTGGCAAAAGTCACCGGACACCTAGAAGAGAAACACAACACGGCATTTATTGACATATATTAGTATGGTGTCGGTCCACCTTTGGCATTAATGCATGCACTGACCCTTCGAGACATGCTTTCGACAAGGTTTTGGAACACAGCGATAAGTATGCGCTTCCATTCAGTACATAGTGCTACCGCTAACTGTTGCTTAGTAGTAGGCTTTGGTTCCTAACTTCTTGTGAGGCGCTCTAATTACTCCGCGTTCAGTCACGCCCATCTCAAGCTCCTCAAATTTTGGCTCATACTGACGGAATAGATTCGGCCTCACCTCGTGTGAGTGTTTTTCCTCAGTTCATGAAGTTCGTCTTCTACATTTCATCACTTCGCCCAGCCCTGTAAGTGCATATATTCTCATTTTCAAGTTATTTTCAAATTCTGTGCTTAACCCTCGTTGTTTACTCAGGTATACATAGTGATTCGCTTCTGCTTATCATCAGCGTTCCTATACGCTGCTTTCAGTGCTCTCGTACTTGTGCTTATCTATGTACCTTCCATACAAGAAGGTTAGAATAATATATCTGGAGATGCCCTTGTTAATAGAGCAGTACCACTTTGTGTGAAGCCTGTAACCGCAAGCGACAGCCGTCAAAGCGTGGGAAAGTTGTTGGTTTTCAAAGCTATTGCAATGCATTTTGTGTTGGCCGAATCGCTTTCTTTCGTCGCAAATGTTTCCAATTTCGCTTCATAACTTGCTTCCCATGTGTGAGAAAATGCTAAATTTATAAAATTCTTAATTATTTTGAAGACCCTTCCCATTTTTATTTTAAATTGAAATACACGAACATTAGTGCGAATTCAAACCAAAATATAACATTAAAGTTGAAAACTTTCCTCTTCTGTGAAGCATAATTCATTCCGGTTGGATATTAGCACAGTTTCTGCAACCAAAAGCCACGCAATTCCAAAATACAGCCGTTGAAATTACATAGGCGTAATGTAAACAACGTCAAATTCCAACACCTGGCGGCTTCACGGTTAAGAGACTTGGGACATCTCCAGAAGTATTATTCTAACCTCCTTGCATCCATATCCCATCACCTCCTGCTAGTGGTCCGCGAGTGACGTCATCTACTCTTCAGCTGTTTTTGTTATGTTTTTTTTTTTTTTTTGGATTGAAGGTTTAACGACAACCGTGAGCAACTCAATGGGCTATAAACAGTCACCCTTCCGTAATTTAGGGCCACTATTTCTAGGGAAGGGAGAGAGCCAGTGTCGTAAGGCAAACACAACATTAATGCCTCACCGGGATTCGAACCGGGACCATTTTCGAACAAATGATCAGAGGACATCGCTTAGACCACTGTGCCACCGTGGCGGCCTCTTCAGTTGTGCACCACTCGTTTATAGTAGCATTTTTTGGGCGTATAACGAAGTCAATTTATCCGTCATTTTTGTCCACGCCGGGGCTCGAACCCGGATCCCCTCACTCCGGAATAAGTCACTCTACCAATTGAGCTACGCGGACGTTTGTTCTGACTGCTATCTGCCTTTATGTCGTGTGCGTCCTGCTGGCCGGTACGTCAAATCCCCCCCCCCCCAAAAGAGGGCCGGGGGCATGTCCCACGGGTCAGCCGCGACCATGAATCGTCGCAGGCAGCCATCCGCTGTAGAACGTGCACTTGAGAACTCCCAGTCAATTTTTTTTCGAAGCACTGGAGAAGGGATTCTCTGATTATTCCTCTCTCGCGGCGTGGATATAACATCCCACCATTGCGAGATTTTGAACGGTCGGGTCATCCGGGAAGTTCGGGCGCCATTATAACGAAGTAAATTTCTCCGTCATTTTATCCACGCCGGGACTCGAACCCGGGTCCCATCATCCCGGAATAAGTCACTCTACCAATTGAGCTACGCTGACGTTCGTTATCGCTGCTATCTGCTTTTATGTCGTGTGCGTCCTGCTGGGCAGGCACGTCACAGACGTCATCGCTTCGTCTTTCTGCCATCGTTCAACTTCTCATTGCGCCTCTGCCACTTTCATCGTTGTCCATTCCTGTGCTTCCGTTTCACTATTCTATTGCTCATGGCTTCTACCACACTTCCTGATTATCTGTTACCACTGACGCATCCTTCACATGTTCTGTTTAAAGATCAACGTCCTCCTTCTTCGCCTACCGCCCTTACCATACGTTCCGATCTACAGTCATCCTCCTTGGACTCCCGAATTTCTTTTCATGGCTCAGCTTTAACAGCCCATATTCCTGAGTCCTCACCACGAGGTAAGACTTTGCTTACCTCTTCAGCCCTAGGAGTTAAATATCTTGCTTTACCGAATACCAAACTTACAGCTTATACTTCAGCTCTTCATCTAATTGTTCTACCTTATGCAACACTGGTGTGCAAAAATTAGGGACGAAGAGATGAAATTAGCATAACAGCGGAACGAGCATGCAGAACGGACCGAAAGACCACTCAGGAGATAGACTAGGGTCCGGTACGGTAGGGCATGCGCATATATGCAGCAGGACGTAGGGCGGGGGAGTGTCGGAAGGGTATAAAGCGGTGCACGCTCAGCAATTCGCTGAAAGTTATTGCACGGTGTACATCGGTTTGAACGACGTCGAGTTGCTGCCACCGTGTGATATGGCCAACCGGCAATCCAGTAGACAACATCTGGATGACTTTACCTGAGGTCGCGTCATTAGGAAATTGGAAGAAGGTCGAAGTGTGACTAGTGTGGCGGAGGAGTTCTGGATCGCTCACAGCATCGTTTCACGAGCTTGGAGATCATTTCAAACGACAGGAACAGCTATCCGAGAGTTTAGCAGTGGTCGTCCACGAGCAACCACGGCGGCGGACGACCGGTATATTGTCCTACAAGCGAGAAGAGACAGACGGCAGACAGCGGGAGAAAGCGCAAGGCACATGCAACAGACAACTTGGACGTCCGTTATCGCGTTTTACCGTTGCCAGGTGGCTGCACAAAGGTGGTCTATTTGCACGACGACCAGTACGGCGTGTGCCATTAACGCCTGTTCATCGGAGACGGTGGCTTCTGTGGTGCCAGGAACTCAAGAACTGGACACATCAGCAATGGGGTCGAGTTCTCTTTACGGATGAGAGCCGATTTAGTCTGACGAGCGATTCTGGACGTATACACATCTTGAGAGAGCAGGGAACACGCAATCACACCTGCAACATCATCAAAAGGGACCGGTTTGGAGGTGGTGAGGTTCTCGTTTGGGGCGGTATCATACTTGGTAGCCGTACTGACCTCCACATCTTCCAAGGAGGTTAAGTCACTGCTGTCCGCTATTGTACCGAGGTTCTCCTGCCTCACGTGCCTCTGTTTAGAGGTGCTGTGGGTCCTGAGTTCCTCTTCATGGACGACAACGCTACACCTCATCGTAGAGTGGCTGTCGTAGAGCTGTTGGAGAATGAAGATATCCAACGCATGGATTGGCCCTCAAGGTCCCCGGACCTAAATCCTATCGAACACGTGTGGGTCCTTCTTGGGAGACGCTTGGCAGCACGTCACCAGCCGCCAGCAACGATTCCACAGCTGCGATTGGCGCTACAAGAGGAATGGGCCGCGATGCCTCAACAGCTCCTTGACAACCTCGTCCTCAGCATGGACAGACATTGTAAATCCTACAACGCAGTCAGGGGTGATCATATCCCCTACTAAAGACTGAATTTTGCTTGTCAGTCGCCTGTCACATGGACTTTTTTGTTTTCTGTCCAGTTGTGCTCGAAGCTACCTTTTCAATAAAGTGTCTTTGTACCCTTTGGATTCCTTGTTTGTACGGTTTTGCTCACTTGTCCCATATTCTTACATCTTGGGAATCTTATGGTATGATTTGAGTTAATGTGGAGCACTTCTGCACGACGTTATATTCAAAAAACCGTCTCGTCCTTAATTTTTGCACGCCAGTGTATTACACACGTTGCGCAGAAGCCCCGCTCAGTGCTTGTTTATCTTTGCAGTTCTGCACAAGTTGTACAGATCATGTCTACTCCCATTTTAGTTGGTGCCCAGAGCCTATTCGCCATTCCTCTTGCGCAATGCCCGACACCCGTCAGCATGTCGCCAGTTCCTCCAGAAATTTCAGATGACCTATTGCCTGACTTTCTTTCCCAATGTGGTTCAGTTATCTGTCCTATACGCACCCTGCCTGCTGCTCCCGAAGATCAAGGGGATTGTCCTTACTTCAGTTTTCGCAGGCAAGCTCTCGTCGTCTTCCCTGATGAACAGTCAACTGCATCTCGTCCGACCACTTTCAAAGTCGTCTGTGGTCATCATACCCGCATGATGCATGTTTTCACGGCCCTTCATTGTTTCCGTTGAAAATTGCCGATCATCATAGTTCGTCCTGCCCAGCTCGGGATACCGTTCGTCTTCCATATCTTTGCCCGTCTGCTTCAGTCAGCTCGTCTACTTTGCCTTTGTTGTCTCCGTCCTTGCCGCCTCCTCCTTCTACGTCATCACAGTTTCTCAGTGTAGGCGGCTTGTTTCCGCCCCCTGATACCTCTTCTTCGCTTGTCTCTAGTGATCCGATCTTCCCGTCTCATCTGTTATCGTCTTCTCTGCTGGATGTTTCTTCATCTGGCACCAGTACACAAATGTGTTACACTTCTTCATGTCAATCTTCCATTGAGACTACAATAAAGCTTCCCGGATGTTCTTCCTCTTCACGGTCTTCTCCCTGTGATGTTCTTCGTTCACCTTCTTCTTCGATCAATGTACCTTTGCCTGTGGTTCAGTCCTCTTACGCTCCTGATACATCTCTACCCTCAGTCATTCCTGTTATTCCACTACCCAGATCCACTTTACCAGACATTTCTACTTGCTCTCAGCTGGGCTCGCCTGTCGTATCGTCTATGGAATTTGCATCCTCCAGTCTCCAGTGAGTTACTCTATCTTCATCAGTGTTATCCTCTGCCACTACACCTCCTGTTGTCTCCAGTGAGTTACTCTATCTTCATCAGTGTTATCCTGTGCCACTACACCTCCTGTTGTCTCCCAAGCAGCTCCTGACATTTTTCCTGGTTTTTCGCTTGCATCTCTGAGTGATTCCTCGTCCGTGCCCATTGCTGATCCATTGTCCAATCTTCAGTCTTCCTCAGCGGATATTTTTCAGATTTGTTCTTCTCAACCTCCGCGCCGCAAATCGCTTCCTGTTGATCCTCCATCTTTACATGACTTTGACTCTCCTGATGCTTACGTCCGTGCCTATATTCGTTGGTATACCCGAATGGAACACAAATATTCTGTTCTTCTACCTCACATCCTTCGTCCTTTCGAAATCGCCCGGCAGGTGCTACCACAGTCTTTTACATGACTATCTCCTGATGTACCCTGACGGAAAAAAAATCCCAACACCACGAAAAAATAGTTGTAGAGGAATGAAATGGCGACAATATATTTGTACAGGTAACATATTTAATCGATTAAGGTTTCAAGATCACAGCTTATTGTAAGCGCGAGAAGAGCCATTTTAAATGTGAAATGCTGGTACATTAATAACCGGTGTAACCGCCAGAATGTTGAATGCAAGCACGCAAACGTTCATGCATTGTGTCGTACAGGTGCTGGATGTCAGTTTGTGGGATGGACTTCCATTCCTGTTGCACTTGGTCGGTCAATACAGGGACGGTTAATGCTGGTTGGGGGTGACGCTGGAGTTGTCCAATGATGTCCCATACGTGCTCAAATTGGTAAAAGATCTGGTGATCTAGCAGGCCACGGCAGCATGTCGACACTCTGTAGAGCATGTTGGGTTACAACAGCGGTATGCGGTCGAGCGTTATCCTGCTGGAAAACACCCCCTGGAAGGCTGTTCATGAATGGCAGCACAACAGGTTGAATCATCAGACCGACGTACAATTGTGCCGTCAGGGTGCGTGGGATAACCACGAGAGTGCTCCTGCTGTCATAGGAAATTGCTCCCCAGACCATAACTCCAGGTGTAGGTCCAGTGTATCTCGGCCGCAGACAGGTTGGCTGCAGGCTCTCACCTGGCCTCCTTCTAACTAACACACGGCCATCACTGGCACCCAGGCAGAACCGGCTTTCATCAGAAAACACAACAGATCTCCACTCCGTCCTCCAATGAGCTCTAGCTTGACACCACTGACGTCGCAAACGACGTCAGTGGTGTCAAGCTAGAGCTCATTGGAGTAAGTGGAATGCACGCTACATTGCGTCTGGCTCGGAGCTGTCCTTCAAGTAACCGATTTGTAACAGTTCGTTATGTCACTGTGGTGGCAACTGCAGCTCGATTTGCTGCCGCAGACGCGGTACGATGCGCCACGGCCATACGCCGTACACGGCGGTCTTCCCTCTCAGTAGTGCCACGTGGCCGGCCGGAAGCCGGTCTTCTTGAGGCAGTACCTTCCCTTGACCACCGCTGCCAAAAATCATGCACAGTGGCTACATTCCTGCCAAGTCGTTCTGCAATACTGCGGAACGAAAATCCACCTTCTCGTAGCACTATTACACGACCTTGTTCAAACTCCGTGAGCTGTTGATAATGGCTTCTTCGTCTTCTTAAAGGCATTCTTGACTACCATCAACACCCTAAGTCGAATCTCAACGATAACTAACGCTCACGAACGTTACAGCGCGTATTTACAGCAAACCTGCTTTGCATGTTCCGAGGGGCGCTACTAGCGCCACACGTATGCGCCGAGCGCGAAATTTGCATAGACGTCATCTTACAGATGTACTCTCACCGCCTACCAACTGTCGTTTATCTAACACAGCCCCTTCTTGGTGTTGGGATTTTTTTCCGTCAGTGTATTTGTCCCGGTGCGGCCTGCGTCCCCACTTCTCCTATTTGATCTTGTTTTACGGACGTTTACTTACGATTGTTCTCTATCGCTCCCTGTAATATGCTCATAATTTCCTATTTGTCCACATAATGTATTTTATCCTGCATTTTCCATGTACCCAATAGTTTTTCAATAAAGCGACTTTGAAAGCTCTAATTCATCCCATTAGGTGCTCTATGAGGTTTAGATCAGGGCTCTGTACTGTCCAGTCCACGCAGGATACGGAAATATCGTTATGACACTCCGTAACAGTCCTTGCTTTATGGCTCGGTGCATTTTCCTGCTGGTATTGACAAGGTTCGGTTTCATAGTATTGCTACAGAGTTGGTAGGGCATAAATGTCCAGAATATCGAGGTAGACGTTCTGGTTAACACGTTTGTCCACGATAACAAATGGGTCGGTATCATACCACGAAAAACACCCCCACACGAGTGCACTGCCAGCTCCAAACTTGACCGTAGGAACAATACACTTTGGCAAATAGCGTTCCTCCGGCTGCGCCATACCCACGTACGGCCATCAGGCTGATGGATCGTGTTTCTGGATTCATCAGTTTATAGGACTCGTTTCCATTGATCTACGGTCCACGATAAATGTTCTTTACACAATGCTAAACGACGAGTAGCATTCCGAGTGGAAATGAAAGTCTTGTGAGCAGCCGCACGACCACGGTAAGCCATGGATTGAAGTTCTCTGCGAATGCTACGTGTATATCCCGACTGTATGTACTCACCTGTACACTGAGGTCTTGTGCAGTACTCCGTCTATTAGCTGTAACGACTCTGTTGAGGCTTCAACGTCTTCTATCGCCGATTTCTTTGATCTGCCGGTACGTTTTGCTGCTTTAGGCACGCCATGTGTCTTCCACTTATTCAGTACATCCAAAACAATTGACTTGGGTATGTTTAAATGCCTCTCAGTTTCTCTTATGTACAACCCGCTAACATAATACCTTACAATCTTTCCTTTCTCAAAGTCAGTTCTCTCCCGCCGCGACATTTTCACTCAACCTCACAGTGCGGTATAATCGCGGTCAGCTGCAGGCTTGTTTTTATACCGTTTGCAGCTGTACAGTTCATTTGCTTTTGAAAGGGTGTCCGGTGACTTTGGTCAATATAGTGCATATACACACGTTAGTTACAAGTCGCCGGTGGCGGCTAATCGGACAATCCACGCATTCAGTTCCCATGCGTGAAAACGTGGAACTCAAGCATGGCCAGAAACAAACATTCTATTGGACGATTAGGTATTGGTTTGACAATTTTCACGGTTATCCACATAAAATAAGTTTTTCCAGGGTTGTGGAATTTCGGCTGGCAAAGAGTCATTACAGCACAATTGTTTTTCAGAATAAATACACAAGCTTTCTGTAAGTAGAAGGGAAGACAAATTTGTTGGGGTATAAATAATTCGAGCTTCCTCCCAGATTGGGTAATGTGCACCATTGTGAGTTGTACGGGCCAAAGCTGTGTTTATAACCCCCATGCGAATGTTATAAGCGTGTTCCTCCAGGCCGGTTTTTAAACTGCGTCTGGTAGAGTCTATGTAGAGTTAGGGTGGTACGTTAATGTCCACGGATCTCATTGGCACACTACAAGCACCGTATTTATCTTTTGTTTTAACTGGATCACGCTCGTTTTTCGCTATGGATAAGATACTTGAATTTTTAGTGTCAGAATTAAGGTTGTACTTTTTACAAATGTTTTTCAGGGCAGAATCTGTTGGGGGATGGTAATTCATTGAACCTACAAATTTCAACGGAGAAGTCTCCCGATAAAGGGTGGTAGAGTTTGCGTTTATTAGTTTTTTCCAGGGACGATCCACGATGTTGTCTGCATATCCCTGAAGTCTCGCAATATCGAGGATTTTCTCTATTTCCAGTCTACGAAGATGCAGGTTGGAGAAATGAGTGAGGACTCGTTTTAGTATAAGCCTAATGGCTGAAAGTTTGTAGCTCATAGGTTGGACAGATTGGAATGGGATGATGGTAGATTTCACTGATTGAAATGGGATGATGGTAGATTTCACGGATTGAAATGGGATGATGGTAGAGTTCACGGATTGAAATGGGATGATGGTAGAGTTCACTGATTGAAATGAGATGATGGTAGAGTTACTGTGTTTAAAGTGAGATTTGAAAATCGCATATCTGGTAAACTGCATCGTTCACTAAATAGCAGCACTTTTAAACGTTAGAACTGTGATACGAATTCCGTAGTATAAAACGTTGATGAGAACATATTGAAGTGATTTCGATGTGTGTGTCTCACAGGAGATGAAAGATTGCCTTGACTGCTGGTAAATAGATTTTCGTCTCCCATCCAAGTGGTAGACCTAGAACGAGGTGGAATATAAGTGTAAAAAATCAACCATCGACTGGCAACATGTAAGAGGCAGAAATTCTTGAATGAACTGAAAGAGAAAGTTTGTTGGCAGTTAGCAGGGAATGATTTTTTCTCAGTCACCTGTGCTAGGTGCTATGTTTGAAACATACTGGAGCCAGTCTTCGACGACTTGTCCAATGCCAATTCGTCCAAAGGGGACACTTTTTCCAATGCCGTTTGGTCAAATGGACTATTCAATCAAAGGTATGATTGATCAAATGCCAATTCATCCAATGATACGATAAGTCCAATGGTATCATCCGCCAAACGCTCATTTCTTCAATTTTTTAAGAAATGGATAAGTTCAGTTACACTTCTTCTTATAGCGTTCCTCGAAATTATTTCTATCCCTAAAATTTATGTTTTAAGCAGATTTAACAGATTATCGTGCAAAACTTAGCAAATGCCCAAAGTCTGAAATCTAATACCTTGTAACTAAGTTAATTTAAAAATTAAACAGTTCAAATTATCAATGCTTCGAAAATATCATAAATTCCATAATTGTTAAAAAGTTGTTTACAAAAAACTTCTACAAAATGGGAATTTATATGAAAATATCGGGTTGATGCATAAGTTCATGCCGTTTTATTTTACGAGGGTTTGCCAAATCAGATGGCGAGTTGTATCTTGTATCTAAATCATATTGCGTTGTGCGATTGTGGCTAATGCATTGGTTTTTGGTTTTCAGGTCCTGAAGTATGTATGGAGTGTCAAATAGAGAGGAATGAACATTTTCGACACCTGCTCCTCTATGAGTTTAACAAGGTTCCACAGCCACCGAGGCCACTCATAAAATTCGTGCTGTGCATGGGGAGGATGCTATTGCTCCGAGGACAGCCCGCAAAATTGTTTGAGCTGTTCTGAGGGGACAATTTTGACCTCAACGACTTTCCACGCTCAGGTCGTCCATTTGACTTTGATGAGGATCATTTGAACCATCTCATCCACATGGATCCGCTTCAGACCACACGCGAATTGGCCACTGCGATGGACTGTGATCAGGCCACAGTGGTGTGACACCTGGAACGTATGGGAAAGGTCCAGAAATTGGGGTCTCGGGTGTCTCACACTCTCACCGAGGACAACAAGAAACAGTTTGTTGCCATATGTGGTTCTTTGCTCGCCTGTTATCGCGCATGCTCTCAGCAACACAAACCTTTCTGTCACTTAATGTTACTGCAGATGAAAAGTGGTACCTGTACGTGAATTTCAGGCATCGCAGGGAATGGTTAAGCCCGAACAAGACGCCCACACCACGTCCAAAACATGACCTTCATCCTGCGAAGATCATGTTGTGTGTCTGGTGGGACATGGAAGGCATTATTCACTGGGAAATGCTTCCGATTAATCGGACCATCAACGCTGCACTCTATTGTGAGAAACTCCTCAGTGTGAAGAGAGCAATTCAGCAGAAACGGCCACATCGGCGCCATGGTGTTCTTTTCCAACGTGATAACGCGCGCCCTCACAGTGCAAATATGACCAAAATGGCCATTCAGGACATGAAATGGGAGATTCTTCTACATTCGGCCTATTCCCCAGATGTCGGCCCTTCAGACTATGAGCTATTCCGATCTCTGTCGAATGCACTCAGTGGCAGAACGTTCAACATTGATACTGATCTCCAGAATTTACTTGATGATTTCTTCGCAGCAAAACCAGCAGGTTTTTTTCAAGAATGGCATTGCAGACTTATCTAGACGTTGGAACACCATCGTAAAAAATTGGGGGGAGGAATACATAGTTGATTGATTCGTTTTCCTTTCTGATGTAATACATTCCTGTAGTGCGGTGAAAAAAACGGCATGAACTTATGCATCAACCCATGTGAGAATGTTTTCACTTAGACTGTGGTTTGTATAACATTAAGATTTTATAGTAAGAAAACAAAAATGATTTCACTTGTAATAACTTTCCCGGTTTTCGCTAACGGTCGCTAAACTCATCTGCTTTTTTTATAACTCTTTGTTTTTCATTGGTTTCATTCAACCGTCATTTTCGTGGGCATTAGGCCCTCCACATCAAATGCTAAATATAGAGAGGGGATGATAACTGAGGGTTAAATCTCTGTGACCAATAGCATTTCTGCAGCTCGGTTGAAATATCTTCTAATAATATTGTGAAATTGTGAAGATTCTTCATCATGCACGATAGGAAAGGGAGGTTAGAATGAAAGCCAAATACAAATTTATACACTTTAAGAACAGATTTATTACTTACTTTTTTTTTCTTGGTTTTATCGCTCTAGTCCACTTCGAAAACGTTTATTCTATTGAATAAACAAATCGTTCCAGAGAACGGCAAAAGTGCACAAAATCAAGAAAGGCAGAATTTAAATTTCATGTAGAATGAGCACGACTTTTTCGAACCGAATATAGTGCTATTCAAGCTTTATTAGCATATAAAATTTTATAATACAGAGTTTATATCTTTCAAAATGTTTATCATAAAATTAACTGCCGCTACAGGGCAAAATATGAGCAAATTTTTCGTCGCAGGTATTGACTCAAAGCAGACCTTCTTCAACACATTAAAAAAAAAACAGACCTATTTTCTGGAATGGTGAAACCATGGAAACGCAAACACACAGCAAAGATCATTTCACATTGAGACTTTTGCTACTGTTCCCAATAAAAGCATGATGACGTAAAGCGTACTTTTTTCTATTGAACTGGAAAATAGATTTGGCCTACGAATGTCACAAGAGAAAAAATTCCAAACAAAGAAACTTGAATAATCATTAATACATTCCAGAAACCATATTGATCGTAGCATGATCTGTTTCCTTGTCGATACAGTAAACGGTTATGTCTTGTAGCACCACATGAATGTTGCTTCTATTTTGCAACGTGCATTCTTTGGTTTGTTCATTTTTTATGTTTGCACTGCCACGGATTTTCAAAAGTTCGTTATTTCTATTATAATGGAATATTCCCGTTGTGGTAAACTGTAAATGCATCTTATGAGGAAACGGAAAACAAATCTTTACAATAACAACGGAGCAGAGAGAGAGAAAATTCCCGTCTTCTAGGACGAAAGAAAAAGCTCATTTTTTGCTGTATTTTACTCTAGATTATCCTAAATGAAGATACAACAGAGTTTTGTATGTGTGTGTGTGTGTGTGCGTGTGAAGGTGCTCCTGATACACAGCTAACTGAGTGTGTGTACACACACACACACACACACATGTGGTTCCCCGTTTCCAGCATACCTAATGGATCAGCAAACAGGAAGCAGCACTGATATGAAGAAAATTGAAAAATACACAATAAAAATTAGGAATAACACTCAGAAGATTCGAAAACTACTGTGACGTACCTGCCACCAGGACGCACACAACATAAAGGCAGATAGTAGTCAGAACAAAATTCCGCGTAGTTCAATTGGTAGAGTGACTTATGAGGGGATCCGGGTTCGAATCCTGGTGTGGACAGAAATGACGGAGAAGTTTACTTCGTTATAATGGCGCCCGAACTTTTCGGATGACTCGGCCGTTCAAAATCTCGCATTGGTGTGATGTTCTCTCCACACCGCGAGATACGAAAAATCAGGGAATCCCTTCTCCAGCGCTTCGAAAAATAAAAATGTGTGATGTTGCATTCCACACACTAGATTGACTGGGAGTTTTCGTGTGCACGTTCTACACCGGATGGCTGCCTGCAACGATTCATGGTCACGGCTGACCCGTGGGCCATGCCCCGGCCCTCTTTCGGGAGGGGGGGACATAAAGGCAGATAGCAGTCAGAACAAACGTCCGCGTAGCTCAATTGGTGGAGTGGCTTATTCCGGAATGAGGGGATCCGGGTTCGAATCCTGGCGTGGACAGAAATAACGGAGAAATTTACTTCGTTATACTACACAAAAACTTTGTTAGAAAAAAGACAATTAGAAAATTGGAAACCAGGTTGTCTTCGTCAGGAGAGCATTAACCTGGTAAGTGGCTTTTCTGGTGTCAGTAACCGACAGGGAATGTCAACAGACTAATGCTCCCAAAACCACTACAACAAAACAAACTGTTTAGAGTTGGAAACAAAACTTGCTGAAAAATATGAAGATTACAGACAAGTTTAAACAGGAAACTTACCATACAGTACGTGGAATATACCGAAAGAACGAACTCGTCGAGACTGACAACTAGTTTGAAATGTAAACTCTGAGTGAAAAAAGTCGATTAAGTAGAAGGAAGCGATACCTAACAGGGGAAAAAGTTGCGGTTAAGTTAAGTGAAAGAATTAGGTGAACAAAAATATAGCCGCCCCGGTGGCTCAGTGGTCTAAGCGCTGGCTTATGATCATTTGCCCTAGTTGGGTCCCGGTTCGAATCCGGGTGAGGCATGGATGTTTGTGTTTGTCCTTCGGCACTGGCTATCAATGGGTTACATGTCCAACACTGGTTATCTGTGTACATTGGTCATTTAGCATACTGTTAAAACCATGTTTGATGTACACATGTTCACAATGTGTTACATGATCAACACTGTCTATATCTGTGTAAACTGATCATTTGGCAGGCTGTCAACCATGTATGATTTGTACTTGTTGCTGTGTAATTTCTGTCTCCTGTTTATGTCTGCCTGTATGTCTTTGTACCACCAGGTCCAATCAATCATTTAAAGAAACCCAATCGGAAAAAAAGAAAGAACAAAAACATATGTGACCTAATCAGGCTAAAAAGGTGTGCATGTGGTACGTGTGCAACTTAATTCTCGGCCACTAACCGCAAGCGATCAAGGAACGTCGGCAATCTAAAAGCTGTGTGCTCTAATGGCTGATTGCAGCGACATTCAAAAGCTTTCCAGGCAACCGTAACCACTCACAGCTGTAGTGACAGAAGGGACGAACGTAGACGGTGAAAGCAATGTCGTTCGAGAAGCAACATTTGAGGCACTGCCTCCTGTTTGCGTTTCAGCTGAAAAAAAGTGCCCAGCAAATGATCCGTGCTACCTTGGGTGAGGCTGCTGTGTCCTACAGTACGTGTAAGAAGTGGTTCCAGCTGTTTAAGCAGGGAAATTTCGATCTCCGTGATACAGAACGTCCGGGACAGCCACAGAAAGACGACGATGAGGAACTGGAACAACTGTTGGACGCGGATCCCTGTCGCACACAGTCAGAGCTCATCCAGGAACTCGGAGTAACGCGGCAAGCAATTGCAAAGCGCTTGCACAAGCTTGGACGGATTCACAAGGAGGGCCGTTGGGTGCCCCTTCAACTCACAGCTGCGAACAAGTCTAGGCGCTACGATGTTGCAGTATCCTTGCTTTCTAGATTCAAGAAGAAGGATTTCCTCCCCAAGATTTTGACCTGTGATGAGAAGTGAATCCTCTACGATAATCCTAAGCGGCGCAAATCGTGGGTTTATCCAGGTCAGCCTACCACCAGTACTGCCAAACCGACTATCCATGCCAGGAAGTTGTTGCTGTGCATATGGTGGGATCAGCGCGGTGTCGTACACTATGAGTTGCTCAAACCTGGTGAAACTGTCAATGCTGAGCGTTATTGTCAGCAACTCATTCCTGTGAGTGACGCAATGGAGGCAAAAAGGCCATACACCGGCAAGGGCAGAAGGTCGGTCCTGTTGGTTCAGGATAACGCGCGTCCTCACACCGCGAGAACGACTTTAAACACGATCACCGACTTGGGATGGGAGATTTTTTCCCACCAGGTGTGTTCTCCAGACCTCGCCCCATCGGATCATCACCACTTTCGCTCCTTGCAACATCACCTGAGTGATACACACTTCACTTTTATCGAGGAGGTCCATTGATGATTTTATCAACTCGAAACAGCCCTCATTTTTCCGCAGTGGTATTCGGCAGCTCCCTGACTGATGGCTCAAATGTATCCAACACGATGGGGATTATTTCCCTGATTAGGTACGTATTCGATTTGTTATATTTTGCTGTCAACGTGTCGTGCCTGCTGCCGAGAATTATGTTGCACACCTAATAGATGCAAGAATGTGTATGTAAATGTCTTCAGCTACTAGGGATCCACCAAGTAGCACTTGACATTACCTCGAGATTTTTTAAATTGTAAGGTGGCGGTTTAGTCTAGAGTGCTGTTGTGCAATTTAAAACGCTGAGAAGTGGAATTAAAATTTAGGATTAGCTGTTTTAGGTAACGGCGTAGGAAATAATCTGGAAATTTAGTTAACTGAAATTTGGTGACAAAATGTTTGAGGTTCTTGATGACATATTTTCGAGTGGTACATGTTTTAATGATTCTGTAAAATTGAGAGATAAGAATATTGCGATGTATTTCTATGGAAACATTTGACAACTAATGCGTATAAAAATTCATTTCAAATTTCAAATCGTGCCTGTTGTTATATAAGTCGAGTTCATAACCCAATATTTTGTTGATTTTCATCTCCAAGTCCAAGCCAGATGTACAGTTAGTTTTTTCGAATGAATGATCTTCGGATGATATCCAGAAGATCCAGTGAAACATCTTCTACATATCAAACCGGAGGAGTGGCTTTTCTAGTGACCTCAGAAAAGCCACTCGCCAGGTTGATGCTCTCCTGGTGCAGGCAACCTGGTTTCAATTTTTTATTTGAATTTTCTAATTATCACCGGCATAGCACAGTTGTTTAAGGTGTCCCACTATATTGAAAAGATCGTTTCGGGCCAAATCTCACATTTTGTAAAAATGCGTTCATTTTAAAGCCACCTTCTTTAGAATTCCAAACCTGCCCTTGTTTCTTGTCTACGATGCATAGATACAGAATTATAGCAACCCGAATATCTAAACCCAGGTGTCAAACGAACGGGAAGTGATTCTTGAAACGCGTTTCTTGCAAGATGAGATTTTCGTCCCGAACTCTTTAGGGAAAACCTGATAAAAGGTACGTAAATAAATTCATCAAACGTGGTATACATCTTTCTTGCAATGTTGTGGATGCAATGAACTAAAAGTTTTGCTCAAAAAGTAGGAACTGTACACCAAATTCTACTCAAAATAGTATAACTATACAAAAAATCCGAAATTTCTTGGCGTAGAATACAAATAAAATTTTCCAAGCTTTCGCACATCAACCAGATGGCTTTCTCAAGGAAGGTAGACAGCTAACTGCAAACTGGGTAATAGAACGTTTCAACACTTTGAACGCGGTGACTTGACTAGACAATAAATGATTAGGAGCAAACAGGATATTTCGAAGAAACGAGGTCACGTTGATTTGGCACTCGGTATATATGGAGTGATGTAAAGAAATTAGCTTCATAATCCACACTCAAATCTACCGCCATTCGCGAAACCTTGGAAATCTGTAGAGGGTTGCAACGATAGCGTTTCTCTGGAGTTGTAACGTATTTGGAATCAATTCTTCAAATAATGCTGAGTTTTCTACCATAGTAACGCGTGCCCAACCAACGTGACCTCGTTTCTTCGAAATATCACGTTCGCTCCTAATCATTTATTGTCTAGTCAAGTCACCGCGTTCAAAGTGTTGAACCGTTCTACACTGGCGGAAAGTGAAAAAGAACACCAAGAAGGAGACGTCTGATACCAACGAAATTCATACAGCATAATAACGGAATACAGAAGATAACGTGATCAAAACATTATGGCAAAATACAGCTGTATTTGCTGGTAAACTGAAAAATAACATTTCCATGTAACATGGTTGGTAAGAGGTTGAACCGCCATGAACTGCGTCACACTGTGCAATTTTGGCATGGAGTCTGTCGTACAGATGTTGGATGTAAGTTTGGGGTATTGAGTTCCATGCATCCTCAACCTGGACGCGTAAATCGGGGATGGTCGTGGCTGGCCGTGGAGACCGGATAAGTCGTTGTCCCATATAATCCCACTCGTGCTCAATGGGGGACGAATCCGGTGAACGTGTAGGCCATGAAAGTTGTCTCACACCCTTAGTGCATGTTGCATTGCACGTGCCGTTTGTGGACGTGCGTTATCTTGCTGGAAAACACCACGATGGACCGACCTTACAAATGGAACAACAACGGACTGAATTATGTTGTTGATGTAGGAGGTGCTGTTTAACGTACCCGGTACAAACACTAGTTGTGTACGGGAGTAATAGCTGATCGCTCCCCACACCAGGAGACCAGGTGTAGGCCCTGTGTGTCGCTGGTGGATGCAAGAAGGGTGGAGACGCTCCCCTGTGCGTCTGCGAACACGCATACAGCCATCGGAGGCTCCCAAGCAGAATCTGCTTTCATCGCTGAACACGACAGTTGGCCATTGCGTTCTCCAGCGCAGACGTTGGCGACACTTCTGCAGCCATTCCTGACGGTGGGCTGGAGTCAGAGGTACACATACCAGAGGCACACGTGCACGTAGTCCTGCATCCAGTAGACGGTTGCGGATTGTTCGCACAGTAACCTCAGGTGCAACGGCAGCTCGGATTTGCGTCGCAGTAGATGTTCTGCTTGACAACGCCGCTCTTCTTATGCGTCGATCGGTCCGCTTATCAGTCCGTCTGTGACTCCCGGTTCCACGTTTTCTCGTGTGGGAATGTTCCTCGGACCATCTACGCCCCAATCGTACCACCACCGATACTTCCCGTCCAATTCGCTCCGCAATACGACGATACGACCGCCCGGCCTCGCGGAGTTCGAGTAGACGACCTCGCTCAAAGTCCGATAACTGCTGATATCGTACACGTCTTCCATGTCCCTGCATTGCAGCTTCTTCGGGGTCTTCGCACGTGTCCGTACGCCGACGACTGATTACATTCATTTCGCCGTACTTTTTAAATACCACCGACGATAATTTGCATATTGTGCCGTGCTGTGGCGTAAGCGCTCACCGGTTGGTCCCGAAATTAACATCACACCTACGTAAACTGGACCCCATTAACATATGTAAATTTCATGATCGTCCGCCAATTCCTTCTTGGTGTTCTTTTTTCACTTTCCGCCAGTATATATCATCATCATCATCATCATCATCATCAACCATTATCAATCCACTGCTGGATGAAAGTCTCCCCAATATTCTTCCACAATTGTCTGTCTTGGGCCTGTCTCCTCCATGTCACTCCAGCATACTTTCGAATTTCATCCATCCATCTCCCATGGTGTCTTCTTCTGCGTCTTTTCCTGTCCCTCGGAATCCAGTCTAAAATTTCCGTTGTCCATCGATGGTCCGTTCTTCTGGCAACGTGTTCAGCCCATTGCCGTTTCAGTGATTTCATTCTGGTCATGATGTCGTCCACTCCTGTCATTTTCCTTATCTACAAGTTTCTCTTCTTATTTTCCTGGTTATTCCAAGCATGCATCTCTCCATGCTACTGTGAGTTGTCTGCAGTCTTTGTATAACTTTTTTAGTTAAGGTCCATGTCTCTCCATAAGTAAGCACTGGCAGAATGCATTGATTAAACACTTTTCTTTGGAGACATACCGGCATGCTGCTCTTAAAATTTGTACTGTTTCTTCCAAAAGCTCTCCATCCAAGTTTTATACGCCGATTAATTTCTTCATCAATGTGACCCTCACTTGATATCTGCTGCCCAAGATAAATATAGAAATCGGTTGTCTTAAGCTTTTCTCCATCAATCGCCAAATTTTCGTTTCTTGTAAAAGCATTATACATCACTTTTGTCTTCTGAAAGTTCATTTTTAATCCCACTTCTTTACTCTTGTCAGTAAGTTCTTGGATCATACTCTGCAGCTCTGAAGGAGTAGTTGCAAAGATGACTACGTCATCAGCAAAACGAAGGTGAGTTAAGTAATCTCCATTAATCTTTATCCCTTTGTTTTCCCAGTTCAATGATTGAAAGACATTTTGCAATGTGACGTTAAAGAGCTTGGGAGATATGGTGTCACCTTGTCTCACTCCCTTTCCAATTCTTATTTGTGCTGTGTCCACAAATATCCGAACCTTGCACCTGATTTTCATAGATGGTAATAATATTGCTAATGTATGCATCTTCAATACCGCAGGATTTCAAAGCCATTGTTACTGCTGATGGTTTAGTCAATAAAAGTCATGCATAATGGGAGTTCATATTCTCTTGTTCTTTCAATTAGTTCTCTCAGTACATGGATATATACACGTATGTATATACATATAAAAACAAACAATATGAACGAACAAAAATAATTTAATAAATTTGAGACCTGAAAACCCAAACGCGCAAAAGCAGCAGAGAAGAATTCACAGAAAAACAACCACAAGAAGAAGGAGCACTTTTAACCGTAGCCAAAAACAGGACAGAAAAATGCAATGCAAACAAGTAGGGTAAAACCGTGACTCACATACGCTAACTAGCAGGGTTTTCCGTGACTCACATACACTAACTGCCAAGTTAATTGGCAGGTTGCTTCTTGGAGTCCCGCACAATGCTGGAGATTCACTAATTGTGTGTATTAATTATTCATTCGTCTCCTAGTTATTTGTTCAGTTGCTGCTTGCCATCTTTGGTGAATCCACAGCATTGTGCGGGACTCCAAGAAGCAACCTGCCGTATGGCTTGGCAGGGAGTCCTATGTGAGTCCGGAGAATTTAAGGCAGCTGTTGTGTAGAGGTAGCATGTCCGGCTCGTAACTGGAAGATCTGAGTTCGATTCTCGGTGGCGGCCGATGAGATTTTTTCCGTGACTCACTTATAAACGTGGAAAGAGCGATGACTTCTATTTCATGTTCCTAATCCACGTCAACTGTGTATTTATTAAAAATAATCAGTTACTAGACTCTTGAAACTGTTGACCGTGTAAATCCAAATGGCCGCCCCTGTGGCGCAGTGGTCTAAGCGATGGCCTCTGATCTTTCGTCCGAAAGGGGTCCGGGTTCGAATCCCGGTGAGGCATGGATGTTGTGTTTGTCTTACGGCACTGGTTCTCTCCCTTCCCTGGAACCAGTGAGTCTAAATTAGGGACGGGCGACTGCTTATAGCCCATTGAGTTGCTCACGGTGGTCGTTAAACCTCCAATAAAAAAAAAAAGTCCAAATGTCATAATAATATCCGATATGGACTGATATGGACTGACACATCTCCCATCTCGGAAATTAGAACTATCATACCGCGTCCGAAATCGCTGAAATCCTCATAAGCTGCCATCTTTTAGTGCCAAATTTGCCATTTGTGATCCTGATAAACCATTTATAAAAAGTAGCCAACAGGTATTTTGAAATTGGTATTTATGCCTACGAGCATTACGCAAAAAGCCACTGGCAAGTCATCCACTTCAAGTTCAGTCCTCATATTAACGAAAAATATGAAACCCTTTCACATCCCATTCTATATGTTTCCTTCTAGCAATCTCATCTATAGTCATATTTCAAAAAAAAAAAAAATGTTGTTCGAAAAAGGTATGCTTCAGATGTATAAGATACAAATTAGTACGTAAATGTTTGAAAATAGCGTCGTTTTGTACTTGTTTCCCGAAAGTCTGTTGGACTCATTTTGGGCTCATAGGGGTGTGTGGTAGAAAATCTTTTGTCCAAGGTTGCGGGGAAAACTGGCTTCAGCGATTAGACGTCCTAGCACCTTCACCCTATTCTTTCCTCCGAGCAGAAAACTCTTTCACATTTAAGTTTAAATGGCCACACGCGCAACTAAATCGGGTTTTTTTGGGTTTTTTTTTATTGAAGGTTTATTTTGTTGGTCCAAGATAACACATACAACTTATTTTTTGATTTTTTTTTATTGGAGGTTTAACGACCGCCGTGAGCAACTCAATTAGCTATAAGCAGTCACCCGCCCCTAATTTAGGGTCACTGGTTCCAGGGAAGGGAGAGAGCCAGTGCCGTAAGACAAACACAACATCCATGTCTGACCGGGATTCGAACCCGGACCCCTTTCGGACGAATGATCATAGGCTATCGCTTAGACCACTGCGCCAGCGGGGCGGCCAACTTGAATTCATACATTGGTCGTGGTTAACACATACATCTGGAATTCAGACCAATACAGTATTGTACGTCACATGGTGCAAAAATTATGCAATACATTGAAATCGTCAAAGTACAGATCGAACATGCGATACAGCATGCCAGATTTGCAAATAACAGAGAGAGCCAGTGCCGGAAGCCAAACACGCCTTTCCCGAGATTTGAACCCAGACCCTTCCGTTTAGCGAAGGATCAGAAGCTATCTCTTAGACCACTGCGCCACCGGGCGGCTAAATATTTTTATTTATTTTTTTTATTTTTGATTAGAGGTTTAACGACCACCGTGAGCAACTCAATGGGCTATAAGCAGTCGCCCGTCCCTTATTTAGGATCACTGGTTCCAGGGAAGGGAGAGAACCAGTGCCGTAAGACATACCCGACATCCCTGCCTCACCGGGATTCGAACCCGGACCCTTCTCGGACGAATGGTCATGAGCCAGCGCTTAGACCACTGTGCCACGGAGGCGGCACTAAATCTTCAGAATTCACATTCCAACGAACAAATGGAGTTAGAGATTGATGAACTACTTTACGTAGAGACAGAGTTTTGCGCAGAGCAAGTGAATGTAATTAATCCATACACTCGACATGGATCAGGAATACCAAACAGAAGTCATCGCTCTTTCCACGTTAATAAGTAAGTCACGGAAAAATTCTCATCGGCCACCATCGGGAATCGAACACAGATCTTCCAGTTACGCGCCGGACATGCTATCACTGCACCACAGCGACCTCGACGTGGATCAGGAACACCAAACAGAAGTCATCGCTCTTTCCACGTTAATAAGTGAGTCACGGAAAAATTCTCATCGGCCGCCACCGGGAATCGAACCCAGATCTTCCGGTTACGCGCCGGACATGCTGCCACTGCACCACAGCGACCTCGACGTGGATCAGGAACACCAAACAGAAGTCATCGCTCTTTCCACGTTAATAAGTGAGTCAGGGAAAAATTTTCATCGGCCACCACCATTGGGAATCGAACCCAGATCTTCCAGTTACGGGCCGGACATGCTATCACTGCACCACAGCGACCTCGACGTGGATCAGGAACACCAAACAGAAGTCATCGCTCTTTCCACGTTAATAAGTGGGTCACGGAAAAATTCTCATCGGCTGCCACCGCGAATCGAACCCAGATCTTCCAGTTACGCGCCGGACATGCTACCACTGCACCACAGCAGCCTCGACTTCTCTAGACTCACATACGATTAACTGCCAAATCACTTGGCATGTTGCTTCTTGGAGCCCCGCACAATGCTGGGGATTCACCAAAGATGGAAAGCAGCAACTGAACAAATAACTAGGGTGGCAAATGAATAATTAATACAGACAGTTGACGTGGATTAAGAACATCAAACAGAAGTCATCGCTCTTTCCACGTTAATAAGTGAGTCTGGAGAATTCAAGGCCGCTGTGGTGCAGTGGTAGCATGTCCGGCGCGTAACTGAAAGACCCTGGGTTCGATTCCCGTTGGCGGCCGATAAGATTTTTTCCGTGAATCGCTTATTAACGTGGAAAGAGCGACGACTTCTGTTTGGTGCAACTGAATGTATTAGTATTCTGCGTCTTCTGAATGATACAGTACAAAGTGACACTTGGTGTTTCTGTGAGAAAATCTCCTAACTAACAAAAAAGAAAAAAATAGAAATGCTTTGGCTCCAAGCTGAATTTAGCAGATGGAATCTACATTTTCTGATGTCGCTTTCTGAAATTCTATGGTTAGGAACATGCAGGGGTGTTCAACAGAATGGCATTGCTTCAAAATTAATTTGCATGTTGGTCACAATAACTGAATAAGGATTAAAAGGACGTATTAAAAATTTCCTTTATTTCGGAGAATTTTCAAACTTCGTAACTCCTTTTGCCCTTAATTAGATTTATTTGTTCAAACTAGAAAGAGAAAGTCTAAGAACATTTCCTTTCCTTTCGATCGTTATGATTCTTCTATTCATTCGAGCATTGTTTAAAGAAATTATATGGATTTTTGAGGAGTGAATTTTGAAGGAATTTAGAATATCTGACTAATGAAGCGGGATCGCCTGTCTAATCCTCTTTGTATTTCATATGAGTCCCGTTAATTCGTTTTGCTCGGTAAGCTTCTCCAAAATTAACTGTATAATGAAATATGATGTGCCAAAAGTTTTCTTCCCTTTTCGGAGAAAAAAACTCTTCCGGCACTAAGTTTTGTTTGAAGTTTGGCGCTTCTTGGTTTCGAACAATTTAACTCAATTTATTTACGCTTTCCAACCGTAGGTTGAAGAAGCGTATATGCTCCAGCTTTGTCTGTCTGTCTGTTCGTCGTCACGATAACTCCCATAAAAATGGTTCGATTTCGATGAAATTTCAGTATGTGGTAGGGGACCACCTGGGACCGAACCCTATTGAAAATGGGCGAAATGGGGTCAAAGGTCAAGACATAGGAGCCGAATCCATTTCCATATGCGTCATAACTTATGTACAAATGCTTCCATTGCGACAAAACTTTGGTATGCTATTTCGGAGGGTACACTGAACCAATTCTGTTTAATATCATTGAAATGGGGTCAAAGGTCAGGGCGCCGCCCCGGTGGCGCAGTGGTCTAAGGCGTTGGCCTCTGATCATTCGTCCGTAAGGGGTCTGGGTTCGAATCCCGGTCAGGCATGGATGTTGTGTTTGTCTTACGGCACTGGCTCTCTCTCTTCCCTGGAACCAGTGACCCTAAATTAGGGATGGGCGACTGCTTATAGCCCATTGAGTTGCTCACGGTGGTCGTTAAACCTCCAATCAAAAAAAAAAAAAAAAGGTTCTATTGCGACAAAACGTTAGTATGTTGTTCCGGAGGTATACTGAACCAATTCTGTTATATATCATCGAAATTTGGTCGAATTTCAGATCACAGGAGCGAGATTTATTCCACAGCCATTATCCTCATAACTTGAGTAATAACTTGAGTAATGATTTCTGGTATGTTGGAAAGCGTATCATAATCAATGCATTGCATGATTTTACTAACTTGTTTTTCATACGATTTCGAAATGTTTAATTCCATTATTGTTGAACTAAAATTGCGCTGTTCATTTGCGATAACCGAAGTGCTGGCCAAATTTCGCGTTATAACTTTCTTCGATGCTCCAGTGGCTGGGTTGTTAGAGGCATAGGTTTCTAACTACTCAACCGACATGGGCCGGGGTTCAAGTCCTGGTGAAACATGTGTGATGTGTTTGCCTTAGGGAGTTAGCTCTTTTCGTTTCCTGTAGCCAGTGGTACCAAATTTGGAACGATTGACTACTTATACTTCTCAGAGTTGCACATGTGTTAATCTCAGAAAAACAACTTTCTTCACAAAAGGAGAGCTGTTTTACTATGCAATCCTCCTACTCGTGTACAGTTTTTATGATGTAGCAAGTACTGAAAACGAACACAGTTGTATGTACTAAAAGCATACAACTGTTCTTACAAGTGTAGAACAAGGTACAATTTTGTTTCTGAAGATAAGGAAGGGCAAACTTAATATTTCAATAGTGGCAGTAATTTACTGATTTTACGAGGGGATGTTTAAAAGTTCTCGGCGTAACCCACGTAGTGTAATTGTAGCGTTATTTTGTCACTGCAGCTCAAAAGAATGTTCTTTTGTGTTGTAAAGTGCCAATTTTCAGACTAATAGCTCATTTTTTTTTTTTGCAGATATTTGACGTCCTGAACTGTATCATGTCAATGCAAAGTGTTGAATTTTGGAATGTGAAACTCCGGACTGTCGTGAAATTTCTGTTCCTGCAGAAGAAAACTGCAAAAGAAATCTATGAGTGTAAGATGTAAACATTAAGTGGCCGCCCGGGTGGCGCAGTGGTCTAAGCGAAGGCTTCTGATCATTCGTCCGAAAGGGGTCCTGGTTCGAATCCCGGTGAGACATGGATGTTGTGTTTGTCTTACGGCACTGGTTCTCTCCTCTCCCTGGAACCAGTGACCCTAAATTAGGGACGGGAGACTGCTTGTAGCCCATTGAGTTGCTCACGGTGGTCGTTAAACCTTTAGTCGCCGGTTCGGTGGCACAGTGTTCTAAGCGATGGCTTCTGATCATTCGTCCGAAAGGGATCCGGGTTCGAATCCCGGTGAGACATGGATGTTGTGTTTGTCTTAGGGCACTGGCTCTCTCCCTTCCCTGGAACCAGTGACCCTAAACTAAGGACGGGCGACCGCTTATAGCCCATTGAGTTGCTCACACTGATCATTAAACCTTCAGTCGCCGGCTGGGTGGCACTGTGGTCTAAGCGATGGCTTCTGATCATTCGTCCGAAAGGGGTCCGGGTTCGAATCCCGGTCAGGCATGGATGTTGTGTATGTCTTACGGCACTGGCTCTCTCCCTTCCCTGGAACCAGTGACCCTAAATTAGGGACGGGCGACTGCTTATAGCCCATTGAGTTGCTCATGGTGGTCGTTAAACCTCCAATTTAAAAAAAAAAAAAAAAAAAAAAAAACCTTCAATCAAAAAAACATTAAGTGGTAAGTGCCCTTCATATTCCACTGTGAAGCTATGGTGTGCCAACTTTCAGCGTGGGGACTTTGAGAGTGAAGATGCAGCAAAATCTGGGAGGCCTTCGACAGTGGCAACACCGGAAATTGTTGATCGTGTTCATGACTTGATTTTGTCAGATCGACGAATCTCGGCAAAAACAACAGCTGAGGCATTGGAGATATCCAGGGAACGTCTTGGGTTCATATTTCATGAGCACTCGGATATTCAGAAGATATCAGTGAAGTGGGTGCCCAAATGTTTAAACGCCGATGAGAAATGAAAACGAGTGGACACTCCCAAATCGGGTTTCCTGCATTTTGAGAGATCTATTGCGAACGTTTTGCAGCCACTTGTCACTGTTGATGAAACGTGGTTACATCACTACGATCTAGAGACGAAACAACAGTCCCCGCAGTGGCGGCACTCGGGTTCTCCACGGCCAAAGAAATTCACGACTCAAAGGTCTGCAGGAAAGGTCATGGCAACGGGGTTTTTTTTTGGGGGGGGGAGTCGAAAGGCGTTTTGCTGACTGACTATCTCCCAAAGTGCCAAACAATAAATGCTGAATGCTATTGTATTTTGCTGTACCGATTGCAGAAGGCGTTGAAGGAAAACTGCGGAAAGGTGTTCTCTTTTTGCAGGACAATGCGTCGGCTCATAAGACTGGCAAGACAATGGATTTTTTGAGGGATCTGGAGTTTAAGTGCATAGACCATCCACCCTACTGACCAGAACTTGCTCCATCAGACTTTTTCCTGTTCCCAAACCTTTAAAAAGGTTTGAAAGGGAAGCATTTTTCAAATGATTCGGAGGTGATATCAGTAGCAGAGCAGTATTTAAGTGATCAGACCTCAGAATAATTTTTTTTTTGGAAGGGTTAAAGAAACTCTAGAAAAGCTGTGCTAAGCGTGTTGAACTTCGGGGTGAATATGTGGAATAGTCTGTAAGTTTCATGGCTCTAGCCCATTTCCTTCTTGGTGAGGCCAAAAACTTATCATCATCCTCTCGATTTCATACTAATTTAGTAATACTGATTCCAGGGAAGGGAAAACCCACAGAAAACACGGCCGTGAGAATAACCATCGACCATACCTTATCTGGGACTCCAACGAGCAGCCATAAACCTACGCTTCTGATCACTTGGCTACCGGGGCAGCTTTTTTCTTTTTCAGAGAAGGATGTGGGACATGCCTGCCTTGCAGGACGCACACCAGATAGAGGCTGATACCAGCGAGAAGATACGTCTGCGTAGCTCAGTTGGTAGATCGACTTTTTCCGGAATAAGGGAACTCGGGTTCGATGTCCGGCGTGGAAAAAATGAGGGAGAAATTTACTTCGTTTTATTGGCGCCCATACTTCAAGAATGACTTGGCCGTTAAAGTTATTGCAATGGAGTGATGTTCTTTCCACACCGCGAGACAGGAAAAATAAGAGAATCCCTTCTTCAGCGCTTCGACAAATAATTTGTCCTGCGTGATGTTACGTTCCACACACCAAATTGACTGGGATTTCTCCATTGTACGTTCTTCAGCGGATGACTGCCTACAGCGATACATGGGCCCGGCTGACCCGTGGACCATGCTCCCGGCCCTCTTTCGGGGGGCGGCGGAGATGTGACGTGCCTGCCCCGCAGAACGCACACGAGATAAAGGCAGATAGCAGCGAGACGATACGTCTGCGTAGCTCAGTTGGTAGAGCGACTTATTCAGGAATAGGGAAACTCGGCTTCGATGCTCGGCGTGGACCAAAATGAGGGAGAAATTTACTTCGTTATAGATGTTAAAGTATAGTACTGTGTTAACCTCTTAAGTGGAATACCCAGGAAAAATTCCGGGGCTAGTTCTACTGCCCATACTGTTCTATCCCGGAAGACTTCCGTGGTCTGTTTAGTGCTCAATGCGTTCACGCACGAAACATTTCCAAGCCCATTTTACTAATTTGAAAGTAGTTCATATGTTGGCCGAATGATGGCACACCTTTCCAATCAGCTTATGGTAGTTCATATGTTGGCCGAATGATGGCACACCTTTCCAATCAGCTTATGGTAGTTCATACGTTGGCCGAATGATGGCACACCTTTCCAATCAGCTTATGGTAGTTCATATGTTGGCTGAATGATGGCTCACCTTTCCAATCAGCTTATAGTAGTTCATATGTTGGCCGAATGATGGCACACCTTTCCAATCAGCTTATAGTAGTTCATATGTTGGCCGAATGATGGCACGCCTTTCCAATCAGCTTATAGTAGTTCATATGTTGGCCGAATGATGGCACACCTTTCCAATCAGGTTATAGTAGTTCATATGTTGGCCAAATGATGGCACGCCTTTCCAATCAGCTTATAGTAGTTCATATGTTGGCCAAATGATGGCACGTCTTTCCAATCAGCTTATAGTAGTTCATTTGTTGGCCGAATGATGGCACGTCTTTCCGATCAGCTTATAGTAGTTCATATGTTGGCCGAATGATGGCACACCTTTCCAATTAGCTTATAGGGGACCTTGTGGAGGTTTTGGATATCCTTTAGTGACGATCTTACCACAGCTAAAGTATTGCACAGTGTGTAGCGTTACCTTGAATGATGGCCAAAAGCCAAGAAACTATGTGCTGATGACATTCGTGCTTTCTTGGAAAGAGAAGATGAATCAGTAAGTGAGATTAGCCTTTCAGAAAGTGAATTTGAGCTTGATAGTAGCACCTGTGGTGACCCTGAATCTTGTGAAGAACTGTCTGACTCTCAGAGTTCAGCCATCTCGTTCCAAAATATTTCCTGGATAAAAATAAAAATGCAGCCTCCTACAATTTAGACATAAATTCATTCATGGGCTTTTAGAGAAGTATGCAATGAAAAGGAAATCGTTCAAGGGAGGAAGACCCTCAAAAACAGACCCACATGCTCGTCTTACTGAAAGACATTTCCCAACTCATATCCCCGCCACAGGAAAGAAGAAGAGTCCCAGTAAAGTGTGCCGAGTTTGTCCCGGAAGAAAAGAAACGAGATGGGAATGTAAGATTTGTGGGAACATCCCATTACATCCAGAAGGCTGCTTTGAAACTTTTCACACCGAAAAGAAAGTATTAGAATTTGGTTATATAATTTTGCTCAAATTATGTATTTTTATACTAATTCAACAAAATTGTTATAACATACTCTACCTTCGTGATAAAAGCATATGTAATCTGATTATTGCATTCTTTAATAAATTCTTGCAAGATGAATTTAAATGATCAACCCATTTAAAAACCCGCCCTGGAAGGTGTAACATGGTAATAATGAACACACCACTGAAGGGGTTAAATGCAATGAGTCTTTCATGGTGGAAGAGAGTTAAGTAATAAATGCTTGGTAAAACTAACCGGTGTCGCACGATTGGTCGAATAACGATTGGTCGATATAACCCCGATTGGTCGACAGTAACGACTGGTCGACAGTATGATTGTTCGAGATAACCATTGGTTCAGAGGATTATGGTTTACATTCGCAGCCGTACCTCTCAGAACGTACTGACCTCTCAAAACGTAACGTTCCTTTTTGGAAATAATATCTTTTAGAATATAGTCCTCAGAACGTACAGCATTTTAACATATTATTTCCAAAAGGGTCCCTGGGCACTTTAGGTATAGGCACCTTGGGGAAACTGCCACACATAATTCGGAAACTCGGAAAATTGCTTGATGCGTTATTTCTTTATTTGCGCGACATAGAGTTTAAAACTTACTGAACTCTCGTCATAAGTTAAACACTTTAAAACAAATTAGAATTACACTCACGGACAATGAAATATGCGCACCAAGAAGGAGGCATCGGATTGGACTGAAATTTTATGGACGTAATGATGCAGATGAAGGATACACATGATGGCAAAAACAGAGCTGCAGGACAATTACAGAGGTGTCGGTGGCACGCAGTCCTGTCACCTTCAATAGCGCGTCGCACTGCCTCATGCGGTGATACATGCGGCAATACGGTCAGGCATGGAGGAGAACAGACGCCTGATTTTGTCCTGCGGCAGAATGGCCCATACGTGTTGAACGGTGTGCTCCAAATCTTGATTAGTGCGGTTTATACTGCTCCCACACATGCTCGGTAGGGGACATATCCTGGGAGCAGGCATGCCATGGAAGTGTCTGGACATGACGTAGGCAGTCCTGGGATACCCGAACCATGTGTGGGAGGGCATTATCCTGCTGGTATAGCGCACCTGGAATCGCTGCCAAAAATGGAAGTACATGGGGCAGTAGTATCTCATCCACATACCATTGACCCGTCAATGATCCACGTACCACTACTAGAGCTGATCGGCTATCGTAGGCAATGGCTCCCCATACCATAATGCCCGCAGTGGGGGAGGTGTGGCTCTCGATAGCAAGGTTGGGATTGTGCCATTGAACCGGGGACCTCCACACCCGGACACGATGATCATTTGTCCCCAAAACAAAGCGACAGTCATCGCTAAACACCACAAGTCACCAGTCTGTGTCGTTCCACGTCACTCTGGCCTGGCACCACTGCACACGGAGTCGGCGATGATCCGGTGTTAATGGCAGCACATGTAAGGGGCACTGGGATCGCAGATTCGGTTCCACGCGGCGCCGGGAAATGGTTCGTGGGCACACAGGGGCTGCTACATCTGCCTGTATAGTGGATCGCGTCCCCGTGTGATTAGTTCGTGCCTGGCGCACAATCCTTCGATCCTCTCTACCGGTGGGTCCTGGTCCGTCCGGAGACGCTCCGCAGTGTGGCAGTGCCGTCACGTGTCCACTGCTCCTAACACAGGTGGACGGTATGGTCAGAACGATCCACATGGCGGGCTATACGGTGCGCCGAGCACTCTGAGGTTTTCATCCCGATAATCCGGCCTCTCTCAAAATCCGTACGGTGCGTAAATCGTGGTCTCTGGCGTCTACCCGGTATTATTTTCACTTTGTACTCTTGCTTGCGTCGGCCGGTGCTTTTCGCTTTCATGGATTATCGACTACACGCCGGTTTATAAGTCTGCCGGTTCCTGCTTGCAGCGCTACCACAGGGTGTGCGGTCATGCGCAATTTCACCAAACGTGGATCATTTGCATACCAGCACCTACTCTAGCTATTTGCAGAGTTTCGCGGTTGTAGCATGTTTTCCTTCTAGGTGCGCAAATTTCATTGTACGTGAGTGTAGTTCCTTAGCTGTTTAAATATCTGTAATAACCTGGTGTCCAAACTTAATATGGCAGATACAAATTCGAGAATATGTCCAAAACGAGACGACCTATTGTAAAGATTTTACAGAGTCATGTGCAAGGGGAAACACTAAAACGACGTACCCAAGCAACATTGCGCCAGCTCTTATGGAAATATGCAAATGACGACTGTACGTCATCAAGCTGGCCGGCTCACTTCTTGATAAACGTAGTTCTCAGCGGCGCGGTGCGACAACTCAAGCTTGAGTTGGACTGTTTGTGGAAGAATGGCTTTGCACCATCGCTTAGAAGACTCTTTAGAGTGTGTCGCGTAAAAGTAGTCTTGTACCTTTACGGTAACTTAAAATATCAGCATACTAATAAATTGTTCTTAAATGAAACAAACCTTAACGGCCAGACAAAACATATAACCAGAAGTCAACTTACGGAAACAGTCCTTTATTCGGAATGGAATCACAACACTCTCCACACATTTATCTCAACACTATTCAATTCTTTCGTACAGCACTTTCTTAACAACGCTCATCATAATAGCTCTCAATGATCGCTCTTATCAACACACCTCAATAATATCAACGCCTCTCTCCTACAACAGATCAGTCGTCGCTTTTTATCTCGTGTTCTTATCTATTACATGCATACGTCACGTGCATTCAGCCTCAATTGTGTTGCCAAACGTATTCATTTGAAGGAAAAGATATTCCGTTAAGCGTGAAGAATACTGAGAATAAACTCAAGATTTACATAATGAGAGAAACTAAAAAAGGAAAGTTAATCTAGAATATACGTCACAAGTGGAGAGCGACGGTACACTGAAAACAGGGAATCGCAAGCTGAGGTAGCAAGATAGCTGAATGTGTGAACGAAAATGGTCTCCAATCTACGGAGACAGCTCCAGGAAACCGCAAGAATAACCAGAAGCCCATGGCCACGGATGCCCACGAGTAACAAGTCAAGACGGCTGGCTTTTTTCCTTTAAAAGCTCGCCACCGTAGGAAGTCGATAGACAGGCAATTCTCGCAGTAGCTCTCCTTTGCTACGGGACCAGTGATATCGAGACAAACAGTTTACAGAAGTCTCCACGAGGAAGATCTGTATGCAAATAACCCATCAACCTGGGAACACTAATCAATGGGCGGTTGTTCTCTTCAGTAAGGAGTCGCAGTACAACCTAAACACAGATTTCTCGAAATGTGTAGATTCAGAGAGAGGGCGCGGAAGCCGAAATCTTCTTTCCAATATTAGAGAAATTGACCACTACGGTGGTGAAAGAGCTCTGGTTAGGGCTGGCATCATGTTGGATGGATGCATCCTCTGCACTTGTTCCCAAGAGGCACTCTGACTGCTGCACGCAACATGAATGATACACTAGAGCGCTATGGACGGCTTTTCAAAGGAGCTATTGGCCCCCAGTTCCTTTTAATCGACGATAACGTCCGGCCATAGGGCCGTCGGGTTGCAATTGCAGGTCGACGAATACCTGGACAGAGAGCGGATATTAACAGGATGGAGAGGCTCACGAGATCTCCGGACCTGAACCCGACAGAGCATGTCTGGGATGCCCTGGGAATAGCAGTTGCAAGCCGGCAGCCCCTTTCCAGAACCCTCCCGGAATTCCGATATGCATTGGTGGAGGAGTAAATCTTATTGCCTTAAACTCTCATTCACAGATTTGTAAACAGAATATGGGCTTTTTCTACGAGATGCATCATTGTTCGGGAAAATTACATTCTCTATTAGCCCCTCGAAATCCGTGCCACTTGCTACATGCCTTTTGGGCCGCCATGCTGTCATTCACATGCTTTCTCCTCATGCGGTGATGTCATTCTTCTTTTGTTGTGTATTGTAATGTTATTGATATACAGAGGTTGGACAGAATAATGTGAACACCTAGGAAAAGAAGGTTTTACATACCTAATAGGATGTGGGATTACCTTTGGTGTTTAAAACCGCCTGAATCCTCCTTGGAATGAACTTATACAAATCCTGGATGGTAGTTAGTGGGATGTTACACCATTCTTCATGCAGAAACTGCTCCAGTGGGACAACGGGATCTTACTCTTTGTTTTGCAACACAGACCACAGTGGCTCGATGATGTTTAAGTCTGGTGATTGGGGAGGCCAAGAAAGGTGTAAAATATCTTCCTCGTGTGCCTGAAATCATGATTGAACATTCCGAGCTCTGTGAATTGGGGCGTTATCATCTTGATATATTAAATCCCCTGCAGGAAACAATGCCTGAGCCATTGGATAGACTTAGTCGGCAAAATGATTTCATACGCCCTGCCAGTCATCCATCCTTTCAAGGTGATCAGGTGACCTGCTGAAACCCACGATATGACAGCCCAGAGCATGACAGAACCACCACATGCGGCGCGGTTGGCAGCAAACAGTCTGGGCTGTACGCTTCTGACGGTATTCTCCATACGTGACCACGTCCTGCGGTGGGGAATAGTGTGAATGTAGACTCGTCCAACCACATTACGTTTCCATGAATCGGCACTCCACGTTGTATGCTCCTGGCACCACTACCCTCGCAATTGTGCAGTAATCCAGGTCACCAGAGGATCTGCAATTGCATCTCTGCCATGAATATCTTGTTTATGCAGTTCCCTGCGCACTGTTTTTGTTAATACTGGAGTATGAATATGCAGATTGAGCGCCGCACTAATTTTGGGAGCCGTGGTCTTCTTATTACGCGTAACAATCCTCTTTAATGCGCTCCTGTCTTTATCAGTCAGGGCCGTTTTCCGGCAGCTCTTGTGTTTCCCGGACGAGGTTATGCCACGAACACAGTAAGCTGTCATGAATCTAGACACAGTAACTCTCGATATCCCCCCTACCTTGGCGACTGTTGTCACAGACGCACCAACTAGCGGGCCACCAACAATTAGCCTTCTTTGAACTGCGTTAGGTCGCTCATTTTGTCGTCACCCTGAAAGAAATATTGCAACAAGACACTTTAAATGCACTTAAACAGTACCTTGAGTTTCTAAACAAAGCTATTACAACAAAAACGTGATGGATAACTTTGCGTATTGCAACATACGGAGTTGTATTAAAAGTCACGTTTCTGGGCGTGGTGTGGATATTATTATTATTGCTGCATGAAAAGTCAAGTCTCTGGGCGTGGTGTTCATATTATTATTATTGCTCCATGAAAGGTCACGTCTCTGAGCGTGGTGTTCATATTACAATTATTGCTGCATGAAATGCCATGTTTCTGAGCGTGGTGTTCAAATTACTATTATTGCTCCATGAAAAGTCACGTCTCTGAGCGTGGTGTTCATATTATTATTTTTTGCTGCATGGAAAGACACGTCTCTGAGCGTGGTGTTCATATTATTACTATTGCTGCATGAAAAGACACGTCTCTGAGCGTGGTGTTCATATTAGTATTATTGCTGCATGAAACGTCACGTCTCTGAGCGTGGTGTTCCTATTATTATTATTGCTGCATGAAAAGTCTCGTCTCTGAGCGTGGTGTTCATATTATTACTATTGCTGCATGAAAAGACACGTCTCTTACCGTGGTGTTCATATTATTATTATTGCTGCATGAAACGTCACGTCTCAGAGCGTGGTGTTCATATTATTATTGTTGCTGCGTGAAAAATCACGTCTCTGAGCGTGGTGTTCATATTATTATTTTTGCTGCATGAAACGTCACGTCTCTGAGCGTGGTGTTCATATTATTATTTTTGCTGCATAAAAAGTCACGTCTCTGAGCGTGGTGTTCATATTATTACTATTGCTGCATGAAAAGACACGTCTCTGAGCGTGGTGTTCCTATTATTATTATTGCTGCATGAAAAGTCTCGTCTCTGAGCGTGGTGTTCATATTATTACTATTGCTGCATGAAAAGACACGTCTCTTACCGTGGTGTTCATATTATTATTATTGCTGCATGAAACGTCACGTCTCTGAGCGTGGTGTTCATATTACTATTATTGCTGCATGAAACGTCACGTCCCTGAGCGTGGTGTTCTTATTATTACTATTGCTGCATGAAAAGACACGTCTCTGAGCGTGGTGTTCATATTATTAGGTTTCCTGCATGAAAAGTCACATCTCTGAGCGTGGTGTTCATATTATTATTATTGCTGCATGAAAAGGCACGTCTCTGAGTGTGGTGTTTATATTATTATTATTGCTGCATGAAAAGTCACGTCTCTGAGCGTGGTGTTCATATTATTATTTTTGCTGCATGAAACGTCACGTCTCTGAGCGTGGTGTTCATATTATTATTTTTGCTGCATAAAAAGTCACGTCTCTGAGCGTGGTGTTCATATTATTACTATTGCTGCATGAAAAGACACGTCTCTGAGCGTGGTGTTCCTATTATTATTATTGCTGCATGAAAAGTCTCGTCTCTGAGCGTGGTGTTCATATTATTACTATTGCTGCATGAAAAGTCACGTCTCTGAGCGTGGTGTTCATATTATTATTATTGCTGCATGAAACGTCACGTCTCAGAGCGTGGTGTTCATATTATTATTGTTGCTGCGTGAAAAATCACGTCTCTGAGCGCGGTGTTCATATTATTATTTTTGCTGCATGAAACGTCACGTCTCTGAGCGTGGTGTTCATATTACTATTATTGCTGCATGAAACGTCACGTCCCTGAGCGTGGTGTTCTTATTATTACGTTTCCTGCATGAAAAGTCACGTCTCTGAGAGTGGTGTTCATATTATTACGTTTCCTGCATGAAAAGTCACATCTCTGAGCGTGGTGTTCATATTATTATTATTGCTGCATGAAAAGGCACGTCTCTGAGTGTGGTGTTTATATTATTATTATTGCTGCATGAAAAGTCACGTCTCTGAGCGTGGTGTTCATATTATTACTATTGCTGCATGAAAAGACACGTCTCTGAGCGTGGTGTGTCTGTATGTAAGCCCGTACGCACAGTCATTAAACTCTGTCGGTCGCGTGGGTTCCGCATTATTTATGATTCTGAGTTTCTTACGTTAATTTTGGACACCAGTGAATGAAACGGTCACCCAGAGAATAATACATACAAAGTCCAAATTTTGCAATTGACAAATGATTTTAATAGAACGATCAGCCTGAATGCTAAATGGCAAACGTATATTAGTAGAATGCTGCGAATGAACTGGAAGTTAGATATATATAAATTTGCTTCCCTCCGGAACCCCGGAAAGAGAGAGACGGGGACAGATGTATCGTGGGACTTTGTAGATATTGTCTTTTATTTTCATTGAAGATCTCAGAGGATCACGTTGACGAAGTTGCTTGTCCTATGTGAATTTCAATTGGATTCCCTTCAAAAACTAAGATCTATTTTTGGCTCGCAGAGGTACCTGACCTGCTAAGGGCTGATAAAAGACATCCGTGAGAAGTCCAACATTGTGATAGAGTACGTTGAAAGCAGACAATACTGGAAATTTTTCTTTACTACGTTCACTTGAATTAAGGGCAGTGGAAACTTTCTCAGAGCCCGGCGGCCTCCTCTTGGTGTTCACGTCACACTTGACTTAAAACTGAATAGCAGACTTGTCGTCTTGTCATTTGCTGCCTTTGTCCACATTTCCTCTCTTCGTTATAAACAGTTTCTTTTTCGAACCGACACATTTCCAGAATATTAATTTCCAAGTGTAGAAAAAGTAACCTAAGACTTTTCCCAGAACTCGTTTTCATGTTCTTCAGTAGGATTCTTGCACATTTACCTGTAAAGGTTTCCCAAAGGTATTAATAAATTTTAAGTTTACATAACAAAAATGTGAACTCATTTAAAATTTAGGTTTATGGGATCATAAGCTCATTCGAAATTGGAGTTAACGAGATAATAACACATTGTGTAATTACACGTTTACAACATATTAAGACGCTTATAACTTATAACCTAATAAGTTGCTCTAGAATCTACGTAGGTATACATGAAATGATGTTTTCCAGAATTTTGGATTACACGATGATGAGGTGCTTTTAGACCTTATGATTTCATGGTGATGAGATTCTTCACAGTCATAAAGTCTGTCATTAAACATAAAATGTGGCACAGTGTTTCTAAGGACTGGTCATTATGCATAAATGTAGCGCAGTGTTGCGAGAAGGGTTCGTTTTTTAATCCCGGTGAGGCATGGGTGTTGTGTTTGCTTTACGGCACTGGCTCTCTCCGTTCCTTGTAACCAGTGACCCTAAATTAGGGACGGGAGACTGCTTATAGCCCATTGAGTTGCTCACGGTGGTCGTTAAACCTCCAATCAAAAAAAAAAAAAAAAAAGGATTTTTTTGTTTTTGGTTCCAGATTTAACGACCACCGTGAGCTTCAACAATATTTATTTGGAGCAAACATGGACATGAAGATACAGATGGCCTGTGCTTAACAGTTACCAAAAGATAAACAAGTAGATGACCTATTTACAATGACGATGAGATATTTACACTATGTGGATGCACTATATACAATGTAAGCAAATTCATAACACTGACAATACTGGACTGAAGGGTTGACTTATTCTATGTACATCATATGTTCGCAATGTGCATCAGCAGAATGCCATCTCTAATAGGTGAACACCATTACAAGGTATAACTATAAATTTTACAGTGCAAAAACAAACATGTATATTTTGAGCAATCTTGAAAAAGAAGAAAAGAGCATAAGGCTTATACTTTTCAGTGTCTGAAAGATAAGCGAATAAATAATCTAATTACAATGATGGTGTGAACTCTATACAAATTGAATGCAATATCTCTATTGTGAAACACTGTCAAATTATAAAAAAGAACTATTACTTAAGCTTAAACAAGTGCCTCAATCACAATACTATAGATTAACATGTAATGAACAACAACATATGTACACAAGGTGCAACGGCATAGGGAAGACACTAATAAAGAATTACAATTCCATGGTGCAACTGTAAATTTCACAATGCAAAGAGTAAAGTATTTTAGTACAAACAGAACTTGCGTTTTACAGAAAATTTATACTTCGGGTACAATACAAATAATGAAAATATGAAACTGACTCTTTGTACAGCAAATGTGCAATACAGCGCAGAACATTATGTAAAAGACTGATTATTTCCTGGTAGGCACATGTGACATGAGAAAAACCACACTGTGTAACATTAAACATATAATTGAAATACTATCAAAACGTTTGCTCCGCACCATAAGCATAAAACTTAAGACATCTAATCTTGACCCAACATGCGAAATGTGCCGAACATAAATTTTACAGTGCAATTACGAAAGTACGTTAGTATATACAAAACTGAGCTTTTGGCATAGCAACTATACTTCAGGTATAGTACAAATATCTGAACGAGGAACAATTATTCTTTGTACAACAAAAGTGCTAAACCTCGCTGAACATTGTGTATTTGACTGATCATATACCTTTATGTACATGTAACATGAACAAACATTTGCTCAGCACCGTGAGCATAAACCAGAAATTATAAAGCCCGGCAGACATAAGGAAAGCGTTGAACATAAAACTTTAAACTTTATCTAAGTGCCTGTGGTGTAACAAAAAAAAAAAAAAAAAAACCTCACCTACAGGACCTTGTTGGTGAGAAACATGCAGACGCGCAGTAACATTGGGCAGCAATGATGAAGAGGGCACCTAAGAACACGTTAATCACAAAACTATACTTTAGTTAGTCTAAACAAATTCACAGAAGTCAGAACAATAGTCTAAGGTCTTCTGATGGACCAGAAAACCATTGACGAAAAGGTGACCACACTGACATAAAGTGTGGGATTCGATTCGCAGCCTTAGCAACAGTGAAAGCAAGCCTCAAGCGTGAAATCAGTCTGTTCCGGAACTGACTGCACATGGCAGCTCCCGCCTGAAAGATGGTAGGCTGTATAGGGGTAGAACGAAGCTGTTGATAGTAGCAAAAAATCACATGTTTTGCTAATATGAAAACATAAGCACATGACTCTGATATAGGAATAGGCAGAGTACTGGAACTGAGTAGCGTGCTATAGGCTGAGAAAGAGAGATCAGTAGTACTAAGGCACTGTGCAGTAGTGAAGGTCAGATGTAACAAGGGAAGAAGCACTGTGCAATGTTGATATACATGATCTACATCCGCAATCGTAGAGCAAAACATGCAGTTAGGCGAATCAACAAGCGTCATCCTGAATAATTTGGTAGGAACTGGTAACCGCCGATGAAGAAACAACCATTGGATGTTTCTTTCTGCTGGAACAGATAGTGGCGAATTAGACATGGACCACACTTGTGAAAGGGCGACATTCGGAACATCTGGAATCATCAATGGTGTAGCATACAGTGGATCAATGAGACAACGGTAAAGAGACGAGATAGAAAAACTGGAGAGAGGAAGTGATGAGCCCCGAACGGAAAGGAAAAAGGGAAGAGGAAGAGAGGCAGAGGGAACAAGAGTTAACCCAGCTTGAGAGGCAAGGTTAGGGAAGAGGGTAATGATTGAAGAACGAAAGGAATCATACAGCGAAAGAGAGGAAGACGTAGGGGGGAGGAGGGGGAAAGATCAGAGAAGGGTTTCCAAGAAAGATCTGGAGAAATTAGATCCTGAACAGATACTATTCCGGCGGGGAGCCAGGAAAGGTCAGTAAAGTAGGGATCATTAGGGGGATGAAGGATGGAAGAAAAGAACAGGGGCTCAGCTAATAGTTCAGTGGTGGAAGCCGGTGGAGCACGGAAGAGGGGTAGAGAACGGAGAAAGGAAAGGACCTCTTTGTAGAAAGGGGAAAGTTTAGAATGGAAAAAAGGAGATTGATCCATTAGAAGATACATGATGAAAGTGATTCGGGAATTCCTAGGCGATATCATGACATCTCTAACGAGCGTAACTGGCGACTCTGGTGCACTTAGTAGCCGCAGGAAAGAAACCACTTTATGTGCTTTATAGTAGGTGAGAACGTCCAGCAGTGAAATACCTCCATCAGTGACTCGACGACAGAGAGTGGAGACCTGGATCCAATGGTACCTGTTCCATATTATCGTTGAGATGATTCGAGTGATTTCATTGAGGTGATAAATAGGCATACGTTCAGCTGACCATGCATATAGGCATGGTGAAAGAATATAAGTCTGAGCTATTCTAGCTCTTGAGAAATAAGAAGTACAAAACTGGGAACCTCGCCAGAAGGCAGCAGTTCGAGTAAGGCGTGTTCTGAGAGCATTCCATGTTTCATTTTGAGCAGAAAGACGGACTCCGAGATGGACCCCAAGGAATTTCTGGGATGAAGCAGTCCATGAGGCGCCCCACGGGGTGTCAGTCCTAGAGGCCCACGCTCCGCTCCATAGACCTGCACTCTTGGATGTATTAAGTGATGCCGCTGAACATGAAGAATATTGATTGTAAATCTGGAGCAAGATGTCGAATTGAGCCTCTGTCCGTACACAAAAGGTCGCGTCATCAGCATATGCAGAGTATGTCACAGAAAAGTGCCTAGTACTTGCAGTAGGCGGTGGCAGTGCATCTATAAAGGCTCGATAGACAGACCGAAGAAACGGCTCAAAAGCAATGGCAAAGAGCTGCCCAGAAAGTGGGCAACCCTGCCGAATGCCTCGCCGAAAAGGAATAGGTGCAGTCAAGAAGGCGGCCGTCTTGACATGGAAAGCAGCGTCCTGATAAAGGGCAAGAATAGAGGTAACAAAAGCAAAAGGAAAGCCGAAAGCAACAAGAACAGCAGAAAGATACGAATGTGAGATATTGTCGAAAGCAGCTCTTTGGTCAAGATTAAAGAGGGCAAGTGGTTCAGAGTTAGTACGAGCCAGATGTAGGAGATCTCGAAGGAGATTGAGATTAGAAGTGATGGACCGACCAGGAACCGTGTAGGTCTGGTCGGGAGAAAGAAGAAATGGAAGAACTTGGTTGAGTCGACTGGAAAGGAGTTTAGTGAAGAGTTTATAGTCAATGTTTAGTAGCGAGATAGGACGCCAGTTTCCCAAGTCAAGCAGATCGCCTTTCTTGGGGAATAACACCATATGAGCCTCTGTGAAACCCCTCGGAAGAGAAGAGGAAGAAAGAGCAGCATTGAAAGCGGCGAGAAGAAATGGAATCAACGAAGGGAGAAAAGTACGGTAGAAAAGGAGCGGAAGGCCATCTGGACCTGGGACAGCACGGGAATTTAGAGAGGCAAGAATGGTCCGAAGTTCAGTCTGCGAAATAGGTTGTAAAAGGGAATCAGAGAGATTGGAAGGAACTTGGGGAAGAGCAAAGAGTAAAGTAGCAGAAGCAGAAACAGAAGGCTGAGGAGTTTCACTGTATTTGATAGTAAAATATCGACGAACCTGAGAGCAAACTGCATCCGGATCAGAGATGATTTCACCATCAGGCCGCCGAAGCAGTCGAAGCTGATGCGATGAGCGGCGTTTTTCTTCTAACGCGGATAGAAACTCAAAGGAGCAGTCCTCTGGTGATAGATGTTGTAGACGGAGACGAAGAATTACCTGACGTGCACGAGGCTCAAGAAGTGCTCTAAGATCCGCTTGGTAAGCTGTATACATGGGATGACTCGCACCAAGCTGTAACAGGATGTTTCGGAGATTTTGCTCTTCCATGGAGCGCTTCGTGCCTTCGGAGAAGGAATGACGTCTGAGAAGATAAATTAGGTAAGATTTTACCTCGAGCCAGTAATTGATGGCACAAGGTGCAGTGGACAGGCCCTCTCGCATATGATCAAGAAGATCTCTGATCTCGGTGCACATATTCTCATCAGCTAGGAGAGAAGTGTCCAGTGTCCATGACCGAGGTCTAACATGCAGACGAGATGAAGAGCTACAGGAGATAGTGATGGCACAATGATCCGATGAAGCTGTAGGAGAGTGCATACAATCCGTTGTAATGGGCAATAACGGAGCAGAAGCGTAAAATCGATCCAGCCTGGCAGAAAGAGAGGAGGATGCAGATGAAGATCTCCAGGTATGTGAAATGGATGTCGGATGCAATCGTCGGAACACGTCATGTAAATCAAAATCAGACACTAATGATCGCAATTGCTCCACAAGACGTGAACGATGTTCAATCCTCGAAGGAGCGCGATCGAGCTCTGGTTGAAGTGTACAGTTAAAGTCTCCTCCAATGAGCACATGATCTGATGGTAATGCTGACTGAAGTGCAGTGCGGAGCGACGAAAATAACAACGTTAGATGTGTAGATGAACATGGAATATATATGTTGAAAACTAAATATCGTTGTCCATCTAGGACGAAAGTGAGTCGCTGCAATAAGTCTCGGCACAGGTTATGAACTTTAACAGAGGAGAGTGCTTGACGAAATCTATTATGTACACCAATCGCTAAACCTCCACGAAGAGAGAACCTATACGCGTGATGAAAGTGATAGTCCCATCTCCTCCAGCGATGGAAGGGTGAAGTGGATAGACAATTTGTCTCTTGCAAAAGTAGGAGATCTGCTTTGAGGTGGTGGACGTCTTCATACACTAAAGCATTCGCCAAAGGGGTACACATACCCCTACTATTCAGTGAGACTGTCTTGAACAGAATAGTCTGATGATGGTTGGAGGATGTTGTCGGCTGCGTTCTGTAACTTGGCGAGACGGCTACGGAACTTCTTTGCCCAGTAGGGACCACCCAGATCTCTGCCCGGAACGGTACGTAAATGAGAATGTATCGCCAACATTTGATTCATGGTGTCAGACAGACAGTGGGAGTAACCTTCCAAAAAATTGCGAGACAGCTTGTCTCTACGGGGACTTATTAGGAACGCATACACCTTCTCCCCAGACACAGGTGTCTGTGGAAGAGAGGATGCCTCTAGAATATGTAAAAAGTTTTCACAGGAGATCGGAATAATTGTTCCATCATCTGTATCAGATTCCATAGAGCCTTCAGACGTGAGCATCTGACTACTAGAACAATCACGTCCTGCCTTAAGGGTAGTTGTAATTCTAAACTTCTTATTCTGAGCGCGCGACGTTCTACGTCGCTTCGCCCGTCCACGACTTTGTGCTGTAACCGGAATTGGAACTTCCGGCAATTTAAACGGAACTGAAGAAACAACCTCAACGGTCGGTGTAGCAGTATGACGAGAATCGTCATCAACCATCTCTATAGGAGACTTTGGATTAACAATTGATGCCTCTTTTGACTGAAGAGATAAAGTGGGCGCCAATGCATCACCCGAGGTCGAGGGTTTACCCATAGACGTCGTCGGTTGACCAACGGCTGTCTCACTACTTCTGGTAGACGTCGGTTGACCAACGGCTGCCTCACTACTTCTGGTAGACGCAGGTCGACCAACGGCTGTCTCACTACTTCTGGTAGACGCCGGTTGACCAACGGCTGTCTCACTACTTCTGGTAGACGTCGGTTGACCAACGGCTGCCTCACTACTTCTGGTAGACTTAGGTTGACCAACGGCTGTCTCACTACTTCTGGTAGACGCCGGTTGACCAACGGCTGTCTCACTACTTCTGGTAGACGTCGGCTGACCAACGGCTGTCTCACTACTTTTTCTAGACGTCGGTTGACCAACTACTGTATCACTACTTTTTGAGGAAGTCTGCTGTTGCTGGTCTTTAGCACCAGAAGAGGATGCCGATTGGCGTGACAAAGAGGAAGAAGGTCGTGCTGTTGACTTGGAAAGAGTGTTCGCATTATGAGGGCATAGAGCGCGGGGATGTCCCGTGCCTTTACAATTCGGACAGACGGAGCCTACTGTGATGAATATCTCTCTAATGTGCGTGCAACAGCGTACACGTAAAGTGGGTGGAATACGCAGCAAGTGCTCCTCTGAAGGGAAGACCACACGAACATTGCGGCGAAACCCGAGTAGGTATCTATCTTCTGGCACCTCTGGAAACGAAGAGTAGGTAGTTACACCTCCAATGATCCGGCCATAAGGAAGAAGAGCGGCAATCAAGAGATCATCTGAAACCTCAGGTGGAACTGGTGAGAAGCTTACAACAACGGAACTCTGTGAAACAGGTTCGGCATGGATGTGACGATCACCAATTGAGATGCCCTTGGTCAGTACATGTAGGGAATGGGCAGGAGTAGAGAAGTAAACAACTACTTTGTAAGGCTTCCTGCCCACATGAGTTATATCTGATGCAGGAACAATCTCTCGAAGAGCAGCAGTATATGCAGTAAGTTTTGTATTTCTCAGGCTCGGAAACACAACACCATTCTCCATAGTTTGAAGGAATTTCAGCCCAGAAGGGGTATCTTCTTTAAGGACAACCTCAATGACTTCAGCATTATGCGTCATCTCATATTGTCCAGGAGAAAAAGAAGACTGGGAAGGTCCCGACTTAGATGCGGTTACGTCAGCATATGAGAGGGTAGTTGTACGTTGCTTTGGAGATGATTCCGGCATGGAGTGCGAAACATCCATGGCGTCATCATTAGCTTTCAGAGAAGACATCGTATCGCCGCTGGGAGACTTGGAAGAAGAGGCGATATCCGATGGTAAGGCAGCAACAGAAGCCTGCAAGGAGGAGTGGCTTATCGAGATTGACTCGTCATTGGTAGTAGTATTTAGAGAAACTGTTATCGGGAGATCATCATTTCCGGTAGCAAGGGTTAGGACGTCATTCTCCCCGGAAGCCGCCATTTGCAATGGCGAGGAAAAGCTTAGCCCTTAGCCAGTTTGGCCAAGGCAGAAAAATAAGGTAAACTAATCAAAATAAGCACTTACCAGCTCGGCAGGCATATAAAAAGAAACACGGAACCTTCACACACAACACACACACGAAATAGAACACTGACAACGAAGAAAAATAACACACCAACGAAAACTTGAGGAGCACAGATAAACACGACTAACCCACCGTGAGCAACTCAACGGGCTATATGCAGTCACCCGTCCCAAATTTAGCGCCACCGGTTCCAGGGAAATGGAAGAGCCAGCGCCGTAAGACGAACACATCATCCATGCCTCACAGGGATTGGAACCCGGATCCATCTCGGACGAAGAAGGATCTGAAGCCATTACTTAGACCACTGCTCCTTAGGGCGCGGAAGGATGATCCACCCTTCTGCCTTTATACAAGAGCTGCTTGCTCTCAGCAATCTCACAGAAAGGACTGAGTGTTAGCTGCTTGACAATTATGGGTTCTACTGTTTTGTTTCGACGGGGGTACAGCTTCACAACATTTTAATCAGAGTGTAAATAATGTGTGCACAACTTTTGTTATTGTCATGTTTCTAACCGAGAATTGCACGTAATTTGCTGTAATTACCATTTTGTTTCAAATAAAGTATTTTGAACTAAATATTCCTACGAGATGGGTCCGGGTTCGAATCCTGGTGAGACATGGATGTTGTGTTTGTCTTAGGGCACTTGCTGTCTCCCCTCCTTGGAACCAGTGACCCTAAATTAGGTACGAGAGACTGCGTATAGCCCATTGAGTTACTCACGCTGGTCGTTAAATCTCCAATAAAAAAAATTGTAACATGCTTTTGAATATTGGTTTTCGTGATAATATTGTGTTCTGGAATTTAAGTTTACTTGAAACTAGAGTAACTAGTACGTCTTTTGTAAAAAATGTACGTGCACATGGTATCACTTTATCCGTCCGCCTGTGGACACCATATCTCTGAAACTACACTGGCGGAAAGTGAAAAAGAACACCAAGAAGGAGACGTCTGATACCAACGAAATTTATACAGCATAATAACGGAATACAGGGGATAACGTGATCAAAACATTATGGCAAAATACAGCTGTATTTGCTGGTAAACTGAAAAATAACATTTCCATGTATCATGGTTAGTACGAGGTTGAACCGCCATGAATTGCGTCTCACTGTGCAATTCTGGCATGGAGTCTGTCGTACAGATGTTAGATGTACGTTTGGGGTATTGTGTGCCAAGCATCCTTAATCTAGACGCGTAAATCGGGGATGGTCGTGGCAGGCCATGGAGAACGGATAAGTCATTGTCCCATAAAATCCCACAGGTGCTCAATGGGGGACAAATCCGGTGAACGTGCAGGCCATGGAAATTGTCTCACAACCTGAAGTGCACGTTGCGTTGCACGTGCCGTGTGTGGGCGTGCGTTATCTTGCTGGAAAACACCACGATGGACCGACCTTACAAATAACACAACAACGGGCTGAATGATTTTGTTGATGTAGAAGGTGCTGTTTAACGTACCCGGTACAAACACTAGTTGTGTACGGGAGTGACAACTGATCGCTCCCCACACCAGGAGACCAGGTGGAGGCCCTGTGTGTCGCTGGCGGATGCAAGAAGGGTGGAGACGCTCATCTGTGCGTCTGCGAACACGCACACGGCCATCGGAGGCTCCCAAGCAGAATCTGCTTTCATCGCTGAACACGACAGATCGCCATTGTGTTCTCCAGTGCAGACGTTGGCGACACCACTGCAGCCGATCCTGACGGTGGGCTGGAGTCAGAGGTGCACATGCCAGAGGCACACGTGCACGTAATCCTTCATCCAGTAGACGGTTGCGGATTATTCGCACAGTCACCTCAGGTGCAACGGCAGCTCAGATTTGCGTCGCAGCGGATGTTCTGCTTGACAACGCCGCTCTTCTTATGCGTCGATCGATTCGATCATCAGTCCGTCTGTGACTCCCGGTTCCACGTCTTCTCGTGTGAGAATGTTCCTCGGACCATCTACGCCACCATCGTACCACCACCGATACTTCCTGTCCAATTCGCTCCGCAATACGACGATACGACCACCCGGCCTCGCGGAGTCCGACTAGACGACCTCGCTCAAAGTCCGATAACTGCTGAAATCGTACACGTCTTCTATGTCCAGGCATTGCAGATTCTTCAGGGTCTTCGCTCGTGTCCGTACGCCGACGACTGATTACATTCACTTCGCCGTACTCCTTAAATACCACTGACGATAATTTGCATATTATGCCGTGCTGTGGCGTAAGCGCTCACCGCTTGGTCCCGAAATTAACATCACTCCTACGTACACTCGACCCCATTGACATATGTAAATTTCATCATCGTCCGCCAATTCCTTCTTGGTGTTCTTTTTTCACTTTCCGCCAGTGTAGATTAGTCCGGTTTAAACTATTCATTTTCTATTGGGAAGCTTGAAATGTAAAAGGAAGATCCTTGCTTTCCAGTGTTTTTACATTTTATAACTTCGCCACTAGGGGACGTAAATGCCAATCCTATACACCGATAAGCCATTACATTATGGCCACCTAACTAATAAGCTGTAGGACCCTCTTTAGCCCGCAAAACAGCGGCCACTCGGCGAAGCATCGATTCGATGAGGTGGCGATAGGTATCCCGGGGTATCTGGTACCGTAATATCAACAGCAGGTCCTACAGTTCCCGTACACTTCGTGGTGGTTGTGTTTTTGTTACCACCCCAGACTAGAGAAAAGAGCGCGCCTGGAGACCAAACGGTGGCACGGGTAAAGTTCTCATGGCAGTATATATAGAACCGGAGGGCCGATTTTCGGTTAGTAGAGTGTTCGGAGTCAGAATGGCTGCTGATTTGTCGGAGTTTGATAAACGACAAATTGTGATGGCCCGGCGCCTCGGAACTACAATCTCGGAAACGGCGCGGCTCAGGGCAATGTGTCCCAGCATACAGTACATCACCGCCCTCTGCGCATGTGCCAGCGTAACCGAAGACTCAGTCTGGTTGGTCCCCATGCTCGCCGCACGTCATCGCCAACAACTCATGAAATGGACCCAAGATCATTGAGATTGAACCGTGGATGATTGCAAAAACGTGGGCTGGTATGAAGAATCAAGATTCCCTGTACATCAGGTAGACGCACGAGCGCGGATGCGCCGAAAACCAACGGAGGCTATGGCACCTGGATGCACTGTTGGGCCGAAACAGGCCCGCTGCGGAGGTGTTATGCTGTGGGCGATGTTTTCTTGGGACACTTTAGGCTCCATTATCCCAATAGCACAATCCTGGACGGCTGTCAGGTATCTGAACATCGTTGCGAACCAAGTTCACCCATTCATGGCATTCCCTGCTGGTGATGGCCACTACCGCCATGCCACACTGCCAGAATCGTCAAGGAGTGATTCGAGGAACATGCTGGTGACTTTCGGTTAATCTCCAAATTCACCTGACATGAACCCAATCGAACATTTGTAGTTCCACTTGGAAAAGCGGGTTCGCGCTAAATTACAACCTCTACGAAATGTACGGGAACTGGAGAACCTGCTGTTGACATTATGGTACCAGACACCCCAGGATACCTATCGACACTTCCATCGAATTGATGCTTTGCCGATTGGCCGCTGTTTTGCGTGCTAAATGGGGTCCAACAGTTTATTGGGTAGGCAACCATAATATAATGGCTCATCGGTATTTACGCCCTCTAGTGGCGAAGTTCTGAAATGTAAAAACACTGTAAACCAAGGATTATCGTTTTTACATTTCAAGATTTTTTATTTTTTTTTTTTTGATTGGAGGTTTAACGACCACCGTGAGCAACTCAATGGGCTATAAGCAGTCGCCCGTCCCTAATTTAGGGTCACTGGTTCCAGGGAAGGGAGAGAGTTAGTGCCGTAAGACAAACACAACATCCATGCCTGACCGGGATTCGAACCCGGACCCCTTACGGACGAATGATCAGAGGGCAACGCCTTAGACCACTGCGCCACCGGGGCGGCATTTTCAAGATTCCCAATACAAAACGGAAAGTTCAAACCCGACTAATAGTTTTAGAGACATAGTGTCCACATATCTCGTTTCCTGTTGCACCATGTGGACGGCTGGGTACGTGGGCGTCGTTTACCTGATGAAATGTTTGCACCAGCCCACACAGCACAGAATATTTCGTATATGTTACAAGAATGTAGCCCTGAAACATTGAGACTTTTCAGATACGTTGCGCAATATAACAGTAATGTTTCAGAAACCTCACGGTTACGTCAAAATGTCCTCAAACGTTATATAACTTTGAAACATAACCAATACGTTACAGTGAAAGGTCTTTGTAACTGCAACATACCAACTTCACGTTACTGCTACGTATTTGAAAGATATTTGTAACTGCAACATACCAACTTCACGTTACTGCTACGTATTTGAAAGGTCTTTGTAACTGCAACATACCAACTTCACGTTACTGCTACGTATTTGAAAGATATTTGTAACTGCAACATACCAACTTCACGTTACTGCTACGTATTTGAAAGATATTTGTAACTTCGTTACATTACTGTTACCTATTTGAAAGATATTTGTGACATAATCATATTATTACTGTTACGTATTTCTTCGTTAAACATTATAGTTTTAATCACAATAAAAAACATTGCACTCGACAGCAGTTTCAAAAGCAACAACAATCGTATTACGAGTTGTTTACGTTTTCACAGGTTCAACGCAGTCAGCTGTCCATTTCGGAACACTGGCGGCGTTTATATATTGATAACAAAACATAACAAGAAAGATGACACCGAATTTTCGGGTGTAATAAGCACGTCTTTTGAATCCGTTCTGACGCAAATTAAATTTATCAAAGCTATTCAAAGTCAATGGAACCGGTATGGAAAACAATAGTATCTGACGGAAGAAAGAAGTTTTCCAATCGGGTCTTTAATCCCTCAGATATTGGTGTAAACGAAATCTTGAGCTTACGAACTCTTAGAAACAGAGTTATCTACAAAAATAAGATGTGACTTTACGTCCCCTGGTGGGGAAAACCATGCATTATTTTAGGAAGAAAGTATTCTCAAAAGGTTTATCCCTATGAGCGGTATCGGTCCAAGGAAAAAAAAATTTAGTCGAGTTTTCAGGAGCCCAGATTTTGCTACAAATACATCAGAAGCAGAAATGAACACTTATGACCCATGGTGGCCAAACCATTCTTTACAAAACATTAGAAATTATGTGAAAAATATTTTCCATCAGGTCTTGTATGCGGTACAGGAAGAATTTTTCAAATCGGAGTTTTAGGAGCAGAAAACGCAATTTACCTTTATGCGCCCTAGCGGAAATTCTTAAATGATTTACGTAAAATTTTTGAATTTATAGGGGAAACATTTCGCATCGGAAACACTATCCAACAACGAAGGAATTTTTCAAATTGGACTTTTAGAAGTAGAGATATTGACAAAAATAAGGTATACATCTACGCCCCCTGGCGTATAAACCATGCATTATTTCAAGAAGAAAAGTGTTCCTAAAAGGTTTGTCGACATGAGTAGTATCGGTCAACAAACGACTTTTTTTCAATCGAGATTTTAGAAGCTCATATTTTGCTGCAAATACATCAGAAGTGGAAATTAAGACTTACGCCACCTGGTGGCCATAACATTTTTTTACAAAAATTAGAAATTATGTGCGAAGGATTTCCCATCAGGAGCTGTATCCGGTGCAGAAAGAATTTTTCAAATTGGAGGTTTAGACGCAGAGAAATAGTGGGAAACGCAATTTACCTTTACGCCCCCTAGCGGAAAGTCTATGAATTACTTAAAAATTTTGAAATTATATGAAGCACATGTCATACTGCAAACACTCTCCAACAAAAAAGGAATTTTTCAAATCGAAACCCTAGAAGTAGAGATATTGACAAAAATAAGATATACGTCTACGCCCCCTGGCGTAGAAACCATGCATTATTTTAAGAAGAAAATGTTCCTAAAAGGTTTGTCGACATGAGTAGTATCGGTCTACAAACGACGTTTTGTTTTAATCGAGAATTTAGAAGCTCATATTTTGCTGCAAATACATCAGAAGCGAAAATTAAGGTTTACGCATCCTGGTGGCCAAACCATTTTTTTACAAAAATTAGAAATTATATGCAAACGATTTCCCATCAGGAGCTGTATCCGGTGCAGAATTTTTTTTCAAATCGGAGATTTGGAAGCAGAGATATAGTGCGAAACGCAATTTACCTTTACGCCCCCTAGCGGAAAGTCTATGAATTACTTGAAAATTTTGAAATTATATAGAAAACATGTCACACGGAAAACACTATCCAAAAAAGAAGGAATTTTTCAAATTGGACTCCTAGAAGTAGAGATATTGACAAAAATAAGATATATATCTACGCCCTCTGGCGGAGAAACTGTGAGATATTTTAGGAAGAAAATATTCCGAAAAGGTTTATCGATGTGAATGGCATCAGTCCACGAAAGAATTTTTTCAATCGATATTTTAGAAGCTCAGATTTCAATGCAAATACATCAGAAGCAAAGAATTAACTCTTATGCCCCCTGGTGGCCAAAGTATTCTTTACCAAAAATTCGAAATTATATGCAAAAGATTTTCCATCAGGAGATGTGTCCGCTGAAATAAAGATTTTTCAAATCGGAGTTTTAGGAGAAGAGTTATCAGAAAAAATATAATTTACTCTTACGTCCTCTAGCGGAAAATCTATGCGTAATTTGAAAATGAAACTATATCTAAAACACTCTTCGACATAAATGGAATCGAAAGATAAAAGAATTTTTTCAAGCGGATGCTTAAAAGCAAATATGTGGATTAAAACGTAAGTTTGAATTCGACATCATCTGCATTTACGCCCCCGAGCGGCAAAATTGTGCATCGTAAAAAAAAACGAAATAAAGGATCATCATTCGCATATTTCAAGCTTCCGAATGCAAAAGAATTTTTCAAATCGGACTAATAGTTGCAGAGATACCGTGGGTACAGGCGGACGGACGGACGGACGGACGGACAAACTGATAACAGAAGCACGATCTTTTTTTACAAAAGACGTGCTAAAAATTGGTCCCAAATGACGGTGTCGAATTTCTATTATACATGTAGAATAGATTATATTTCAGCGAAAAAAAAAAAAAATCAAATTCGTCATTTCTCTAAATACCTACCAATATGAAATTTCTCACCTTCAAGTAAAAAAAAAAACCTGCTAGTATAGTATACTAATAAAACAACACAGCCATCTACTTAGATTTTATAAAATGCTTTTTAGAATTTAAGAATTATAATAATCAAAATAATTACTTACTTTCAGATGATCATGAATCCCAAAAAAAAAGGATGAAATATTAAGGTGGACGTCAAGTAATTTTGCTTCCTATCCTCCCAATGGAAAAATTTCTGTACACATTTTCTTCACAATTAATGCTTTCCCAAGGATGAAACTTTGAACATCGATTAAAATATCTTCATATTATAACTTGGAATACTTAATATTTTCTAAAACATAACAATAATTATATGAAAAATCAATAACTTTTCCTTTGGTGGTGTTGAGATCAGAAAAAAGATGGCGCGATCTGTTCTTTGCTGTTTTTTTTTTTTTATTAGAGGTTTAACGACCACCGTGAGTAACTCAATGGGCTATAAGCAGTCGCCCGTCCCTAATTTAGGGTCACTGGTTCCACGGAAGGGAGAGAGCCAGTGCCGTAAGACACACACAACATCCATGCCTCACCGGGATTCGAACCCGGACCCCTTTCGGACGAATGATCAGAGGCCATCGCTTGACCTCTTCTTTGATGACGCCAGTAGACAAACAAATGTCGGATTGCATAATTAAGATTATGTTTTAGAAAATATTAAGTTTTCCAAGTTACAATATGAAGTTATTTTAATCGATGTTCAAATTTTCATCCTTGGGAACGCATTAATTGTGAAGAAAATGTGTACAGAAGTTTTTCCATTGGAAGTATAGGAAGCAAAATTACTTGACGTCCATCTTAAATCAAATAACTAGCTAAGTCGAGTACGACAGTATCACCAAGGAATATCCCAGTAGCACGTGGAAATACGACTACGAGAGTGCTTCAGTGAAATGGCATAAATGCGTATGCGCATCCACGCCGTTGCCAAACCAAAAATCCTAAATAGGGCCGGAATGTAGCATCAAGGGAGCAATTATGTACAATGAAAACTATAAAACAGTAGCATCGGTGAATTCTATTTTTAACGTAACCGTAATTGCACAAAGAGTTAAGTTCCAAAATAGATGTTGCTAAAACGTAATTCTAAGATATCAATGAAAGTGTAACGAAAATGAGAGATTGTAAAATTTTTGATACAAAACCGAAACGTTTAGGACTGTATGGGAGGATGCACCGCGGGGGTAAAAACAAGCAGGTGAAGGAAGTGTAATGCTTTGGGCAATGTTTTGCTGGGAAACCCTGCGTCCAGTCATTCATGTGCAGGTAACTATGACGTCTACCACCTACCTAAACAGACCCTGTACCTCCTTTTATAGCAACAGTTTTTTCCTTTAGTGTTGCATTCTTTCAGCAGAATAATACATCTTTCCATATTGCTTGAACTGTTCGACAATAGTTCGCGGAACACGAGGAGGCTTCTAGGTATTCCCTTACTCCAGATTCCCTAGACATCATTCGAGCACCTGTGGTATGTGTTGGAATAGCAAATCCAATCTGCGACAGCTCAACCACGTAACTTACAAGAGTTAAAGAATCTGTTGGTAACGTGTTGGTAACAGATACCACAAAACGCCTTCAGAAATTCTGTATCCTCAATGCCTCACCGGGTAAGAACTACACTATCTACCAACAAGTAATTGGACACCCCTGCAATCGACGATATCTGCGGTCTTCATACACGTCACGGCCGCCGCCGTTAAATATCGTGTGGAAAACAACAACGCAACCAGTCGCATGCAAGATGCCACGCGGTTCGGAGCTCTCTGATTTCGAGAAAGGTGTAATCGTCGGGTATCACAGAAATGGCCGATCCATACGTGACATATCCAGCGAGTTGAAGTATTCAAAATCGACAGTGGCCTACGTGATTGGCAAGTGGAAGATGAGAGGTGACTGTCGGAATGTGCCCTGACCCGGCAGACCCACAAAACTGGGAGTTAGAGACCGACGGGTGCTGGCCAGAGAAATTCGGAAGAACCGCATTAAATCGATGGGCCACATCCGCGAGGAGTTTCAACAGGCATCCGGGAGTGTTCTTTTGATGAATACCATCCGTAAGGAAGCCCATCTGCTCGGTTATCATGGACGTGATGCCGCCCAGAAGCCTTTGATCACCAAGTCCAATAGCGCTACTCGGCTAACGTGGTGCAAAGAACGTTGACAGTGGACCGTTGAACAGTGGAAACAGGTTCTCTGGAGCGACGAATCAAGGTTCACCATCTACCGTTAGGATGGCAGGGTCTGGGTTTGGCGTCTGCCTGGAGAACGCCTTCTACCGGAATGTATTGTTCCAACTGTGAAGTTCGGCGGCTGTGGATTTATGCTATGGGGGTGTTTCTCCTGATATGGCACGGGACCCTTGGTCGCCATTCCTGGTAGACTCAACGCCGAGACCTACTGCACCATTTTGGATGACCATGGGCTTCCTACGTTGTTGCAGTTTCACGGGGTGGACCCATGTTTCTTTCAGGATGACAGTGCCACGAGTTCCACCATGGCTTGGTATGGTGACAATGGGGTTAATAGAATGGACTGGCCTGCGCAGAGTCCGGACCTTAATCCTATCGAGCACCTCTGGGACGAGTTGGAGAGTCGACTTAAGGGTGCCCCCAGCGTCCGAAATCGTTGAAGGAACTGACCTGTCTTCTCCAAGCCGAGTGGAAGAAAATACCGCTAGCCGTCGTACAACTCCTGGTTGAGAGTATGCCCCGGAAGGTCGCAGCTGTAATTGCCGCTCGTGGAGGCTCCACCTGCTATTCAAGGTGAATAAACTTCGTTTTCCTTTGCTATCACAGGTGTCCAATTACTTGTTGGTAGATAGTGTATTTTAACTGTCCGTGGGGGACTAACATCATATTAGGCAGGTATTCATAATGTTCTGGCTCTTCGGTGGATAACGACCTCTCTCGCATTGCGCAATCTCGCTCTATATCCCACCACCAAAGAGTTAAGAATACTACTTCTAGAGATGTCCTGAGTCTCCTAAAAGTGAAGCTACGAGCTGAGGGAATTTGAAGTTGTTTACATAATACCAATGTAGTTTCAGCTGTGTGTATTTTGGAATTGCGTGACCTTCCGTTGCAGAAATAGTGTTAATAACCGGGATACTTCATACACGGCCGAAGTTCTCCATTTTAACGTTATGTTTTGTTTTGAATTCGCAGTAACGTTCATGCATTTCAGTTTAAAATAAAAATGGGAAGGGGCCACAAAATAATTAAGAATTTTATAAATCCAGCATTTTCTCACACATCGGTAGCAAGTTACGATGCAAAATTTAAAAACATTGGCGACGAAAGAATAAGATTCGACCAACGCAAAATGCATTGCATTAGCCTTGAAAACCACCCGCTTGAAAACTAGGCTTCACGCAAAGTGGCACTTCTCCATTGACAAGGGCATGTCTTATTCTAACCTCTTTGCCTACGCCACGGGCTCAACGGTTTTAATTATTCATAATTTGTCAAGACAGTAGTTGTAACAGCATAACCTGAAATGGGTGGCAGCAGGGGTTTTTTTTCAAGCATGTTAGTAATGATTGATAAACACTGCAAGAAGAACTGAAGAATGTACGAGTTCGAAGATACATCTTTCAAGACCTAACCTTGGCGCTTTCGCAAAGAATGCCATTTCTTATCAAACGGAGAACTGTCATGGGCCACGTTAAGACCAATACACTTATTACCTCAAATCGTTTATTCAACGACTTGAGTTTAGTGATTCTGCTAGCTCCCGTATAATTGGAGGTGACTATTTATTAATACATTAATGTCTGCCGAAATACAAAGAATATCACCGAGACTTCCATAAAAAATTTGAAAACGCAAAATGATACCACGAGCACGAGGAGTCTTGCTGTACAACCACGATGCTTTTTAGGTTTTGAGACTGCAACTGCAATCCACATATTTGCTGGTTTACTCCATGAGCTAATGCAGCAAATATACAAAATATTGACAAAAGTCACCGGACACCCTTCAAAAGCAAATGAACGGATCCGCTGTGTTGTTAAGATGCGCAGTACAGCTGCGAACGGCATAACAACAAGCCTGCGGATGACCGCGATCATATAGCACTGTGAGGTTGGGGGAAAATGTCGCGGTGGGGGGGGGAGAACTGACTTTGAGAAAGTAAAGTTTGTTGGGTGTTTATATTAGTGAGTTGTCCATAAGAGAAATCAAGAGGCATATAAAATTACCCAAGTCAACTGTTTTGGATGTACTGAATGAGTGGAAAACACATGGCATGCCTGAAATAGCAAAACGTGCCGGCAGACCAAACGAAAATCTGTGATAGAGGACGTCGAAGCCTCAGGAGAGTCGTTACAGCTAATCGACGGAGTACTGCACAAGACCTCAGTGTACAGGTGAGTAAAAATGCTGGAACCTCGGTATGTACACGTACCATTCGCAGAGAACTTCATTCCATGGGTTACCGTGGTCATACGACTGCTCATAAGCCTTTCATCACCACTAGGAATGCTGCTTGTCGTTTAGCATGGTATAAAGAACATTTATCGTGGACCGTAGATCATAGAAACGGGTCATATGGACTCATGAATCTAGATACATGATCGATCAGTCTGATGGCCATTTGTGGGAATGGCGGTAGCCGGGAGAACGCTATTTACCACAGTGTACTGTTCCTAGGTCAAGTTTGGAGCTGGTAGTGTACCAGTGTAGGGATGTTTTTCGTGCTATGGTCCCGGCGCATTGGTCATCGTGGACAAACCTGTTAACTAGAACGTTTACCTAGATATTTTGGACAAATATGCCCTACCAACTCTGTGGCAATACTATGGAACAGAGCCTTGTTGGTACCAGCAGCAGGATAATGCACCGAGCCATAAAGCAAGGTTTCAAAATCGCTTTATTCTAATTTATCATAAGAAAACATAAGAGGGAGACGTACAGTATTGGGCATCTCACTGGGAAATAATACAAAACTGTTAAAAAACATGATGGTATATACACTGCAATGACAATGGGGATGAATAACAAATGCTGCAAGCAAAGCTTATTGAATAAAAAATTGCAGAAGTGACAAAGAGAAACACATCGTGTCACATGACATTGGCTGGGCATGATTTACAGGATAACACAGGCGAAACAATAGTACACAATTAGAAAAAGAACAGCACAAACACCGCCGTGAAGGTAAAACATTACATACATGAGATAAAAACACAGCGTGCACAATTGTGCAAGTTATTTAACGAGGGCACCAAAGCAACATAATACAGGCGGGGTGAAAGTAAGTAATGTACACGAGTAAGCATGAAAAAACACTGAGATGGCATTAGCATTCACAATTCAACGGTAGTGTGGATTGCACGAGTCGTAGAGTGGAGGAGGGCCACCAGGGTGCCAAGGAACTCAGCAAAGGAGGTGTAGAATGTCCTAGGGTTCTGATAGGTGTAGCAGTCCAGAATCAATCGCAAACCATGGAGCGGCCGGCGCCCAGGTAGCATAGAAGGTGGCTTCTCGACGACTGGAAGAAGCCGACTGGTACTCCAGGCGGAGTCGAGAAAGCAATCGATCTTGAAAATGGCACAAAAGTGCTGCGCTGGCCTGGTGTAAAGAGACCGGCGAGGAAATGCTGCGGAGTTGTTGAAGGTATACGTAAATAGCGTGTTTAACCAGCACGAAAAGATAGGCACATACTGAAGGAAGAGTTGTAGGTGGATGAGCCCGCAGAAGAAGATGTCTGTAGGCAGTGAACGGAAGATCTTGAGAACAAGAGCGACTGGCAATCCGGAAAGCCTGGTGGAGGAGAGGCATCAGGATGGGACAGTAAAGGTAGACGTGAGAAACGTCTGCCTCCTGTGCGCAGAAAGAGCAGAGAGGGGAGGAGAGAAGAGACATGCGAAAGAGAAAATACGGAACAGGGAGGCGATTATGCAAAAAGAGCCAGTGGGTATTAATTTCAAGAGGGGCAGATAAGGGTGAGCGGGCAGCTGCCCAGACAAGAGGAAGAGAAGCAGGGGGAACCTCCAGAATAGAAAGCGGTGAAGGGGTGGCAAGGTGCACTAGAAAACGATAAAGAGATTTAGAGGAGAGAGAGGAGAGAGGAAGAACCGAGTTTGTGAGTCGGAGGGAAAACGGCAGCGGAAGAGGGGCAGAAAAGACAGAGACGAGACCGGTTGGGGAGACAAGATCAGGGAAAAGCGAAAGAAGTGCAGTTAGCAGAGAGTCATAGACCAAATGGGCGGATGGGGACGAGAGAATAGCAGGGGGAGGCCAGAGAGAGGGCGCCAGGATAGATCCGAGTTAGTGAGGTCTTGTACAGTTACTACACCTGCTCGGAGCCAAGAGGGGAATGAAAAACAGGGGAGATGGGGGGATGAACAAGGGAGTTGAAGAAGAGGGGTTCAGAAAGAAGCTCTAGAGTTGAAGAGGGAGGGGAGCGAATGAGGGGGAGAGAGCGAAGGTGAATGAGGGCTTCAGAATATTCAGGTGGGAGTTTGGAGGGGGGAAAGGACAGCAATCCATGAGAACTAAAGAAAGAAAGGAAAAATGTGGGTTACGCAAGGAGGCAAGAACGTCACGTACCTGAACTGCGGAAGCCACTGGAGCCGTGAAAAGGTGAATGAAGTTGATCACTCGGCTTGCTTTGTAGCACAGCGGGACATCAGGTAGGCCAGCACCACCATAGGAGGGAGGAGCACAGAGCTTGTGGACGTTAATCCAGTGATGACCCGCCCACATTACTCGAGTAAGGCAGCGTGTAACCTCCTGGAGACAGAAAAGCGGGGTCGTAGATGCAATCCAAGAATGCTTGCAGATGGACAGAAGGTATGTCCTGGTGAGATTTGCACGCTGGTAGTAGGACGTACAGAACTGCGCACGACACCAGAATGCAGCTGTGCGGAGGAGGCGAGGATGGAGTTCCGAGCGAGTTGCACTGGATGTAGCTTGTGGTGCGCCTAAGTGCACACCCAGGAAGCGTTGGGTAGTGGATGACCATGTGGCCCCCATGGAGCATCCAAGCGATTGGACCACGACCCGCACCACAATCCAGTGCTCTTAGACGTATTCAGTTCAGCTGCAGAACATGAAGCATATGCGGAGAACAAACGACGAAGCAGTTGGAACTGTGAGTCGCTACGAATGCAGACGGTGATGTCATCTGCATAAGCAGAGTAAATGACTGAGTGATGCCGTGAGCTGGCAACTGGTGGTGGAAGTTGTGCTAGAAGAGATGTTTGCAAAGAGCGTAGAAAAGGCTCGACGGCAATCGCAAACAGTTGACCAGAAAGCGGGCAGCCCTGACGAACTCCCCGCTTGAAGGGAACATGTGCTGTGAGAAAAGATGCCGTCTTGACATGGAAAACGGCATCCCGGATAGATTGAGAGAAGAACGGAGACAAATTGTGGAGGAAAGCCAAAGTGTAGCAGGGTTTGTGTTAAATAGGCGTGTGAGATATTATCGAAAGCGGAACGGAGGTCTAAGGAAAGGAGAGCAAGAGGTTCAGAATGAGTCTTGGCAAGATGAATGAGATCGCGAAGAAGTTGAACATTGGAGGAAAGTGAACGGCCAGGAACAGTATAGGTTTGAGAGTCAGCAAGGATGTGAGGGAGGATAGAGTTTAGTCGACGGGAAAGAAGCTTAGTATAGAGTTTATAATCTTGATTGAGAAGAGAAATGGGGCGCCAATTTCCCAAGTCAAGAGGGTCACCCTTCTTGGGAAATAGGACCACATGTGCGTCCGTGAAACTCCTCGGGCAGGGGGAGCAGTTAAATGCAGCAGAAAAAGCGGAGAGGAGAAAAGGCAACAAAAGAGGCAAGAACGCACGGTAAAAAGGAAAGAGAGGCCGTCCGGACCCGGAGCGGCATGGGGGTTAAGGGAAGAGAAGGTGTCGGACACCTCCGTGGATGTGGGTGCAAGAGACAGGGTGGGAGCAAGATGAGACGGAACTTGAGGTAGGTTATTGAGAAGATGGGGGAGAGCAGAGGGAGAAGGGGAGGAGTTTCACTGAACTTGGTGGTATAGAACTGACGAACGTGAGAGCAAATCGCTGCCGAATCGGATGTGATTTCGCCAGAGGGGAGGCGAAGATGACGAAGCGAGGTAGAAGACTTACGTGCAGATTCCATTGATGTTAGAAAATCATAGGTGCATTCCTCCGGATTGAGATGTTTAATGCGCAGACGTAAAAGTGCTTGCTGCGCAAGAGGTTTCAGCAAAGCCTGGAGCTCCGCCTGATATGCTGGAAAAAGCGGATCTGATAACCCAATCAGTGTGAGCATCTGCCTGGCGTGATCGAGGCGCATCTGACTAGAAGTCTTCATGGTGAAGGAAAGTTGCTTGATATGTAAGAGGAGCTGATGCTTGACACGAAGCCAATACGTCAAGGTACAGGGTGCGGAATGCAACCCTGCGCGACGAGCAGCGAGAAAAGAACGGACAGAGGCACAAAATTCAGGATCAGTGAGGAGATTGGAGTCAAATGTCCACGGACGAACAGTCCGAGGGAGTGACGCCGCAACAAACACTGTGAGGGTGACCGTGCAGTGGTCTGAGGAAGCAGTAGGTTGATGTTGCAACTCAGTAATAGACGCAAGAAGCGGTGTGGAAACGTAAACCCGATCCAAGCGTGCAGTTGATGGAAGCTGACTCCCAGACGAGCGCCACGTGTGTGAGGTCTCTTGTGGATGAAGGCGCCTATAAGCATCGGTGAAGGAGAAATCAGCAACAAGGTCATGGAGTAGTGCTACGAGATCCGTCCGACGCTCTCGTGACGAAGGAGAGCGATCCAGAGCCGGGTCAAGGGTGCAATTGAAGTCTCCACCCAAGAGCACACGATCCGAAGGTGAGACTTTCGAGAGAGCTTTACGGAGTTTGGTGAACAAGATGGATAAATGAATAGAGGTGCATGGAATATACACATTAAAGATGTGAAATCGAGCTCCGCCAACTGTGAAGGAGACTTGCTGGAGTAAATCTCGGCATAAGTTCTGCACTGAGAGTGCAGTGAGGGTGGATCGGAAATGTTGATGTATTCCGATAGCAAGTCCACCATGAGATGAGTAGCGGAAAGCATGATGGAACACATAATCGCTAGCACGCCAGCGAGTAAACAGAGTGGAGGAATGGCAGTTTGTTTCTTGTAGTAGTAACAGATCGGCCCCGAGGGGCGAGAGGTCTTCCATAACAAGAGCATTCGCTAGGGGGCTAGCGAACCCTCTGCAATTAAGGGTCGTGACCTTGAATGGACTGGTCAGTCGTTGGTTGGAGGAGTCGCGGAGCAACTTTCAGGAGTTGTTGTAATCGGTTTACGCAGCCAAGGGTCCATGAGTGGTGCAGGGGGTCATGAACAAACCCACGAAGGTACTTAGCAATGCATCCGGCTTGCAGGAGCAGCGCGGGAAGAATGTCTTCGCGCTCTCGGAGGTAGTCATACGTCGACTCCAGGTTCGTGGCGTGGGTGCAAAACTGATAGTAATCTCCAAGATTGAGAGGTTCTGAAGGAGCACCACATTTGGAGAGAACACTTGAAAAGACCTCAAACGAAGGTGGAGACCCATCATCATCAGTGTCCCTTTCAATTTCTGTTGGCGCAGGAGAGGGAGAGATATCTCCTGAAGATTTGGTAGTACGGAACTGTTGCCCATCCGCAGAGGAAGATTTCTTCTTCTTCCTCTTACGTCGGGTACCTGTACGAGTGCCAGAAATTCGTTTTCCAGGGAGCGACGATGCTCGGGAAGCTGACGCAGAGTCAGAGGAGTTATCGGCACCGCCGTCACACTCGGAGAAACCAACAGTGAAGACTGGTGGGAAACCAGCGGCGAAGTCTCCCGATGTTGCCACGGGATGAGGAGTAATAGGTGAGGTGAGCACTGGAAATTGAAGGTGGGAGGTGAGATCAGCATCAAAAGACGCTCGTGGACGAGAGGCTGTAGATATACTTTTTGTGTAACTCGGCCCTGGGGCAGTTGGCACATTTGAAGACGGTGCAGGTCGAGAGCGAGATGTAGCAGGAGGCTGCTTAGAGGCGGTAGGCACTGTAGAAGCCGTGGGAGCTGGATACTGGTTGTTGGGGCATCGAGCACGCTGATGCCCAAGTTCTTTGCAATTAGCACAGTGTTCTGATGTTAGCATGTCAATTCTGTAGGAGAGCTGCCCACATCGGACGTTTAGGATCCGTGGGAACTTACGGAGATGCTCCTCTGATGGAAAGATGAGTCGAACACTCCGGCGAAAACTACGAACATTCTTATTTGCAGGATCCTTGGGCGCAGCTGAATGTGTGATAACAGGACCAACAATCTTACCACACTTACTAAGTGCAGTACATATCATCGCATCCGAGATTTCGGGGGGCACCGGATGCAAGGAGACCTGAACAGGGCGCCTGGAAATCGGTTCAGCTTCCAGGTGGTGGTCTCCCAGGTCAAGACCAAAGTTTAGAAGCGTGTCTGCATGCTCTTTGGATGTGAAATAAACAATCACCGTCCGCGGCCGGCGGGTGAGGTGAGTAATGGCTCCGGCTGGAAGAAAAGCAAGGAGCGTATCACAATAGACTTTCAGCGGTGTATTCGGAAGAGCATCTAGGCACACTCCCAACTCGCGGGTGGAGTGAAGTTCCTGCGCAGCGGGTGAGAAGTGCGGAACGTCCAATTGAAGTGAGTCACCATGTATCTGGACATGGGCATCTGCAAGGGGAAGGCGAGTCGATTGCGTCGGTAGGGACGCACCTGAGGTAACGCTAGAATAAGAGCGGGAAGGCAATCCTCCATTGGAAGGCAGAGGTGCAGCGCTGGATGAAGGAGCTGACACAACGCTGGGCAAGGCTACCGAGGGCAGAGAAGCAACGCCCTCAGAGATATCCATTACGTCATCGGTAGCATCAGGAACGAACGTCATAGCCTCACCACCAGGAGGGGTGGTGGAGTCAGAGAGTTGAAGCGTAGAAGAAGAAGAGCAATAGGCATCAGGAGGAGGACGATATTCCCTATCATCAAGGACGGACGCTGATTGGTTTGCTCCGTCAGAGATAAGGATCGACGTAGTAGGAGAAGCTGTGACGAGAGCGGGAATTCTGCTCTTATCAGCAGTCGCCATCGCCGATGGCGAGGCCTAACTTAGTAAAAAACGACCAACTGGTCGAGAAAATAAAGTGCTGATAGCTAATTGAAAATAGTACTCACCGACTCGGGAGATGTCTTAAATGAAAGATACAACCTTCGTCTTGAAGGCACGCACAAAAGTTAAACGACAGAGCACACAAAACACACTCAGTAGACGGCGAAACACGGAGCTCAAAACAGACACGACTTACGTCCCATAAAGCAAGGACTGTTACGGCGTTGTTTGACGATAATTGCATATCGTGTGCGGACTGACCAGCACAGAGCCCTGATCTTAATCCCATATGGGATGAATTAGAGCGCCATATAAGAAGTTAGGAACCAAGGTCTACTACTAAATAAGAGTTAGCCGCAGCATTATGTACTAAATGGAAGCGCATACCTCTCGATGTGTTCCAAACCCTTGTCGAAAGCATGTCTCGAAGAGTCACTGCACTAATGTGTGTCAATAAATACTATCTTGTGGTTCTCTTCTAGGTGTCCGGTGACTTTTATCAATATAGTGTGCTGTATTTCAGGTTGATGTCGTGCCGTGTGTGTAGATAGGCGGATCAGTAAATAAATTCCGATGACATTTGGCTATGGATTAGGGATGTATAAATCGGTCTCTCCCAACGTCATAACACTCTTCCGACTAGAGAGCGTTGTTTGGCACATGAGTCTCAATAAAAATCTGGAGAACAGATTAATTTCTTAAGTTGTGGTTTTCGACAGGTTACAATACTTCTTGTAAAATTTCTATTCAAAATGTCACATTTATTGTGATTATTCCTTTCGATAGACACAATATGATGGTAGATTAAATAAAGTGTCCATTCTGTGAATATTTTTTCTGGGACATTCCGCTATGCCATTTAGCAATTTAAACTTTTCCAGTTGCTAAATCATTGAAATTTTTAAGAGCTTTTGTCACAAAGAAATGAATACCTCTTGTCTAGTTAACCCTGATTTTGAAACTACCAGCGTCGCACCTTCTTTGTAGTCTGTCGCTATATTCACTGCATGAGCGGATTCAAGTCAACAATTAAGGTGCTCGTTAAAAACTCTGTGAATCCTGTTTCCTGATTCAGAAAACTCCACACCTTGCTATTCCTTCTTGTTGAACAGATGGTCACCGTAAAGAATCCGGTAAATTCCCGTGAAATGTTGTTGTCTTAGAGCTTAAACGTAGGAAACGTGACTTGCTTATATAAATATCATGGGGAAAAGCTGTGATATCTTCGTATGTCTTCGAGCAAGGTCCCCTGAATCTCGTTTATAGGACGTGAGGAAACTTTGATATTCTGTTCCGGCATTGAAGAAAAAATACAAACCAAGATGTCTTGATTTTCCCACATTTTAAGGAAACAGAAAGAAAATCGGGGAGCATTTTTAAGCACAATGGTTGGAATAAAATAAGTCCGTATATACTCACAGAAGCCACGGAAAAGGGACAAATCCCTCAACTAAACACGTTGCTTCTATAAGACTTTAGCTATAAGTAAAGGAACAAGAGCACCAATAAACGGGCATAGTTACCATAACTAAACATTTTTAATGTTTTACTGGAAGCAATCCTATGCTATCAATTTTGAAAATTTAAAGGGATTTTTTCGAATAAAAGAGTTTCAAGCACATACCCTTTCGGATGGTCTGTGAACCACAGTAATGAATCATATAAATCAAGTGTGGCATGTCTAATATTTAAACGAACAGGTTTTTATCCACCAAAATATACTCAATTCTCGTTTCATTTGTTCTCACTTTAATAGGCTGGGAAAAGCTGGTACCATAAGTAATAATAGTTTCTGCTATTGTCAAAATTGCAATGCACAAACAAACTTTCCTTTAGTGGCGTATCTTGGGTCCGAGACCTGAGCTATCTCATCCCCCCTCCCCTCCCCAGCACTGTTTTTTTTTAAACTGCGAAGTTTAATTTTTAATTGTTAAAGTAATAGAAGTAACTTTTTTTTTCTAAATTTTAGGTACACGCTATTCCTAACATGATACCAAATAATTATGAGGATTTGGATTTGAACTCTTATTTGTGCATGAACGCCATTCTTCTGAATACTTTATTTGTACATTGACTAAATTCTTCTTTCCTTTTGTGTGAACTTGAGTGTTGCGTTTCGACAAAAAATCTTTCTTCCGAGTAATTTTTCCTATTTAAACATAGTGTTTTTCTCAATTGACAAACCAACCAAGTTACTCGAATGAACATGTCCTTGCGTGGCTCTAAGATATATCTTGATTCATTTTGACACAGAAGATACAGAACTTCTTCCTGCAATTGCAGTTATTAATTTAAAGTTAGGCCGCGGGTGGCCTAGTGGTTAAAGTTCGTGACTGCCACGGAGAAGACCTCTGGTTCGATCCCAGCAGGTACGAACGCTCGAACCACTAAATATCCGCCGTGCGTCGGATGGGCACGTTAAGCCGTCGGGCCCCGGGCACTGGTCACCCCGGTAATAAATAAAGGCGTCTTCCTCCCCCATTCTACTTAACTCCATGTCACTTTCCTATCGGGCACTCTAGCCCAAATCTCCTAGCTTTCTATTTCTAAGGGTTGTTTAAGACCTGGGGTAAGACACTCCATTCCTAAAATCCTCTACATATGATCTGATCTGATCTACTAGAGCATTGAATGGGCACGTTAAGTCGTCCGACCCCGGGTACTGGCCCCGGTAGTAAATAACGGCGTCTTCTACCTCGCTTCAGTGTGACTTACCTATCGGGCACCCTAGTCCAAATCTCCTAGCTTCCTATTTCTAAGGGTTGTTTAAGACCTGGGGTCAGACACTCCCTTCCTAAAATCCTCTACATATGATCTGATCTGATCTACTAGAGCATTGAATGGGCACGTTAAGCCGTCGGACCCCGGGTACTGGCCCCCGGTAGTAAATAAGGGCGTCTTCTACCTCGCTTCCGTGTGACTTTCCTATCGGGCACTCTAGCCCAAATCTCCTAGCTTCCTATTTCTAAGGGTTGTTTAAGACCTGGGGTCAGACACTCCCTTCCTAAAATCCTCTGCATATGATCTGATCTGATCTGATGGGCACGTTAAGCCGTCGGGCCCCGGGCACTGGTCCCCCCGGTAATAAATAAAGGCGGCTTCCTCCCCCATTCTACTTCACTTCCGTGTCACTTTCCTATCGGGCACTCTAGCCCAAATCTCCTAGCTTCCTATTTCTAAGGGTTGTTTAAGACCTGGGGTAAGACACTCCATTCCTAAAATCCTCTACATATGATCTGATCTGATCTACTAGAGCATTGAATGGGCACGTTAAGCCGTCGGACCCCGAGTACTGGCCCCCGATAGTAAATAAGGGCGTCTTCTACCTCGCTTCCGTGTGACTTTCCTATCGGGCACTCTAGCCCAAATCTCCTAGCTTCCTATTTCTAAGGGTTGTTTAAGACCTGGGGTCAGACACTCCCTTCCCAAAATCCTCTACATATGATCTGATCTGATCTACTAGAGCATTGAATGGGCACGTTAAGCCGTCGGACCACGGGTACTGGCCCCCGGTAGTATATAAGGGCGTCTTCTACCTCGCTTCCGTGTGACTTTCCTATCGGGCACTCTAGCCCAAATCTCCTAGCTTCCTATTTCTAAGGATTGTTTAAGAACTGGGGTCAAACACTCCCTTTCTAAAATCCTCTACATATGATCTGATTGAAAGTTTAATATTACGTGTACTAATTTGTGCACCTCACTAAACACTATGTCGAATTTATTTAACTTTATGTAACAATGTCTCTTACTGATTTGTTTTTGTATTCATCACGGGAATAAAACACCTTCAGTTCATTGTTTAGTCGAGCTGTATCAATTTTTTTATTGATTGGAGGTTTTACGACCACTGTGAGCAATTCAGTGGGCTATAAGCAGTCGCATGAATTATACAAAACCCCATTTCATCCTGTGAAAGTCGGTGTTTGGTGTACTGTGTCCCAAACTAGAATAATTGGACCCGTTTTCTACAGCAGCGTTGCAAACTCGGCGTCATATATGAACATTTTCTGACAAGACCAATTAACCGACATCGATTTGACAACGGGGAACTTTCAACAGGATGGAGCGACATGCCACACGTGCCGCGTGAGCATGAGTGGAATTTCCTCTTTCTTCGGTGACCGAGTGATCTCCAAAGGACTCTAGATACCTGGTTCACCTCATTTGACTCCGCTCGATTTTTTTCTTATCGGGATATTTTAATTGTCGTGCTTACAGCAATAAGCTTCGCGAGTTAGAAAACTTAGAAAGGAACATCAGTGCAAAAATCCAGACTATTGATGAGGACATGCTGCGGAGGACCATCGATAATATACACTATATTGACAAACGTCACCAGACACTTACAAGAGAAACACAACACAGCATTTATTGACATACATTATTAGTACGGTGTCGATCCGCCTTTGGCCTGAGTGCATGCACTGACCCTTCGAGACGTACTTTCGACAAGGTTTTGGAACACAGCGGTAGGTGTGTGATCCAATTCAATACATAACGCTGCCGCTAAGTGTTGCTTAGTTGTAGGCCTTGGTTCCAAACTTCTTATGCGGCTCTCTAATTGATCCCATAGGTGCTCTGTGCTGCTCAGTCCGCACACGATACGGAATTATCGTCAAACCATGCCGTAACAGTCCTTGCTTTATGGTTTGGTGCATTATCCTGCTGATACCAACAAGGCTCGGTTCTACAGTATTGCCACAGAAATGGTAGAGCATAATTGGGCAGAATATCGACGTATAGACGTGCTGGTTAACAGGTTTGTCCACGATTACCAATGGGCCGGGACCGAACCACGAAATTTCCCACCCACACGAGTACACTGCCAGCTCCAAAACGTGACCGTAGGAACAGTACACTGTGGTAAATAGCGTTCCCCCGGCTGCCACCAAACCCGCTGATGGATAGTGTATCTGGAATCATCAGTCCATAGGACCCGTTTCCATTGATCTACGGTTCATGGTGAATGTTCTTTACACCATGCTAAACGACGAGTAACATTCCGAGTCTAGATGAAAGGCTTATGAGCAGCCGCACGACCACAGTAACCCATGGAATAAAGTTCTCTGCGAATGGCACGTGTACATACCGATGTTCCAGCATTTTTACTCATCTGTAGACTGAGGTCTTGTGCAGTACCTCGTCGATTAGCTGTAACGACTCTCCTAAGGCTTCGACGTCCACTATCACTGATATTCTTTGGTCTGCCGGTACGTTTTGCTTCTTCAGGTACGCCATGTGTCTATCAGTTATTCAGTACATCCAAAACAGTTGACTTGGGTATGTTTAAACGCCTCTCGGTTTCTCTTATGGACAACCCACTAATATAACACGCAACAATCTTTCCTTTCTCAAAGTCAGTTCAGCTACATTTTCACTCAACCTCACGGTGCGCTATGAGAGCGGTCAGCTGCAGGCTTGTTTTTATACGGTTTGCAGCTGTACCGCGCATCTTAACAACGCTGCGAATCCGTTCATTTTCTTTTGAAGGGGTGTCCGGTGACTTCTGTCAATATAGTTTACGTCGCGTACGAGTGTGTTTAAAAGCTGGTGGAGGACATTTCCAGCATTTATTGTGAACGATGCTACATTACCATGAACTAAGGTGCGTTGTCATGTTTCTAAGAGCAGTGTATGGCAAAATATGACTGATTCTTCGGTGGGACTACCAAGTAAAACAACCTGTATAAGCGTGTGGATAGGTATAGCAAATGCTCAATCCATGTGCAGCATCCGTTGTTTTTAATACCGTATACTTCGTTTGACAAAGCTCTCATGTTTGATAGAGTTCACTTCTTGCACTAAAATTTTTTATGAGGGCACAATATATAAGAATGTTTTTGCTTACGCGCACTACTACACTGGCGGAAAGTGAAAAAAGAACACCAAGAAGGAATTGGCGGACGATCATGAAATTTACACATGTTAATGGGGTCGAGTTTACGTATGTGAGATGTTAATTTCGGGACCAACTGGTGAGCGCTTAAACTACGGCACGGCATAATATGCAAATTATCGTCGGTGGTATTTAAGGAGTACGGCGAAGTGAATGTATTCAGTCGTCGACTTACGGACACGTGCGAAGACCCTGAAGAAGCTGCAATGCCTGGACATGGAAGACGTGTTCGATTTCAGCAGCTATCGGACTCTGAGCGAGGTCGTCTAGTCGGACTCCGCGAGGCCGGGTGGTCGTATCGTCGTGTTGCGGAGCGAATTGGACGGGAAGTATCGGTGGTGGTACGATGGTGGCGTAGATGGTCCGAGGAACATTCCCACACGAGAAGACGTAGAACCGGGAGTCACAGACGGACTGATGAGCGGACCGATCGACGCATAAGAAGAGCCGCGTTGTCAAGCAGAACATCCACTTCGAAGCAAATCCGATCTGCCGTTGCACCTGAGGTGACTCTGCGAACAATCCGCAACCGTTTACTGGATGCAGGACTACGTGCACGTGTGCCTCTGGCGTGCGTACCTCTGACTCCACCCCACCGTCAGGAACTGCTGCAGTGGTGTCGCCAACGTCTGCACTGGAGAACGCAATGGCGATCTGTCGTGTTCAGCGATGAAAGCAGATTCTGCTTGGGAGCCTCCTATGGCCGTGTGCGTGTTCCCAGACGCAAAGGTGAGCGTCTCCACCCTTCTTGCATCCGCCAGCGACATACAGGGCCTACACCTGGTCACCTGGTGTGGAGAGCGATCAGCTATAACTCCCGTAGACCACTAGTGTTTGACCGGGTACGTTAAACAGCACCTTCTACATCAACAACATCATTCAGCCCGTTGTTGTGCCATTTGTAAGGTCGGTCCCTCATGGTGTTTTCCAGCAAGATAACGCAAGCCCACACACGGCACGTGCAACGCAACATGTATTCAGGGTGTGAAACAACTTCCAAGGCCTGCACGTTCACCGGATTTGTCCCCCATTGAGCACGTGTGGTAATTTATGGGACAACGACTTTTATCCGGTCTCCACGGCCAGCCACGGCCATCCCCGATTTACGCGTCCAGGTTGAGGATGCTTGGAACTCAATAACCCAAACTTACATCCAACATCTGTACGACAGACTCCATGCCCGAATTGCACAGTGTGACGCAGTTCATGGCGGTTCAACCTCGTACCAAACATGTTACATGGAAATGTTATTTTTCAGTTTACCAGCAAATACAGCTGTATTTTGCAATAATGTTTTGATCACGTTATCCTCTGTATTACATTATTATTGGTATCAGACGTCTCCTTCTTGGTGTTCTTTTTTCACTTTCCGCCAGTGTATTTGAAAAGCTGAGAATAGAATTACGTTAACAGCAGTACAAGAAATCTGAATGCAGCATGCTTTGCATAGAGATTTATCAAGTTTATAGAATTCGGATTAGTCAATTTGTTCAAGTTGCTCTGATGGCTTAAAGTAAGTGCTGCTCTGCTAGATTATAATTTCGATTGAGAGATAAGTATTTCTGAAACACACTGCCGGAAAGTGAAAAAAGAACACCTAGAAGGAATAGCGGTAGGAGCGTCATATTATAATATGTTAATTGTTAAGGGCATCAGAAACTGCATGTGATCCAAGTTGGAATGTCATTGGATGAAATAATGACGTCACTGCGGACGACAACATGGAAATGTACGCAACGCGTATTTAAAGACTAGGGCGTGCAGAACGAAGTTATGTTCGTGTCTGCCATGGAGATGACCTCAGACCTCGCTTCCGTGTGACTTTCCTATCGGGCACTCTAGCCCAAATCTCCTAGTTTCCTATTTCTAAGGGTTGTTTAAGACCTAGCGTCAGACACTCCTTTCCTAAAATCCTCTACATATGATCTGATCCGATCTGATGGGCACGTTAAGCCGTCGGAACCCGGGTACTGCCCCCCCCCGGTAGTAAATAAGGGCGTCTTCTACCTCGCTTCCGTGTGACTTTCCTATCGGGCACTCTAGCCCAAATCTCCTAGCTTTCTGTTTCTAAGGGTTGTTTAAGACCTGGGGTCAGGCACTCCCTTTCTAAAATCCTCTACATATAATCTGATCTGATCTACTAGAGCATTGAATGGGCACGTTAAGCCGTCGGATCCCGGGTACTGGTCCCCCGGTAGTAAATAAGGGCGTCTTCTACCTCGCTTCCGTGTGACTTTCCTATCGGGCACTCTAGCCCAAATCTCCTAGCTTCCTGTTTCTAAGGGTTGTTTAAGACCTATGGTCAGACACTCCCTTCCTAAAATCCTCTACATATGATCTGATCTGATCAACTAGAGCATTGAATGGGCACGCTAAGCCGTCGGACCCCGGGTACTGGCCCCTGGTAGTAAATAAGGGTGTCTTCTACCTCTCTTCCGTGTGACTTTCCTATCGGGCACTCTAGCCCAAATCTCTTAGCTCCCTATTCTAAGGGTTGTTTAAGGCCTGGGGTCAGACACTCCCTTCCTAAAATCCTCTACATATGATCTGATCTACTAGAGCATTGAATGGGCACGTTAAGCCGTCGGACCCCGGGTACTGGCCCCCGGTAGTAAATAAGGGCGTCTTCTACCTCGCTTCCGTGTGACTTTCCTATCGGGCACTCTAGCCCAAATCTCCTAGTTTCCTATTTCTAAGGGTTGTTTAAGACCTGGCGTCAGACACTCCCTTCCTAAAATCCTCTACATATGATCTGATCTGATCTGATGGGCACGTTAAGCCGTCGGACCCCGGGTACTGGCCCTCCGGTAGTAAATAAGGGCGTCTTCTACCTCGCTTCCGTGTCACTTTCCTATCGGGCACTCTAGCCCAAATCTCCTAGCTTCCTATTTCTAAGGGTTGTTTAAGACCTGGCGTCAGACCCTCCTTTCCTGAAATCCTCTACATATGATCTGATCTGGTCCGAACGAAGTCATTCATCTGGTGTCGTGTTGTTCAGTGCTCGTTGAAGAAGCTACTATGCCTGGATGACGACGGCATGCAAAATTTGTTCAGTTATCGGAGTTCGAGTGAGGCCGTACAGTGGGTCTGAGGGAAGGAGGTTGGTCCTTCCATCAAATCGCGGACCGAGTGGGGCGAGAGGTATCGGCCGTGGTAAGATGGTGGCTTCGATGGTCTGAGGAGCATTTGCACACTCGCAGACGTGGTTTGGGGCAGCGCGGTGTTACGCACGCGCGAGAGAATCGGCGTATCAGGAGGGAGCGTTGGCAGTGCGGACAGCTACGGCGTCACAAATTCGATCCTCTGTCATACCAACGGTGTCTACCAGAACGATACGTAATAGTTAGTTGGAAGCAGGACTACGAGCACTCCTGCCACTGGAGCGATTACCACAGACCCTTGGTCACCGTCGAGCACGTTTGCGGCGGTGTCAAGAACTAGTTCATTGGAGGGAAGAATGGCTGTTAGTGGTTTTCAGTGATGAAAGCCGATTCTGCTTGGGAGCATTTGACGGTCGTGTACACGTCCGAAGGCGACAAGTTGAGCGGCTTCTGCCATCGTGCACAAACCGACGACACACGGGCCCCACGTCGGGCATCATGGTGTGGGGAGCGATTAGCTATCGCTCTCGTACCAGTCTGGTGCTTGTCCGGGGTACACTGAATAGACGTACGCACGTCAGTGACATCGTGTGCAGTCGGTCGTATTGCCAATTCTGAATGCTATCCCCCGATGCGATTTTCGAGCAGTATAACGCCCGTCAACACTCCTCTCATGCAATTCAATATGCTCTTCAGGTTGTGCGTCAACTCCCTTGGCCAGCATCCAGCCAGACTTATCTCCAATCGAACATGTCTGGGACTGGGTCGGACAAAGGCTCTTTCGTGGACCCCGGCAGGCAGTGACCATCGCTAATTTACGCGTTCAAATTGAAAACGCACGGAATGCTATCCCCCTGCGTGATATCCAGCATTTATACGACTGATTGCATGCCAGATAGGAAGCTTATATTGCTGCTGTAGGAGTTGCAACACCTTAATAAAATGTGCCTTCTGTACACTGTAACATGCATGAAAAGGTATAATAAACATTAAATCACTTCACATGTGATCACTTTCCTTTCTTAACAAGCTGTTGGTACGACGTAAGTCTTATCAGGGTGATCCATTTTAACCAGTACCCTGAAAAAACCTTTCATTTTTGCAAGGGATCGCGCAAGGAACTTCTTTTTTCAATAGAAGCAGCAACTCCTGGAGAATGAAAACCGCCACCGTGAAGAATATTGTTAACCGTAACTGTAACTCAGCTCATGATTTTTTTGTTGTTGCGTTGTCATTCACTTGCGTGCATTCGGAAACATGCAGTACTCTGTTCCAGAGCGTGTTATTTTAGTGAAATCGTATTGGGTAACCAATTCTGTCATCAAAACGCAACGAGCATTTCGAAGAGAGTTTGGAGTTCGAAAAGTGCCAAGCAAGTCAACAATTTTGTCGATGGCAAAAAAACTGGAGCAAACCGGTTCTCTTCTCATCGGTAGCGGTAGACATCACCCTCCGATGCCCCAAACGCGTGTGGACGATGTTCGGCAACGTTTATTTCAATCTCCGACGAAATCGTTGCGCAGATTAAGTCAACAGACAGGATATTCATACGGAACTTGTCAAAGGGCAGCAAAACAAGCGAATATTCGACCATTTAAAGTGCACGTAATCCATCAGCTGCAGGAACCGGACAAGGCAAAGAGAATAAGTTACTGCAAATGGTTTAAAAAATTTCTTAATTTGCTATCTGATATTCTCTCCCTCACATGGTTTACGGATGAAGCCTGGTTTCATCTGTCAGGCTACGTCAATTCGCAAAACAGCAGATACTGGGCTGCCGAAAACCCACACCTTATGTGTGAAACACCGATGCATTCACAAAAGGTTGGTGTATGGTGTGCGGTTTCGTTTACGAAAATTATTGGCCCCATTTTTCTCTCTGAGACTGTCAACACTAACGTTTATTGCCGCATATTCAATGAAACTGTGGAACAACTTGATGACATTGAATTGACACAGGGCTACTTTCAGCAGGATGGCGCTACGTGTCACACATCGAAAGTCTCAATGGAACTCATAACCAGCTTCTTTGATGACAGATTAATTTCAAAAAACATATGGCCTCCCTGATCTCCGGACTTAACTTCCCCTAACTTTTTTTTTGGGGGGGGGCTACTTAAAGGTTAGAGTTTACAAAACCCATCCATAAACATTGGATGCATTGCGTGAAACAATCACGACTGAAATTGGCAATGTTACTGCTCGTAATCTACATGAGACATCACTGAATATGGTGCGGCGTGTTCAACTGTGTTTAGGAGGAAATGGAGGACAATTCCAACATTTGCTTTGATAAAATGATTCTCCAATACCACATGTATAGTTCTCAACTTACTGTATAATTTTGTTGTTATTTATAAAAAAGTTATAAGTAAATCACATGGCACTGGTTTAAATGGATCACCCTACACTGACATGCAGAAATTAAGGACGAAATGGTTTTTCGAATGTAACGTCGTGCAGAAATGCTCCACATCGACTCAAATCATACCATAAGATCCCCAAGATGTAAGAGGATATAATCACCCCTGACTGCGTTGCAGGTTTTACAACGTTTGTCCATGCTGAGGACGAGGTTGTCAAGGAGCTGTTGAGGCATCACGGCCCATTCTTCTTGTAGTGCCAATCGCAGCTGCGGAATCGTTGCTGGCGGCTGGTGACGTGCTGCCAAGCGTCTCCCGAGAAGGTCACACACGTGCTCGATTGGATTTAGGTCCGGGGACCTAGCGGGACAATCCATGCTTTGAATATCTTCACTCTCCAACAGCTCTGCGACAGCCACTGTATAATGAGGTGTAGCATTGTCGTCCATGAAGAGGAACTCAGGACCCACAGCACCTCTAAACAGACGTACGTGAGGCAGAAGAACCTCGGTACAATAGCGAACACCAGTGACTGAACCTCCTTGGAATATATTCAGGTCAGTACGGCTACCAAGCATGATACCGCCACAAACGAGAACACCGCCACCTCCAAACCGAACCCTTTTGATGATGTGGGAGGTGTGATTGCGTGTTCCCTGCGCTCTCCAGATGTGTATACGTCCAGAATCGCTCGTCAGACTAAATCGGCTCTCATCCGTAAAGAGAACTCGACCCCATTTCTGATGTGTCCAGTTCTTGTGTTCCTGGCACCACAGAAACTGCTGTCTCCGATGAGCAAGCGTTAATGGCACACACCGTACTGGTCGTCGTGCAAATAGACCACCTCTGTGCAGCCTCCTGGCCACAAAAAACTCCATAACGGACGTCCAGTTGTCTGTTGCATGTCCCTTGTGATTTCTCCCGCTGTCTGCCGTCTGTCTCTTCTCGCCTGTAGGAGAATAAACCGGTCGTCCGCCGCCGTGATTGCTCGTGGACGACCACTCCTAAACTCTCGGACAGCTGTTCCTGTCGTTTGAAATGCTCTCCAAGCTCGTGAAATGATGCTGTGAGGGATCCCGAACTCCTCGGGCACACTAGTCACACTTCGACCTTCTTCCAACTTTCCAATGACGCGACCTCGGGTAAAGTCACCCAGATGTCGTCTACTGGATTGCCTGTAGGTCATGTCACACGGTGGCAGCCACTCGACGTCGTTCAAACCGATGTACACCATGCAATAGCTTTTACCGAATTTCTGAGCGTACACCGCCCGTGTGCTTTAACCCTTCCGATACCCCCCCCACCTCATGCTGCATATATGCGCATGCGCTACCGTACCGGACTCTAGTCTATCTCCTGTGTGGTATTTCGGTCCGTTCTGCCTGCTGGTTCCGCTGTTATGGAAATTTCTCCTTTTAGTCATTAAATTATGCAAACCAGTGTAGATGCAGTTGAACTTTTTAATTGTGTTCTTTTTTTACTTTCCGGCAGCGTAATATAGAATTGCCAACAGGGATACTGCACTATTCCGGTATCCGTACAAAGATAAACAAAATGTCTCAGATCCTGCAAAAATGTGTTCTTACATGTCCTGTAGTAGAGACCATATAGTGTACGGAAACCCAAGAATTTCGTAGAGTCAACTCTGGACACAAATATGCAACAGGCTAAAATTTATGGGGGGAAACGAGATATTATTTAAAATTAAAGGTATTCCTAGAGATATACTAGTCTTCAGCTAATACACGGAGACCTTAAGGATTCTAGAAATGGGATCAGAAGTAGACTATGCAGACTAAAAGCATTTTGCATCATACAAAAATACACTGATGAGCCACTACATAATGACCACCCCCAGCCCCCCCAAAAAAAAAGTGGCAAATATGAAGATCATTGAGCTGTATATACACTGACGTGCCAGAAAAACTGGTACAGACGAGCTTATGCAAAATACATAGCAACGTCACCTATGCGCGTACTCGGTTGCGTCCGCCAGTGTGTATATAAAGCGATAGACATCCTTGCCAGCTGTCAGAGCTGTTTTCGGCATGAGAATGGACAGGTAATAATGATTTAAGCGATTTTCAACGTGGTGTCATAGTTGGCGCTCGTGAAATGGGTATTTCGGAGTTAGAAAAGAAGTTCGGATTTTCGCGGACGACCATTGCAAGGGTGTACCGTGGCTACAAGAATTCCGGCAAAACCTGCAACCTCCGATACCAGAGTGGCCGTAAAAAGACATTGGGTGAACGTGACCATCGTCGGCTGTCAAAAATCGTTTCACGCGACACTCTCGCAGGTAGCACCGGTATTCAATGCTGGAGCCTCAAAAGCATCAGCGTCTGGACTGTGCAACGTACCCTGCGCGATATGGGCTTTGAGAGGCGACGCCCAACTAGAGTCCTCTTGACGAGTGTACGACAAAGAGCTATGCGCCTCGCTTGGGCACGGCAACACTTCCACTGGACACGTGATCACTGGAAACAAGTAGCCAGGTATGACGAGTCGCGTTTCCAACTGTATCGGGCAGATGGAAGGATTCGTGTGTGGCGAAAACCCCATGAAGCCATGGATCCCGCCTGTCACCAGGGAACTGTACCGGATGGTGGGGGGTCCGTAATGATATGGGGTGTGTTTAGCTGGACTTCACTGGGACCCCTGGTACGTCTATAAACGTCTGTTATCGGCCAACGCTATGTGCGTATCCTTTCTGACGAGGTACACCCGTTCATGTCCTGCATTCTTGCTGATGGGTTGGGCCTGTTTCAACAGGGCAATGCACCTCCACACAAGTGTCGGGACGCCACATCATGGTTAGAGGAGCATTCATCTGAGTTTGTGGTGTTCCCATTGCCACCCAAGTCCCTAGATCTGAACGTGATAAAACACATTTGGGATGCCATGCAACGCGCTATCGAACACAGGAATTTGAGACCTTGGAATACACCTGAATTGTGGAACGCTCTGCAGGAAGTATGGTGTGCATTTCCTAGAAGCATATTTCCAGAAGTTAGTGGAGTCCATGCTCCTTGCGCTCCCGTGGGGGACCTACCAAGTATTAGACTGGAGTACCAGTTTCCCTGACACTTCAGTGTATATACAACAAGAGGACCGGTTTTCGGCTAGTATAGTGTTCGGAGTCAGAATGGGAAAAGCTGTCGTTTTATCGAAGTTCGATAAAGGACAAACTGTGATGCACGGCGCCTCGGAACTACGATCTCGGAAACGGCGCGGCTTGTGAGTTCTTCACGTGCCGCTGTAGTGAGTACGTATCAAATCTGGTGCACAGATGGTCAAAACACTCGACTTGGAAAAGCGGGTTCGTGCTAAATCACCACCACCCCGAAATATACGGAAGCTGGAGGACCTGCTGTTGACACTATGGTACCATATACCCCAGGATACCTATCGCCACCTCATTGAATCGATGCCTCGCCGAGTGGCTGCTGTTTTAAGGACTAAAATGGGTCCTACAGTTTATTAGGTAGGTGGTCTTAATGTAATGGCTCATTAGTGTATATCGCAATGGTGTTGTATTAGCCTAAATACAGTATAAGAAAACTTGAATGATTTCGGATCGCACAGAGCTGTTACAAGAGCGCTGTATGTATCGGAACAACTCAAACACCGAAAGAAACGTCCTACTTCCCAAACTAAACTTAGACACGCCCTATGTATTTCTATGATCAATAACCTGCAGCACATGTGCTAAAGTGTTAGTGAATACACTGGTGCCCAAATTTAAAGGATAATTTATAAATTCATACCTAGAAGTATTTAAGAGAAACGCAATAAAATTTGGTTAAGAGGTCTATTACACTGCCGAGCAAAAATTAAGGACGAGACGGTTTTTCGAAGTTAACGTCATGCAGAAGTGCTCCACATAGACTCACATTATACCATAAGATCCCCAAGATGTAAGAATATGGGGCAAGTGAGCAAAACCGACCAAACGATGAGTACAGCTTCGAGATAGGTCCAGGTTCGTTTTTTTGTCCGAGATGGGTCCAGGTTCGGATCCCGGTGTGGCATGGATGCTGTGTTTGTCTTTTGGCACTGCCTCCCAATGTGTTACTTGATCAACACTGGCTCTCTGTGTACATTGGTCATTTAGCATACTGTAAGACCATGTTTGATGTGTACTTGTTCATGATGTGTTACTTGATCAACACTGGCTCACTGTGTACATTGGTCATTTAGCATACTGTGAGACCATGTTTCATGTGTACTTGTTCATAATGTGTTACTTGATGAACACTGGTTCTCTGTGTACATTGGTCACTTAGCATATTGTAAGACCATGTTTGATGTGTACTTGTTCATGATGTGTTACTTGATCAACACTGGTTCTCTGTGTGCATTGGTCATTTAGCATACTGTAAGACCATGTTTGATGTGTACTTGTTCATGACGTGTTACTTGATCAACACTGCCTCTCTGGGTACATTGGTCATTTAGCATATTGTAAGACCATGTTTGATGTGTACTTGTTCATAATGTGTTACTTGATCAAAACTGGCTCTCTGGGTACATTGGTCATTTAGCATATTGTAAGACCATGTTTGATGTGTACTTGTTCATAATGTGTTACTTGATCAACACTGGTTCTCTGTGTACATTGGACATTTAGCAAACTGTAAGACCATGTTTGATGTGTACTTGTTCATAATGTGTTACTTGATCAACACTGGTTCTCTGTGTACATTGGTCATTTAGCAAACTGTAAGACCATGTTTGATGTGTACTTGTTCCTAATGTGTTACTTGATCAACACTGGCTTTCTGTGTACATCGGTCATTTAGCATATTGTAAGACCATGTTTGTTGTGTACTTGTCCATAATGTGTTACTTGATCAACACTGGTTCTCTGTGTACATTTGTCATTTAGCATAGTGTAAGACCATGTTTGATGTGTACTTGTTAATGATGTGTTACTTGATCAACACTGGCTCTCTGGGTACATTGGTCATTTAGCATACTGTAAAACCATGTTTAATGTGTACTTGTTCATGATGTGTTACTTAATCAACACTGGCTCTATGCGTGCATTGGTCATTTAGCATACTGTAAAACCATGTTTGATGTGTACTTGTTCATAATGTGTTGCTTGATCAACACTGGCTCTCTGTGTACATTGGTCATTTAGAATACTGTAAAACCATGTTTGATGTGTACGTGTTCAAAATGTGTTGCTTGATCAACACTGGCTCCATGCGTACATTGGTCATTTAGCATACTGTAAAACCATGTTGGATGTGTACTTGTTCATAATGTGTTGCTTGATCAACACTGGCTTTATGCGTACATTGGTCATTTAGCATACTGTAAAACCATGTTTGATGTGTACTTGTTCATAATGTGTTGCTTGATCAACACTGGCTTTATGCGTACATTGGTCATTTAGCATACTGTAAAACCATGTTTGATGTGTACTTGTTCATAATGTGTTTCTTGATAAACACTGGCTCGATGCGTACATTGGTCATTTAGCATACTGTAAAACCATGTTTGATGTGTACTTGTTCATAATGTGTTCCTTGATCAACACTGGCTCTATGCGTTCATTGGTTATTTAGCATACTGTAAAACCATGTTTGATGTGTACTTGTTCATAATGTGTTGCTTGATCAACACTGGTTCTATGCGTACATTGGTCATTTAGCATACTGTAAAACCATGTTTGATGTGTACTTGTTCATAATGTGTTCCTTGATCAACACTGGCTCTATGCGTTCATTGGTTATTTAGCATACTGTAAAACCATGTTTGATGTGTACTTGTTCATAATGTGTTGCTTGATCAACACTGGCTCTATGCGTACATTGGTCATTTAGCATACTGTAAAACCATGTTTGATGTGTACTTGTTCATAATGTGTTGCTTGATCAACACTGGCTCTATGCGTACATTGGTCATTTAGCATACTGTAAAACCATGTTTGATGTGTACTTGTTCATAATGTGTTGCTTGATCAACACTGGCTCTATGCGTACATTGGTCATTTAGCATACTGTAAAACCATGTTTGATGTGTACTTGTTCATAATGTGTTCCTTGATCAACACTGGCTCTATGCGTTCATTGGTTATTTAGCATACTGTAAAACCATGTTTGATGTGTACTTGTTCATAATGTGTTGCTTGATCAACACTGGCTCTATGCGTACATTGGTCATTTAGCATACTGTAAAACCATGTTTGATGTGTACTTGTTCATAATGTGTTCCTTGATCAACACTGGCTCTATGCGTTCATTGGTTATTTAGCATACTGTAAAACCATGTTGGATGTGTACTTGTTCATAATGTGTTGCTTGATCAACACTGGCTCTATGCGTACATTGGTCATTTAGCATACTGTAAAACCATGTTTGATGTGTACTTGTTCATAATGTGTTCCTTGATCAACACTGGCTCTATGCGTTCATTGGTTATTTAGCATACTGTAAAACCATGTTTGATGTGTACTTGTTCATAATGTGTTGCTTGATCAACACTGGCTCTATGCGTACATTGGTCATTTAGCATATTGTAAAAAGCATGTTTGATATGTGCTTGTTGTTGTGAAACATCTGTCTCCTTCCTGTGTCTGCCTGTTTGTCATGTCTCTGTACCACTATGTCCAATAAATCAGTAAAAAAAACCCCTTCAAAAATATTCCTAAAAGGCGGTGGCTCTGTGTCGTGCGTACGTTAAATTGCAAATCTGTGCTACCTTGGTACATAATAAACTGGCATATCAGTGCAGTTATGGGGAGTGTTCTTGCACCATGATAAAATCTCGTAGACTGATAGCAGACGAAACTGCAAAAAAGAAAGAAAAAATTAACCCTTTTATTAAGATGTAAAGGTTTTAACGATAGATTTTCGCATTTCCTCCTAAAAGAAATAGCGTCTTGAAGCTTATGTTCCTCTCTGGCTTTAAAAGGAAGTCGCTATATGGTATCTCATGAAACATACGCACGCACATTACTGCGCATAAACAAAAAAGATTGCTCATTTGGGACCAAGGTTTGATGTCTGCACCGGCTTCTAAGAAATATACTGAAGATCACTGATAGGCTTCTGAGTAGGCAATACGACGCGTAAAATTTGGGAAGAGACCCATAAATTCAGAATTTAGTACTTCTCACTTTACTGCACGAAGGATTACGACGATGTTTGACCATGCTCCCACTTCACTTCTCGCACATCACTCCCTAATATCCTCTATTTCAAGAACATTGACTAGTCCTTCATTTCACTGATTTATTCTTTCTCGTGTACTACCGAGAAAACAAGAAATGTTTCTGCTAAACTTTGCCCTTCATCTGGTTGTTAAGTGGCTACTAAATAACACGGAATTTCTTCCAACATAGTACAGTAGAACTCCAACTATCCGGATTAACTCGGACCACAGCCCATCCGGATATTCGGATAATCCGGATAATTCGGGTGTATTTTTTCTGTAGGCCAAATACGTATTTATTAATTGAAGTGACGAAGTTAAATTATTTCGTTTATTGTATTTTATAATAACAAATGCTATACAGTTTAAAAAATAGATACCTACTGCATTATCATTCTGTATTATTTAAATGAACGAAAAAAAAAACTAAAAACAGCTAAACAAATCAACAAAAATCTTAATTTCACTTGGCCTTGAAGGAAGAACAAGCGATCCGGATAATTGAAGTTCTACTGTATAACGAAGTAAGTTTCTCCGTCATTTTTATCCGCGCCAGGATTCGAACCCGGATCCCCTCATTCCGGAATAAGTTGCTCTACCAATTGAGCTACGCGGACGTTTTATTCTGATTCCTATCTGCCTTTATGGCGTGTGCGTCCTTCTGGCAGGTACGTCACATCTCCTGGTACGTTACATCTCCTGGTACGTTACATCATCTACCCCTTATTACTATTTTTTTTTCCGAAGTGCTGGAGAAGGGATTCTCTTATTTTTCCTATCTCGCGGTGTGGAAATAACATCACACCATTGCGAGATTTTGAACGGTCGGGTCATCCGGATAGTTCGGGCGCCATTATAACGAAGTAAATTTCTCCGTCATTTTTATCCGCGCAGGATTCGAACCCGGATCCCCTCATTCCGGAATAAGTTGCTCTACCAATTGAGCTACGCGGACGTTTTATTCTGATTCGTATCTGCCTTTATGTCGTGTGCGTCCTTCTGGCAGGTACGTCACATCTCCTGGTACGTTACAACTGTACTTATAATTCACTAATTGTGTTTGTTTTCTAAACACACTACTGCGAAAACGTCGTCGTAAAATAGGATAGTATTCTATAGTTATGAATTTTGCATTTATTAACAGTTGCGTAATTCAAATATACTTTAAAATCTCAATAAGTAATTTAAACGATAATTCCTGGCAAACGTTACCACGGAATACATACACTGAAGAACAATTGAATTAGAGACAGCTGGCGTTATGCAAATGAGGCGCTGTGGGCGGCCCCTGTAAACGGAAACGACATGACGTATGCAGCGATCCGACAATATAAGGAGTGATGCGACGGGAATCAGTAAGAGTCGGACGCAGTATTTGATCTAAAGCGCATTTGATCGTGGCCATATTGACGGAGACCGACGAATGGGTCACTCCATCTCGGAAGTCGTTCAGGCACTGGGATTTTCACGAACCACTGTGCCACGAGTGCACCGTGAATACATCGAATCCGGTAAAACAATCCCTGCAAGGGCCAACTGCCATGGACAACAACGTGTGGATGAGCGGGGTCATCTTCGGCTAGCTCGCATTGTAACAGCGGATAAACGGGTCACAGTGCAAGAAATCACTTTGCAATTTAACGCTGGTGCACAAAAACGTGTAAGCAGCCGCACCATCCAGAACCATCTCCTCGCTATGGGGTACAGAAGCCATCGTCCCACGAGGGTACCGCTACTGACCGCACATCACAGGGTGCAAAGATTAGCATGGGAGCGGGAACATCTTCAGTGGACCCTAGACATGTGGAAAAATGTTGCCTGGACTGATGAGCCGAGATTCGCGTTGGTACATGCGGATGACAGGATACGAGTACGGCGCAAACCACATGAAGCGATGGATTCTTCTTGCCAGCAGGGTATTCTTCAAGCTGGGGGGTGGCATTCTCGTCTGGGGACTGTTTACGTTGACTGAAATGGATCCCGTGGTACGTGTGACATCGTCCATCACAGGTCAACGTTTACGGGATATCCTGGACGGCCATTTGCTCCCGTTTGTGCGTCTTCAACATCCCACTAAGGACCTCATCCTGCAACAAGACAATGCACCGTGCCATCACTCCCGAATTGTATCCGAATGGTAGGTTGAACACTCCAACGACGTGACCGCGCTTCCTTGGCCAGCTAGGTCACCTGACCTCAATCCCATCGAGCACATCTGGGATGCAATCGAGAGAGAGAGAGAGAGATGTTCGAGGCTCTGACCCCCCTTCATCAAATCTTCGTGAACTGTGGGAGCTTGTTCAGTGGGTGGATCCGTATGGCTTCCCAACGCTTCCGGTGTTTTGTCGAGTCCATGTCGAGACGAATCGCGGCTGTCATCAGGGCGAAAGGTGGTACTACACGTTGCTAGACCGGTATCTCTAATTCAATTGCTCTTTAGTGTAAAATTAGGAAGTACATTTGTTATACAGTAAAACGAACGCAGCAATTACTGAAAGAAATAATGGCAGTTATTCATAGGCATATTTTTTACGCTTTTCCACCGTAGCTTGAAAAAGCTCCAGCTTTGTCCGTCTGTCCGCACGATGACTCGCGTAAAAATGGTTCGATTTCCATGACATTTTAATATGTGCTAGGGGACAACCTAGGGACGAACCCTATTGAAAATGGAAGAAATAGGGGAAAACATCAGGACATAACAGCGGGATCCATTCCATCACCCTTATGCGTCATAACTTATGTAAAAATGCTTCGATTGCGACAACATTTTATCATGTTGTATCGCGTATATACTGAACCGGTCCTGTTTAATATCATCGAAATGGGGTCAAAGGTCAGGGCACAGGAGCAAGATTTATTCCACAGTCATTATCCCCATGACTTGATTAAAAATGCTTCTATTGCGACAAAACGTTAGTATGTTGTTCCGGAGGTATACTGAAATAATTCTCTTTAATATCATCGAAATGGGGTCAAAGGTCAGGGAATAGGAGTGAGATTTATTTCACAGTTATTATCCTCATAACTTTACTAAAAATGTTTCTATTGCGAAAGAACTTTAGTATGTTGTTCCAGAGGTACAACTGAACCGGTTCTGTTGAACATAATCGAATTGGGGTCAAAGGTCAGGGCACAGGAGCGAGATTTATTCCACATCTATTATCCCCATAACTTGACTAAAAATGCTTCTATTGCGGCAAAACTTTAATATGTTGTTCCGGAGGTATACTGAAACAATTCTGGTTAATATTGTCGAAATGGGGTCAAAGGTCAGGGCACAGGAGCGAAATTTATTCCACAGCCATTATCCTCATAACTTGACTAAAAATGTTTCTATTGCGAAATAACTTTAGTATGTTGTTGCAGAGGTACAACTGAACCGGTTCTGTTGAATATAATCGAATTGAGGTCAAAGGTCAGGGCACAGGAGCGAGATCTATTCCACAGCTATTATCCCCATAACTTGACTAAAAATGCTTCTATTGTGGCAAAACTTTAGTATGTTGTTCCGGAAGTATACTGAACCAATTCCTTTCAATATCATCGAAATGGGGTCAAAGGTCAGGGCACAGGAGCAAGATTTATTCCACAGTCATTATCCCCATGACTTGATTAAAAATGCTTCTATTGCGACAAAACGTTAGTATGTTGTTCCGGAGGTATACTGAAATAATTCTCTTTAATATCATCGAAATGGGGTCAAAGGTCAGGGAATAGGAGTGAGATTTATTTCACAGTTATTATCCTCATAACTTTACTAAAAATGTTTCTATTGCGAAAGAACTTTAGTATGTTGTTCCAGAGGTACAACTGAACCGGTTCTGTTGAACATAATCGAATTGGGGTCAAAGGTCAGGGCACAGGAGCGAGATTTATTCCACATCTATTATCCCCATAACTTGACTAAAAATGCTTCTATTGCGGCAAAACTTTAATATGTTGTTCCGGAGGTATACTGAAACAATTCTGGTTAATATTGTCGAAATGGGGTCAAAGGTCAGGGCACAGGAGCGAAATTTATTCCACAGCCATTATCCTCATAACTTGACTAAAAATGCTTCTATTGCGAAATAACTTTAGTATGTTGTTGCAGAGGTACAACTGAACCGGTTCTGTTGAATATAATCGAATTGAGGTCAAAGGTCAGGGCACAGGAGCGAGATCTATTCCACAGCTATTATCCCCATAACTTGACTAAAAATGCTTCTATTGTGGCAAAACTTTAGTATGTTGTTCCGGAAGTATACTGAACCAATTCCTTTCAATATCATCGAAATGGGGTCAAAGGTCAGGGCACAGGAGCAAGATTTATTCCACAGTCATTATCCCCATGACTTGATTAAAAATGCTTCTATTGCGACAAAACGTTAGTATGTTGTTCCGGAGGTATACTGAAATAATTCTCTTTAATATCATCGAAATGGGGTCAAAGGTCAGGGAATAGGAGTGAGATTTATTTCACAGTTATTATCCTCATAACTTTACTAAAAATGTTTCTATTGCGAAAGAACTTTAGTATGTTGTTCCAGAGGTACAACTGAACCGGTTCTGTTGAACATAATCGAATTGGGGTCAAAGGTCAGGGCACAGGAGCGAGATTTATTCCACATCTATTATCCCCATAACTTGACTAAAAATGCTTCTATTGCGGCAAAACTTTAATATGTTGTTCCGGAGGTATACTGAAACAATTCTGGTTAATATTGTCGAAATGGGGTCAAAAGTCAGGACGTAGGAGCGAGATTTATTCCACAGCCATTATCCTCATAACTTGACTAAAAATGTTTCTATTGCGAAATAACTTTAGTATGTTGTTGCAGAGGTACAACTGAACCGGTTCTGTTGAATATAATCGAATTGAGGTCAAAGGTCAGGGCACAGGAGCGAGATCTATTCCACAGCTATTATCCCCATAACTTGACTAAAAATGCTTCTATTGTGGCAAAACGTTAGTATGTTGTTCCGGAAGTATACTGAACCAATTCCTTTCAATATCATCGAAATGGGGTCAAAGGTCGGGGCACAGGAGCGAGAATTATTCCACAGCCAATATCCTCATAACTTGAGTAATGATTCCTGGTATGTTGGAAAGTGTATCATATTCCATGCATTCATGATTTTACTAACTTGATTTACTTTTCTATCAAATATTGGAATTAATCCGCACAATCCTCCCATAAGGCGGAATTAAAAAAAATACCGGTAAGATAATATTTCTCGTAGTGCTAGATTTGGATTTGAGAGTTGTTGTTTTTTCACTGGGGACTTGTACGAAAGTTTGAAGTGAAATTATCTGAGCGCGTGAATGAAGCGTGTGCCTCATTAATTATTTTCCATTTCCGTATAAAAATTGACGAGCGCTTCAAGCTTGCGATCGCTGACCAGTCGCAGTGGTTCTCGGTTGATCTCAATCGATCACAACGCGATTCTGTCATTGAAGTGCTTCAACTTCTTTCTGACAGCTCTGGCTTTCATATGGACATCTCAGTATGCTCTAAATACGTCAGATAGATACACATACGTATCTGCTGCTGAGTTTTTGTACCGTGGAAGCAACTCAGCCGCTAGATAATAACAAAAATATGTGATTAACAGTCATATGTATTATGACGAAGTCAATTTCTCCGTCATTTTCATGCCAGGGGAGGGATTCGAAACAATAACTCTCGGCTCCGGAGCTTCGAGCGCTATCCACTACACTACACTAGCATGTACTGTCACTGCTATCTGCCTTTATCACATGTGCGTCCTGCGGGGCAGGTACGTCACATCTCCCCCCACCCCCTCCTCCAGAAAGTGGGCCGGGGGCATGGCCCATGGGTCAGCCGGGACCATATGTCGCTGTAGGCAGTCATCCCATGAAGAATGTGCATTCGAGAAATCCCGGATAATTTGGTGTGTGGAACGTAGCAACACAAACATGACGAAGTAAATTTCTCCGTCATCCCAGTGACGCACTATTCTAAGCGATGGCCTCTGATCATTCGTCCAAAAGGGGTCCGTGTTCGAATTCCGGTGAGGCATGGATCGTGTGTTTGCCTTACGGAACCAGTGACCCTAAATTAGGGACGGTCGGCTGCTGATAGCCCATTGAGTTGCTCACGGTGGTCGTTAAACCTCCGATCAAAAAAAAAAAAAAAACAATTATCCACCATTTTCATTGCCAGCGGGAGGATTCGAACCCACAACTCTCGGCTTCGGAGCTGGGATTGTTATCCACTATACTACACTGGCTTGTGCTCTCCCTGCTATCTGCCTTTATCTCATGTGCGTCCTGCTGGGCAGGCACGTCAGAGTACATAATTCAATCAACTGTTCTGAATCCAATGCTGGATAAAGGTCTCCCCACGTCTCTTCCATAATTCTTTGTCATACCATTGATCTTTTCCCTCTCACTTCGGCATCCTTTCGAGTTCCATACACACGTGGTTTCTAGTTGATCTTCTTCTGTCACCTTGGCATCTTGTCTAGTACTTCAATTATCCAACGGTGGTCAGTTCTAGCAATACGCCGAAGAGCCAAAACATTATGACCACGCGTCTCTATGCAAATCGAAGCAACTGCAGGAAAACAGCGCGTGCAAAAGGTCAATACATTACATTACATATCCCTAAGCTGTTCTCTGGGATTCAGAGGTTAGCTCCACAAAGAAAAACAAACTACCAAATAATTTTTACTTACTGTTGCCGTATCAAACTTCTCCATTTACAGCGATCTTGACATACAATTCAAGCTTCACTGACATCCATCACACGACGCACACAAGATCTTCTGTACTTCTTACTGATGATCTGTTTCTCATGCAGACACTCCTGAATCTGATCCTCCCATGACTTCTTTGGCCTTCCTCTGCCTATCCTTCCTGCCACTTGGGCTAAAAAGATTTTCTTAGTAAGCATCTCAACAGTCATTCTTTCAACATGCGCAAACCACCAAAGCTTATTAGTCTCCACCTTGCTGACAATATTTTGTTTCACATTACACAATTGCAACACATCTTCATTCTTCACGCGATCAGAACGAGTCTTGCCACAAACGTAAGGCATTTCTCTAGCACACAAAGGAATTCTATGTTTCTTCTGTAGTATCCAGGTTTCACTGCCATACATCAGAGTAGGAACAATTACGCTCTCATACACAGACATGCGGGACTTTCTTGAGAACCCATCATTCCTGTCAACACCTCCCAAAGCCGCTATGATTTTCAATGAAGAATTTACTTTCACCATCCAATTTGTTCTCTTTGTCAAACATGCTTCCTAAATACACAAACTCATTCACCTGGTCAATCACTGTGCCATTTAGACTTATATTTAGACTTGTATAAATAACACCTGTTAATCAGTGTTATTCTTGCTCTTCAGATGGGAAAGGTAGGCGAGTTTGCCAAAGGCCAAATTGAAACGGCCAGACGACTGGGACAGGACATTTTCGAGACGGCAAGGCTACTTTTGAAGGTACTAAGCGCGATCAGCCGGGGTTAGTACCTTCAAAAAGTGGTCCGAGGAGGAGTGAGCCGACTGCGGCTCATCGATGCTAGAGGTGAGCGACGACTATCCCGTGTGGTACCAGCCAACAGAAGGTATACCGTGGCGCAACTCGTCGGTTATTTGAATGTTAGTGACGGGAGTAATGTGTCACACCACACAGTGCATCCAACCCTTTAGAACATGGGTCTGCGTAGCCACAGGCTGCTCCGATAGCTCATGCTAACCTTATTTCACCGTCAAAAGGGCCTACAATGAGCACGCCAGCATCAAAACTGCACATTGAATGATTGGAAGAAGGTCATCTGGTCCGATGAATCTCGTTTGCCGTTCCACCATGCAAACGGCCGGGTACGTGTGCGTGGTTAACCTTGGGAAGTGTTGGCACGAGGATGCACCGTTGGACGAAAACCATCGGGTCAGGGAAGTGTAATGCTTTAGGCAATGTTCTGCTGGGAAACCCGGGGTCGAGTCATTCATGTATAGGAAATTATGACGTCTACCACCTACCTAAATATCACTGTCAACCAGGTACATCCTTTCATGGCAACGATGTTACTCTCTAGCAATGTCTTCTATCAGCTGTGACGTATATTCTAATTTAACTTTCATTTTTAGTCCCTTTTCCTATGTAAATTTGAGTTTGTCCTTTTTTGCACTTTCCAAACTTAACGTGATATCTTCTCTCTCACAAGAATGAGGTTGACAACACTTTTGAGGTCAGAGAGAGAGTGACGCATGAATGTGATAAGAACGATAGATAAAAAGGACGATACCGCAGTTGCTTAGTGTGTGTGTGTGTGTGTGTGTGTGTGTGTGTGTGTGTGTGTGTGTGTGTGTGTGTGTGTGTGTGTGTGTGGAGATGTTCGATCTGTGTAAAAGCTACATAATACGGTATTATACCCTGAAGAGCAATTGAATTAGAGATACCTATCTAGTACCGTGTAGCACTACCTTCCTTCCTGATGACGGTGGCGATTCGTCTAAGCATGGACTCGACAAGACACCGGAAGCGTTAGGAAGCCATACGGATCCACGACCCCTGAACAAGCTCCCACAGTTCACGAAGATTTGATGGAGAGGGTCATCTCTCTTAATGGCATCCCACATGTGCTCGATGGGATTGAGGTCAGATGACCTAGCTGGCCAAGGAAGCGAGGTCACGTCGGTGGAGTGTTCATCCAACCATTCGAATACAATTCGGGAGGGATGGCACGGTGCATTGTCTTGTTGCAGGATGAGGTCCCTAGTGGGATGTTGAAGACGCACAAACGGGAGCAAATGGTCGTCCAGGATATCCCGGTGACGTTGACCTGTAAAGTACGATGTCCCATGTACCAGGGGTCCTATTTCAGTCCACGTAAACAGTCCGCAGACGTGAATGCCACCCCCAGCAGATTGAAGAGTACCCTGCTGGCAAGAAGGATCCGTCGCTTCATGTGGTTCGCTACGTACTCGTATCCTACCTTCCGCATGTGCCAATGTGAATCTCGTCTCATCAGTCCAGGCAACATTTTCCCACATGTCTAGGGTCCAGTGGCGATGTTCCCCCGGCCATGCTAACCTTTGCACCCTGTGATGTGCGGTCAGCAGCGGTACCCTCGTGGGACAAAGGCTTCTGTACTCCATAGCGAAGAGATGGTTCTGGATGGTGTGGCTGCTTACACATTTCTTTTTGCACAAGCGTTAAATTGCCGAGTGATTTTTTGCACTGTGGCCTGTCTATCCGCTGTTACAATGCGAGCTAGCCGACGATGACCCCGCTCATCCACACGCTCTTGTCCACGGCAGTTGGCTCTTGCAGGGAAGGTTTTACCGGATTCGATGTACTCACGGTGCACCCGTGACACAGTGGTTTGTGAAAATCCAAGTGCCTGCACAACTGCCGAGATGGAGTGAGTCATTCGTCGGGCCACAACAATTTGCCCACGATGAAATGCGCTTAGAGTCTTACCCATACTGTGTCCGATTCTTACTGATTCCCGTCGCATCACTCCTTCTATTGTGGGATCGCTGCATACGTCATGTCGTTTCCGTTTACATGACCGCCAACAGCGCAACATTTGCATAACGCCAGCTGTCTATGATTTAATTGCTCTTCAGTGTATGTGGCTATATTGTGGATTTCTTCAATTTCCTGGACCAATAAAAGGTTATCGTAAGTTGACTTCTGTATATGTTTCATCTGGCCGTAAACTAGTGCATCGTATTCTCATTTAGTTCAACATTTTCTTAGTCATGGTTTTGGACATAGCGTAACACCAATCTCGCCCACGAGAATGGCTTACGTTATACAGCCGAATAATGCGCCACGCCACACAGTCGAAAAGGGCTTGAGGAATATGGTCAAGACTTTCTGGCATTTCCCTGGCCCCCACATTCCCCTGACATCAATCTGATCGAGCATCTGTGGTTTGTATTAGGACATCAAATCCCATCTGGGGCGGCTCAACTACGTAACTTACAAGAGCTAGAAGATCTGCTGGTGACATATTGGTACCATATACCCTAAGCCACTAATAGAAATCTTTAGAGTCCATGCTTCGCTTGGTAAGAGCTGTTTTGGTGGCAAGTAGAGGACCAACGTGGTATTAGACAGGTGGTCATATTTTTTTGGCTGACAAACACAACTGAACATCCATTCCTCACCGGGATTCGAACCTGGACCCCTTTCGGACGAATGATCAGACGCCATCGAGACCACTGCGCCGGCGGGGAAGCTGCCGTTTTTCCTTTCCGCAGAAAAGAGCAAAGCGTTAGCAGTAATAATTTTGACAAACGAAAAAAAAAAAAAAAAGAGGGGGATAAAATAAGGAAGAAGAAAGTAAAGTATATTTAAACGAATTTTCAACTACTGGTTGTCGAGGGCGAGAAGAGTGTCGGAAAATGCGTTTGGAATTTGGGCTTTAACGTTCAGGATTTTCTACACACAGATTAATGTTTCTCTGAAAAACGTGATTGTGCTTGGCGCATGCATAGTGCGCAACTTTCTACGACGAAACTCGAAAACTAGATACATTATATTGACAAACGTCACCGGACACCTAGAAGAGAAACACAACATAGCATTTATTGACATACATTAGTACGGTGTCGGTTTACCTTTGGCCTTAGTGCATGCACTGACCCTTTGAGACATGCTTTCAACAAAGTTTTGGAACACTGTGCGCTTCAATTCAGTACATAATGCAGCCGCTAACTGTTGCTTAATAGTAGGCCCTGGTTCCAAACTTCTTATGCGGCGCTCTAATTCATCCCATAAGTGTTCTATCTATGTCATTAAGATCAGGGCTCTGTGCTGGCCAGTCCTCACACGATACGGAATTACACGCCGTAAAAGTCCTTGCTTTATGGCTTGGTGCATTATCCTGCTGGTACCAAAAAGGCTCGGTTCCATAGTATTGCCACGGAGTTGGTAGGGCACAATTGCCCAGAATATCGTGGTAGACGCGCTGGTTAACAGGTTTGTCGACAATAACCAATGGGCCGGGGCCATACCACGAAAAACACCCCCACACGAGTACTCTGCCAGAGCTCCAAACTTGACCGTAGGAGCAATACACTGTGGTATATCCACACACGGCCATCAGACTAATGGATCATGTATCTGGATTCATCAGTCCATAGGACCCGTTTTCCACGATAACTGTTCTTAACAGCATGCTAAACGACGAGTAGTATTCCGAGTTGAGATGAAAGGCTTATGAGCAGCCGCACGATCACGGTAACCCATGGAATGAAGTTCTCTGCGAATGGTACGTGCCCATACCGAGGCTCCAGCATTTTACTCACTGTACACTGAGTTCTTGTGCAGTACTCCGTCGATTAGCTGTAACGACGACTCTCCTGAGGCTTCGACGTCCTCTATCACTGATATTCTTTGGTCCGCCGATACGTTTTCCAGCTTCAGGCACGCCATGTGTCTTCTACTAATTCAGTAGATCCAAAACAGTTGACTTAGGTATGTTTAAACGCCTCTCGGTTTCTGTTATGGACAACCCACTAATATAACACCCAACAATCTTTCCTTTCTCAAAGTCAGTTTTCTCCCTCCGCGACATTTTCACTCAACCTCGCAGTGCGATGTGATCGCGGTCAGCTGCAGGCTTGTTTTTATACAGTTTGCAGCTGTACCGCGCATATTAACAACGGTGCGATTCCGTTATTTTGCTTTTGAAGGGGTGTTCTGTGACTTTTGTCAATATAGTGTATGTATGCATCTTCGCCTGATTGACCATGAAAACGTAGTAACTTGTTAACTTTCGGAAGGAGAATGGAGAACGCAGCCACAGTACCCCTGTGACTTGCAAACGTAGTACTTGCCATCTGTTATTAAAAGCCACAGTACCTTTGTGATTTTTAATAACAGAGGGAAAGTACCTTGTCAAAACCAAATGGTAGTAAATGTCTAATTTAGAAATGTTAAATGTTGTAGTGGTCAGGGAGGTTATTGTTGGTGATTTTTGGAATCCGAAATATGTTAGTATGAAAATTTGGAAAATGATGTTTTAAATAAATTAATAGCAATGTTTTGGATATCCATTATTTTATATAGTTTTATAATTCTTCTTCTTCTCTTTGATATTACAGAAATGTTTATATGTTTACAAACGTAACAGGAATCTATACTGGGGAAACATTTTCACAGTAAATTACTGCTTCAAATTAAATCACACTCTCATTTTTTGAGCTGCTTATTCTTTTATAAGATAATTTAACAAGGACAAATTTGCATGGGTTGTATCGAAGTGCAAAAATGTTGGTATGTGTATAGATATAAATTTTAATAGTTAATATCGTATTAATACCATAAATTACGAGATTTACTTAATTTTATTAATTAATTTATTATTTGTTGAAATATTTAAAACCATAAATCTAAATAATTAATAGCATAATAATTATTTATATATAACACCAAATACATATTATTCGTGGTTATTTTGTGTTATTTATTATTATTTCCATCATTGAACCTAAAGTTTTCAAAAACGGTTTTTTTTTAAGAAAAGGAACGTATATATCTAAAAATAGGCACTTACATCTTTTTTTTTTTTTTGATTGGAGGTTTAACGACCACCGTGAGCAACTCAATGGGCTATAAGCAGTCGCCCGTCCCTAATTTAGGGTCACTGGTTCCAGGGAAGGGAGAGAGCCAGTGCCGTAAGACAAACACAACATCCATGCCTCACCGGGATTCGAACCCGGACCCCGTTCGGACGAATGATCACAGGCCTGCGCCACCGGGGCGGCACTTACATCTTCATCTGACAAACAAAAGCAAACACAAATCCTTTGCTAGCACCTATCTCCTGTCTGTTTTTTTTTGTTTGAGGTTTAACGACCACCGTGAGCAACTCAATGGGCTATAAGCAGTCGCCCGTCCTTAATTTAGGGCCATTGTTTCCAGGGAAGGGAGATAGCCAGTGCCGTAAGACAAGCACAACATCCATGCCTCACCGGGATTCGAACCCGGACCCCGTTTGGACGAATGATCAGAGGCCACCGCTTAGACCACTGCGCCACTGGAGCGGCTCTCCTGTCTGTACCGTAGATGTAGAAAAAAAGTTCACTTTGGAGGGATTTGCCCACACACAGGCGTTCAAAACTAGGGTTTCGTCACTCTCAAGGTCAAAAATTCGAACGCCGCCACGAATCTGGAAAACTTCCTCACCCCTCTCCACGCGTCGCCTCAGGGCGCTTAACCCTGTCCCCCACACACACAGGTTTAAGTGCGTACGACGGTTTTGAGGTGAAAAAACCTCGGGAATAGTCTGTGTGTGGGGGGGGGCTTAAAGTAGGGACGGGAGATTGCTTATAGCCAACTGAGTTGCTCAAGGTGGTGTTAAAATGTTAAAATTGAAAAAAAAAAGAAGGAAACCAATAAAGAACAACAAACAGCTTTACCTTCTTATGCGAACTCCTTCTTGGTTCATAACTTTTATGCCGAGCCATTTAGTGTCCGAAATAAATCGTGACTTGACTTTTAAACTTTCCCATGACGTCTCTGTTAACAATCACCTCTCCTTCCCCTCCCACTGCTTCCAACAAGTGGCTATTCTAGAAAATGCACTCTCAAACTTCAATAAATTTATTCAAGAAAGAAAAGCCTTTTCCCCGGAGTTAAAAAACAAAAAGAGTGGAATCGAGATTATATTCTTTCAGCGAGTAGGAGTTGAAGTTAAGTAAGAGTTGAAAACCACTGGTAATCAAAGCAATAAAACCCTTCCTTGAACATCTTGATCCCTCAAAGGAAAACAAACCGCCGGTCTGACAACCATAGACATATTCGTAACAATACTATATTATAATTTGTAAGTTTTTCTACAATCCGAGAGCAGCGAAATTCAGGTAAAAACTCTTCGCGTTTTCCTTTATTTTTCGAAGCATGTTTTCTGAATTCCAACGCGTTTCCTTTATTCCCCAGTTTTGCGATAACATTTTACTTACCGCAGGCCTTGAACATAGCTTACCAGTAAGATTTGAGAAAAAAAATGGTATTTTATTATGTCAGAAACCAAAATTGATTTTAGATTGCATGTTATTGCTCTTTGTGATGCCAGATCCCAGACGTCAAAAATGTTTTTTTTTTTTTTGTTTTTTTTTTATATCCCACTCATCGAAAATTTGAAACCGGTGTTTGACGATTCGTGGCTGCTGTATGCTTTAAGCATCACTGAATTACCATTGTCACCAACGCTTTTTTCGTTTCGTTATATATTCAGTAATATGTTCTGTAATGGAAATGTTCATGTTCGATCGCATACAATTTTATTCGAAGGTGAATAAAGCGTTTTTCCATACACCAGAATTTCGATTAATTCTAAGCCCGTTGATAGCGGATATCTGTATTTATCATTCTTCGTCATGCAGAATAAAAACAAAAAAGCAGTCACCGATCTCATTTGTTACATCACTCGCTAATGGAAGTGGAAATAAGGGGGAAAAATTAGAAATACAGACATTTTTTTTTTTTATTGGAGGTTTAACGACCACCGTGAGCAGCTCAATGGGCTATAAGCAGTCGCCCGTCCCTAATTTAGGGTCACTGGTTCCAGGGAAGGGAGAGAGCCAGTGCCGTAAGACAAACACAACATCCATGTCTGACCGGGATTCGAACCCGGACCCCTTACGGACAAATGATCAGAGGCCAGCGCCTTAGACCACTGCGCCACAGCACTGGAAAATGTTTTCTACCTTTGAATAAGTATCTTAAAAATAATATAAGACTTCCCTCACGAATTCTATACCAATATTCAATCCAAACTTCGCCGCCCCGGTGGCGCAGTGGTCTAAGCGATGGCCTCTGATCATTCGTCCGAACGGGGTCCGGGTTCGAATCCCGGTGAGGCATGGATGTTGTGTTTGTCTTACGGCACTGGCTCTCTCCCTTCCCTGGAACCAGTGACCCTAAATTAGGGACGGGCGACTGCTTATAGCCCATTGAGTTGCTCACGGTGGTCGTTAAACCTCCAACCAAAAAAAAATCCGAACTTCTTGGAATTAACAAATAATTTATATATACAGTACTTACACATTATTTTAATATTTATGCTCCAGAAACCACAGAGCAAGTCCATGTTGAGGCGATCGCATGGTTCGAGTACATCGAGTGTTCACTAAATTGGCCGCCCCGGTGGCGCAGTGGTCTAAGCGATGGCCTCGGATCATTCGTGCGTGGATGTTGTGTTCGTCTTACGGCACTGGCTCTCTCCCTTCCCTGGAACCAGCGACCCTGAATTAGGGACGGGCGACTGCTTATAGCCCATTGAGTTGCTCACGGTGGTCGTTAAACCTTCATTCAAAAAAAAAAATCACTAAATCATTACCACCCCTATCAAAAGTGGTTGCGACCCGTTGACCATGTGATTTCCGAGAGGGCGCGATTAGTCGACCAACGTAGCATATATATTTTTACTTATTGATGCTGTTATATAACGTAAGAATATTACAATACGTTGTGCATACAAAGGCTATTGAATAGCAAAAGGAAAACGAGGAAAGACCTTTTAGGAGTCCTGACATAGCCCTCAGTTCCCTCAAACGTATGAGAGAAGTGAGTTTGGCCTTATCATGAATTATTTTTAGTAAAAAATTAGTACTCTTATTTGGATTTAATTAAAGAAGATATCTGTTATTTATTAACTCAGTAAGTATTTTTAAGCGTTTTTTTAAAAGAGATTTTGGTCATTAATATTTGTTAAATCCGAAGGTAATGAATTCAAATCATCTGGCCAGCATATAGTTCAAACTTTGTTTTAATAGCTGGGTTTTAGGCTGTACTGGGTGAAGCGGTAATCTATTTCTCGTTTGATAGCTGTGTCTATTGCAATTAATTTCAATTAAATCTACACTATATTGACAAAAGTCACCGGACACCTAGAAGAGAAACACAACATAGTATTTATTTACATACATTAGTACAGTGTCGGTCCACCTTTGACCTTAATGCATGCACTGACCCTTCGAGACATCCTTTCGGCAAGGTTTTGGAAAACAGAGATAATTCTGTATCGTGTGTGGACTGGCCAGCACAGAGCCCTGATATACGCTTCCATTCCGTACATTATGATGTCGCTAACTTTTTCTAAGTAGTAGGCCATGGTTCCGAACTTCTTATGTGCCGCTCTAATTCATCCCAGAGGTGCTCTATCGGATTAAGATCAGGACTCTGTGCTGGCCAGTCCACACACTATACAGAATTATCGTCAAACCACGCCGTAACAATCTTTGCTTTATGGCTCGGTGCATTATCCTCCTGGTACCAACAAGGCTCGGTTCCATAGTATTTCCACAGAGTTGTTACGGCATAATTATCCAGAATATCGAGGCAGACGTGCTGGTTAAAAGGTTTGCCCACGATAACCAACGGCCACGAAAAACACCCCCAAGCGAGTACACTGCCAGCTCCAAACTTAACCGTAGGAACAGTACACTGTGGTAAATAGTGTTCCCCCGGTTTACGCAATACTCCACACACGGCCATCAGTCTGATATATCGTGTATCTGGATTCATCAGTCCATAGGACCCGTTTCCATTGATCTATGGTCCACGATAAATGTTCTTTACACCATGATAAACGACGAGCAGCATTCCGAGTGGAGATGCAAGGCTAATGAGCAGCCGCACGATCACGGTAACCCATGGAATGAAGATCTCAGCGAATGGTACGTGTACATGCCGAGGCTCCAGCATTTTTATTCACCTGTACACTGAGGTCTTGTGCAGTACTCCGTCGATTAGCTGTATCGATCCTCCAGAGGCTTTGACGTCCTCTATCACTGATTTTCTTTGGTCTGCCGGTACGCTTTGTTGCTTCAGGCACGCCAGGTGTCTTCCACTTATTCAGTACATCCAAAACAGTTGACTTTGTTATGTTTAAACGCCGCTCGGTTTCTCTTATGGACAACCCACTAATATAACACCGAACAATTTTTCCTTTCTCAAAGTGAGTTCTGCGACATTTTCACTCAACCTCACAGTGCCATATGATCGCGGTATGCTGTAGGCCTGGTTTTATACCGTTGGAATTGTACCGCGCATCTTAACTACGCAGCGGATCCACTCATTTGCTTTTGAAGGGGTGTACGGGGACTTTTGTCGATTAGTGCATATGCAAATTGTTCTTAAGTCTGTCGAACATGATTTTGCCAAGGATATACACTGAAGAGCAATTGAATTAGAGACAGTTGGCGTCATGCAAATGTGGCGCTGTGGGCGGCCCCGTAAACGGGAACGACATGACGTATGCAGTGATCCGACAATATAAGGAGTGATGCGACGGCAATCAGTAAGAGTCGGACGCAGTATGGGTAAGACAAAGGATCAAAGCGCATTTGATCGTGGGCAAATTGTCGGGGCCCGACGAATGGGTCACTCCATCTCGGAAGTCGTGCAGGCACTGGGAGCCACTGTGTCGCGGGTGCACCGTGAGTACATCGAATCCGGTAAAACCATCCCTGCAAGGGCTAACTGCCGTGGACAACAGCGTGTGGATGAACAGGGTTATCGTCGGCTAGCTCGCATTGTAACAGCGGAAAGACGGGCCACAGTGCAATAAATCACTCGGCAATTTAACGCTGGTGCACAAAAACGTATAAGCAGCCACACCATCCAGAACCATCTCTTCGCTATGGGGTACAGAAGCCATCGTCCCACGAGGGTACCGCTGCTGACCACACATCATAGGGTGCAAAGTTTATCATGGGCAGGGGGACATCGCCACTGGACCCTAGACATGTGGGAAAATGTTGCCTGGACTGATGAGTCGAGATTCCCGTTGGTACATGCGGATGGCAGGATACGAGTACGGCGCAAACCACATGAAGCGATGGATCCTTCTTCCCAGCATGGTACTCTTCAAGCTGGTGGGTGTGGCATTCTCGTCTGGGGACTGTTTACGAGGACTGAAATAGGACCCCTGGTACGGGTGACATAGTCCCTCACAGGTCAACGTTGCCGGGATATCCTGGACGACCATTTGCTCCTGTTTGTGCGTTTTCAACATCCCACTGGGGACCTCATCTTGCAACAAGACAATGCACCGTGCCATCGCTCCCGAATTGTATCCGAATGGTTGGATGAACACTTCCCCGGCGTGACCTTGCTTCCTTGGCCAGCTAGGTCACCTGACCTCAATCCCATCGAGCACATCTGGGATGTCATCGAGAGAGATGTTCGAGGCTCTGACCCCCTCCATCAAATCTTCGTGAACTATGGAAGCTTGTTCAGGGGTCGTGGATCCGTACGGCTTCCCAACGCTTCCGGTGTCTTGTCGAGTCCATGCCGAGACGAATCGCAGCCGTCATCAGGACGAAAGGTGGTAATACACATTACTAGACAGGTATTTCTGATTCAATTGCTTTTCAGTGTAATAGAAACGTTTATGTATTGTTCATATTCGGAAATCATTCGGGTGAACTGCAGGATGTAGATGTGGATGATATGAAGTCTGATTGGAGCAGTAGGTAGCAAAATTCGGAGCGTGCCGGGTAAACGGAAGGATCTATTGGACTTCGAAAAAGGTGTGATTGTGAGAGCTCGGAGTCGGGCGCATCGATTTCCCAAACGGCTGAACTGGTGGGTTCTTCGCGAACAGCCGTAGTTTTAGTGTATCAGGACCGGAGTGAAAATGGTTAAATAACGACCCGGAGCCCAAACTGCACGGGACTGCGAAAGGTTGATGTGAGAGGTGAGCGCCGGGTCCCATGACTCGTACAGGTCAACAGACGTAGCACTGCTCAACAACTGACTACCCAATTCAACAGAGGTCAAACCGGAACAGTATCTGTTATAGCCATGTATGGCATGATCGCACGTCTTGGCTATAACAGCAGGCGATTCCTACGACATCCTCTCCTAACTACAATTCGTCTGCGCAAATCTGGTGCAAAAATCAAGCAAGTATGACATCGGATCACTGGAAAGAAAATAATGTTGGTCTGACGAGTCGCGTTTTTTACTCCATTCCGTGGATGGTCGTGTACTTACGTATTAGGTGTATAAATACGTTTTAAAGCGTTTTAAGAGAACGCAACATGCAATGTGAGGTAAAACAACAATACCTTTTTTTTTTTTTTTTTTTTTTTTTGATTGGAGGTTTAACGACCACCAGGAGCAACTTAGTGGGCTATAAGCAGTCGCCCGTCCCTAATTTAGGGCCAGTGGCTCCAGGGAAGGGGGAGAGCGAGTTCCGTAAGACAAACACATCATCCATGCCTCACCGGGATTAGAACACGGACCCATCTCGGACGAATAATCAATACCTTTACGAATCAAAATATATGTCGTCATTTAATGTTGCATCGTCACCATGTTGCATCGAGTGGAACAAATGATAGTCTAAAGGGGCTATGTGTCGGGTGCTCCAAAAACTTCTCAGAGAAGTGTCAATAACGTTTCCTTGGCCCATTTCGCGACATGCGGCCTAGCGTTGTCATGCAGTAATTTCACGGGATGCAATCCTTTGCCTGTGAATGGACGTTTCCGACACATTTCCTGGTTCAATCGCAGCAATTGTTGCTTGTAGCGATCAGCAGTAACAGTTTGACCCTGTTCCAATAGTTCATAATAGAACACACCCTTTATATCCCACCAGATGCACAGAAGAACTTTCTTCGAGTGAAATTGCGTTTTGGTGTCGAAATCGTTGCTTCACCGGAGTCTACCCAGTGTTTTTTGCGTTTGGGATTGTCGTACCATATCCACTTTTCATCACCCGTAACGATTTTCCACAGGAAAGACTTTCTGTGTTGCTTATTAAACATCCAAACACTTCGTGACACGCTCATTTTTGTTCCTCTGGCTCAGGTCATGTGGAACCCATTTTCTTTCCTTCTGAATCTTTCCCATTGCGCGTAAACGATTGGAAATGGTTTGTTGAGTTACCCCCAGTTGTTCAGCTATTTCTTTTTGCGTTTGAGACGAATCTTCATCCAGCAATGCGTGCAGTTGCTCATGTGCAACCTTCTGCGGGGCGCTGCTACGTTCTCGATTGCTAACATCAAAATCATCTGCTTTTAACCGTCTAAACCAAAACTCACACCTGCTTTTCGATACAATATTCTCCCACAGAACAGAACAGATCGATGCACATGCTTTTGTAGCACTTTTTCCTTGATGACATTCGTAAAGAATGCAGTGTCGAATAAATACAGTATCGCTTGCCATCTTTCTCCTACCGATGTGCAAGTGCGTTTGACTGTCGGGCAAACTGTTGTGTAACATTTTATAATGTGTACCAGTTACGGACACATGACAACTACTCGGATATTTACATTAGCGGTATACGTCACCCAAAAAACGCTTTGAAACTTTTTTGTACACCTAATACATCCCCTGGAAGCAGAGATATCGAGGAAAGCGTTTTGATATATATACCTCCCTAGCTCGAAAACTATGCGTTATTTAAAGATCATAAAGTTCCTCCTCTTTACTGTAGCGAATGACATATAATAAAGAAAGAAATTATTCAATAGCATTTCTAGAAGTGGACACACAGCAACAAACATAAATACACACTAACGCTACCTAGCGCCTGCATTGTGAATTACAAAATTCCCAAGCATACATGCAAAGTGTTTCAAAAGGTAAACGGTATATCCGGCGTTAAAAGACTTCTTTAATTCGAACTTTATCTGCGCCCTTTGCTGGAAGCAGATATTTAATTTGGGCAGGAAAGACACACAAAATGTTTTCGTAGCTGTACACTGGTGTGCAAAAATTAAGGACGAAGAGGAGAAATTAGCATAACAGCGGAACGAGCAGGCAGAACGGAACGAAAGACAACCTAGGAGATAGACTAGGGTCCGGTACGGTAGGGCATGCGCATACATGCAGCATGACGTACGGGGGGAGTGTCGGAAGGGTATAAAGCGCACGGAGGTGTACGCTCAGCAAATCGGTGAAAGCTATTACACGGTGTACATCGGTTTGAACGACGTCGAGTTGCTGTCACCGTGTCATATGGCTATCTGGATGACTTTACCCGAGGTCGCATCATTGGGAAGTTGGAAGAAGGTCGAAGTGTGACTAACTGTGGCCGAGGAGTTGGGGATCGCTCACAGCATCGTTTCACGAGCTTGGAGAGCATTTCAAACGACAGGAACAGCTGTCCGAGAGTTTAGCAGTGGTAGTCCACGAGCAACTACGGCGGCGGACGACCGGTATATTTTCCTACAGGCGAGAAGAGACAGACGGCAGACAGCGGGAGAAATCGCAAGGCACATGCAACAGGCAACTGGGCGTCCTTTATCGCGTTTTACGGAGGCCAGGAGGCTGCACAAATGTGGTCTATTTGCACGACGACCAGTACCGTGTGTGCCATTAACACCTGCTCATCGGAGTCGGCGGTTTCTGTGGTGCCAGGAACACAAGAACTGCACAGATCAGCAATGGAGTAGAGTTCGCTTTACGGATGAGAGCCGATTTAGTCTGACGAGCGATTCTGACGTATACACATCTGGAGAGAGCAAGGAACACGCAATCACACCGCCAACATCATCGAAAGGGACCGGTTTGGAGTTGGCGGAGCTCTCGTTTGGGGCGGTATCATGCTTGGTAGCCGTACTGACCTCCACGTCTTCCACGGAGGTTTAGTCACTGGTGTCCGCTATTGTACCGAGGTTCTCCTGCCTCACGTGTGTCTGTTTAGAGGTGTTGTGGGTCCTGAGTTCCTCTTCATGGACGACAACGCTACACCTCATCGTACAGTGGCTGTCACAGAGCTGTTGGAGAGTGAAGATATTCAACGCATTGATTGGCCTGCAAGGTCCCCGGACCTAAATCCAATCGAACACGTGTGTGACCTTCTTGGGAGACGCTTGGCAGCAGGTCATTAGCCGCCAGCAACGATTGCGCAGCTGCGATTGGCGCTACAAGAGAAATGGGCCACGATGCCTCAACAGCTCCTTGACAACCTCGTCCTCAGCATGGACAGACGTTGTAAATATTGCAACGCAGTCAGGGGTGATCATATCTCCTACTAAAGACTGGACTTTTCTTGGCAGCCGCCTGTCACATGGACGTTTCTGTCTTCTGTCCAGTTGTGCTCGAAGCTACCTTTTCAATAAAGTGCCTTTGTATCCTTTGGATTCCTTGTTTGGGCGGTTTTGCTCACTTGTCCCATATTCTTACATCTTGAGGATCTTATGGTATGATTTGAGTCGATGTGGAGCACTTCTGCACGACGTCACATTCGAAAAACCGTCTCGCCTTTAATTTTTGCACGCCAGTGTAGTATCTGACAGAAAAAAGATTATTTTCCGTTGGGTGTTTAGACACTCAGATATTGCTGTAAATATGCTGTAAACAGAAACGTGAACTTTTGCCTTTTGTTGGCAAAATGGTGCATTAAAGAAAATTTGAAATTTTATGCAAAATGCACAATCGAGTCACATTATTGTGACCACCTCCTACTTTTGACGTCAACAGCGCGTAGCTAATGAAAGAAGATACATGTCGTGTGCTGGCTTGGTGAGTATGTACAGTGTGCTGTAGGCAGTCTGAAAACATATCACTCGTTGCTGTCTTGGATGAAAGGAGCGATTTATCAGATTTGCAAAAAGGGATGATTATCGGTTTTCGGGCCAAGGGTGGAAGTATTTCTGAAACAGCGCAGTTTGGGAACTCTCCGCGTGCTGCTATGGTTAAAGTGTGTCGTTATGGAAACTGCGGACCATCACGTACCTTTGATACGAGAGATGAAGGTCGGTTTCGAAGGTGCGTGAGGGCCGATCGATACGCTAGCACAGTGGAGCAACTCACTGGCCGAATGAACCAGGGGTCTACCGGAAGTTTGTCTAAAACGACAGTTCAGCAAATCCTGCTGCGTGTGGGGCTCCGATGCAGACGGTTGGTCACTGCACCTATGCTAACGAAGGTGCATCGGCAGAAAACGCTTACATTTGCACTGCAGTATCGGAATTGGACCTCCGCTGATTGGTAAATGATTGACTTCTCCGATGAGTGACGTTTTCTGCTTCATCGAACGGATGGACGTTGGCGTATAAGGCGAGAAACATCGGAGAACAAACACTCTTCAACCATTGCTGGAAGAACACAAGCTGGTGGGGGCAGCATTATTCTCTGGGGAATGTTTTCGTGGCATTCTCTGGGTCCACTCATACCTGTGGAAGGCACTGCAGACCGAATTCATCATGAATCCAATCTTGCAGGCCTCGTACATGCTGATTGTCTTCCCTGGAGCGGATGGGATCTTGCAGCACGACAACGCGACGTCTCACACAGCTAGAAATGTCCGAGAGTGGTTGGAAGAGCACGATGAAGACAATTAAACATCTGTGGGACCACCTCGATCGTGTTGTTCGCTCTATGGATCCTCCACCACGCACCATGCAGCAGCTGTCAGATGCACTGCAGTCAGCGTGGTTCCACATACCTGTGAACACCTTCCAGCACCTTATTGAGTCACTCCCAGCCAGTCTAGCTACTCTCCGCACTGCACACGTCTGCTACTCTTGATATTAGCTGGTGGTCACAATGATGTGACTCGGCCGTGTATTTTGCTCCAGAAATGCTCTCCGACAAAAAAATAATAATTTTTCAAATCGGACTATTCCGATAAGAGATATCGAGAAAATTGAGATATTCATCTACGCCTATTGGCCAGAGTGCGTTATTTTAGCAGCAGGTGCACTTAGAAAGCTTTTCGTGGTAAGCAATATCTGATCACAGCAGATTTTTTTCTGTCGCGTTTTCAGAAGCACAGATATTGCCGAAAATACACCAGAAACAAAAATATACACTTACCTAAACCGCGTTCTTTAAGAAAAAATATTTATTATAAACAGAACATTTCCCATTAAGAGCTCTGTCCGATGCAAAAAGAATTTTCAAAGAGCACTCTTAGAAGCAGAGATATCAGGTTAATCGCAATTTACCTTTGCGTCCTTGGGGCGAGGTGAAGGGCAGGGACGATAGGGACCAGTATAAAAAGTTGCTCTGATCAAGGAACCATAGAAAAAGTTACGTCAGGATTGCCAGAAGGTGGTCAGTTTTGTCGGAATTGAGAAGGATGCGGAGGTCAGGAGTGCGTGGGCCTGTCCCACAGCAGAATACGGATAGCTTGGAAGCAGGGAGAAAGCGAGAGAGAGAGTGACATCGACTTATGTCATCTGAGTGCTAACTGCTGGCGGAGGAAATGCACGTCTGTGATTGGCAGAAAAATGTAGCGGACCCCCAAAGAAACGGTGGATTAAAGCTCTACGAGACCCGTCATCTTTTATTGTGCCTTCTTTGTTAACCAACGGGCAAGCGTATTTCACAAATTGCTCGGGCAATTTTGCACCTTTTGGAACACCGTTTGTGGCTAACGCAAGATATATGATAAATAAAGAGTTCCCTGGTTTCAGATTTTCATTTTGGACCCTTTAAGTATTTTTTATTAATTAATAAAACTATGGAAGACGCCTTGGTACGACTTTCGCTGCAGATAAAAAATGAAGGGAAAGGTCAATAAAAATTCTGAAACCAGGGAACTCTTTATATATCATATATCTTGCGTTAGCCACAAACGGTGTTCCAAAATGTGCAAAATTGCCCGAGCAATTTGTGAAATACGCTTGCCCGTTGGTTGACAAGAGAAGGCAGCAATACAAGATGGCGGGTCTCGTAGAGCCTTAACACGGAGGGGAGATTTTCTGGAACTTTCGCTACTCACGCCTGGGTCTGACAACATGGCCACGAGTGATCTCTGACACCTGAGGGTGCCAGAGAAATTAGGAAAAAAATGTGACTGAGGTCACAAAATTGTGCAACTTTGCTTAGAAATGTACTGCGGTACATGAACGTAACTGAAAACTTACTGAGGTAAAAACAGTATAAAGAGTTTGAGAACTCAGGACTTGCTGCATCGCTGGTGACTCACCCAGCAATAGTAACAGAACTTTCGTCGCTCACGGAGGAGTGCATGACCTGGACTCTCCTAATTGACAGTTGCTTTTTTTTTTTTTTTTTTTTTGATTGGAGGTTTAACGACCACCGTGAGCAACTCAATGGGCTACAAGCAGTCGCCCGTCCCTAATTTAGGGCCACTGGTTCCAGGGAAGGGAGAGAGCCAGTGCCGTAAGACAAACACAACATCCATGCCTGACGGGATTCGAACCCGGACCCCTTACGGACGAATGATCAGAGGCCAACGCCTTAGACCACTGCACCACCTGGGCGGCTGACAGTTGCTTCCTGCTCTATAAAAGTACGTATGTTCATGTCTGATGATCTATTGGTGAATCATATGTTAAACTCTGGCGACACCAGCCGATAAGTGTACATAAACCGGATTCCCTCCTGAGATGCCAATGCTGTAAATAAAGTTGTACATAGGACCTCCGAGTGCTGTAAGTATTAGTCTTCAGCATCCGAGTGTTGCGACAGTTGAGTGATATACCGATTCAAACCCGTACCAGAATAGTTTGAATGGTGGCAGCGTACCAATGTTAGGGTAATGAATGCTTCTCATTCCTGTGCTATTAAAACAGCTAAGCCATCGCCACCAGTATCACACCACCACAGGAGAAGAATAATTTTTTTTATATACTATAGGAAGTCAATTTATCGTGCTGAAGGATATTAAGAACACAGTTTGCCGTCTTTACACGATTTAAAAAAATTACGGTTAAAATGATATATACATGAGCACTTTCAAGTCCACTGTGGACCCGTCATCAGACATCCCTACATCCCTGCTGTCACAAATATCCTAAAAAACGCATGTCGTCCACTTAATTTTGATTTTGGCATAAAAACGTGCAACATTCTCGCCCATATTAAAAATGACAGGGATCGGATTCCCCATGATTCCAAATTCGGTGTATACGCAATCCCACTAAAAGCTATGAATGCTGACGTAACCGACAAGATGTACATAGGTTCGACCCGTCGCAATATTAATTTACGTGTCTCTGAACATAGATATGCCGCCCCGGTGGCGCAGTGGTCTAAGGCGCTGGCCTCTGATCATTCGTCCGTAAGGGGTCCGGGTTCGAATCCCGGTCAGGCATGGATGTTGTGTTTGTCTTACGGCACTGGCTCTCTCCCTTCCCTGGAACCAGTGACCCTAAATTAGGGACGGGCGACTGCTTATAGCCCATTGAGTTGCTCACGGTGGTCGTTAAACTTCCAATCAAAAAAAAAAAAAAAAAAAAAAAAAAAAAAGAACATAGATATAATGTTAAAACATGCTCCACCTCCACCGCCCTTTCAAGACTATGCTTGAAGGGTCAACACCAACCTATATGGGACGATGTTACTATGTTACATACGCCAACTACATGTTCATCTATCCTCCTGTTTGAAAGCCTATTGATACATAAACATAGGGCTGAATGCTGTAACGATGATACCCCTATCATTATACCGTTGCCATGGAAACTACTTTGTAACTATTACAACGAAAGAGACAATACCGGCTGCTCTAATGAAACGACATGATTGGGTAGTGAGCATGCGCAAGCCAAAACATACTATTTCGTCAGTGTGCATACTACATAATATATACCCTCCCAGGGCATAGTGCAACCACACCGTCTGATGACGGGTCAACAGTGGACTTGAAAGTGCTCATGTATATATCATTTTAACCGTAATTTTTTAAATCGTGTAAAGACGGCAAACTGTGTTCTTAATATTTTTATATACTGGTCCCTATCGTCCCTGCCCTTCACCTCTCCACAGTCCCGTAGCGGAAAAACTGGGCCTTACTTGAAAAATAAAGTGTACCCAAAATAGCCTTCGTTATCTAAGGTATCGAAGGAAGGAAATAATTTTTTCAATCGGTTATTTAAAAGAAGCAATTGTGCGGAATGAAATATATTTTGATTCCTCTAGCGGTGAAGTAATGCATCGAAAAAGGAAAAAAAAAAAAAAAAAAAAAAAAAACCAGGTGAGCAAGGATAATCGTTCTCACGTTTCAAGCTTCTCAATGCAAAAGGAATTCTTCAAAATGAACTAATAGTTGTAGACAGTGGTTACCGAGGATATAGTATGGTCTATCCCCACGAGAGCCGCCCCGGTCGCGCAGTGATCTAAGCGATGGCTTCTGATCATTCGTCCGAACGGGGTCCGGGTTCGAATCCCGGTGAGGCATGGATATTGTGTTTCTCTTACGGCACTGGCTCTCTCCCTTCCCTGGAACCAGTGACCTTAAATTAGGGACGGGCGACTGCTTATAGCCCATTGAGTTGCCCACGGTGGTCGTTAAACCTCCAATCAAAAAAAAAATCCCCACGAGAAGTGTGAAAGCCAAAACCTGTATTTATACAAATTTTGAAGATGACAATCCGATTTTGGGCGTAACTGTGACAAGGATGGTAAGTCAGGACGATGAAAATTATCAAGTTTTCGGATATTATCTGACTTACCATCCTTGTCACAGTTACGCCAAAAATCGGATTGTCATCTTCAAAATTTGTCTTTCATGACCTGTATTTATTTTTTTCAATAGTGATATACACTCACGGACAATGAAATTCGCGCATCTAGAAGAAATCAATCATGCTACAACAGCGAAATTTTGCAAATAGCTAGAGTGCATACTGCTATGCAAATGATCCACGTTTGGTGCGATTGCGCATGACCGCACACCCTGTGGTGGCGCTGCAAGCACGAACCGGCAGCCTCATGAACCGGTGTGTAGTCGATGCCCCATGAAATCGAAAAGCACCAGCCGACGCAAGGAAGAGTACTGAGTGACAAGAATGCCGGGTAGACACCATAGACTTCCATTTACGTAACGTACGGACTTTGAGAGAGTCCTGATCATCGGACTGAAAACCGCAGCGTGGTCGGCGCGCCGTATAGCCCGCCACGTGGATCATTCTGACCGTACCGTCCGACTGTGTTGCGAGCAGTGGACACGTGACGGCACTGCCACACGGCGGAGCGGGTCCGGACGGACCAGGAGGACCACCGGTAGAGAGAATCGACGGATTGCGCGCCAGGTACGAACGGATCCCACGTTGACCTGGTCCACTATACAGGCAGATGTAGCGGCTCCTGTGTGCGCACGAACCATTTCCCGACGCCTCGCTGAAGCTAATCTGCGATCCCAGTGCCCCTTACGTGTGCTGCCATTAACAGCGGAACATCACCGGCTCCGTGTTGCAGTGGTGCCAGGCTAGAGCGAAGTGGAACGCCACAGACTGGCAACGTGTGGTGTTTAGCGATGAGTGCCGCTTCGTTTTCGGGACAGATTATCATCGTGTCCGGGTGTGGAGGTCCCCGGTTCAACGGCACAGTCGCAGCCTCGCTATCGAGCACCACACCTCCCCCACTGTAAGCATTATGGTAGGAGAGCCATAGCCTACGATAGCCGAGCAGCTCTAGTAGTGGTACGCGGATCATTGAAGGGCCAACGGTATGTGGATAACATCCTACAGCCCCATGTGCTCCCATTCCTAGCCGGGATTCTAGGTGCACTATGCCAGCAGACAATGCCCGCCCGCACAGGGCTTGGGTTGCCCAGGACTACCCACGCCATGTTCAGACACTTCCATGGCATGCCCGCTCCCCGGACATGTCACCTATTGAGCATGAGTGGGAACAGGTGAAACGCCAGCTGCGGCCGTGTAGCACTATCCGGGATTTGGGGCACACCATCCAACACGTGATGGCCGGTCTGCTGCAGGACAGCATCAGACTTCTGTTCGCCTCCATGCCGGACCGTATTGCAGCATGTATCGCCGCACGAGGCGGTGTGACGCGCTATTGAAGATGACCGGACTGCGTGCCACAGATCCCTCTGTAATTGTCCTGCAGCTCTGTCTTTGCCATCATGTGTATCATTCATCTGTATCATTACGTCCATCAAATTTCAGTTCAATCCGATGCTTCCTTCTTGGTGCGCAAATTTCAGTTCAATCCGATGCTTCCTTCTTGGTGCGCAAATTTCATTGTCCGTGAGTGTTTCTAAATTCTCCATAGATAAAACCGCTGCGAGTCTACTTTGTCTTCGCTTACACAATGACGCTTGTCTCACCGTCATTATGTCTTTCCCTTCGTCAAATCAAGCGCGCTTTTCCCTTGTAGTATACAAAAGGATACCATTGTTGGGGATCCCCTGAGTCGTATGACGTAGTTGGAGTGCCCCAATGAAGGATTCTCAGTGCTCGAGAAGTAGGCGTAAGCGTGCATGTGTAGAATGCCCCAGTGGGGATAACCTGAAATGTCTCTGCGTGGTCTTTCGACCTTGAGAGGTTTGGAGACTCACGCGGACGAAGTACGGTTTATTTCTCCGTGTGATGTGACCACTTCAGCCGTAAAAGGAATGCGGTGGCCGTATTTATCTTGTATTTTATTTCTCGCTGTGTGAAGTTGTGAAGCGTGAATATAACAGTGGTTTTGCCCATATTGCGCTTAGTGAAGCGTAAACTCAAGCCTGATATTAAAGCTTCATTTTTGCAGTGAACGAAGTTTGTTTTACAAAAATTAAGAATTTTCATTCTAGAAAAAAAAAACCTGTAGATTTTTTTTTCTACCGCAAAAAATTTGGAAATCTAACATTTAGGACGACCACTTCACCCTGGTGATTTTGTTCCTGTCAATAGTTAAGACGAATTAGACAAACTTTAGAGACAACTTATATTATTAATAAAAACCATTTATACGACATGCAATTATTGTTAAAAACAATTTAGCCGCCCCGGTGGCGCAGAGGTCTAAGGCGTTGGCCTCTGATCATTCGTCCGTAAGGGGTCCGGGTTCGAATCCCGGTCAGGCATGGATGTTGTGTTTGTCTTACAGCACTGGCTCTCTCCCTTCCCTGGAACTAGTGACCCTAAATTATTTTTTTTTTTGGAGGTTTAACGACCACCGTGAGCAACTCAATGGGCTATAAGCAGTCGCCCGTCCCTAATTTAGGGTCACTGGTTCCAGGGAAGGGAGAGAGCCAGTGCCGTAAGACAAACACAACATCCATGCTTCACCGGGATTCGAACCCGGACCTCGTTCGGACGAATGGTCAGAGGCCATCGCTTAGACCACTGCGCCACCGGGGCGGCGACCCTAAATTATGGACGGGCGACTGCTTATAGCCCATTGAGTTGCTCACGGCGGTCGTTAAACCTCCAAAAAAAAATAATAATTTAGGGTCACTAGTTCCAGGGAAGGGAGAGAGCCAGTGCCGTAAGACAAACACAACATCCATGCCTGACCGGGATTCGAACCCGGACCCCTTACGGACGAATGATCAGAGGCCATCGCTTAGACCACTGCGCCACCGGGGCGGCGACCCTAAATTAGGGACGGGCGACTGCTTATAGCCCATTGAGTTGCTCACGGCGGTCGTAAAACCTTCAATCAAAAAAAAAAAAACAATTTATAAGGCTCGTAATACGTTTGTTAAGTACAGCACTGCACTAAATAGTAGTTACGTTATACGCAATGCGCACAAACATATACATTCCAGTGTACTGCGAATATACACCTCTGAGCCATTACATTATTAACACCTAGCTAATAAGCTGTAGGACTATCTTTAGCCAGTCAGACAGGGGCCACTCGGTGAGGCATCGATTCGATGAGGTGGCGATAGGTATCCTGGGGTATCTGGTACCATAATGTCAACAGCAGGTCCTCCAGTTTCAGTACATTTCGGGTGGTAGTGATTTGGCGCGAACTCGCTTTTTCCAGTTGAACCACAAATGTTCGATTGGGTTCATGTCAAGTGAATTTGGAGTCCAGGGTATTAACAGAAAGTCACCAGCATGTTCCTCGAACCACTCCTTGATGATTCTGGTAGTGTGGCATTGTGCATTATCCTGTTGGTAATGGCCATCAACCAGCAGGGAAGACATTTGCAATGAATGGGTTAACTTGGTCAGCAACGATGTTCAGATACCTGACAGCTTTCAGGGATTGTGCTATTGAGATAACGGAGCCTGAAGTGTCCCAAGAAAACATCGCCCACAGCATAACACCGCCGCCCTGGCATGTTTCCGCCCAACAGTGCATTAAAGTGGCATAGCCTCCGTTGTTAATCGGCGTATCTGCGCTTGGCCGTCTAGGTGATTCCCCAGAAATCTTGATTCGTGAGACCAGGCCACTCTCTTCCAATCATCCACTGTCCAATCTCGATGATGTTGGGCTCATTTCATGCGTTGTTGGCGATGAAGTGCAGTGATAATGGGGACCCCGGTTGCGTCTTCAGCTACGCAGGCCCATGCGCAGAAGGTTACGATGAACTGTGTGCTGTGACACATTGCCCTGATCACCACTGTTGTAGCTGCGGATGATTTGTCGCACTGTGGCCCTGCGGTCCCTGTGAACAATGCACGACAGTCTCCACTTCCCTCTGGCATCAAGGTTCTGCGGACGACACGCGGCTGAACGACGGTTCGTCATTTCGCCATCTGTGCACCACTTTTGATACGCACTCACTACAGCGGCACGTGAACAGGCCACAAGCTGCGCCGCGCCGTTTCCGTGATCGTAGTTCCATGGCGCTGTGTCATCACAATTTGTCCTTTATCAAACTCCGATAAATCGGCAGCTTTTCCCATTCTGACTCCGAACACTCTACTGACCCAAAGCCGGTCCTTGGGTTGTATATATACTTTGTGTGAGCTTCACAGGCGCCACCGTACGGCTTTCAGGCGCGCTCATTTCTCTAGGTGGGGGTGGTCATAATATAATAGCTCATCGGTGAACATTTTTTTTTACATCTCTTCTTGTTAAAATGCATTAGCCACCCCGGTGGCACAGTGGTCTAAGCGATGGCCTCTGATCATTCGTCCGAAAGGGGTCTGGGTTCGAATCCCGGCGAGGCATGGGTGTTGTGTTTGTCTTACGGCACTGGTTCTCTCCCTTCCCTGGAACCAGTGACCCTAAATTAGAAACGGGCGACTGCTTATAGCCCATTGAGTTGCTCACGGTGGTCGTTAAACCTCCTTTCAAAAAAAAAATGCATTAGACCCTCCCTGGTTGTACACATGTGGCGTCCATAGACGTGCCGGACAAAGTGACACCATAAGCGCGTCCTTTTTTTTTTTTTTTTTTTTTACAATAAACGAGCTGAAAACCTTTAGGCCGCCCCGGTGGCGCAGTGGTCTAAGCGATGGCCTCTGATCATTCGTCCGAAAGGGGTCTGAGTTCGAATCACGGTGAGGCATGGGTGTTGTGTTTGTCTTACGGCACTGGCTCGCTCCCTTCCCTTTAACCAGTGACCCTAAATTAGAAACGGGCGACTGCTTATAGCCCATTGAGTTGCTCACGGTGGTCGTTAAACCTCCAATAAAAAAATGCATTAGAGCCTCCACTGGTTGTACACATGTGGCGTCCATAGACATGTCGGACAAAGTGACACCATAAGCGCGTCCTTTTTTTTTTTTTTTTTTTTTTTACAATAAACGAGCTGAAAACCTATAGGCCGCCCCGGTGGCGCAGTGGTCTAAGCGATGGCTTCTGATCATTCGCCCGAAAGGGGTCCTGGTTCGAATCCCGGTGAGGCATGAATGTTGTGTTTGTCTTACGGTACTGGCTCTCTCCCTTCCCTGGAACCAGTGACCCCAAATTAGGGACGGGCGACTGCTTATGGCCCATTGAGTTGCTCACGGTGGTCGTTAAACCTCCAATAAAAAAAATGCATTAGAGCCTCCACTGGTTGTACACATGTGGCGTCCATAGACGTGTCGGACAAAGTGATACCATAGGCGCGCCCTTTTTTTTTTTTTTTACAATAAACGAGCTGAAAACCTATAGGCCGCCCCGGTGGTGCAGTGGTCTAAGCGATGGCTTCTGATCATTCGTCCGAAAGGGGTCCTGGTTCGAATCCCGGTGAGGCATGAGTGTTGTGTTTGTCTTACGGTACTGGCTCTCTCCCTTCCCTGGAACCAGTGACCCCAAATTAGGGACGGGCGACTGCGTATAGCCCATTGAGTTGCTCACGGTGGTCGTTAAACCTCCAATCAAAAAAAAAAAAAAAAAAAAAGAAAACCTATGGCCGATTATATCGTATAATTAAGTATAATCAATGTTCGGGATGTAAGGTCAGGTGATGCGTAACATCACAGCCTCTCCTTGACAAATGTCAACCCCGCCTTCTCGTGGTACATCCTGTTCCCACTAAAGGGGCTCTGACGACCGCCGATAGCGGTATAACTATACCATCGGGATTAGAGGAAATGCTATCCCACACTCACCAACCCGCTTGGCCAGCGTGGTGAGTTATGGCCAAACCCCTCTAAAATGACTCCACAACTTAAATCTTGGCCCTCAGTCTCCGGCAGCTGGAATGTACCTGGCCAAGGCAGCGGCCAGTGCGACATGAAGGCAGAGGGTGCTAAGAATCCCCGGAGGACCGGACTAGGCTGCCATCTGATGCTGACCTTGGCTACGTACAACGGACGCTCCCTATCTTCTGATTCAAGGCTTCTTGAATTGGAAGAGGAACTACAAAGGATCAAGTGGGACATCGTCGGGCTAAGTGAGGTAAGGAGAAAAGGAGAAGATCTCATTGAACTGAAAAGTGGACATCTCTTCTACTATCGTGGGACAGATACTGGCAGAACTAGTGGTGTTGGATTTATAATAAACAAGAAACTGAAGGATAAAGTTGTAGAAGTTGAAAGTTCCTCTGACAGAGCTGCACGACTCGTTATCCAACTCTCGAGAAGATACCAGGCTCAGATCATTCAAACTTATGCACCCACCACAAGTCATCCTGAAGAAGAAATTGAAGAATTTTATGAGGAAATTCGTCATCTAAATAATAAAGGTAAGCAGCACTTGAAGATAATTATGGGAGATTTCAATGCAAAAATAGGGCAACGGCAACAGAATGAAACTTCAGTAGGTAAATTCGGTCATGGCAACAGAAACCAGCGTGGAAATACTCTCGTAGAGTTTGCAGAGGCAGAAGGGTTTTTCATCTTGAACTCTTTTTTCAAGAAAAAGCCACACAGGAAATGGACATGGAGACATCCAAATGGGACGACAAGTGAAATTGATTTTATTATGTGTAACAAAAAATTCGTCATAGAAGACTGTAGTGTGCTAAACAAGTTCAACACAGGCAGTGACCATAGATTGGTGAGATGTAAGATGCACCTCAACACTAAACTCGAACGTAGCAAGCTCATAAGACAAACAAAATGTATTGACATAACCAATCTTAAAAAACACCATAATACCTTCAAATTGGAACTGAAGAACAGATTCTCTGCTTTAGAAGGCCTAACATCGGAAGAAGTGGATATTTCTGAAGTTAACAGAAAAGTAACCAAAGCTCTTATGGAAACAGCAACAAAATTAGCTGGGTCTAAGAACAAATTGCATGTGAACAAATTATCAGGAAAAACCAAAATGTTGATGCAAAAAAGAAGAGTGATGAGGACAACTAAAGAAGATGTGACTTCCAAAGTGGAATATATAGAGCTATGCAAAACAGTACGAAAAAGTATCACTGAAGACGTAAGGAAATTCAACTGTGAACTAGTAAGGAAATTCAACTGTGAACTAGTAAGGAAAGCAATTGAAAACAACCAAAGCCTAAAGATAGCAAAGGGACATCTCAGTAAGATGAAAAAACAGATTATGGCACTCAGAAAAGAAGATGGTTCTGTAACAAGAAATAGAGGCGAAATTTTGACAAGAGTGAAAGATTTCTACTCCAAATTATATGAAAGGGATGATACATGTACTCCAGACATCATGAAAGGTACCAGTACCAGAGTTCTTCCAGTCCTTCCAGCAGAAGTTGCACATGCAATCAAGAACATGAAGCGGGGAAAAGCTCCAGGAGAAGATGGAATTACTGTAGACATCATACAAGAAGCAATTGGAGAAATCAAAACAGTACTCGCCCAAATTTTCACTCGATGCCTTAATGAAGGTAAAATTCCTGAGGATTGGAACAACGCTACAATGATCTTGCTACATAAAAAAGGTGACATTGAGGATCTCGGGAACTACAGACTTATCAGCCTCCTATCAGTGGTTTATAAAATCTTCACTAAAGTTCTTTCACACCGCTTGAAGCTGACACTGGACATGGCTCAACCGAGAGAACAAGCTGGATTCAGGAGTGGCTACAGCACAATAGATCATATCCACGTACTGAGAGAACTAATTGAAAGAGCGAGGGAATATGAGCTCCCATTGTGCATGGCTTTTATCGATTATGAAAAAGCCTTTGATTCGGTGAAACCATCAGCAGTTGCAATGGCTCTGAAATCCTGCGGAATTGAAGATGCATACATTAATATTATTAATAACATCTATGAAAATGCAAGTGCAAAGATTCGGCTGTTTGAAAATACAACACACATAAAAATTGGAAAAGGAGTGAGACAAGGTGACACCATATCTCCGAAGCTCTTTAATGCCACATTGGAAAATGTCTTTCAATCACTGAACTGGGAAAACAAAGGGATAAAGATTAATGGAGATTATCTAACCCACCTTCGTTTTGCTGATGACGTAGTCATTTTTGCAACTACCCCATCAGAGCTACAGAGTATGATCCAGGAACTTGCTGACAAGAGTAAAGAAGTGGGATTAAAAATGAACTTTCAGAAGACAAAAGTGATGTACAATGCTTTTACAAGAAATGAAGATTTATCGATTGATGGAGAAAAGCTGGAGATAACAGACACGTACGTTTATCTTGGACAGCAGATATCAAGTGAGGGTCACATTGGTGAAGACATTAATCAGCGTACAAAACTTGCCTGGAGAGCTTTTGGAAGAAACAGCATAATTTTCAAGAGCAATATGCCATTATGTCTTAAAAGAAAAGTGTTTGATCAATGCATCCTTCCAGTGCTTACGTATGGTGCAGAGACGTGGACCTTAGCTAAAAGAGACATACAAAGGCTGCAGACAACTCAAAGAGGCATGGAGAGGTGCATGCTTGGTGTAACCAGGAGAGACAAGAAGAGGAACACGTGGATCCGAAAAATGACAAGAGTGGAAGACATCATGATCAGAGTTAAATCCCTGAAATGGCAATGGGCTGGACATACTGCCAGAAGAACAGACCATCGATGGACAGCCGAAATTTTAGATTGGATTCCAAGGGACAGGAAAAGACCCAGAAGAAGACCACATGGAAGATGGGTGGATGAAATTCGAAAGTATGCGGGAGTGACATGGAGGAGACTGGCACAAGACAGACCGTTGTGGAGGAAACTTGGGGAGACCTTCGTCCGGCAGTGGATTGATAATGGTTGACAATGATGATGATGATGAATCAATGTTCCACTCTAGATTTACGCATGCTTGTGTGAGTATGTAAACAGCTTTTTTTTTTTTTTCGAGTGGAGGTTTAACGACCACCGTGAGCAACTCAATGGGCTATAAGCAGTCGCCCGTCCCTAATTTAGGGTCACTGGTTCCAGGGAAGGGAGAGAACCAGTGCCGGAAGACAAACACAACATCCATGTCTCACCGGGATTCGAACCCGGACCCCTTTCGGACGAATGATCAGAGGCCATCGCTTAGATTACTGCGCCACCAGGGCGGCGTAAACAGCTTGAGCAACTATTGGATTTACCCTTCATAACTCAAGCACCCATTGGATTTCTGCAAAGTTGGCGCCTATGCTTTAACCCGAAGCAGCAGACGGGCTGTTTTTATTCGTGTTAAATAAAACTTTAAACTGTGATGAATCGGTACGATATTATCTGTTTGTTCACTTGCAGGTTGAACAAGTTAGTAAAATCATGCAATGCATTGATTATGATACGCTTTTGCAACATACCAGAAATCATAGGAAAATGCCTCAGTTTTGAGGAGAATAAACTATGGTATAACGTTTGAGGTTCACATATATCAAAATTAAATCTGTTTGTGCCCGTGGTACCTATTTCTATTATCAAGAGCTACCACACGTAATCCGTTTCGTAATTAAAAATCACATATAAATCGGGCAATTTTTTTTTTTTTTTTTTTGGTTGGAGGTTTAACGACCACCGTGAGCAACTCAATGGGCTATAAGCAGTCGCCCGTCCCTAATTTAGGGTCACTGGTTCCAGGGAAGGGAGAGAGCCAGTGCCGTAAGACAAAGCACAACATCCATGCCTCACCGGGATTCGAACCCGGACCCCTTCGGACGAATGATCAAAGGCCAACGCCTTAGACCACTGCGCCACCGGGGCTGCCGGGCAATTTTCACGGACGTTATAGTGCAAAAATAATGGCTAACGAATTTCACGCATGCGCACTGCCCGCAATTGCTGACAAAATATCATTTTTAGCGGAACTTCCTTTAAAGTCGTTACGGAACAACGTATTGTATTTCGTCGCAATAGAAGCATATTTACTCAAGTTATGAGGATGATGGCTTTTTAATAAATCTCGCTCCTGTGTCCTGACCTTTGACCCCATTTCGATTATATTAAACAGAATTGGTTCCGTATACCTCCGGAACAACATACTAAAGTTTTGTCTTTCAGAATCGCTTTATTGAACAACTAGGAGTATACAATAAAATATGGCATAAAACATGAGCAAAGGACATAAGACACTCGGACAAAATCACAGGCAATAAACAAAGGGCATACATGTTGAGAAATAAAGATAACGAAATAGAAATCGTGGGCACTTGTATCATATAAATACTGAGTGTATACAATAACACCAGGGCTGAGAACAGGAGCTAATATCAAAGCAATCGCACGGAGAAGTCACAGGCAATTGCGTGAGCATTCATGGGAAAAGAAGCATACATAATGAACGCGTGGGCTCGCAGGCCACACTCAAGAAACGAGGGCGAACAAGAAAATAATAAGAAAGCACGAGGAATTATACACTAAATGGTACATATGAACGCAGGGCAAACAACAAGAGTATACATAATTCGGGCACATACAAAGCCGGGCGATACACAGGTATAGCATGGAGTATGCACAGATAAAGAGAAACATGAGAACATGGGCACGCAGGCCGCACTCATATAGCAGGGGCAGCATAATACAACAAGTGCATAGTGAGCGACAGGCCATAGCATGGGATTATAACACTATAACAGAAAGAACATGAAGTATGTATAAGATAAGGAAGATACAATACAACGTGGGCACGCAGGCCGTACTCGTAGAACAGGAGCAACACAATACAACAAGATAATAAACACGATGAATAATACATGTAAAGTTCAAAAGATGGGTGTAGGACAAATCCGAAAACCAGAACGATAGTACATAGAACGTCTAGGCAGGAGCAAAGTCAAACTAATAGTAAAGGCCGGACGAATGTAGTTTTTCCCAAAGAGTCAGGGCGTCAATGAAGTCATCATCATTGGCAAAGTCTTGTGGAAGTGGCTGTGGTAGAAGTGGAGAACATGGTACAGACACAACAGAAGCCGCTGGAGAAACTTTGATTTTGGCACGAGGTTTCCGAGTGCGCTGAGAGGAGCGACGTGCACGTTTCTTTGGAATGGCCCCTGTTAAGGGCGCCGAAATAGAGGGTGAGCGGAAGACGACAGGTCAAGCGGAGATGAAGGTTGTAGAACAACAGAGAACGGAGGTGGTGCAACAATGGAATGCAAAGACGGTTGAATGGAAATGGAAATAGGCATGGACGGAGCTGCAGATGCAGTCGATGAAGGCATGACAGAGGGCGTGGAGGACAGACGCAGATGATCAAATCGCCGAGCTATTGACAAGTCCCTATCTGCCTTGTACGGGAGGTTGAAGTACGATCTGGCAGAACACCAGGAGTCTAGAGCTTTGTTATAAGTGATTCAAGAGCTGCAATTCTCACGAAATGGTACAGGGATCTTAATTAAGGTAAGATAATGGAGAGCTTTCTTGATATCAACCGGAGAAGTCTCATGGGGGTGCTTAGCACGAAGAAAGTGACACTCGGAAGCAGAAAGATGTGCTGAGTAGCCTGGCGGCAGAGAAGTATCCGAGTACTCAGTAGGATCAGAACCTGAGTCCGTAGCTGTAGAAGTGTCCGAGGAAGCTGCGGAAGAAGTAGTTGAAGAATGTTTCGAAGAACCGGCGACGCAAGAAGACAAGCCGGGCAATGATGAACGTACTGGTGTGTCGTCAAGTGATGCGGAGATCATGGGTGAAGAACCGGAGGCTGGTAACGACGGATCGGAAAAGCAGTGAGAAGGAACAACGGCCGAAGCGAAGTCCGGGCCGACGGTGATGGGTTCCGTACTCGGCGGAGGGGAGACCACCGATGTGCTCTCTCCAGAGTGGGACGAGTCCAGGAGTCATTGCAGAAGAAACGCCGGGGAGTCCACAAGGGGCACAGTGGAGATCGTAGCAGCTGAAGATGAAGTAGGTATTGTAGAAAATCCTGGTGCAAAACGGTGGAGGAACCAGGCGGAGGTAACAAACTGGAATAGTCCTGGAGGAGTGATATGAAAGGAACAGGTAGAGACGGCAAACTGGTGAACTGAGAAAAAACTGAAGAGTCTTGAGGAAACGCAGTGGTGGAAGATGGGTAGGCCAGAGGAACAGTATTCGCAGATGGAATAGGTGAACCCGAACTGGAAAGCAGCGGTCGAGGGAAAGAAGCTGTGTATGATGAGAGTAAGGAAGAACTTGTCGAAGTGCTGAAGTCTAAGGCCACAGAGAGTGGAGAATGTGACACAAGAGGCTGGAACAACCCACCTGGTACAGAGGGTAAAGTACACGCAGTGGAATAAGACAATAAAGATGCAGACTGAAAAGGCTTGGCAGATGATGTAGTGAGAGCAGAAGAGCCAAGAGTTAGAGGTGATAATGCAGCGTCTTTAGCTGGGCAAGAAGCACGGAAATGAGTAGGTGATTTAAATATGAAGCAATGAAGAGCAGTATAAACATTCCCAGCATGAATGTGTCTACCACAGACTACTTGGAATGTGGTAGGACAGGAAATAATCGAAGCTTCGTCCGGAAACGCGACGAGATCCTGTCGTTGGAAACTAAGATAAGGACGAGCTCCTTGCTCGTCCAATGCGGCAGGTAATGTACGAATTGGACCAATAACAAGTCCACAACGAGAAAAACCAATGAGGACATCATCAGAAATTTCCGGTGGAACAGGAGACATGCTTACAAGGATAGGGCACTGTGCGAGAGGAATGGCGAACAGACTTTGATCACCAACAAAGATGGGAGAAGACATAACCCGTGTAACATGAGCGGGAGAGGAAAAATAAATAAGCACAGAGCGACGTTTACGTGCAATATGTGTAATGGCATCTGGATGAACACGTTCATGCAGAGCTTAAGTGTGCACAGTAAGTTTTGTATTGGGGAGGGCAACATATTTCCCCTCTAAAGCTAAAGAGGCTAGTAGAGACTTACCTCGGGGCGAAGATTCAGGAAGATGAAGAGTAAAAATGGAATCCTGACGAGAAACAAGGAAATCCAGGCATGACGGCAAAAGCGTTGAATGTGTAGTAGTGTGGGCAGACAAAGAGAGCTTAAGTTTATCTTGAAGCAGAACATCTGGTGGAGGCGTCAGTGATGGAAGATATTCTGTTGATATTGCACAAGCCATGAGCGGTGGTAGAATGCTCAATGGCTAAGAAGACAAATGGGGAAGGCACAACGAACAGGTGAACGAAGGCTGAGCGACAAACAATGACGACACAAGTAGAGCTGCAAGAGAGATGTCACAACTGTGAGACCATGACGTCACCGGAGGACCACTAATGGAAAAGACGTAACCGGGAGAAGGGTAGATAAACTCAGGAACACAAGCATAGAAGGCAACGTATAGGGACGCTGATGGAGAATAGAAGACAGTCAAGGCGAGTCACGATGGTAAACAAACCCACCGAGATGAAATATGAAGGAATATCGCAATAATATTCACTTACTGGTGCGGAAACGTAGCTGGGAAGATTGCTGACAGCTTATTACTTGAGCGAAGTGCACAGGAAAGAAACAGCAGGCGCTGGAACGTGTGCACAGGGCGCACCCTTCGAAATGCAGTAGGGCATGGTCAGCAGGTAATATTACTATGAAAATCAAGTAAATATGCACAGTTCGGCTCGAAAAGGTGGTGAGAAAGATAGCACGTACCCTTATGCATGATTGGAGCACAAAATTCGGGAGCAACAGGAACTTTTACCGAGCAAACTGAGCAAAATTTGAAGAGCTCGAAAGGTCACGTCCAGCAGCAAAGACTAAAATTTTGTCGCAATAGAAGAATTTTTAGTCAAGTTATGAGGATAATGACTGTGGAATAAATCTCGCATTTGTGCCCTGACCTTTGACCCCATTTCGATTATATTCAACACAACCGGTTCAGTATACCTCCGAAATAACATGATGAAGTTCTGTCCCAATCGAAGCATTTTTACGTAAGTTATGATGCATAAGGCCGATGGAATGGATCCCGCCCCTATGTCCTGACCTTTGATCCCATTTCGTCCATTTTCAATAGGGTTCGTCCCCAGGGTGTTCCCTACCACATACTAAAATTTCATCGACATCGAACCATTTTTACGCGCGAGTTATCGTGCGGACAAACAGACGGAGAAGGCTGGAGCATACACGCTTCTTAAACCTACGGTTTGAAAGCGTAAAAAGCATCGCCATTCACATTACAATAGTGACAATCCGAATGTCGTCGATTTACATTTCGAGGAAAACACTCTGTTTAAAGTATTCCAGTCATAATGTGATCAGAGCATGTATACGGAAATAATTCTTCTGAAAATAAAGCTTTTGAGTATTCATGATCAAATTCTTTCCTAGAAAATGTTAATCTCAAAGTGACACCACTTCGAGGTTTTCACCTCACAGATAGTACACAAAATGGCTCTGTGATTTTAAAGACGGCGAAATGCTTTAAATAATTTACTAGCATAGTGTCGGAATGTAACAATACGGATTTTTCCTTACTTCGAAAGATCTTGTATGTGCCATATTTGAAACAGCTGAGTAATGCAGATAGATTTTAAGCGAAGTTGAAAAATCGACTTCCTTCTTTCGAAACTCTTCCGAGTTTAAAAGTATCAAAACTGCTGGAAGCCAATTGGAAATCCTCCAACCACAATAGGCTGCCTCGCTGGTGTGATTTGCATGACGAAATATCTCTTTCACGCGGTGCAAGTTATTAGTTCTCTTTCTTACACGTCGTTTGAAACCAAAATTGAGAGCGGATTAGCAAGCGAAAAGAAAATATTTCCTCTTATTCTGCTGTTGAGACCTCATTCGTATTCCTGGAAGATCGAATTATTGAAAAGTCTTTCAAATAGAGATGTACAGTTAGTTCACAAGAGCGAACTGAATACTTCCTTTAATTATGTCATATGCATGCACATGAATTAATGCCTTGATGACGCCTTTGTGAACAGCATGTACTCCACAGGACTTTCGGGAAAGCTTTAGTTCTTACTATCCTCACTCAGAGCTATCTCACAGCTTAGAACATGAAACCCTAGTAATCGTCTTATCTCCTATCTTTTCGCAGGAAAATTCTTTCACAACTCAAAATAGGATGTTTACGTTTTCGTAGATGTGTTTAGAAGAAGGGGATGAATCTTTAACGAACTTGTTGTGAGAGAAACACTTTTCCAAGAATCGAATCGAAATCACAGGAATTCAAAATGATATTTTGTGCATGCTGACTGAAAAGCTATTTCCTTTTTTGTTTGAAAGATGTTTGCGAGATATTGGTACACACGCGTGTCTTTATTGTTTATATTGGTGTAGAGCTTTTTATCTTCCGTGAAGAAAATACGGTTTCAGATGTGTTGGGGGTTCGTACGACGAAGCGGATATTTCCTGAAAAAAAGCAGGCTTACCTGTGTTTGCTAAAATGGAAGGAGAAGAGCAGGGATGAAGCGGCGAAATTCAATATTTCACATTTTTCTTTGAAACGGAACAACTTTCTTCTCTTTTGTTTTTTAAAAACTGAAATCACAAATATCGTATGCAGTTCAAGGGAGGCGACCACTGCCGCTGCTTAATGTTGCTGGGTTTATACACTGACGGAAAAAAAATCCCAACACCACGAAAAAATAGTTGTAGAGGAATGAAATGGCAGCAATACATTTGTATAGGTAACATATTTAATCGATTAAGGTTTCAAGATCACAGCTTATTGTAAGCGCGAGAAGAGCCATTTTAAATGTGAAATGCTGGTACAATAATAACCGGTGTAAACGCCAGAATGTTGAATGCAAGCACGCAAACGTTCATGCATTGTGCCGTACAGGTGCTGGATGTCAGTTTGTGGGATGGAGTTCCATGCCTGTTGCACTTGGTCGGTCAATACAGGGACGGTTAATGCTGGTTGGGGGTGACGCTGGAGTTATCGTCCAATAATGTCCCATACGTGCTCGATTGGTGAAAGATCTGGTGATCTACCAGGCCACGGCAACGTGTCGACACTCTGTAGAGCATGTTGGGTTACAACAGCGGTATGCGGGCGAGCGTTATCCTGTAGGAAAACACCCCTGGAATGCTGTTCATGAATGGCAGCACAACAGGTTGAATCACCAGACCGACGTACAACTGTGCCGTCAGGGTGCATGGGATAACCACGAGAGTGCTCCTGCTGTCATAGGAAAATGCTCCCCAGATCATAACTCCAGGTGTAGGTCCAGTGTGTCTCGGCCGCAGACAGGTTGGTTGCAGCCGCTCACCTGACCTCCTTCTAACCAACACACGGCCATCACTGCGCCCAGGCAGAACCGGCTTTCATCAGAAAACACAACAGATCTCCACTCCGTCCTCCAATGAGCTCTAGCTTGACACCACTTACGTCGCAAACAGCAGTGGTTTGGAGTAAAGTGGAATGCGCGCTACAGGGCGTCTGGCTCGGAGCTGTCCTTCAAGTAACCGATTTGTAACAGTTCGTTGTGTCACTGTGGTGGCAACTGCAGCTCGAATTGCTGCCGCAGACGCGGTACGATGCGCCATGGCCATACGCCGTACACGGCGGTCTTCCCTCTCAGTAGTGCCACGTGGCCGGCTGGAACCCGGTCTTCTTGAGGCAGTACATTCCCTTGACCACCGCTGCCAACAATCATGCACAGTGGCTACATTCCTGTCAAGTCATTCTGCAATATTGCGGAAAGAAAATCCACCTTCTCGTAGCCCTATTACACGACCTCGTTCAAACTCCGTGAGCTGTTGATAATGGCTTCTTCGTCTTCTTAAAGGCATTCTTGACTAACATCAACACACTACGTCGAATCTCAACGATAACTAACGCTCACGAACGCTACAGCGCGTATTTATAGCAAACCTGCTTTGCATGTTCCGAGGGGCGCTACTAGCGCCACACGTATGCGCCGAGCGCGAAATTTGCATAGACGCCATCTTACAGATGTACTCTCACCGCCTACCAACTGTCGTTTATCTGACACAACCCCTTCTTGGTGTTGGGATTTTTTTTTTCCGTCAGTGTATATAGTCTATACCACATTTGCCATTTAATAAATTATACACTTTTTGTTTATTACTTTTCATGCATAATAGAATTCATTCTAATAGATACTTGGGGGTCCTAGAGTTGATGCATTTTTCACATTTTCATGACACTAGCAGCAGTCTGAAATTTCTGGTCCCTAGGGTTCGCTCGAACATAGCATACTACGGTATTAATGCAGCTGTTCTTCGAAAATGGAATGAATTTCCCTCGTACATTAAAGGTGTAAACTAAAGGGCATTCAGGAAAATATTATTTACTACCTTAATGGCTACTTGATTACTTATTATATTGTGGTCTGCACCTTTTATTCTGGTATTTTGAATCTAATTTATTACTGCTTTTTAAATTTCGTGCTACCCATGTTGTGAGCCTCATGGACTACGATTCCATGCGTCTTAGACCTACATCCACTTACCATCTATTGACTTTCTGACTTCATATTTCATCAGTAACTCAGATCTTTTTTTAATTCATGGCTCAATAACCTGCATTGTTCTCATGGTTGTATACGTATAATGGTACTATGACTATAGGAATCATAACTTAAAATATATAGCCGTCTGTGCACGATATGCAATATAATTATTAAAAACTGGTATTAAGAAGTTAGTAAAATCATGCAATGCATTGATTATGATACGCTTTCCAACATACCAGAAATCATTGCTCAAGTTATGAGGATAAGGGCTGTGGAATAAATCTCGCTCCTGTGCCCTGAACTTTGATCCCATTCCGATTATATTCAACAGAACTGGTTCAGTATACCTTCGAAATACCATGATAAAGTTTTGTCGCAATCGAAGCAATTTTACGTAAGTTATGATGCATAAGGGCTATGGAATAGATCCCGCTTCTGTGTCCTAACCTTTGACCCCATTTCGCCCATTTTCCATAGGATTCGTCCCCAGGCTGGTCCTTACAATATACTAACATTTCATCTAAATCGAAACATTTTTACTTAAGTTATGACGCATAATGGCGACAGAAGTGATTCCGCTCCTATGTCCTGACCTTTGACCCCCATTTCGCCCATTTTCAATAGGGTTTGTCTTTGTCCCCAGGTGGTCCCCTACCACATACTAAAATTTAATTGAAATCGAACCTTTCTTACGTTAGTTATGATGCATAATAGCAGTGGAATGGATCCCGGTCCTATGTCCTGACCTTTCACCCCATTTCGTTCATTTTCAATAGGGTTCCTTTCCAGGTGTTCTCCTACTACATACTAAAATTTCATCGAAATCGAGGGATTTTTACGCGAGTTATCGTGCTGACGAACATATGTACACAACGCGTGACGTAATGAGGCAGATGGAAATCGCGACCATCTGCTCGCAAGAGTGTGACGTCATAAAACTTTAATAGGATTCACTCACAACGCGTGACGTAAGGAGACAGAAGGCGTGATCGCGCGACAACATCTGAATTGCGAGAGTATGACGTCATAAGATTTCTAAGCATGGATGACATTAATGGGACGACGCCATGACACTAAAAACTTGGTAATTCGGGGTGGTTATTTAACCCACTAAAATAATTTTCCTAAAGTCGAGATCAAGCTAAATCGATTTCCAGTACCAGAAAACGGTAGGTTAACGATTTTCATGAAAATCCTTAGAGCCGTTTTCAAAACAAAATTTACATACATACAAGAATTGCTCCTTTAAGGTGAACGTCAAGTAATTTTGCTTCCTATACTTCGAATGGAAAAATGTCTGTACATATTTTCTTCCCGATTAATGCGTTCCCAAGAATGAAAATTTGAACATCGATTAAAATATCTTCATTTTATAACTTGGAATACTTAATATTTTCTAAAATATAACCATAATTTTATGCAATCCAACATTTGTTTGTCTACTGACGTCATGAAAGTACAGGTCGCGCCATATTTTTTTTTGGGGGGGCAATTAATGCGTTCGCAAGGATTAAAATTTGAACATCGATAAAAATAGCTTCATTTTATAACTTGGAATACTTAATATTTTCTAAAACAACCATAATTATGCAATCCAACATTTGTTTGTTTACTGACGTCATCAAAGTACAGGTCGTGCCATCCTTTTTCTGGTTTCAACAATACCGAACGAAAAGTTATGGATTTTTAATATAATTATGGTTATGTTTTAGAAAATATTAAGTATTCCAAGTTATAATATGATGTTATTTCAATCGTTGTTTAAATTTTCATCCATGGGAACACATTAATTGTGGAGGAAATGTGTGCAAAAGTTTTTCCATTGGAGGTATATGAAACAAAATTACTTGACGTCCACCTTAATAATATGGGATAAGGGCGATGGAATGGATCCCAATCCTATGTCCTGACTTTTGACCCCATTTCGTCCATTTTCAATAGGGTTCGTCCCCAGGTGGTCCCCTACCACATATTAAAATTTCATCGAAATCGAACCATTTTTACGCACGTTATGATGCACAAAGGCAATGTAATGCATCCCGCTCTTATGTCCTGACCTTTGACCCTACTTCACCCATTGTAAACAGGGTTCGTCCCCAGGCAGACCTCTACCATATAGTAAAATTTCATTGAAATCGAACCATATTTACGCAAGATATGACACATAAGGGCAATGGATTGGATCCCGCTCCTACGTCGTGACCTTTGAACCCATTTGTTCCATTTCCAATAGGGTTCGTTCATAGGTGGTCCCCTACCACATACTAAAATTTCATCGAAATCGAACCGTTTTTATCCAGTGTCAGCGACTCGTCTAGTGCGTGCAAAGCTTTCCTTTACCCAGTGTCAGCGACTCGTCTAGTGCGTGCAAAGCTTTAATTTACCCAGTATCAGCGACTCGTCTAGTGCATGCAAATCTTTCCTTTGCCCAGTGTCAGCGACTCGTCTAGTGCGTGCAAAGCTTTCCTTTACCCAGTGTCAGCGACTCGTCTAGTGCGTGCAAAGCTTTCCTTTACACAGTGTCAGCGACTCGTCTAGTGCGTGCAAAGCTTTCCTTTACATAGTGTCAGCTACTCGTCTAGTGCGTGCAAATCTTTCCTTTGCCCAGTGTAAGCGACTCGTCTAGTGAGTGCAAACATTTCCTTTACTATGTGTCAGTGACTCGTCTAGTGCGTGCAAATCTTTGATTTGCCCAGTGTCAGCGCCTCGTCTAGTGCGTGCAAAGCTTTCTTTTACCCAGTGACAGCGACGCGTCTAGTGTGTGCAAAGCTTTCCTTTACCCAGTGTCAGCGACTCGTCTAGTGCATGCAAATATTTCCTTTGCCCAGTGTCAGCGATTCGTCTAGTTCGTGCAAAGCTTTCTTTTACCCAGTGTCAGCGACGCGTGTAGTGTGTGCAATGCTTTACTTTATCAAGTGTCAGCGACTAGTCTAGTGCGTGCAAATCTTTCCTTTGCCCAGTGTCAGCGATTCATCTAGTGCGTGCAAAGCTTTCCTTTATCCAGTGTCAGCGACTCGTCTAGTGCATGCAAATCGTTCGTTTGCCCAGTGTCAGCGACTCGTCTAGTGCGTGCAAATCTTTCCTTTACCCAGTGTCATCGACTCGTCTAGTGCGTGCAAAGCTTTTCTTTACTCAGTGTCAGCGACTCGTCTAGTGCGTGCAAATCTGTCCTTTGCCCAGTGACAGCGCCTCGTCTAGTGCGTGCAAAGCTTTCTTTTACCCAGTGTCAGCGACGCGTCTAGTGTGTGCAAATCTTTCCTTTACACAGTGTCAGCGATTCGTCTAGTGCGTGCAAATCTTTCGTTTGCCCGGTGTCAGCGACACGTATAGTGCGTGCAAACCTCTCCTTTACCCATTGTCAGCGACTCGTCTAGTGCATGCAAATCTTTCCTTTGCCCAGTGTCAGCGACTCGTCTAGTGCGTGCAAACCTCTCCTTTACCCAGTGTCAGCGACTCGCCTAGTTCATACAAATCTCTCCTTTGCCCAGTGTCAGCGACTCGTCTAGTGCGTGCAAATCTTTCCTTTACCCAGTATCAGCGACTCGTCTAGTCAATGTACACCTTTCCTTTGCCCAGTGTCAGCGACTAGTCTCGGGCGTGCAAATGTTTCCTTTACCCAGTATCAGCTGCTCGGCTAGTCAATGCAAATCTTTCCTTTGCCCAATGTCAGCGACTCGTTCAGTGCGTGCAAAGATTTATTTTACCCAGTGTCAGCGACTCGTCTAGTGCGTGCAAATCTTTCCTTTGCCCAGTGTCAGCGACTCGCCTAGGTCGTGCAAATCTTTCCTTAGCCCAGGGTCAGCGACTCGTCCAGTGCGTGCAAAGCTTTCCTTTACCCAGTGTCAGCGACTCGTCTAGTGCGTGCAAATCTTTCCTTTGCCCAGTGTCAGCGACTCGCCTAGAGTGTGCAAATCTATTCCTTTGCCCACTGTCAACGACTCGTCTTGTGCGTGCAAGGCGTTCCTTTTTCCCAGTGTCAGCGACTCGTCTAGTGCATGCAAATCTTTCCTTCTCCCAGTGTCAGCGACCGGCCTAGTGCGTCCAAAGCTTTCCGTTGCCCAGTGTCAGCGACTCGTCTAGTGCGTGCAAAACTTTCCTTTACCCAGTGTCAGCGACTCGTCTAGTGCGTGCAAATCTTTCCTTTACCCAGTGTCAGCGAGTCATCTAGTGCGTGCAAATCTTTCCTTTTCCCAGTGCCAGTGACTCGTCTAGTGCGTGCAAAGCTTTCCTTTACCCAGTGTCAGCAACACGTCCAGTGCGTGCAAAGCTTTCTCTTACCCAGTGTCAGCGACTCGTCTAGAGCGTGCAAATCTTTCCTTTACCCAGTGTCAGCAACACGTCCAGTGCGTGCAAAGCTTTCTTTACTCAGTGTCAGCGATTCGTCTAGTGTAGGTAAATCTTTCCTTTGCCCAGTGTCAGCGACTCGTCTAGTGCATGCAAATCTTTCCTTTGCCCAGTGTCAGCGACTCGTTTAGTGCGTGCAAAGCTTTCCTTTACATAGTGTCAGCGAGTCATCTAGTGCGTGCAAATCTTTCCTTTTCCCAGTGTCAGTGACTCGTCTAGTGCGTGCAAAGCTTTCCTTTACCCAGTGTCAGCAACTCGTCTAGTGCGTGCAAATCTTTCCTTTGCCCAGTGTCAGCGACTCGTCTAGTGCGTGCAAAGCTTTCCTTTACCCAGGGTCAGCGACGCGTCTAGTGTGTGCTAACCTTAACCTTATCCAGTGTCAGCGACTCGTCTAGTGCGTGCAAAGCTTTCCTTTACCCAGTGTCAGCAACTCGTCTAGTGCGTGCAAAGCTTTCCTTTACCCAGTGTCAGCAACACGTCCAGTGCGTACAAATCTTTCCTTTGCCCAGTGTCAGCGTCTCGTGTAGGGCGTGCAAAGCTTTCCTTCACCCAGTGTCAGCGACTCACCTAGTGCGTGCAAATCTTTCCTTTGCCCAGTGTCAGCGACTCGTCTAGTGCGTGCAAAGCTTTCTTTTACCTAGTGTCAGCGACTCGTCTAGTGTGTGCAAAGCTTTCCTTTACTCAATGTCAGCGATGCGTCTAGTGCGTACAAATCTTTCCTTTACCCAGTGTCAGCGACGCGTCTAGTGTGTGCTAACCTTAACCTTATCCAGTGTCAGCGACTCGTCTAGTGCGTGCAAAACCTTCCTTTATCCAGGGTCAGCGACTCGTCTAGTGCGTGCAAAGCTTTCCTTTACCCAGTATCAGCGACTCGTCTAGTGCATGCAAATCTTTCCTTTGCCCAGTGTCAGCGACTCGTCTAGTGAGTGCAAATCTTTCCTTTGCCCAGTGTCAGCGACTCGTCTAGTGAGTGCAAAGCTTTCCTTTACCCAGTGTCAGTGACTCGTCTAGTGCGTGCAAATCTTTGCTGTGCCCAGTGTCAGCGCCTCGTCTAGTGCGTGCAAAGCTTTCATTTGCCCAGTGTCAGTGACGCGTCTAGTGTGTGCAAAGCTTTCCTGTACCCAGTGTCAGCGACTGGTCTAGTGCATGCAAATCTTTCCTTTGCTTAGTGTCAGCGACTAGGCTAGTGCGTGCAAAGCTTTCTTTTACCTAGTGTCAGCGACGCGTCCTAGTTAGTGCAAAGCTTTCCTTCACCCAGCATCAGCTACTCGTCTAGTGCATGCAAATCTTTCCTTTGCCCAGTGTCAGCGACTCGTCTAGTGAGTGCAAAGCTTTCCTTTACCCAGCGGCAGCGACTCGTCTAGTGCGTGCAAAGCTTTCCTTCACTCAGCATCAGCTACTCGTCTAGTGCATGCAAATATTTCCTTTGCCCAGTGTCAGCGTCTCGTCTAGTGCGTGCAAAGCTTTCCTTTGCCCAGTGTCAGCGACTCGTCTAGTGCGTGCAAAGCTTTCCTTTACACAGTGTCAGCGACTCGTTTGGTGACTGCAAATCATTCTTTTGCCCAGTGTCAACGACTCGTCTAGTGCGTGCAAAGCTTTCCTTTGCCCAGTGTCAACGACTCGTCTAGTGCGTGCAAACCTTTCCTTTACCCAGTGTCAACGAATTGTCTAGTACGCGCAAAGCTTTCCTTTACCCAGTGTGCAGCGACTCGTCTAGTGCGTGCAAATCTTTCCTTTGCCCAGTGTCAGCGAGTCATCTAGTGCGTGCAAATCTTTCCTTTGCCCAGTGTCAGCGACTCGTCTAGTGCGTGCAAAGCTTTCTTTTACCTACTGTCAGCGTCAAGTCTAGTGTGTGCATAGCTTTCCTTTACTCAATGTCAGCGATGCGTCTAGTGCGTGCAAAGCTTTCTTTTACCCAGTGTCAGCGACGCGTCTAGTGTGTGCAAAGCTTTCTTTTACCCAGTGTCAGCGACTCGTCTAGTGCATGCAAATCTTTCCTTTGCCCAGTGTCAGCGTCTCGTCTAGTGCGTTCAAAGCTTTCCTTCACCCAGTGTCAGCGACTCATCTAGTGCGTGCAAATCTTTCCTTTGCCCAGTGTCAGCGACTCGTCTAGTGCGTGCAAATCTTTCCTTTGCCCAGTGTCAGCGACTCGTCTAGTGCGTGCAAAGCTTTCCTTTACCCAGTGTCAACGAATTGTCTAGTGCGCGCAAAGCTTTCCTTTACCCAGTGTCAGCGACTCGTCTAGTGCGTACAGATCTTTCCTTTGCCCAGTGTCTGCGACTCGTCTAATGCGTGCAAAGCTTTCTTTTACCCAGTGTCAACGATGCGTCTAGTGCGTGCAAAGCTTTCCTTTACCCAGTGTCAGCGAGGCGTCTAGTGTGTGCTAATCTTTACCTTATCCAGTGTCAGCGACTCGTCTAGTGCGTGCAAAGCTTTCCTTTACCCAGTGTCATCTACTCGCCTAGTGCGTGCAAAGCTTTCCTCGCACTAGACGTGTCATGCACACGTCTAGTGCGTGCAAAGCTTTCTTTTACCCAGTGTCAGCGACGCGTATAGCGCGTGCAAACGTTTCTCCAACTCAGTGTCACGGGCCAAACGTCGCTGACCCTTACTTAATCAATGGCACTGAGTTGGAGAAAAGTTTCCACGCGCTAGACGCGTCGCTGACACTGAGTAAGGGAAAGCTTTGCAGGCGTTAGACGCTGGGTAAAGAAAAGCTTTGCAGGCGCGAGATGCGTCGCTGACACTGGGTAAAAGAAAGCTTTGCACGTGTTAAACCTGTCAGTGGCGTTCAAAGGGTTAAACTACGAAAAATGAACGCAATTTCGTCAGTCTTTTAAATTAATTTCGAGATAAAAGGAAAGGTAAGAGCGGATCGTTAGAAATTTCGGCTGGACGTTGCTCTACATTATCGCGCAATATCCTGCATTTACATCATAATGTGGTGCGATTTCACACTTCCACTATAAAGTGATAATTGAGATCATACGACCTTTGCTATTTTTTCGTGCAAAGTACAAAATGTAGCAGAAGTTGTGTTCCCTGTCGCTACATTTCGGTGAAAACAGAGCATGCGTCTTGGTTATCGAAGAACAAGTCGAGGAGTCGTTTCTGTAATGTCGTACCGCCATCAGGGAATTTTACGTTGGGCAAAAGATTGTTAGGTATTACGTAAATGCAGGTGACTAAAGTAAATATTTTTCGTATAGGTGATAATTAGCATGAAATGTACCTAGCCATTTTGCTTGCATATTCCAGTGATTATGACTGTTTTTGCTTTAGACATGGGCGGAGACAGGTAGGATTTGAAGTAATATGTAGGATTAGAGGTTATAAGGAGGATTATAGAACATAAGTAGGAATAAAGGTCATAGGTAAGATTGGTACAAGAAACCATTAGTGGTTGTACTGAGATTTAGGGGTCATAGACAAGATTAGATTTCATATGAAGGTTTAGAGGTCATAGGTAGGATTAGAGGGCATAAGGTGGATTAAATGCCATAGGTGTGACATGGAGAAAGCTGGACTCCTATTTGGTCCCACACGTGTTCGATGGGTGACAGATCAGGCTTTCTGGCAGGCCACGGAAGCGTCGAGGCATGTCGTAGACAGTCCTGGAAAACCCGAACCGTGTGCGGACTGCAGTTATTTGGTTGGAAGATGGCTCCGGGCAGCAAGGTCTCCTGTACGTAGGGCTGGGCTGCCAACGTCCTCGGATCACTGCGAGGGAAGTCCAGCTGTCATACGCGATGGCTTCCTAGACCATCACGCCTGCAGTACGGGACGTGTGCCGCTGTACAGTGAGGTTGGGATTGTAGAGCTCACGTGCGGTCATCCACACTCCTACACGGTCGTCATCCGTTCCCATAAAGAAGCGTGATTCGTCGCTGAACACTATACGTCGCCAGTCTGTAGCATTCCACGTTTCTCGCTGCTGACACCACTGCAATCGACACCGATTATGGCCAGGTGTTTATGGCAGAAATCGTAAGGGCCGTCAAGAGTGCAGATTTGCCTTTGTCAGGCGTCTGGAAACAGTCCTAGCGGACACAGGAGTCCCTTTACAGCCGCCACATGACTCTGGATATTGGACAAGGACGTCCATGCATCTGTGCGCGCCGGTCTCACCATCCTACGGTGCTCTCTGCTGGTGGTGTGTCTGGGTCGTCCAGAGCCAGTCCGCCGTGTCTGGGTGCCTTCCCGTATCCATTGCTCCCAATACGATCGCCCCGTACTGCCCGACCAGCCGACATGGCGGCATATTCGGCGCACGGACCAACCTGCCTCTTTCATCCCGACGATACGGCCTCGTTCAAACTCCATCAGTTGCCCGTACGCACATCTGCAGCGGCTTTTCAGCATGTCTATCGCTCAGGGATCTTATCTGACTCTTACCGTGCACTTCGTCACGAATGTGGATCAGATCATCAGATCATATCATATGTAGAGAATTTTAGGAAGGGAGTGTCTGACCCCTAGGTCTTAAACAACCCTTAGAAATAGGAAGCTAGAAGATTTGGGCTAGAGTGTCCGATAGGAAAGTCACACGGAAGCGAGGTAGAAGACGCCCTTATTTACTACCGGGGGGCCAGTACCCGGGGTCCGACGGCTTAACGTGCCCATTCAATGCTCTAGTAGATCAGATCAGATCACATGTAGAGGATTTTAGGAAGGGAGTGTCTGACCCCAGGTCTTAAACAACCCTTAGAAATAGGAAGCTAGGAAATTTGGGCTAGAGTGCCCGATAGGAAAGTCACAAGGAAGCGAGGTAGAAGACGTCCTTATTTACTGCCGGGGGACCAGTACCCCGGGTCCGACGGCTTAACGTGCCCATTCAATGCTCTAGTATATCAGATCAGATCATATGTAGAGGATTTTAGGAAGGGAGTGTCTGACCCCAGGTCTTAAACAACCCTTAGAAATAGGAAGCTAGGAGATTTGGGCTAGAGTGCCCGATAGGAAAGTGACACGGAAGCGAGGTAGAAGACGCCCTTATTTACTACCGGGGGGCCAGTACCCAGGGTCCGACGACTTAACGTGCCCATCCGACGCACGGCGGGTATTTTGTGGTTCGAACGTTCGTACCTGCCCAATATCGAACTTGAGGTCATCCCTATGGTAGTCACAAACGCTGACAACTAGGCCACCCACGGCACAAATGTGGAGTTTGCTGCAAGGCGCCTTTTAAACCCCAAGGATTGCGATTGCAGCGCCGGTCTTGGATGCGCGGGCATACGGAATAGTACGAAACTTTAATCATTTGCATGTCCGCTCTCCCCGTAGCTATTCGCCGAGTTTCGCGTTAATCGCACCGTTTCTTCTTGGTGCGTGAATTTTTATGTCAATGAGTGTATAAAAGGTCATAGATAGGATTGGAGATCATTGTAGAATCAGATGTCATAGAGAGGATTAGAGGTAATAGGGAGGATTACAAGTCGTACGTAGGATTAGAGGTCATAGGCAAGATAAGAGATCATAGGGAGGATTAGAGGAAGGATTAGAGGTCATAAAGTCGGTTATAGGTCAGATTTGAGGACAAAGGCCTTGTTAAAGGTATTGGTAGGATTAGAGGTTATAGGGAGGACTAGATGTCCATAGGGAAAATTAGATATCATAGCTAAGATGCAAACGTAATACACTGCCGGACAATTGCTAAGGACGGATGACAATAGCAACGATAGCAACCATAAAATGGAAGGCAGGAAAATATGGAAATTAGCATAAGTGCGGGATACAGTAAGACGTGTTGTGCGTATGCAAATTTTGGATTGCCGAACTTGTTCGTGACGTCATAGCGCTGATAAGAGATATAAAGGATTTGACGCGTATTGACCGTTGTTGTTCAAACGCAAAGTTGAAAGGGAAAGAATCCATTGACGAACTTGCAATTTTCAGTATGTCTTCCCGACATCACCTAGATGATTTTCCGCGTGGCCGTATTATTGGCAAGATTGAAGAAGGGCCAAAAATAACAGATGTTGCCAGGGAGTTCGACGTCAGCCACAGTGTTGTTTCAAGGCTTTGGAAAACATTAATTTAAACAAATGGAGAGTGTAGCAAACGTCACGGGGGAGGTCGTGTTCGCAGTACGACACCTGCAGAAGATCGGTACATAGTGCTATCAAGAAAACGACACCGGCGCAGCACAGCTAGTGAGGTAGCAAATCAGTTTATGGCTGCTACTGGCAAGCTGATCTCTCGAAAAACTGTCGCCAGACGTTTGCATGAAGGAGTACTATACGCCCGTCGTCCTGTTGTGTGCATCCCATTGTCCAGACGTCCCCGTACCGCCCGTTTGCAATGGGGCCATCAACATCGCAATTGGACTAATAACGACTGGTCTGCTGTCCTCTTCTCAGATGAGAGTAGATACAGTTTATCATGTGATTGTCGACGACAACTGATCTGGCGTGATAGTGGTACTGCATATTGTCCAGCAAACATACAGGAAAGGGACCGATATCCGACATGTAGTGTCGTGGTATGGGCTGGCATCATGATCAATGGCCGTACGTCCCTCTAAGTGCTTCCAACTGGGACTATGACTGGCCAACGATACATTAACTCATGTTCGCATGTTCCGTGGTGCTGTCGGTGATAGATTCATTTTCATGGACGACAACGCAACATGTCATCGAACAGTCGCTGTCCAGGAGTGTCTTGAGAGCGAGGATATTCAACGCCTCGTATGGCCAGCACGTTCTCCAGATCTGAATCCCATTGAAAATGTGTGGGATGCTTTGGGAAGGAGTCTTGCTAGTCGTCAATGCCCTCCAATATACAAGGACGCACTCATCCGTGCACTGACAGAGGAATGGGACAAATTACTCTAACAGCTGCTTGATAATGTTGTGCAAAGCATGACACGACGTGTGGAATCTTGCATCGCCCTCCATGGTGGCCATATCCCGTATTGACATCTTACGCCGGAACGCCTGCGGACGGTAATTGCATTTTTTTCACGTTTACGTATTCTGCACAAAATGGCCTGTTTGTCCCTTGAACACGTTCCAAAGCCTTCTGGATTTCAGAGCACAATAAATTGTCTTTCTTGTAATGTCCTGGCATTCTGACATTATTTTATTTCACTTGGCATCCAACCACACTTACTTTTTTATGAGCTATATAGCCGTTTATGATCCGTCCTTAGCAATTGTCCAGCAGTGTATAAGAGGTCAAGCTGGTCGCTACGGGAGATCTGACCTGACTTACTTTTGTTACAGTGGACACCCCCCCCCCCCATCGTAAAACCTGAAGAAAACTCTAAAATTTGTCCGCCATGTTGCGTATGGTATGAGGCAGCTAGGAATCACAGTTCGGCAGGCTCACATGTTCTTTTACAGTTCAGTTTTTTTATTTATTTCTCATTTACGTTGTTTTTTTCTTTCGGCTGTTCTCTAAATTAATTAACAAAATTGCGGGATAATTGGGAAGTCGCTCCCATGCTTTTGAAGGCAAGAAACGCAATATTTTTGCCATTTTGAATTGTTTCTACCTGTGGGAAAAGGTAGCACTCAATGGTTGCTCTGGAAATTGATAAGAGCAAAGCGATAGGCCCAGAAGAGGACTTCTGGATTTCTTGAGGAGGGGCCGATGTTACGACCCACCCCCGCCATTAATTTAGTAATTAATGGGCGTGGTTGATGTGTGAAATTAATTAAGTATTAATTATGTTCGAGGCTTGATTGGAGTTTAAAAGTGTAAACAGCAGATAAAATTTTATCTGGGGGTTTGGAAAAGAAAAGAGGCGAAGAATTCTCTCTCTGGCTGGGTGGTCTCAGAATAGCTCTGTTAGGTCATAAATATCAGGGCGCAGCTGACGGGAGCCTAAGCAACACGGAAAGGGAAAGTGGTACCTTTCGAAGAGGGGTCCACTTGAGTAAATGAATGAAGATGGGGACAAAAGGTTTAGCGAATAATCGTAAATTCGTCGATTGTTTGGGGCATTTTCGAGAACAATTGCTCTCTGTGTGGTCCGTGCAGAAAAATAAGAGTTCGCACTTGGCATGAACATAAGGAAGAAAGTTCAGTTGTCTGTATGCTCTCCGATGTGAAAGGCTGGATGCCTTGGATCTGCAAAAAAATGAATTGGGGAAAAATGAAGCAGCAAACCTCCCCGCATTTGGTAAGACATGGAGACAACTCGAGGCGGCTGATGGAGATGCCAGATTGCCATAAAGACAGCGGAATGCCTAAATCCGCGTGATAAAGCTGCAATTTCTAGGCTGGAGCGTAATGGAAATCAGCGACTGTTTGGCCTAATGAAAGCCAAGTTACAGCGGAATTAAGAAGTCTGCGAGTGGACAGTGGTCATTCCAATGAGAAGCGAAGCCAAGCAAAGTCGGGTTCGGATGCCAACCACTGCAGTGTGGAATCGTCACCCCCATTCATCCCCTACTGTGGAGGAAGTGAAGAGACGCGCTTGTCTTACGGGGCGAAGCGAGGCCCCATGTGTGCGTGTGTGTGGTCACGTAAGCAGCGAAGCCACTACGTGTAAGTGCGACGGGATAAAAACATGGCGAAAGAAAAATATGAGCGTAAGAGCTGTGGCTTCGACACCTAACAAATATACAGGTGAAATGTTGAGTTGCTGATATACGCTTAAGGTAAAAGCACGTCTGATTTCGCTCGGCCGAGAAAATTAATCTCAGGGCTGGCGGTCGCAACTCGATAAAAAAATGGAAACAAAACCTGCGAGGGACATATTTGAACTGCGTACTCAGGCAGGGTAGATGTTATGCTAACGGAAAGGAACTGACTGAATTGGGAATGAACGGTCAAAAAGGACGGAAGGTAGCGACGGACGGAATCTACTATAGCAGCAGCGGAAGTGAGCGGGTCCCACTCTCCAAGCAGTCGACGTTCCGAATTATTTCTTCACGACAACAAAAATCATTTCCCAGGAACACAGAAATCAGTCTCGGAAACTGCAACAGCAGATGTGAGAGGGGCTATTTTGTTTAACGGCCACCTTTAAATCTTCACAAGAGTGGATCCGTGTGTACTCGCATCAGCGCAACAAAGTGCGGCGTGATATTACCATTTTAATTGTGTGCTTCATTTACATCAAGCGTCAAAGTGAAGTGTTGAATCATCGGTGCTGCCACATGGTGCAAGTGTCTGTGTGTGTGTGCGTGTTTTTTTTGTCGTGTGATATTATGTGATGCACAACGGATTTGCACAGCAAAGTCACGAAACTGTAAGTAGATGAATATTTCCTTTTTCTTTCTTCGCACATCTGCTAACTTGTGCCATCCCGACACCCAAAGCTGCATGGACATAGATGCAGTAATGCTGAGTGACTGAACCTCAGAGGAAATACCTGCACATACAGATTTCAATTTCTTACCGGGCCCATTTCCTTATTATTTTTTTACATGAATAAGGGAGAGGGTGTGGCCACAAATTCCGCTGGGCGGGACAGTTTCTTTTAACTTTGGTTCAGGGCCAAAGCTAGCGGGGAAGGGATCTGCATGTGCATGCTTATTAGATTTAGTTAATTAACTTTGGCAGTATTTCGCACCTATAATCTTATACCGCAAATTAACGTGCTTGTGTATTTTGTGTCGCGAGTATTTTTAATGTGATCGTTTGCATGTAATTTTTTTTTCATTCTCTAAGCAATTGTATATGAATATAACCTGCAGCTCTATTTAGTGTGTTAACGAGTAGTATCTCTTGTTCAGATAGTCCGGTGGAGACTCAGTCGGCTTGCGTCTTCCGACAGTAAAGTGTGACACCGTATGCTGCCCACATAAGAGGGGCAATTGTCTATGCGCCCTGAGAGCGCCGTATCTGTTTAAATCTCGCAGAACGTTATTAAATGTTGTGTTGTGTATTTGAGAATCATGTGTTATTTGCGAAAGTGAGTGTTGTACTGGCTGGTTGGGGATTGAATGTACCGGAGTAAGATCCGGACCACTACACTCAGTCACGAATTGGTGATTGCGGGTGAACCTCATCACAACTCTGATCCCAAAGTATCGTTTTTTTATTTTATTTTATTTTTTATTTGTTGTTGTTATTTTGTTCACACGGTGGATTCACCCAAGCCTTATGCTTCGGGTCATTCTTCAACTTTTCATTTTTTATGTTCTGGTGTGAATCTTTGAGTGCAGCAGTGCACCTGAGATTCTCACCTGGTGCCGCGGCCAACTAAATTGTACTTCAGGTCCCAAGCACCGTTACCGGCCGACTCGGCAGGAACACTGCTAGTGCCGTGTAACATTAATGGTGCCGTTGTCCCAGGATCGATACCTATATTTTGCAGCTAGCGGAACAACACTCATGTTCGTAAAATAAGTGCGAATTGACTGCCATTACTATTTTTATTTAGTTTTGTTCGGTGCGAATTTTGTATAATTTAGCATTAAGTAAGCCTTAAGCTGTTTTCTAAGAACTGCCATAATTTTAGTGGGTAAGAAAAACAAAATGGCTAACACGAAGAAATCGTCATCTGCGAGTCACGTGGATTCAGATGATTCTGATGGTCACTCTGACGGAGAACATGTGAGCACTGGGGCTGCAATTGTTCCGGAAGAGAACACACCTGTTACAAGTACAGCGGGTACATCACAGCTGAGACAAACAGCTTTAGCCGCACCTATGGTTTACGGGGAGCAGTCGAGATTATAGTGGATCCCCAGGAAGACTGTGACACCACGATTGTCTACGATGTTGAGAAGGAACTCGAAGACAGTGGAACGCAAGAATTTGGCATCGAGCGCAGATAAAAGCTGGCGTAGGAGCATCGAACGTGAGAGATCTGTGGAACACGTGGATTCTCGAAGCTATGCCTCATATTTAAATTTTCTTTCCGCCTATCTCGACGGGTAGCAATGAACGTGTGATGAAATCCTTAAACTTTCCTTCCGCTCTCCGGGCACTTCAGTTCGGAATTAGGTGCCCTACGACGGTGGGAAAGGGTTGAGTGTTTACAGTTAAAAAAAAAAAATAGAATGATTGGATGAATAAACTTCATCCAGTCATCCCTTTTTCTTTCATGGGGGGATGGAATGTTACAGTGGACACCCCCCATCGTAAAACCTGAAGAAAACTCTAAAATTTGTCCGCCATGTTGCGTATGGTATGAGGCAGCTAGGAATCACAGTTCGGCAGGCTCACATGTTCTTTTACAGTTCAGTTTTTTTTATTTATTTCTCATTTACGTTGTTTTTTTCTTTCGGCTGTTCTCTAAATTAATTAACAAAATTGCGGGATAATTGGGAAGTCGCTCCAATGCTTTTGAAGGCAAGAAACGCAATATTTTTGCCAATTTGAATTGTTTCTACCTGTGGGAAAAGGTAGCACTCAATGGTTGCTCTGGAAATTGATAAGAGCAAAGCGATAGGCCCAGAAGAGGACTTCTGGATTTCTTGAGGAGGGGCCGATGTTACGACCCACCCCCGCCATTAATTTAGTAATTAATGGGCGTGGTTGATGTGTGAAATTAATTAAGTATTAATTATGTTCGAGGCTTGATTGGAGTTTAAAAGTGTAAACAGCAGATAAAGTTTTATCTGGGGGTTTGGAAAGAAAAGAGGCGAAGAATTCTCTCTCTGGCTGGGTGGTCTCAGAATAGCTCTGTTAGGTCATAAATATCAGGGCGCAGCTGACGGGAGCCTAAGCAACACGGAAAGGGAAAGTGGTACCTTTCGAAGAGGGGTCCACTTGAGTAAATGAATGAAGATGGGGACAAAAGGTTTAGCGAATAATCGTAAATTCGTCGATTGTTTGGGGCATTTTCGAGAACAATTGCTCTCTGTGTGGTCCGTGCAGAAAAATAAGAGTTCGCACTTGGCATGAACATAAGGAAGAAAGTTCAGTTGTCTGTATGCTCTCCGATGTGAAAGGCTGGATGCCTTGGATCTCCAAAAAAATGAATTGGGGAAAAATGAAGCAGCAAACCTCCCCGCATTTGGTAAGACATGGAGACAACTCGAGGCGGCTGATGGAGATGCCAGACTGCCATAAAGACAGCGGAATGCCTAAATCCGCGTGATAAAGCTGCAATTTCTAGGCTGGAGCGTAATGGAAATCAGCGACTGTTTGGCCTAATGAAAGCCAAGTTACAGCGGAATTAAGAAGTCTGCGAGTGGACAGTGGTCATTCCAATGAGAAGCGAAGCCAAGCAAAGTCGGGTTCGGATGCCAACCACTGCAGTGTGGAATCGTCACCCCCATTCATCCCCTACTGTGGAGGAAGTGAAGAGACGCGCTTGTCTTACGGGGCGAAGCGAGGCCCCATGTGTGCGTGTGTGTGGTCACGTAAGCAGCGAAGCCACTACGTGTAAGTGCGACGGGATAAAAACATGGCGAAAGAAAAATATGAGCGTAAGAGCTGTGGCTTCGACACCTAACAAATATACAGGTGAAATGTTGAGTTGCTGATATACGCTTAAGGTAAAAGCACGTCTGATTTCGCTCGGCCGAGAAAATTAATCTCAGGGCTGGCGGTCGCAACTCGATAAAAAAATGGAAACAAAACCTGCGAGGGACATATTTGAACTGCGTACTCAGGCAGGGTAGATGTTATGCTAACGGAAAGGAACTGACTGAATTGGGAATGAACGGTCAAAAAGGACGGAAGGTAGCGACGGACGGAATCTACTATAGCAGCAGCGGAAGTGAGCGGGTCCCACTCTCCAAGCAGTCGACGTTCCGAATTATTTCTTCACGACAACAAAAATCATTTCCCAGGAACACAGAAATCAGTCTCGGAAACTGCAACAGCAGATGTGAGAGGGGCTATTTTGTTTAACGGCCACCTTTAAATCTTCACAAGAGTGGATCCGTGTGTACTCGCATCAGCGCAACAAAGTGCGGCGTGATATTACCATTTTAATTGTGTGCTTCATTTACATCAAGCGTCAAAGTGAAGTGTTGAATCATCGGTGCTGCCACATGGTGCAAGTGTCTGTGTGTGTGTGCGTGTTTTTTTTGTCGTGTGATATTATGTGATGCACAACGGATTTGCACAGCAAAGTCACGAAACTGTAAGTAGATGAATATTTCCTTTTTCTTTCTTCGCACATCTGCTAACTTGTGCCATCCCGACACCCAAAGCTGCATGGACATAGATGCAGTAATGCTGAGTGACTGAACCTCAGAGGAAATACCTGCACATACAGATTTCAATTTCTTACCGGGCCCATTTCCTGATTATTTTTTTACATGAATAAGGGAGAGGGTGTGGCCACAAATTCCGCTGGGCGGGACAGTTTCTTTTAACTTTGGTTCAGGGCCAAAGCTAGCGGGGAAGGGATCTGCATGTGCATGCTTATTAGATTTAGTTAATTAACTTTGGCAGTATTTCGCACCTATAATCTTATACCGCAAATTAACGTGCTTGTGTATTTTGTGTCGCGAGTATTTTTAATGTGATCGTTTGCATGTAATTTTTTTTTTCATTCTCTAAGCAATTGTATATGAATATCACCTGCAGCTCTATTTAGTGTGTTAACGAGTAGTATCTCTTGTTCAGATAGTCCGGTGGAGACTCAGTCGGCTGCGTCTTCCGACAGTAAAGTGTGACACCGTATGCTGCCCACATATGAGGGGCAATTGTCTATGCGCCTAGAGAGCGCCGTATCTGTTTAAATCTCGCAGAACGTTATTAAATGTTGTGTTGTGTATTTGAGAATCATGTGTTATTTGCGAAAGTGAGTGTTGTACTGGCTGGTTGGGGATTGAATGTACCGGAGTAAGATCCGGACCACTACACTCAGTCACGAATTGGTGATTGCGGGTGAACCTCATCACAACTCTGATCCCAAAGTATCGTTTTGTTATTTTATTTTATTTTTTATTTGTTGTTGTTATTTTGTTCACACGGTGGATTCACCCAAGCCTTATGCTTCGGGTCATTCTTCAACTTTTCATTTTTTATGTTCTGGTGTGAATCTTTGAGTGCAGCAGTGCACCTGAGATTCTCACCTGGTGCCGCGGCCAACTAAATTGTACTTTTTTTTTTTTTTTTTTGATTGGAGGTGTAACGACCGCCGTGAGCAACTCAATGGGCTATAAGCAGTCGCCCGTTCCTAATTTAGGGTCACTGGTTCCAGGGAAGGGAGAGAGCCAGTGCCGTAAGACAAACACAACATCCATGCCTGACCGGGATTCGAACCCGGACCCCTTACGGACGAATGATCAGAGGCCAACGCCTTAGACCACTGCGCCACCGGGGCGGCAAAAAAATTGTACTTCAGGTCCCAAGCACCGTTACCGGCCGACTCGGCAGGAACACTGCTAGTGCCGTGTAACACTTTCTTCCTCCATTTCTAAGCAGAATTTTCGGTACAGGGACAAATTAGCCAGCAAACGTAGACACAACTTTATATACTGAAGTCTGACTCACAACTGGGGTAATGATTGGAGCGATTGCATCATCCTACGGGCAGCGCCTGCGCAGTTTGAGTGAAACATTTGAAATGGCATAGTGTTTCCAGGAAAACAGCATATTGATTGGAGTTATGATTTAGTATAAAAGATAGTCATGTGAAAATTTATGTAAAACTAACAAACGATCAAGGAAGCAGAAAGAGTTTGCCGAATTCACTGTCTGATATCTCAAACGTTTACGTTGCTTTTGTGTTGAAATGAGAACGTTTTGCAGAAATAGACCGAGAATCAATGTTCGCCTTCTTACCAAAAGTGGCACACCGGGCGCTCTCATCCTGAACGTCCCGGTTTCGATCATGCAAGCCAGACTTCTCACTACTTCTCAAAGTTTGAGAATATGATGAGGTCGTTTCGGCCCCCAAGGTCTCTAATCATTCGCTTTACCACATAAGACTGATTCCTCCGAGCACCAGCTATCTCGAGGGAAACTTCGGACGGAATCATCTACACATGTTTCGATTAGTCTTTCTCCCCTATATTCAGGTCTGACGATCGATTTTCACGTTAGAGCTGATACAGACTTCCACTAGAGATTCCTCTGTCTCCGTACTGCCCAGGCAATGTAACACACAACCCGTTCTCAGTAATTAATCCCAAAGGGAATTAAAATAACCTTTTCTTACCACTCTTTGTGGTGTGAATAGTCCTTTTCATGCCTTCTAATTATTTTTGCCTTTTGAATCACATCGTTTCCATGACTTGGCCATGTGAAGTATTAGGTGTACAAATACGTTTTAAAGCGCTTTAAGGCAACGCAACATGTAATTTGCGAGAAAACAACAATACCTTTACGAATCAAAATATGCGCCGTCATTATCTATCACCTTCCGCCATCGGTCGGACAGCTGACGGATTCCAGCCATGAATACTTCGTCGTGTGACGCGATGAAATCGTCAACCCATTTTTGCACTTCGTCATATGTCTGGAACCGTACAGCAGACAAACCATGTTGCATCGATCGGAACAAATGATAGCTATGTCGGGAATATCCGCCGGGTGCTCCAAAACTTCCCATCCAAGCGTCAATAACGTTTCCTCGAAAGATTTCGCGACAAGCGTCGTGATGCAGTAATTTCACGGGGCGCAATCCTTTGCCTGTGAATGGACGTTTCCGACAGATTTCCTGGTTCAATCGCAGCAATTGTTGCTTGGAGCGATCAGTAGTAACAGTTTGACTCTGTTCCAATAGTTCATAATAGAGCACACCCTTCATATTCCACCAGATGAACAGCAAAACTTTCTTGGAGTGAATATTGCGTTTTGGTGTCGAAGTCGTTGCTTCTCCGGGGTCTACCCAGTGTTTTTTGCGTTTGGAATTGTCGTACTTTATCCACTTTTCATCACCCGTAACGCTTTTCTACAGGAAATACTTTCTGTGTTGTTTATTCAACAGATTCAAACACTTCATGACACGCTCATCCTTATTCCTCTGGCTCAGGTCATGTGGCACCCATTTTCCTTCCTTCTGAATATTTCTTATATCGCGTACACGATTGGAAATGGTTTGTTGAGTTACCTCCAGTTGTTCAGCTATTTCTTTTTGCGTTTGAGACGAATCTTCATCCAGCAATGCTTACAGTTCCTCGTGTGCAACCTTCCGCTACGTTCTCGATCGCTAACATCAAAATCACCTGCTTTAAACCGTCTAAACCAAAACTCACACTTGCTTTTCCGATACAATATTCTCCCCTAGAACAGAACAGATCGATGCACATGCTTTTGCAGCACTTTTTCCTTGATGAAATTCGTAACGAATGCAGTGTCGAATAAATGCAGTATCACTTGCCATCCTTCACCTACTGATGTGTAAGTGCGTTTGAGTGCTGGGCAAACTTCTGTGTCACATTTTATACTCTGGACCAGTTACTGTCACATGACAACAACGCGGGGGAATGTCTGATATGTAAATGAGCGGTATACGTCACACCAAAAACGCTTTAAAACTTATTTGTACGCCTAATACATCGCTGCTATTGTTCTGGCCATTCAACCACAAGTTTAAATTACTGTTTTTCCTGCGAAAACGGAATCGTCTTTGCGAAGTAAACTTTAGCTGCAAAATCTTTGAATACAAGACTAAAAAAGGAAAGTTGAAAGAGGTGAGCTGATACTGATTTGGCCAATTTACTTTTTCAAGTTTGTGTGCTTTGAATACGTTTTGTAAAGTTCCAAAACTTTGCTTTGAAAATCTTTTGTGAAGATGTTCTTCCAAATGAAATAATTCAGTTCAATCGACAATAAATATAGAAAAGGTTTACAATTTTTGAATCGGGAATATGTTTCATCATTTATGATGTAGCAGGGCATGTATTGTATTTTTCCGAAAGTGAATCATCCCAGGGTAAAGTGTATTTCATTTTCCATAAATCTATTTTCTGAAAATATTTTCATGGAAGTTTCCTAGCACCGTTTCCGAGGTATTTAATCTGAGGTAAATTGAAGAACAAGCACACCAAATCTCAGAACACTTAGTAGGTTGTTTGGAAATTTGATTAAATTCTTGTGAATTCCTCGCACGGCGTTTGCAAAGGCTGAAGTGTTTAACGATGAAGCTATATATCAGTACCAAAGCAGATATCAAATTAAACGGGGAAAAGCAAAGACATTCTTTTCAGATGAGCGTTGGTTGCGCCAAAATTTAATTCTAGTGCACCTGTAAATTCTGTTTGTCGAGGCAGAATTGAATTTTTGGGCCCACGAACATCGTTTTTACTTAGGTTAAGTACCCTTACCTTTTTCATTATTTTTATACTTGGTCTGCCGATCTTCCCATTTTATCGAGTTTGTGACTTGGTGTGAAGTGCCCAGGTAATCCGACTCCGATGGAATAATGCAATAGAATAAGTTGAAAATTCAATTAATGGGTCTTGGTCTCTTGATAGCCTGCCTTATTTACTTTTTCAGCTTTTCACTCTAGTTGTGAACAAAAAACCCAGGGGAGCAGCTGAAGAATTTTTTGAGCAGCAATTCGATACGCCATCGACTACAGCATTTGACTTGACTCCGAACAGGAATCAGGAATTCGTAATAAAATTCTCCTCTGCGAGTCATGACTTCGCTATTCAGTATTCCTTCTTTTGCTATTCAATACTTCTTCATGCAGGGCCACTTTTCAGAGAACAATCACTTCTCTGGAATGTAAGTTTAGACGTATTCCATAAAATCGCGATGACTGCGAAGTAATTAAAATCGTTGTCGCTGTAAGAAATGCAGTCCTTTTGAAGTGTTTTGAAAAGGCTGAAATCCTCAAATTACTACAAAACCCGCGCCTCTGGTATTTTTTCTGATTGAAAAATCCGAACTCAACGCAGCTATTAAGCAGTGTGCTATATCCTCCTATTACTGCCTGAGAGAGCTTGACAAGACGGCGTTCTTAATAATACGGTGTAAAATGGCAGATAACGCTCATGTGAGTACCGGATGTATCTCTTAATTTCGCTCCACAGAATCTGTTTCGCAACGAGAAAATTCACGATCGCGCAGGATGTCATACATACATATATCACAGCAGTGCGTTGGATTTAACAAATTAAAGAAAGCTATACGAACCTGAATTAATTATAAACCTATGCAGAGAGCAGTGACGTATCTTGGGTCCGAGACCTGGGATATTTCACACAACCCCCCCCCCGCACTGTTGTTTTTTTTTTAATTCCGAAGTTTAATTTTTAATTGTTAAGTAATAGAAGTAACTTTTTTTCTAAGGGTACATGCCATTGCTTAACATGATACCAAATAATTATGAGGATTCGGATTTGAACACTTATTTCTACATGAACTCCATTCTTCTTCTGAATACTTTATTTGTACATGAACTCCATTCTTCTTTTAAATGCTTTATTTGTATATGAACTCCATTCTTCTTCTGAATACTTTATTTGTACATGAACTCCATTCTTCTTTTGAACGCTTTATTTGTACTCCATTCTTCATTTGAACTTCATTCTTCTTCTGAATACTTTTTTGTACATGAACTCCATTCTTCTTTTGAATGCTTTATTTGTACATGAACTCCATTCTTCTTCTGAATACTTTATTTGTACATGAACTCCATTCTTCTTTTGAATGCTTTATTTGTACATGAACTCCATTCTTTTTTTGAATGCTTTATTTGTACATGAACTCCATTCTTCTTCTGAATACTTTATTTGTACATGAACTCCATTCTTCTTTTGAATGCTTTATTTGTATATGAACTCCATTCTTCTTCAGAATACTTTTTTGTACATGAACTCCATTCTTCTTTTGAATGCTTTATTTGTACATGAACTCCATTCTTCCTCTGAATACTTTATTTGTACATGAACTCCATTCTACTTCTGAATACTTTATTTGTACATGAACTCCATTCTTCTTTTGAATGCTTTATTTGTATATGAACTCCATTCTTCTTCTGAATACTGTATTTGTACATGAACTCCATTCTTCTTTTGAATGCTTTATTTGTACATGAACTCCATTCTTCTTCTGAATACTTTATTTGTACATGAACTCCATTCTTCTTTTGAATGCTTTATTTGTACATGAACTCCATTCTTCTTCTGAATACTTTATTTGTACATGAACTCCATTCTTCTTTTGAATGCTTTATTTGTATATGAACTCCATTCTTCTTCTGAATACTTTATTTGTACATGAACTTCATTCTTCTTTTGAATGCTTTATTTGTGTATGAACTCCATTCTTCTTCTGAATACTTTATTTGTACATGAACTCCATTCTTCTTTTGAATGCTTTATTTGTATATGAACTCCATTCTTCTTCTGAATACATTATTTGTACATGAACTCCATTCTTCTTCTCCATGTCTTCTCTGCATGTCCATGTGTGGCTGTATGACATATTTTGATTCTTTTTAATGCAGAAAAACGTCTTTCGGCAGTTGCGGTTTTTGATGGAAATTTTAATATGTTAGGATTTGAACACTTATTTGTACATGAACTCCATTCTTCTTCTGATTACCTTATTTATACATGAACTCCACTCTTCTTCTGAATACTTTATTTGTACATGAACTCCATCCTGATGACCCTTGCGTCCTCGGAGGAGATTTTAACTGCACCCTATGGCCTTCCTTAGATCGTTGCTCTATTCGCGGCGAGTACCGCACCCGACTAGTTGAGGAATTAACGCAGTTTCTGTCGGATTACCATTTTGTAGATGCATTCCGACAACTATATTCATTGCGTATATCATACACCTGGTGTGCTTCTCCAGGGAGAGGAGCCATTGCAGCCAGATTGGATCAAATTTATATTTCTTCTTCGTTAGTCCCAGTTATTACAGCTGCTTCACATCTACCTACAGCTTCTTCAGATCACAGTGCGGTTTTGTTGTCACTGGACTTCCTCTCCGCCTTCCTCCACACGACGCTCCTGGACTTTGGATGACTCCTTACTTAAACGAGAAGACTTTTGCGCTGCTGTCAATTCTTTCTTGACAGCTAAGCGAACTCTTCTCGATAGTACTCCGAGTGCCATATGCCTTTGGCTGGATGTCAAGAAGGATTTAATTCTATTGGTCCGGCGCCTTGCTCATGCGATTATCAATGACAGGGAGATTAAGATTGATAATCTCCGACGCTTATTAACATCTCTCCCCATGACGGATCCACTGTACGCAGAGTTGGAGGACGACCTTCGTGCTCAACTTCTGCCTCTCGCACAGCAAGCCATACATCGCCAGAAACTGCTGCACCTGTCAACATCATCGGTTTCATATGAGGTCTTGTCTCGTTTGGAATCGACTCGTCATGCATCACAGTCTCTTCGATGTCTTCGTCGTCTCCCTGATGGGACCGTCTCTTCCGATGCCTCCACAATTTGTTCTGAGGTTTACTTTTTCTTTGCGGGTAAATACCGAGCGGTGGCGCAATCCTCCGATCCCTATAATTCTTCTCTTCTATGTTCTCTTCCTCAGGTCCTCTCATATCTAATTTCCTCCCTTCTAGCTGACTTCTCCTTTGTGGAAGTGGAGGAGGCTTTTGCCTCCCTTAACTCTCACGCTTCTCCAGGACCTGATGGCCTAACATATTCTTTCTATCGCACTTTCCTCTCGTCCCTTCTACCTTTTCTTTTTGCCTGTTTCTCGTCTGCTCTATCCACCTCTGCGCTTCCGCCGGAATTTACCAACGCACATATCGTTCTCATTCCAAAAAAAGGAGACCCTTTGGACTTTGGAAATTGGCGCCCAATCTCTATCCTAAATTTCGACTACAAATTCCTCACGAAACTTCCATCACGCCGTCTTAACCCCCATACTTCCTTTTCTTCTCTCACCTCACCAGTCATACACTGGGCCTGGTCGGTCTATTAACAACAACATCTCCTTTCTTCTAAATCTTATTTCTCTTGCTAAAACTCGCTCCGAAACACTAGCACTACTTAACCTCGATCAGAAATCCGCATTTCACAACATCTCTCACCACTATCCCTCTGCTGTTCTCCTCCGCTTTTGTTTCCCATCTTCCTTCGTTACTTTACTCCTTAGACTCTACCGTGGAGCCCATTTCCATGTCCGAAAGACCTCCTTCTTGACTTCTCCAATCCCTTTTAATCGTGGAATCCGACAGGGCTGTCCTCTTTCAGGACAGCTTTTTGCCTTGGCGTTTGAGCCTTTTCTTTTGGAGGCTCAACGTTCGCTGCTATCTCTTCTGCCACCTCAACTCCCGAGTACTCGCCATCATCGTTTTGTCTTCTCCGCCTACGCTGACGATGCAACGTTTTGCCTTAGGAGTGATGCTCAATTTTCCAGCCTTCTTACAGCCTATCAACGTTATGCAGCCATATCGGGAGCAACACTTAATGCTTCCAAAAGTACTGGCCTTTGGTGTGGGTCGTGGGTGGGCCGCGCTGATGCTCCGTGGGGTGCGGTTTGGTCCTCCACGGTCCAGAAGATATTGGGAGCCTATGTTGGTTCCCCACTCATAGCTGCCTCAACCTCATGGGATGCTCTCTTTTCTCGGTTGCGACGTACTGCTGCTTTTTGGAAGTTCTGTCGCACCTTCACCTCATATTTTCAGCGCGCTAACATTGCGCAACGGTATCTTCTATCACTCTGCTTTTTTCGTGGTCGTTCACGACGCTGCGGAAATCTCAACTAGCGACACTCAACAATCTGCTCATTTCCATCATCTGGCCAGCGAAACATTGGATTGCCGCGGAAACTTTGTTCTTACCTGAAAACCATGGTGGAATTATGATGCCTGACGTCCGATTGTTAAACAGGGCGAACCGAGTAGTCTCCTTCCTGCGCCTTCTTCTTGCTCCCTCACCCTCACTTCACTCTACTCTGAATGTCCTCACTTTCCCCCTAGATCCATCCTTTTCTTTTCTTCTTTTCCTCAGGATGGATTCCTCCACTTTTCCTCCTCCCACTTCCCTGCTCTCCTTTCTGAGTCGTTGGTGCTTTTTTGTTCTCTCCCCCTTATCCGAGCCTTACCTACTACAACACTCGATCTCCTGGCCGAACCCCTCTTCTATTCCACCCTCATCCATCCACCTGATCAATTCTTCTTTCTTTTACTTCCGTGGGTGCGCTCCGGCATCCTTACGGTTCAATCTCTCGTTAACACCGACCTCTCTTGTCCACATCTCTTTTCCCCAGCTCCACTGCTTCTCTTGAGGCTGACTAGGCTCTTCTTCGCTCCTCACTTCACTCTCTGTTTGCTTCTTTAGTCTCTGCTCATGGCCTTCTCTCCGTTTCTGGACCGAGTCTTTTGGTTTCTTTTTCCTCCCTTCTCGGGACTCCGTCGCTCTCGCTTCCTCTTTTTCTACAGCTGCCCTCTATCGCTTTCTTCGAGCCCCCCTGACTTTTCCCCATCTCATTCCTAGCGCACCTCCCTCTCTTTCCTTTCCCATCTGGTCAGCCTCCCTCACCCCTCTTTCCCCCCGTCAGAACGTGACACACACTGGCGCTTTCTACACCAACGGTTACCTGTCCCTCTTTCCCTTTCTAGGATGTCTTTACTTTCCTCCCCTCTCTGTTCTTTCTGCGGGCAGGAAGGAGATGTTCAGCATGTATATTTTTATTGCCCCATGATTATGCCGTTGTTGTGCTATGCCTTCCGCTTAGCTAACCATATCAGTGGTCACGATCTTCCGTTTCTTGCCTATGCGTGGCTCCTATTGACGAAACACCCGCCTACATTTTTATCTCCACTATGTTCTTATCTTTTTGTTTTGGCTAACGACGTCATTTACGTTTTTCATAATTCACAGCGTCTTCCCACAGCTCCGCCCTGCATTCTTGCTGCAGGAGGGGCCATGTGTTCAATCTTCTGTAATCGCATTCGTGCTCGTCTGCGTCTTGAATACACCTCGGCGTGTACAAAGCGTACTCTCCCCTTTTCCATCGGACGTGGGCCAGTAACAAACACTGGTTCCACGTCGATGGCCCCTCTGTTATTCTTGACATTTAGTTACAGTACTTAAACTTCTTGCACCATTTAGTCTTGTTCTATGCACTTTTCTATAGTTCTTACTAGACCCGTTACAGGTCTTTAGCTTTCTTTCTTTTTGGTGAATCTAATCCTCTGTCGTGAGACAGTCTTACTACATCTGCCTATACATTGGACGTTCTTCTTTTTGAGTTTGTTCTCACAGGCCGTTTTTACTACTTGTACACTACTTGCATATGTAACATTCTTTCACCTGTTTTCTTTGTGCTTACTTTGCAAAGAATTTTCTTTGTACTACTCACCGGTTGACTGTGCATTCTCCGTTTTTTGTGGATCTTTTTTCCCAAGCTGTATAATGTTGTATTTTGATACATCCATCGAGCATATCACTTGAACTTCATGTTAACCGCTATTTTCACTATTACACTATTCTTGATAAAGTAATGTTGTAATTATATTTTGTATATACAGAGCACAATGTTTATATCACGTGTGAATGTACTCTTATAAATTAAGTGCCACATTCTCGTACCCGCATGTTGATTATTGTTTTCTTGCAATTCTTATACCCCACATTTTGTGATTTTTGATCCATATCCGATATACTGTCTGTTCACTATTTCTGTTCTTTTTATACCACTGATTATCTATCATACCCAATTCGATGTCGCACTTTTTTCTTTTCGTCTTTAGTACGCCTCTAAAGTTTTCTTATGTGCGTATGTACGTTTCCGCAATTTTCACATGTTACGTCTGTTATTTTAACACCTAATTAGTATATTGTCCCTCATGATATTGTCCTGTACCATACAAATCTACCTGTATAGATATCCCTGTGCAACCTTATGTTTTTATCATTTATTGTGTTTTTGTTTTTGAGGAACGTTATTCCCCTCTTTGTACACTTTCATCGTCTTTTCGCCTTTATTCACTGTTATATTTTTTCGCCTGTCAAGCTGGCAGATCGTCCCACAACTTCACTCCAAGTATCTAATTCTTGAAAAACATTGTGATATACTTGTGCTTTTTCTCGCTGAAATGTTTTCCTTAGTAGCTGTTGTTTGATTGTTCCATATGACACATGTTCTCTTTGTTGCACTCATTTAAGCATAATGTTTGACCTGCATCACGTGATTGCACTCAATGTCAAATAATTTATGATTTTTTTACGTATATGTTCTGTGCACACCACTGAGAGTTCTGTGTTTATTTCGACATAAAGCATTTGTTATCATCAGCATAATTACACAACTTCGCCATACGGCAGTCTTTGTTTTCTGCTGTTTCTTACCATGTTTTTTTTTTTTTTTTTTTTGATTCGAGGTTTAACGACCACCGTGAGCAACTCAATGGGCTATAAGCAGTCGCCCGTCCCTAATTTAGGGTCACTGGTTCCAGGGAAGGGAGAGAGCCAGTGCCGTAAGACAAACACAACATCCGTGCCTCACCGGGATTCGAACCCGGACCCCTTTTGGACGAATGATCAGAGGCCATCGCCTTAGACCACTGCGCCACCGGGGCGGCCATGTTGTTTTTGTTTTTCTGTATTTACACGGCATGTATCCCTGCATATCTTAGTCTTCTGTCAAGATTTTGCTCTGTGCATTTTCTCTATGTATCACCACATAGATTTCATCATTTTGTGTTTCGTTAAATGGAATGATATTCCTTTCATTGTATATATTACATCGTCATGTTAACCGTTGATGTTTATGCTTTCGAATGTCAAGTCGACAGACTGCCATGTATTTTATTCCACCAATAAATTTGTTGAACACACATGAACTCCATTCTTCGTCTGAATAGTTTATTTATACATGAACTCCATTCTTCTTTCCCTTTGTGTGAACTTGAGCGTTACTTTTTCACAAAAATGTTTCCTCCGAGTACTTTTGCGTATTAAAAGAATGTTTTTCTCTATTAACAAACCAGCCACGTTTTTCGAATGTGCATGTCCTTGTGTGGCTCTAAGATATATCTTGATTCTTTTTAATACAGAAAAACGTCTTTCGACAGTTGCAGTTGTTGATGAACAGTTTAATATTAGATCTGCTAATTTGTACACCTCAATAAACACTATGTGTAATTATTCGACTTTATGTAACAAGTAATGTCTCTCACTGATTTGTTTTGTATTCATAAAGGGAATTAAACACCTTCAGTTCATTTTTTTAATCGAGCTGTATCAAAATTTGAAGCATATAGTTCTTTAAGCTCTGATAGATGTTCAGGGAAGCTTTCACAAAATGTATCAAAACAGTTCGAATCCAAGAAAGCTGCGAATTTAAGATATAATATCACTGATTTTAATTCATTGACACTTCACAAAAAACTGAAACAACTCTCGCGAAACACTCTTATGATCGGGAGTATGCGAGTGACTGAGATAGTCTAAGTCTTCTTTTTTCTGAGCGAACCGTTTCCCAAAGCCCATTCCCCTCTACCAGCTGATTCATGTTGTCATGGAAACGCTAGCAGGCGATAGCACGGAAGGTTTTCACATCAGAACTGCGAAGACTCTGGAAGAGCTGCTTGTGTTATGCCGTTGGTTTTCGCTCGCCAGGCTGAGTTAAAGAAGCGCATGCATTTTTTTTTTTTTCGCACCGAAAGCATCGACATATCTTAATACCGTTGATAATTAATTGACTTTTATTTGTGTATATTTAATTGGCTTTTATTTGTGCATCATTCTCTGGGCTTCGCAGCTAGCCTAGCTGTCCTCGAATATACGCCACTGGGAGAGAGGACTGTGAAAAATTCTGCAGGTACGTTCCCACACAGCACAGAATATTTCACATATCTTACAAGTACGTATCACTGAAATATTGAGACTTATCAGATACGTTGCGCAACGTAACAGCAATGTTTCAGAAACCTTACGGTTACGTCAAAATATCCTCAAACGTTGCATAACTTTGAAACATAACCGATACGTTTTTAGTGAAAGGTCATTGTAACTGCAACATACAAACTTCAAGTTATTGTTACGTGTTTGAAAGATATTTGTAACTTCGTTACATTACTGTTCCGTATTTGAAAGATATTTGTAACTTCGTTACATTACTGTTCCGTATTTGAAAGATATTCGTGGCACCATCATATGTGACGTACCTGCCAGCAGGACGCACACGACATACAGGCAGATAGGAATCAGAATAATCGTCTGCGTAGCTCAGTTGGTAGAGCGACTTGTTCCGGAGTAAGCGGTCTCGGGTTCGAATCCCGGCGTAGACCAAAAATGACGGAGAAATTTACTTCGTTATAATGGCGCCCGAACTTTCCGGATGACCCGACCGTTCAAAATCTCGCAATGGTGTGATGTTATTTCCACACCGCGAGACAGGAAAAATCAGAGAATTCCTTCTCCAGCGCTTCGAAAAATAAAAATGTGTGATGTTGCATTCCACACAGCAGATTGACTGGGAGTTCTCAAGTGCACGTTCTACAGTGGATGGCTGCCTGCAGCGATTCGTGGTCACGGCTGACCCGTGGGCCATGCCCACGGCCCTCTTTCGGGGGGAGATGTGATGTACCTGCCAGCAGGACGCACACGACATACAGGCAGATAGGAATCAGAATAATCGTCTGCGTAGCTCAGTTGGTAGAGCGACTTGTTCCGGAGTAAGCGGTCTCGGGTTCGAATCCCGGCGTAGACCAAAAATGACGGAGAAATTTACTTCGTTATACATATTACTGTTAGGTATTTACTACGTTGAACATTATAGTTTTAATAAACTTTGTAAAACCACAAGAAAAAAATTGCACTCGACAGCTGTTTCAAAAGCAACAACAGTCGTATTACGAGTTGTTTACGTTCCACAGGTTCAACGCAGTCCGCTGTCCATTGGGAACAGTGGCGGCGTTTATATATCGATAACAAAAGATAAAAATTGATCCCAAATGAGGGTGTCGAATTTCTATTATACATGTGGAATAGACTATATTTCAGCGAAAGAAAGAAAAAAAATCAAATTCGTCATTTCTCTAAATACCTACCAATATGAGAATTCCTCAGCTTCAAGTAAAAAAAAAACATGCTGGTATAGTATACTCACACAACAACACAGCCATCTACTTAGATTTTATAAAATGCTTTTCGGAATTTAAAAATTATAGTAACCAAAACAATTACTTACTTTCAGATGATCTTGAATAAAAAAAGTGATGAAATATTAAATCAATTAACTAGCTAACTCGAGTACGACAGTATCACCAAAGAATATCCCAGTAACAAATGGAAGTACGACTACGAGAGTGCTTCGGTGAAATGGCATAAACGCGCATGCGCATCCACGCCGTTGCCAAACCAAAAATCTCAAATATCGCCGGAATGTAACATCAAGTTAGCAATTATGTACAATGGAAACTATAAAACAGTAGTATCGGTGAATGCTATTTTTAACGTAAGCGTAATGTACAAAGAGTTATGTTCCAAAACAGATGTTGCTGAAACGTAATTGTAAGATATCTCTGAAAGTGTAACGAAAATGAGAGATTGTAACATTATTGATACATATCTGAAAGGTTTTGTGCTGTATGGGTGAATGCTAACAGCTTGAAAAAATTAAAGATATGATAAAGTGTTATTTAAACAAATTTATTTTCGCAAAAGTTTCGGAGAAAAGTAAATCCCCGAAAAACAGTCAGAATAGTTCTGATGGTTTCTATTCGTGAAATCAACCCAAACTGTCTAAATCTAAAGCTGTCTACAATTTTTTTTAATATTTCAAGTTTTCGGATATTTTCTGACTTACAATCCTTGTCACATTTACACCAAAAATCGGATTGTCATCTTCAAAATTTGTATTATACGGTGTAATCCCGTATTTCTTTCAGGATTTATCTGCTCCTCCGGGCAATCACGGGATAAGATTCTTAAACTCCAGATTCGCTAAACATGAATGCCGGTTGCTTCGACTAGCGAATCCTGAGATGGTTATATTCGAATTAATCGGAAACTTAAGATTTCGTCGTTCTGGTTGGTGTTGTGGTTAGCATACCCGTGCGTAATTTGGGAGACGCGGATTCAAGACCCGCTCCAGGACGATGGAATTTTCAAGTTTTTGGATATCATCTGACTTACGATCCTTGTCACATTTACACCAAAAATTGGATTGTCATCATCAAAATTCCGATTAATTCGAATATCCCCAACTCAGGATTCGCTAGTCGAAGCAACCGGCATTCATGTTTACCGAATCTGGAGGTTAAGAATCTTATCCCGTGATTGCCCGGAGGAGCAGATAAATCCTGAAAGAAATACGGGATTATACCATGTAATACAAATTTTGAAGATGACAATCCGATTTTTGGTGCAAATGTGGCAAGGACAGTAAGTCAGATAATATCCGAAAACTTCAAAATTTCATCGTCCTGGAGCGGGACTCGAACTCGCGTCTCCCAGAGAGCGCCCGGGTATGCTAACCACTACACCACCCAGAACGACAAGTTTCCGATTAATTTGAATATAACCATCACAGGATTCGCTAGTCGAAGCAACCGGCATTCTTGTTTACCGAAGCTGGAGGTTAAGAATCATATCCCGTGATTGCCCGGAGGAGCAGATAAATCATGAAAGAAATACGGGATTATACCATGTAATACAAATTTTAAAGATGACAATCCGATTTTTGGTGTAAATGTGACAAGGATGGTAAGTCAGATAATATCCGAAAACTTGAAAATTTCATCGTCCTGGAGCGGGACTCGAATCCGCGTCTCCCAGATAGCGCCCGGATATGCTAACCACTACACCACCTAGAATGACGAAGTCTCAAGTTTTTGATTAATTTGAATATAACCATCACAGTCACGGTCGGTCTGGGTGGTGTAGTGTTAGCATACACAGGCGCTATCTGGGAGACTCGGATTCGAGTCCCGTTCCAGGACGATGAAATTTTCAAGTTTTCGGATATTATCTGACTTACCATCCTATTCACATTTACACCAAAAATCGGATTGCCATCTTCAAAGTTTGTATTATATGATGTAATCCCGTATTTCCTTCATGACTAAAGCTCTCTGTGTGTCAATTCGAATTACAGTGGAAGATCACGTTTCACTTGTTTTGCCATGTGGCAAATCTCCTTTAAAAAAAATCGAGAGAGTACAAATTTATTACGTGCATCTTTTACACGACAAGATCATTGTGGGTGAAAAATAAAACGGGTGATTCAAGAGCATACATTTATTTACGTATGACATATTGCATTTATCACTTACGAACACACCGAGCCTGGGTCCGGTACATACTAAGCAGAATTAAATCATAACAACAAACTACAAGGAGTTTTAATTCCTGACATTGAGAGATACTTACGAGGTGGATTAATGAATGCTTTTGTCATAAAACTAGTGAAAGACGAAGATATGTACTAATGAGCCATTACATTATGACCACCCCCAGCCTGGAGAAATGAGCGCGCCTGGAGACCGAACGGTGGCGCAGGTTAAGTTCACAGAACAGTATATATACAACTCAAAGACCGGCTTTCGGTTAGTAGAGTGTTCGGAGTCAGAATGGGAAAAGCTGCCGATTTAGCGGAGTTTGATAAAGGACAAAGTGTGATGACACGGTGCCTCGGAACTACGCACTCGGAAACGGCGTGGCTCGTGGGATGTTCACGTGCCGCTGTAGTGAGTACGTATCAAAAAATGTGTACAAACGACGAACCGTCGTCCAGCCGTGCGTCGTCAGCAGCTGACTGTTGACAGAGGGGAGTGGAGACTGTCGAGCATTGTTCACAGCGACCGCAGTTACAACAGTGGTGATCAGGGCAATGTGTCACAGCACACAATTCATCGCAGCCTTCTGCGCATACGCCTGCGTAGCCGAAGACCCAGCCGGGTCCCCATTATCACTGCACGTCATCGTCAACAACGCATGGAATAGGCAGAAGATCATCGAGGTTGGATCGTGGACGATTGGAGGAAAGAGGCCTATCCGACGAATCAAGATTCCTCGTGCATCACGTAGACGGTCGACCTCGGATACGTCGATTACCAACGGATGCTATGGCACTTGGATGCACTGTTGGGCGGAAATAGGCCGGTATCAGCGGTGTTGTGCTGTGGGTGATGTTTTCTTGGGACACTTTAGGCTCCATTATCCGGATAGCACAATCCCTGACAGCTTTTAGTTATCTCAACATCGTTGCGGACCAAGTTCACCCATTCATGGCAACTGTGGTCCCTGCTGGTGATGGTCATTACCAACAGGATAATGCGTCGATGCCACACTGACAGAATCGTCAAGGAATGGTTCTAGGAACATGATGGTGACTTTCTTTTAATGCCCTGTCCTCCAAATTCACCTGACATGAGCCCAATCGAACATTTGTGGTTCGACTTGGAAAAGCGGGTTCGCGCTAAATCACCTCCACCCGGAAATGTACAGGAACTGGGAGACTTGACGTTGACATTATGGTACCAGATACCCCAGGATACCAATCGCAACCTCATCGAATCGAAGCCTCGCCGATTGGCCGCTGTTTTGCGTGCTAAAGGGGGTCCAACAGCTTATTAGGTAGGTCATGTAATGGCATAATGTGATGATTCATCGGTTTATGTGAGTCATAAAAGTAAATATTTGCCTCCCCGGTGAGTATACTTTCGACCAGCCTGTTGAAAAAATTGGGATAAGTTGAGCAGAATTTTGGAGACTTTTGTTTAGAAGTTTAACGACCACCGTAGACAACTCAATGGGCTATAAGCAGTTGCTTGTCCCTAATTTAGGGCCACTGGTTCCAGAGAAGGGAAAGAACTAGTGACGTAAGCTAAGCCGACCATCCATGCCTCACTCAGAACTTGAACGCTAGCTCATCTGCGAGGAGTCATTGGAATGAAATGCCTCGGCCACCGAGGCATCCTTTGGTGTCTCTTATATATGCTTATGTATAAAAATATCATATACACGGTCGAGTCACATTATTGTGACCAGCAGATAATATCCAGAGTAACAGCCGTGTGCAGTGCGGATAGCAGCTAGACGGTCTGAGAGTGACTCAAGAAAGTGCTGGAAGGTGTTCACAGGTATATGGAGCCATGTTGACTGCAGTGCACCAGACAGCTGCTGGAGGGTACGTGGTGGAGGATCCATAGAGCGAACAACACGACCGAGGTAGTCCCACAGCATAGTATGAGTCATTTTCTTGTAGGACTTCCGTCCACAGTGAGTAGATTTTAGGTGCTAGCCACCTACAGCGAGTTCGCCTTTTGGGCAGGACACAGAAACGGAAGGAATGAGAGCAAGTCTAGCGACTTTGACAGAACAGTTTGTAGTGAGATCAGAGTACAGTAGATGGCGCCACCGTACAAATACGATGTTGCACACAGAGGGGTGAGAGAATTTCAGGGGGTGGGCATAGGAAAGGATACCCATTTAACCAGTGGGTCCAGCCTAGGGGCCGTCACTTAACGTGCTCGTCCGATGCACGGCGGATATTCAGTGATTGTTAGTAAATCACACCATCTCTGAAAGATCAGCCCAGGTTCGAACCTGAGGACCTGGCATCGATAGTCTGACTCGCTAACCACTAAGCCATCCGCGGCTCAGGTGGTCCCACAGATGCTCAATTGGGTTTAAGTCTGGGGAATTAGGAGGCCCGGGAAGTACTTTGAAGTTTTCATCATGCTCTTCCAACCACTCTCGGACATTTCTAGCTGTGTGAGACGTCGCATTGTCACGCTGGAAGATCCCATCCGCCCCAGGGAAGAAAATCAGCATGTATGGGTGTGCGTGGCCTGCAAGAATGGATTCATAACGAATTCGGTCCATAGTGCCTTCCGCCGGTATGAGTGGACCCAGAGAATGCCACGAAAACATTCCCCAGAACATAACGCTACCCCCACCAGCTTGTGTTCTTCCAGCAATGGTTGAAGAGTGTTTGTTCTCCGCTGTTTCTCGCCTTATACGCCAACGTCCATCCGTTCGATGAAGTAGAAAACATGACTCATCGGAGAAGGCAATCTTTTGTCAATCAGTGGATCTCCAATTCCAATACTGCCGTGCAAATGTAAGCCTTTTCTGCCGATGCACCTTCGTCAGCATAGGTGCAGTGACCATCCGTCTTCATCGGAGCCCTATACACAGCAGGGTTCACTGAATTGTCGTCTTAGACACATTTCCGGAATCATTCTGGTTCATTCGGCCAGTGAGTAGCTCCACCGTCGCATGCCGATCGGTCCTCACGCACCTTCGAAGCCGACGTTCACCTTTCACATCAATGGAAAATGGCGCTCCGAAGTTCCCACGTCTCTTATTCGCAATGGTGTCATTTCTCCAATCACGATACACTTTAATTACAGCAGCACGCGAACAGTTCACAAACTGCTCTGTTTCATAAATACTGCCACCCTTGGCCCGAAAGCCGATAATTATCCCTTTTTGCAAATCTGATAAATCGCTCCTTTTATCCATGACAGCAACGAGTGATATGTTTTCAGATTGCCTACAACACACTTTATGTAACCTCCAAACCAGCTCACGACATGTACCTTCTTTCATTGGCAACGCGCTGGTGACGTCAAAAGTAGGAGGTAGTCACAATAATGTGACACGACTGTGTATATCTCTATTATTCTGTAAATTTTTACACTTTTGAATGTGAAGACTTTATTTAACCTAGTTTTGCAAATATTTTAAAAGCCGCCCCGGTGGCGCAGTGGTCTAAGGCGTTGACCTCTGATCATTCGTCCGTAAGGGGTCCGGGTTTGAATCCCGGTCAGGCATGGATGTTGTGTTTGTCTTACGGCACTGGCTCTCTCCCTTCCCTGGAACCAGTGACCCTAAATTAGGGACGGGCGACTGCTTATAGCCCATTGAGTTGCTCACGGTGGTCGTTAAACCTCCAATCAAAAAAAAATATTTTAAAACTTGTTTTATATCTCAGGCCCCAAATTTTACCTACCACTCTCAGATCAGCGTCTGTTGTTACGGTTAACCATCTCAAATCTTTTTTTCTTTTATTGTCCAGGTTTAACGACCACCGTGAGCAACTCAAGCAGTCGCCCGTCCCTAATTTAGGGTCACTGGTTCCAGGGAAAGGACAGTGCAAGTGGCGTAAGAAAAACACAACATCCATGCCTCACCGGGATTCGAACCTGGATCCATCTCGGACGAATGATCAGAAGCCATCGCTTAGACCACTGCGCCATCGCGGCTGCCTCAAATCTCCCCTAGGTACTTAAAGGAAATATTCAAATGCCATCTGGCTGGCGCATGTGGTCAGTCGCAAAAGAGATTTTTCTTCTTTTGAATATTAGTTTGCGACGTACACTGAAGTGCCATAAAAACTGGTACATACGAGCTTATGCAAAATACATAGCAACGTCACCTATGCGCGTACTCGGTTGCGTCCGCAGGTTCGTATATAAAGCGATAGACATGCTTGCCAGCTGTCAGAGCTGTTTTCGGCATGAGAATGAGAAGTAATAACGATTTAAGCGATTTTCAAAGCGGTGTCATAGTTGGCGCTCGTGAGATGGACCATAGTATTTCGGAGGTAGAAACGAAGTTCGGATTTTCACGGACGACCATTGCAAGGGTGTACCGTGACTACAAGAATTCCAGCAAAACCTCCAACCTACGATACCAGTGTGACCGTAAAAAGACATTGGGTGAAAGTGACCATCGTCGGCTGTCAAGAATCGTTTCACGCGATAGGCGCGCAACATTCTCGCGGGTATCATCGAAATTCAATGCTGGAGCCTCAACAAGCATCAGCGTCTGGCCTATGCAACGTACCCTGCACGATATGGGCTTTGGGAGCCGACGCAGAACTCGAGTCCCCTTGATGGGTGCACGACACAGAGCTATGTGCCTCGCTTGGGCACGGAAACACCGCCACTGGACACTTGATGACTGGAAACAAGTAGCCTGGTCTGACGAGTCGCGTTTCTTATCGGGCAGATGGAAGGATTCGTGTGAGGCGCAAAGCCCATGAAGCCATTGATCCCGCCTGTCAACAGCAAACTGTACCGGCTGATGGTGGGGGATCCGTAACGGTATGGGGTGTGTTTAGCTGGACTTCACTGGGACCCCTGGTACGTCTACAAACGTCTGTAACCGGCCATCGCTATGTGCGCATCCTTTCTGGCGAGGTACACCCGTTCATCTCCTGCATTCATGCTGATGGGTTGGGCCTGTTCCAACAGAACAATGCACCTCCACACAAGTGTCGGGGCGCCACATTATGGTTAAAGGAGCATTCATCTGAGTTTGGGGTGTTGCCATCCCAACCAAGTCCCCAGATCTGAACGTGATAGAACACATTTGGGATGCCATGCAACGCGCTATCGAACACAGGAATACGAGACCTCGGAATACACCCGAATTGTGGAACGTTCTGCAGGAAGTATGGTGTGCATTGCCTACAGCATATTTCCAGAAGCTAGTGGAGTCCATGCCCCGTCGTATTTCTGCAGCACTGCGTTCCCGTGGAGAACCTATGAAGTATTAGACTGGTGTACTAGTTTTTCTGGCATTTCAGTGTATATAGCCTATTTTAGCTTTCTCTTTTTGTGTGCAGTCTGTTACGTAGATATGGTTTACACCTCTCCCTCGTGCAGTACATTCTGTAGGTAACGTCTGAACTTGACGTTTGTGTGGAGTGTGGCACTGGCAGTCAGCCAGAGGTCAGACAACGAATAGAAACATGTATATAAAGTCTAGTGGGTGTTGAATGTTAGCTGACGTAACTTCGTCTGTTCAGCTTTGTTAACTTTAGTGCGACAGATTCGTTATGTCACAGGAATTTACCTTAACCAGTGTTGGGCTTGCTGAAAGTTTCGTCGTCTATAGTCGGATAATAACCTGTTTCAGGTTATTATTTAATCAATCAATATGTTGCTTTTCCCGGGTTTGCGAAAAAGTGCTATTTCAGCTTGTTCGTGTATAGTCATTTGAACACCAGTAAATCATTTGTTACGCTTTCCAACCGTAGGTTGAAGAAGCGTATATGCTCCAGCTTTGTCTGTCTGTCTATCCGCACGATAACTCGCGTAAACACGGTTCGATTTCGATGAAATTTTAGTACGTGGTAGGGGACAACCTGGAGACGAACACTATTGAAAATCGGCGAAATGGGGTCAAAGGTCAGCAAATAGGAGCTGGATCCATTCCATCGCTCTTATGCGTCATAACTTACGTAAAAATGCTTCGATTGCGACAAACCTTTATCATGTTGTTCTGGATGTATGCTGAACTGACTGGTTCTGTTAAATATAACCGAAATGGGGTCAAAGGTCAGGGCACAGGAAGGAGATTTATTCCACAGCCATTATTCTCATAACTTGAATAAAAATGCTTCGATTGCGACAAAAATTCAGTATGCTGTTCTGGAGATATACTGAACCGGTTCTGTTGAATATCGTCGAAATGGAGTCAAAGGTCAGGGCACAGGAGCGAGATTTATTACCTGACCATTATCCTCATTTTTTGAGTAATAAGTTGAATAATTATTCCTGGTATGTCGGAAAGTGTATCATAATCAATGCATTGCATCATTTTACTAACTTGTTTTATCGGCGATTAACGATCACCATGAGCAACTCAGTGGGGCATAAGCAGTCGCCCGTCCCTAATTTAGGGTCAGTGACTCCAGGAAAGGGACAGAGCCATAAGACAAACACAACGTCTATGCCTCTTGGGATTCGAACCCGGACCCATCTCGGACGAATATTCAGAAGCTATCGCTTATACTACTGCGCCGCCAGGGCGGCCCAGTAAATGAATGCTTCGGCGTTTAGTATACTTCCTTTTGACATTACCTTCCGTGCATTTTCTGGAAGAACAGTCGTTACATTACATTACAAGATTCTTCTCTTAATTTCCTTTGTATGATATCCCTCCGTTGACTAATAACTTTAAGTGATTCCAAGTTCATTTTGCGATCATACATATCTGTTGAATCCAGCATTATTAGACGTACACCGAAGTAGCAAATTTTTAGGAACACGTGCCTAGTAACACGTTTTGCTTCTGTAATCCTCCAAACCAGCCTCGATTTCATGTGGCACCAATTCAACGAGGTATTAATATACACTGCTGGACAATTGCTAAGGACAGATCATAAACGGCTATATAGCGCATAAAAAAGTAAGTGTGGTTGGATGCCAAGTGAAATAAAATAATGTCAGAGTGCCAGGACATTACAAGAAAGACAATTTATTGTGCTCTGAAATCCAGAAGGCTTTGGAACGTGTTCAAGGGACAAACAGGCCATTTTGTGCAGAATACGTAAACGTGAAAAAAATGCAATTACCGTCCGCAGCCGTTCCGGCGTAAGATGTCAATACGGGATATGGCCACCATGGAGGGCGATGCAAGATTCCACACGTCGTGTCATGCTTTGCACAACATTATCAAGCAGCTGTTGGGGTAATTTATCGCATTCCTCTGTCAGTGCACGGATGAGGGTGTCCTTGTTTATTGGAGGGCATTGGCGACCAGAAAGACTCCTCCCCAAAGCATCCCACACATTTTCAATGGGATTCAGATCTGGAGAACGTGCTGGCCATACGAGGCGTTGAATATCCTCGCTCTCAAGACACTCCTGGACAGCGACTGTTCGATGACATGTTGCGTTGTCGTCCATGAAAATGAATCTATCACCGACAGCACCACGGAACATGTGAACATGAGGTAGCAGAACATCATTAATGTATCGTTGGCCAGTCATAGTCCCAGTTGGAATCACATAGATGGACGTACGGCCATTGATCATGATGCCAGCCTATACCATGACACTACATGTCGGATATCGGTCCCTTTCCTGTATGTTTGCTGGACAATATGCAGTACCACTATCACGCCAGATCAGTTGTCGTCGACAATCAGATGATAGACTGTATCTACTCTCATCTGAGAAGAGGACAGCAGACCAGTCGTTATCTGTCCAATTGCGATGTTGATGGCACCATTGCAAACGGGCGGTACGGTGACGTCTGGACAATGGGATGCACACAAAACAGGACGGCGGGCGTATAGTCCTCCTTCATGCAAACGTCTGGCGACAGTTTTTCGGGAGATCCGCTTGCCAGTAGCAGCCATAAACTGATTTGCTACCTCACTAGCTGTGCTGCGCCGGTGTCTTTTTGTTGATAGCACTATGTACCGATCTTCTGCAGGTGTCGTACTGCGAACACGACCTCCCCCGTGACGTTTGCTACACTCTCCATTTGTTTGAAATGATTTCCAAAGCCTTGAAACAACACTGTGGCTGACGTCGAACTCCCTGGCAACATCTGTTATTTTTCGCCCTTCTTCAATCTTGCCAATAATACGGCCACGCGTAAAATCATCTAGGTGATGTCGGGAAGACATACTGAAAATTGCAAGCTCGTCAATTGATTCTTTCCCTTTCAACTTTGCGTTTGAACAACAACGGTCAATACGCGTCATATCCTTTATATCTCTTATCAGCGCTATGACGTCACGAACAAGTTCGGCAATCCAAAATTTGCATACGCACAACACGTCTTACTGTATCCCGCACTTATGCTAATTTCCACATTTTCCTGCCTTCCATTTTATGGTTGCTATCGTTGCTATTGTCATCCGTCCTTAGCAATTGTCCGGCAGTGTATTAAACAGAAATGTTTAGCCCCCGCAAATGTGCACATGCCTGACGAGAGGGAGGGGGGCGGTGCTGTAGCACCGGGGCCCAGAGCCCGTTTCTGAAATAATTTTTTTCTAATTATTATTTTATGGTGTCCGAATATTTTCCAAGCTATACCGTCACCAGGATTGGGAAGTTACGCATAAAAAATATTTTTTACGTGACGCGTAAAATACACGCAAAAATGCGTAATTTATGTCATAAATGTAAAAAATGTAATAAATTCAAAACTCATTTTAAATACAATAAAAAAAAATAAAACTGTTGTTTCTAAAGTGTTTTTAAAGTAAAATTTTGTAAATGTATACAATATTTGATTTATATGTACTACTACAATGCACATTAAAACATGCTATTTTTTTTAAATTTCTTTTTAATTTTATTTTGCTTGAGTTTAAAAAAAAGATTTACATTGAAACTCCGATCATAATTTTGACATAATACTACCACTGTTTATTTGCATGATGTGCGGAAGGGAGAACACGGAAAATTATCCACCGCGAAAAAAAGATTAAAGAGTTGCAACCGGTCGGGTTGTCGGGAAGTAGGGGAATTTTGGGTGTGGGGTAGGTGAGGAAACTGAAATATGGATTATATGGTTAGTGGAGGAACCGAGGTGGGGGGGGGCGGAGATTTTATTGCACCGGGGCCCGAGCTCGCTCTCCACGGCCCTGTGTGATGATGCCCATCAATTGCCGACTGTTCGCTGTAACTCTGTTACGAATGGCTCTCTCAATCTCGTCCCACAGGTGCTCAATTGCGTTGATATCTTGGGACTGTCGGGCCATTTTGCACTTTTTAGTTACTGTCGGGCCATTTTGCACTTTTTAGTTACTATCGGACCATTTTGCACTTTTTAGTTACTGTCGGGCCATTTTGCACTTTGTAGTTACTATCGGCCCTCTTTGCACTTTTTAGGTACTGTCGGGCCATTTTGCACTTTTTAGTTTCTGTCGGGCCATTTTGAACTTTTTAGTTACTATTGGTCCTCTTTGCACTTTTTAGTTACTGTCGGGACATTTTGCACTTTTTAGTTACTGTCGGGCCATTTTGCACTTTTTAGGTACTGTCGGGCCATTTTGCACTTTTTAGTTTCTGTCGGGCCATTTTGCACTTTTTAGTTACTACCGGGCCATTTTGCACTTTTTAGTTTCTGTCGGGCCATTTTGCACTTTGTAGTTACTATCGGGCCCTCTTTGCACTTTTTAGGTACTGTCGGGCCATTTTGAACTTTTTAGTTACTATTGGTCATCTTTGCACTTTTTAGTTACTGTCGGGACATTTTGCACTTTTTAGTTACTGTCGGGCCATTTTGCACTTTTTAGGTACTGTCGGGCCATTTTGCACTTTTTAGTTTCTGTCGGGCCATTTTGCACTTTTTAGTTACTATCGGGCCATTTTGTACTTTTTAGTTACTACCGGGTCATTTTGCACTTTTTAGTTACTGTCGGGCCATTTTGCACTTTTTAGTTACTGTCGGGCCATTTTGCACTTTTTAGTTACTACCGGGTCATTTTGCACTTTTTAGTTACTGTCTGGCCATTTTGCACTTTTTAGTTACTGTCGGGCCATTTTAAACTTTTTAGTTACTGTCGGGCCATTTTGCACTTTTTAGTTTCTGTCGGGCCATTTTGCACTTTTTAGTTTTTGTCGGGCCATTTTGCACTTTTTAGTTACTATCGGCCCTATTTGCACTTTTTAGTTACTGTCGGGCCATTTTGCACTTTTTAGTTTCTGTCGGGCCATTTTGCAGTTTTTAGTTACTACCGGGCCATTTTGCACTTTTTAGTTACTGTCGTGCTCCTGAAGCCATTGTGTGATGGTAGCGTGGCGCTTTATCCTACAAAAAGTAGCCTTCTCCTTTAGGAAACGCAATGCACATGTGTGGGTGTGCTTGATGCGCAGTGATGTTAAGATATCTTGTGGCATCGAAATATTGTTCCAGAGACGTTAAGAAACCCAATGCCCGCCATGAAAACAGACCTCAGGATGTTACGCTACCTCGTCCATCTTGTACAGTCAACAACTGGAATCCTTCGTCAACTATGAACGTCATACTCTGACATGTCCATCGGCGTGCATTAATTGAGAACGTGATTCATCGGATCAGACGACCTTTCCCCACTCCTCAAAGGTCCAGTTTTGATGCTCCAGTGCCAACTGCTTACGAATATGCCAGTTTTTAGCAGCGACGAGTGCAACACGAAAGAAGCGTCTCCTGTTACAGCCGATACAGCTGCTATACCACTGCTGATGCCGCTGTTGTACGCCACGATTACTTGATGTGATGGAACTCTTCTGTTCCTTCTACAATCCTCTCTTGCCGTCGTTGCCCTCGAACATCGACCAGTCATTTCCTCCCACAGCAAGACCGCCGTCTTCTTGTTTTGTTATTTGGGGTCCACTCAGTGCACACCCTGGAAACAGTCGTTCTGGCATAGCCGAGAAAGTTTGCCGTTTCTGAGATGTTCACCTAGCACCCACTATCAATGAGGGCAAATCACGAGTCTTTCATACACTGCTAGCCACCCAAAATGCAACACCAAGAAGGGAGCATCCGATTGGCCTGAAATTCGCAGCATGCGTCGCCCGCGAGAGAACATGCAAACGATTATCATTGCAGGGCATATGCAAATCATGTGCGCCCGGCACGCCACCGAGAAGCACTGTAAGAAGGGTGCACAGAAGGTGGGGTGTAAGTAGTGGAAGTGTGTTGTGCTGCCGGACCCGTGCGTGGAAAACTTCCTGATGCCTCGTCGCAGAATATGGCGGTCATTCCAGCACGTTTCGGAGTTCGACAGAGGACGAATAGTGGCATATCGCGACAGTGGTTTATCGTACCGAGACATCGGCGCCCGTGTGGGACGACATCCAGCCACAGTGAGGCGAGTATGGATTCGGTGGGTGCAGGAGGGACGGACGGACCGACGTGAGTGATTGCCGCAGCCGCGGCACACCACCGAACGAGAGGATCGTCATGTTCTGCGGCGGGCTTTGACGGCTCGCACCGCCACATCACGAACGTTAGCGCAGGAATAAGGGTGTGTTGCGCAACAACCAGTGTCAGCACGTACCGTTCGACGTCGTCTGTAGGAGCGGGGACTTGTCGCACGGCGCCCATTGCTCTGATTACCATTGACGTTACACCACCGGCGAGTGCGGCGGCAGTGGGCCGTTGAACGCCGCACCTGATCTACGGAATGGCACGACATTGTCTTCTCCGACGAATCCCGCTTCTGCCAGCAACACCACGATGGTCGGATCCGCGTGTGGCGGTACCGCGGCGAGAGACTGTGTGACGCCGGAATTATGCATCTCCATACCGGTCCGTCGCCTGGCGTTATTGTTTTGGGCGCAGTTGGATATGACACCCGCACCCCTCTGGTACGCATCGCCGGTACACTCAACAGCCACCGCACCATTTCCGACGTTTTGGAGCCTGTAGTCCTTCCTTACCTGCAGGACCTGCCAGCGGCCACGTTTCAACAGACAATGCGCGCCCGCATGTGGCACGCATCGTGCAACAATTCGTCACTGCCCACCAGGTGTCACTGCTGCCGTGGCTTGCCTGTTCTCCCGATATGTCGCCCATCGAACACCTCTGGTCGCTGATCGGCAACCGAGTGGCCCTGCAAGCACCAACCGCGGCTACGCCTGATGAACTGTGGCAACGTGTGGAAGCAGGCTGGACCAACATACCCCAAGCCCACATTCAAAGGCTCTTTCGTTCAATGCCGCGGCGTGTAGCGGCCGTTATTGCCAGCCATGGGGGCCACATGAACTATTGATGTCTGCGTGTTCCGCAAGTCGCACTGGTCTGTAAGCTCAATCGTTTCATCTTTGCATCTGTTGTTATGTGTCCAGTAAATCTTTCTTTGCTATCTCGTGTCCTTCTTGGTGTTGCATTTTGGGTGGCCAGCAGTGTATATTACCACTACCTACGATTCGCACACGTCTGATTTATTTTCAGTGAGCTGCTTATAAAGCCATCGCAACGTCATAGTTGCATTTGTAAGCCAGGATGGCGTGTGTCGGATTGCTATTAGGTGTTCTTAATAATTTTCTGCTTCAGTGTATTTTTGCTGGCTGATTTACTGAGGGTAAGTCGAAAGTTTTGGAATATTTGCATAAACGCATGTGCTGCGGCGGGTATGTCACGTGTTTAAACTAGTTCAAGTCGCGCACTGCATCCAGTCGAAAGGGATATAAAGTGGTAGTCGTTGTCGTGAACAGCATTGCATGTCGTTGTTCTGTCTGTGGTTGGGACGCCTAAGAGATGAACTGCCACAACCGACTAATTAGGGAACTTTTGCTTTACGAGTTTGAACTCAGCTATAACGCTGCTCAAGCAACATGGAACATTAATTATGCCAAAGGGATAGGTTCCGTGGATCAGAGCACCGCAACCAGATGGTTCAAGAAATTTCGCTCAGGTGACAGAAACCTCGACGATGAGCCAAGGTCAGGAAAGCCGCAAACCGTGGATTCGAAGGCTGTGCTCCAGGCCGAAGCGCCAAATCCGACAAGCAGCAATCGGAGATTATCAGGCCAGCTGGGCATATCACATACCATCGTGGTTCGCCAACTTCAGGACCTCGGCAAGGTCTACAGGAGCTTCCGCATTGTCCTCACGAACTGACGCCAGCTGAAGCAAACCGCCGAGTGGAAGTGCGCACGAAACTCATAGAAACCCCGTGCGATGTACGTTTCATCACGATAATTGTTACGTGAGATGAAAATTTGATCTATTTCGGTAATCCTAACACACAACGGTAGTCGTTGAGCCTGGGCCGGCTTCCTGAGCCTGTTGCCAAACGTGAGCGCTTCGAGCACAAGGTCATGCTCTGCGTCTGGTGGAATTTCAAGGGGATAATCCATCACGAATTTGCTCCAGACGGTCAGACAATCAACGCCAACCACTACTCCAAACAACTAGAGCGGATGTATGCCGTTTTGGAGGAGAAGTTCCCTGCACTGGTGAACAGAAAGCGTACTCTCGTACAGCAGTACAACGCTCGGCCTCATACTGAGCGTACGACCCGGCCAAAACTCCAGGAGCTTCAGGGCATCGAACTGATGCCACACCAGACATATAGCCCGGATCTTTTCCCGTCGGATTCTTACTTGTTCCGGTCCATGGCTCGCTTTCTTCGCGGGCGGCACTTCAACAACCAGGAGGAAGTGGCAGTTGGGGTGAAGGAGATATTCGCCTCAAAGGACAAGAAATGGTGCCGCCACGGAATCGAAGAACTGGCGGACAGATGGCTAAAGACGGTGCAACACGATGGCCTATACTCTGAATGCTAGTCAGCTTTCGTCGTAAAGGTACGTATGAAGACATAAAGTGATCCAAATATTGCAAAACTTTCGACTCACCCTCTGTAGAATCGAAGAACTGGCAGACAGATGGCTAAAAACAGTGCAACACGATGACCTATACTTTGAATGCTAGTCAGCTTTCGTCGTAAAGGTACGTATGAAGACATAAAGTGATCCAAATATTGCAAAACTTTCGACTCACCCTCTGTAGAATCGAAGAACTGGCGGACAGATGGCTATAGACGGTGTAACACGATGGCCTATACTTTGAATGCTAGTCAGCTTTCGTCGTAAAGGTACGTATGAAGACATAAAGTGATCCAAATATTGCAAAACTTTCGACTCACCCTCTGTAGAATCGAAGAACTGGCGGACAGATGGCTAAAGACGGTGCAACACGATGGCCTATACTTTGAATGCCAGTCATCTTTCGTCGTAAAGGTACGTATGAAGACATAAAGTGATCCAAATATTGCAAAACTTTCGACGCACCCTCTGTAGAATCGAAGAACTGGCAGGCAAATGGCTGAAGACAGTGCAACACGATGACCTATACTTTGAACGCTACACAGTTTTCGTCGTAAAGGTACGTATGAAGACATAAAGTGATCCAAATATTGCAAAACTTTCGACTCACCCTTTGCATATTTTACCAAGTAAGTTTTCAATTGCCGACTAGTCTCGGCAAGTGAAAACTTATTTTTATATATTATATTTACATTTATATTCGTTGTTGGATATAACCAAGGAGGTTGGAATAAGATATCTGGAGATTCACTTGTTAATGGAGCAGTGCGACTTTGCGTGAAGCCTACAACCGCTAGCGACGGTCGTTTAAGTTTGGGAAAGCAGATGGTTTTCAAGGCCTTAGCAATGCAATTTGTGTTGGCTGAATCGCATTCCTTCGTCTCAAATGGTTCCAATTTTACATCGTAACTTGCTGCCGATGTGGGAGAACATGAGGGATTTATAAAATTTTAAATTATTTTTAGGCTCCTTCCCATTTTTACTTTAAATTGAATTACATGAACGTTAGTGTGAATTCAGAACGAAACGTAACGTTAGAATTGAAAACTTCACTCGTGTATATAATATAATTTTTTCCGGTTTGATATTAACACGTTTTCTGCGACCAAACACCAGGCAGTTCAAAACTACGCACAGCTGAAACCGCATGGGTATCATGCAAAACAAATCAAAATTCCAGCCTTTTCGGCTTCACGGTTGAAAGACTCAGGGCATCTTGTGACGTGCCTGCAAGGCAGGACGCACATGAGATAAATACAGATAGCAGCGAGAGCATACGTCTGCGTAGCTCAGTTGGGAGAGCGACTTATTGCGGAATGAGGTTACACGGGTTCGATGCCCGGCGTGGAAAAAAATGACGAAGAAATTTACTTCGTTATAATCTCCAGACGTATGTGACGTATATTCTAAAATAGCTTTCATTTTTAGTAGCTTTTCCTATGTAAATCTGAGTTTGTTCTCCTTTACACTTTCCAAACTTAACGTGATATCTTCTCTCTCACAAGAATGAGGTTGGCAACACAATTGAGGTCAGAGTGAGTGACGTATGAATGTGATAAGAACGATAGATAAAAAGGAAGATACGGCAGTTTCTTAGTGTATGTGTGTGTGTGTGTGTGGAGAGGTTTGATCGCTGTTAAGGTAAATGTGAAATTTACAACTTGTAGTGCTATATCGTGGAGTTCTTCAAATACTGCTAGACCAATAAAAGGTTATCGTAAGTCTAAGTTCTGTAAATGTTCCGTCTGGTCGTTTTTTTTTTTTTTTGATTGGAGGTTTAACGACCACCGTGAGCAACTCAATGGGCTATAAGCAGTCGCCCGTCCCTAATTTAGGGTCACTGGTTCCAGGGAAGGGAGAGAGCCAGTGCCGTAAGACCAACACAACATCCATGCCTCACCGGGATTCGAACCCGGACCCCTTACGGACGAATGATCAGAGGCCATCGCTTAGACCACTGCGCCACCGGGGCGGCTCCGTCTGGTCGTAAAAGCATAATTAGGAACTACCGCATCGTATTCTGATTTAGATTAACATTTCTTTAGTCATTGTTTTAGACATAGCGTAATACCAATCTCGCACGCGAAAAAGGCTTACGTTATAAGTATTATTGTAACCTCCTTGGATACAACACCCTGGCCGTTCAGGTGGTGCGGCGGTCTAAACGCCGGCTTCTACCTAATCGTCCGAAAGGGGTTCGTTTTCGAATCCCGCGAGGCATGGATGTTGTGTTTGTCTTACGGCACTGGCTCTTACCCTTCCCTGGAACCAGTGACCCTAAATTAGAAACGGGCGACTGCTTATAGCTCATTGAGTTACTCACGGTGGTCGTTAAACCTTAAATAAAAAAATTATAATAACAGCCTGCCTAAGTAAAATATCCTTTTTCCTTTTTCTCAAGATATTTTGCATGTTGAAGTCATCACATTGACACACTACATACCATAGAACACGTTGCTCGAAGATCATCATATCGGTCAGTATTTCCTCCTCCGACACACGTAACCTGATTGGCCTTATACACTGATGTTCAACTTTAAGAGAATTTGCACATTTTGTCGAATTTCTGAAAAACTAATGGACACATTTTAATGGCAATTGATATGGAAACACAGTTATACACTGAGTGGCCACTTTATTACGACCAACTGACAGTTTTAAGCAAATGAACTATGGCTGCACGCTGTTGCCGCCAGAGGGCGAGGCTAGTATAAAAAGGGAAAGCTTAATGCTTGCGACAGTAATAGAAGTGATTTTGGGGTGACGAGATGGGTAAAAAATGCGATTTGACGGACTTTCAACGTGGGATGATTGTAGGAACTCGGAGCCATGGAGCGAGTATCACCGAAACCGCCGCATTCGTGAAATGTTCCAGAGCAGCTGTAGTTAAAATGTTTAAAGACTGGACTGTCAGCCAAAAAACTGGGTCTCTACGTGCAACGTGTGGTCGTCATCGACTAGTGACTGCTCGGGCGGAACGGAGAGTGTCCAGACTGGTAACAGACAATAGACTGGCAACAGTGCAGCAAATAGCAGACCATGTTAATCAAGGATCCCCTCAAATGATCACTGCACGCACTGTTCGCCGTACACTGCATTGGATGTGATACGGCAGCCGAAGGCCTGTTCGAACACCTTTGCTGTCTGCAGTTAACAAGAGAAAACGTCTCCAGTTCGCACAGGAGCACAAGGATTGGACACTCGATAATTGGAAAAAAATTATGTGGTCCGATGAATCACGTTTTCAGTTGCACCATGCCGATGGGCGATTGAGAATTTGGTGGAAACAGCACGAAAGCATGGACCCCAAATGTATTACTACAACCCTTCAAGCTGGTGGAGGCAACGTTATGGTTTGGGGAATGTTTTCCTGCCATGCTTTGAGCCCTTTAATTCGTGTTGATCAACGTCTGTCTGGCACATCATATCTAAACATCGTTGCGGACCAAGTGCATCCTGTCATGTGGATGGTTTATCCCAATGGCGATGGCTACTTTCAACAAGATAATGCGACCTGCCATAGTGCTCGTATTGCACAGGATTGGTTTCAGGAACATGCCGGTGAGTTTACTTTGCTTAGGTGTCCCCCATAACCCCCATTGAGAATTTATGGGATAAAGATGAACGAGCCATCAGACAGCTGGATCCACAACCCTGCAATCTCACGCTCCTGGAAAGTGCTATTCATCAAGCATGGTCTCAGATTCCACAAACCACCTATCAACATCTCGTGGAGTCCATGCCACGAATAATCGACGCAGTATTAAGGGCAAAAGGTGGCCCAACGAATTACTGAAAGGGTGGTCATAATAAAGTGGCCACTCAGTTTATAAGAAAAATGTATACTATACAACAGTCATGGTACGCGCTCATGATCGTCAGTAAGGCTCATCAGCGCAGGAACGTCCAAAATCCACGTTGCAAGATCGAACATAAAATGACTCTAATATGGGGTATGGTCTACTCTCACAGTCATACACTTCTCACAGCTCGACGCCATACTGGAAAAGAGGCAGTTGATGAGTCCCTGTGGAAGTCGGTCCCACTCCTGCAGCAACGCAGGTTTCAGCTCCTGGATGGTTCTCGAAGGGGGTGTCGAGCTGCAATTGCCCTCCCAAAAGCGTCCCAGACATGTTGGATAGAGTTTAGGTCTGGTAGGCCAATCCATCCGGGGAATATCATCACTTTCAAGATAATCGTCGAGCGGGTGACCCCCATGTGGACGAGCGTTGCCGTCCGTAAAAAGGAACCGAGAGCCAACTGCGCCCCTAAAAAGTCGAACATAAGGTTGTAAGATCTCATCCCTATACTTCTCAGCAGTCAGAGAGCCTCTGTCAAACACGTGGACAGGTATGCGGCCGTCCAACATGATGCCTGCCCAGACCATGACACCTCCGCTGCCATAGCGGTCCCTTTCTCGGATGTTGGAGGAAAGGTATCGGGTCTCAGGTTCTCTCCAGATGAAGGTACGTCGAGAATCAATGTCCATGCTGAATCGCGACTTGTTTGTGAAGAGAACGTTACCCCACTGAAGTCTAATCCAAAGCTGATATTGTCTGCACCATGCTAAACGCGCGCTCTTGTGTGCTGAAGTGAGCGGGACGCAAACAGCGAGACTTCTGGCGAAACGCCCTCTCTCATGAAGCCTTTTGGAAACAGTAACCCTTGAAACACGGGTTCCAGTGGCGGCATGCAGCTCACGAGATAGCTGTGCAGCTTTAGCAGTCGTGTGGCGCCTGGCTGAAAGGGCCAAATAACGATCTTCATTGGCCGTCGTGGCTCTTGGACGACTTTCTCGATTTGGATCCGATGTCCTTAAACTGTTTCCACAAATTGCAGACGACACTGGGCGTTACATTGAGCTCTGTAGCCACCTGCACTTGCGATTGCCCTGCCTCCAATCTACCGACGATTCTCCATCTCGTTCCGCCATCAATACGTTCGTGGCAGCTCATTTTACCTGACTGCTTATGAAATTGAACCAACTCCTGCAAGAAACACAACGAATGTCGCCGAGGAGTACGAGCGAACTAATCGCGGAAAACGCCACGTGTGCTTTTCATGCCCTCCGCTGTCACAGCTCCGCATACACGCACGTGTACGCTTACGTATTCGACACTGCAAATTTGCATTCTTATTCGGCGGCATAATTTGTACCTTTGGTTCCGTACTTTTTGTCAGCCACCGGCATAGTGCAGTTGGGTAACGCACTGTTCTTAGTGAGGGAGGAGGACGTTTCTGACGGGTGTTGGAGCCCAGTCCTGCCGGCAATCCACAATCTGCGGTTTTTCTGGAGTTTTCCTCACACTCCCCAGATGTGAGGACGCGAATGCTTGGACAGTTTCCCCTGTAGTCGGTCCCGGACGCACTTAGTCCCTGGTCCCTCTTTCCTGACAGGGTTTACCAGATGAGTGTCGATGCGCTGGTAGTAAAAATGCAAGACGATTGTAATCTGCTGCCATCTGGTCTCGTGGCCGGCTCCTACCAGCATTCGTCCCATGGTTGTTGATTATGATTAAATGTCTGTCAATATAAAACAATTCTGTAACTGGTAGAAATTCTGTCTTCCGGTAAGCGTAAGAAACATCTAATTTCACCAAGTCTGTGCTGTGACTAGAGCTCAAACAAGAAAGACGACACTGAATTTCCGGTTGTAATGAGCACGTCTTTTGAATCATTTCCAACGCGAAAGTCAATGGAACCGGTTACAAAAACAATCAACCCGATTTCTACAAATACCGGATTTTCCACTAGCGACTGAAACGTATGTTACAAAAATGTAAAAATGGTGCGCAAAAAGTTTCTCTCAGCAGAAGGAAGATATCGGAGACAAAGAGATTTTCAAATTGAACAGTTAAAAGAAGAAACATAGAATGAAACGTGATATAAATCTACACCCCCAAGTGGAAGAATTTTGCATAATGGAAAAGCTGAAAATATGAGAAAAGTACTCTTCATAGCTAAAGCTATGCTAAAGAGAAAGAATTTTCCAAATACGTCAACCAGAAGTAGAGATGCCGCCCCGGTGGCGCAGTGGTCTAAGCCATGTCCTCTGATCATTCGTCCAAAAGTGGTCCGGGTTCGAATGATCGAATGAGGCATTTTTTATTTGATTGGAGGTGTAACGACCACTGTGAGCAACTCAATGGGCTATAAACAGTCGCCCGTTCCTAATTTAGGGTCACTGGTTCCAGGGAAATGAAAGAGCCAGTGCCGTAATACAAACACAACATCCATGCCTCACCGGCGGGATTCGAACCCGGACCCCATTCGGACGAATGATTAGAGGCTATCGCTTAGACCACTGCGTCACCGGCACGGCGAATGAGGCATGGATGCTGTGTTTGTCTTACGGCACTGGCTCTTTCCCTTCCCTGGAACCAGTGACGCTAAATTAGGGACCAGCGACTGCTTATAGCCTATTGTGTTGCTCACGGTGGTCGTTTAACCTCCAATAGAAGAAAAAAGTAGAGTAAATCAAACTCATCTTTGTTATGTGGCTTTCTAGATTACTACAATCAAACTAGTTAACTGTTTTAATGGGATTTATCTAGGTAAAGTCTCAAATTCCTGCACATTTTCGGAGAGAACTCCTCTCCTTCGTCAGGAAGTCATTCGTTCAATCCCCGTCACTTTCTTCGGTTACGGTTAACTTTGACGGTTACGGCGATTCTGCAAGATATCTTGCCAGATCTTAGGCAGCAAAAATCCTTTACAGTCATTAATAATGAAGTTCTGGTATTTTCCAATTTCAAGTCCCTCTTTCAATTTACGCTTCAGGAAGTTGGATTGATGTCCAATGACAGTTAAAGAGTCCCAGTCTATGCGGTGTCCTGTTTCTCTAACATGCCTGTCTAATCCTGTCTTGTTTGAACAATTTTTTGTTGCTGCCTTGTGCTCCGCGATTCGAGTTTTCAGCCTACGGCCTGTTTCATATATGTAGTATTTACTTTCCAAAATACTCCTTGCAATTTTAACAAGTTTTCTTCTTTTTGAATCAAGCTAGGGCAAAATAGTTTAAGCTTGTTGTCTAAACTTGGAGCTAATCTTAAATCACATTTACTGCTAATTCAATTTAAAGATTCAAACAAAACCCTTTTGATACGTAATTTTTCTTGTGAACCTAAACTCTTGCTTGCATGGATTTTTTTTTTATTTTTTTTTTTGTTTATCTCGTGTAAGTAATTTATCTATTTCCTTTTTCGGTAATTATTTTCTGTTCGCATTATTTTAAGGTCATGCACGTGGGCTTTTTTCTTATCTTCTGAGAAGACTAAAGTATGTATTTTTTCTAAAAATTGGTTTCTCTTTATTGAGTAAGGATGAGAAGAGTTAAAATCCAGAAATTGTTTTTGTATCCAAAGGTTTTTTGAACATTTTTGTGAGGAATGTACCTTCCTGGACATAGTCAAATTCAAGAAGTTTAATTTTCCTTCAGTTTAAACCTCTAAAGTGAACTTAAGGGAATTATCTAATTCATTAAAGCACCATAGAATTTCTTTCTGGAAGATCTTTATCCTTGCTATCTACAATGAATAAGATATCATCCATATATATATGTGATAAAAGCAAAAGTACAAGAGCTGAACCAGTACCTTTTCTTCCAGCTTTGCGACATAGTAATTTGCCAAAAGTGGGGAGAGTGGGGAGCCCATTTCCAGGCCAGACTTTTGGAGGAAAAATATTTTGTCAAATTGAAAAAAGTTGTTTTTTAAAGATGTTTTTGATCAGCATTTCAAAAATACCTACTAATAAATTCCTTGCTTGATTATGAAAAACAATTTTTTTCTGCCAGGTCATTTGAACATTCTATAAGCTGATCTAAATTTATGCTAGTGTACGTAGAAACTATGTCTAGGCTACCAATAATAATAGAATCAGGGGTTGGAAGCTGCTCTAATTTACTCTTTAGGGCTGAGGAGTTTTTTACAATGGAATGAGGTTCTTCCAATAAATATTGAAGGTGTGACGTAAGAAAATAGTTCAGATTTGAAAGTATTGCGCATTTTGAATCTATAATTGTCCTAATTGGGCGGTTAATCTTATGTAATTTTACTATTCCATATAGCTGAGGCGAACTGAATTGCAATTTTGAGAACTTTTTAAAGTTATCTGAGAGTTGGCCTTTTTTAGCATGTCTTTTGTAAAAAAAGATCGTGCTTATGTTATCGGTTTGTCCGTCCGTCCGTCCGTCTCTACCCACGGTATCTCTGCAACTATTAGTCTGATTTGAAAAAATTCTTTTTGCATTCGGAAGCTTGAAATATGCGAATGATGATCCTTTATTTCGTTTTTTTTTTTTACGATGTACAATTTCGCCGCTAGAGGGCGTAAATGCAGATGATGTCGAATTAAAAATTACGTTTTATTCCACATATTTGCTTCTAAACATCCGATTGAAAAAATTATTTTACATTTCGATTCCATTTATATCGAAGAGTATTTTAGATTTAGTTTCTTTTTCAAATTACGCATAGATTTTCCGCCAGGGCGCGTAAAAGTAAATTGCATTTTTCCCGATAACTCTTCTTCTAAAACTCCGATTTGAAAAAAAATAATTTCAACGGATACATCTCTTGATGGAATATCTTTTGCATATAATTTCGAATTTTTGGTAAAGAATGCTTTAGCCATCAGGGGGCGTAAGTGTTAATTTTTGCTTCTGATGTATTTGCCATAAAATCTGAGTTTCTAAAATATCGATTGAAAAAATTATTTCGTGGACTGATGCATCTCACATCGATAAACCTTTTCGGAATATTTTTTTCTAAAATATTCCACAGTTTCTCCGCCAGGGAGCGCAGATGTATATCTTATTTTTGTCAATATCTCTACTTCTAGGAGTCCGATTTGAAAAATTCCTTCTTTGTTGTATAGTGTTTTCCGTGTGACATGTTTTTCATATAATTTCAAAATTTTCAAGTAATTCATAGACTTTCCGCTAGGGGGTGTAAAGGTAAATTGCGTTTCTCTCTATGTCTCTGCTTCTAAATCTCCGATTTGAAAAATTCTTTCTGCACCGGACACAGCTCCTCGTGGGAAATCGTTTGCACATAATTTCTAATTTTTGTAAAAATTGTTTGGCCACCAGGTGGCGTAAGCCTTAATTTCCGCTTCTGATGTATTTGCAGCAAAATACGAGCTTCTAAAATCTCGATTGAAAAAAAAAGTCGTTTGTTGACCGATACTGCTCATGTCGACAAACCTTTTAGGAACATTTTCTTCTTGAAATAATGCATGGTTTCTACGCCAGGGGGCGTAGATGTATATCTTATTTTTGTCAATATCTCTACTTCTAAAAATCCGATTTGAAAAATTCCTTCTTTGTTGGATAGTGTTCCCGATGTGACATGTTTTTCCTATAAATTCAAAATTTTCAAGTAAATCATAGACTTTCCGCTAGGGCGCACAAAGGTAAATTGCGTTTTCTGCTCCCAAAACTGCGATTTGAAAAAATCTTCCTGTATCGCATACAAGATGTGATGGGAAATATTTTTCACATAATTTCTAATGTTTGGTAAAGATTGGTTTGGCAAGTTTCTGCTTCTGATGTATTTGTAGCAAAATCTGTGCTCCTGAAAACTCGACTAATTTTTTTTTTCTTCGACCGATACCGCTTATATGGATAAACCTTTTGAGAATACTTTCTTCCTAAAATAATGCATGGTTTTCCCACCAGGGGACGGAATGTCACACTTGTTATTTTTGTCGATAACTCAGTTTCTACTACTTCGTAAGCTCACGATTCCGTTTACAGCACTATCTGAGGGATTAAAGACCCGATTGAAAACTTCTTTCTTCCGTCAGATACTATTGTTTTCCATACCGGTTTCCATGACTTTGAATACCTTTGATAAATTTAATTTGCGTCAGAACGGATTCAAAACACGTGCTTATTACACCCGAAAATTCGGTGTCATCTTTCTTGTTTCTTTTGTTCTGAAATAAGTTTTGTAATTTTTTTAATTAATTCAAGTAACGGGTTTTCTTGTACCTCCTTGTAAATAGGCTTTTTTAACTCTTCTTCTATTTTCTTCCGATAATCTTTTTTATCCATAATCGTAATTAACCTACTTTTGTCTGTTTTCAGTGCCACTAAATTGTCTTCCTTTTGAACTGGTTTAAGGCTCTTAATTGGCTGCTTTCAAAGTTCTTTTGGAGATTTTTTACTTGTTTAAGGAACTTTGTTAGGCTGTTGTGGTATTCCTTCCTGAGGAGATCTGCCTTAATTTGGTCATCTTTTTCCAAAGTGCTGCATGTACTTTCTAAGTCAATAACTATTTTTTTCTGGATTTAATTTTTCTTTCGTCAGATTATAATTTAAGCCTTTATTTGAAATATTTAATAAATCTTTGCTCACACCTGCAGAAGAATTGTCTTTCACATGTATGAGTACGTTATCCACTCGGACCTTATTAGTGTCGACTGGGTATCGTTCACTTGATCGAAAGGTCACTTGACCGAAAATCACTTGACCGAAAATCACTTGACCGAAAATCACTTGGCCGAAAATCACTTGATCGTATTGTACATTTCACCGAAGGGTCACTTGACAGAAAAGTTCATTTCATCGAAAGGACATTTGATCGAAAAGTTAATTTCACCGAAGTATTGTTTTACCTAAAAGTTCATTATATCGAAAGATCATTTCACCGAATGGTCAGTTTATCGAAAACTTAGAATTTTGTTGTTAGAGATCTGTTGGAGTGTGGTGCGGGTTTTTGAAAAACTGGCCACCTGAACATTATCGGATTGTATAAAAAATACACTTTTAATTTCTATGAAACACCACCTCATGAGTAGGTTTTTCGAAATATAACATTAATTATAAGGCCTAGATCTGTGCCTTTTTGTCAAATTTTAAACTTCCGAGTTCATATTCATAAGGGTTACATAGCAAATCAAGTAAAAAATGTTCCACTTTTACGCAACCACAAAACATTCATTTTTGATCTTAGGCCTAGATACAGGCCATTTTAACAGATTTTAGCCCTACTCATATTCATAAGCATTACATAAAATGAAAAGTAACTTTTTATGTAAACCTTATGAACATGAGCACGCGCGGGTAAAATTTGCTAAAAAGCCCTAAGCTGAGTCCTAGGGCCCTAAAATTGATTCTTTTTGCCTGAAAAAATGTGCAACATTATTAATTTTACTTTTTATGTAAACCTTATGAACATGATTAAAATTTGCTAAAAAGGCCTAAGCCGAGGCCTATTGTCTTAAAAAAAAAAGATTTGTCTTAAAACTAAGTCTTTGTGTTCTTTGTGACACGGAGAAATCAAAAGTACAATTTGAGTATAACACCCTAACGTTTCGGTGGTCTGTCTGCCGAACTTGCACCATGCTTCAACAGATCCTGTAATGAAGTCCAAAGTTTTCGATAAACTGATCCTTCGGTGAAATGACCTTTCGATTAAATGAACTTTTAGGTAAAGAGATCTTTCGGTGAAATGAACTTTTCGATCAAGTGATCCTTTGGTGAAATGTGCCTTTCGATCAAGTAACCCTTCGGTGAAATGAACGTTTCGATCAAGTGATCTTTCGGTGAAAAAATATTTTCGGTGAAGTGATTTTCGGCCAAGTGACCCTTCGGTGAAGTAAACGTCGGGCAAATGAACCAGACTCGTGTCGACTTCCTATAGAATTTTTTCTTAAGGTTGGTTTAAAAAAAAATTATTTTTGTCTCTTATTCCAATATTCAACCACTCCTCTAACTCTAGCTTATCTGCTTCACTTAAGATACTTGAAAATTGCTTTTCATTCTCTTGATTAACTGTTTTATAATACGCTAGGCTCCTAGATTTAGCCGCTATGCTACTCTTTAACGTCTTGTGCTCTATAGCATTTACAAAGCTGTTCCACACATGCAAAGTTACTTGCAGCTGTGGAAAATACTACATAGATGAAACAGGACGTAGGCTGGAAACTCGCATCGCCGAGCACAACGCAGCGATAAAGAATTGTTCAAACAAGACAGCATTAGACAGGCACGTTAGAGAAACAGGACACCGCATGGACTGTGACTCTTTAACTGTCACTGGACATCAATCCAAATTCCTGAAGCGTAAATTGAAAGAGGGACTTAAAATTAGAAAATACCAGAACTTCATCACTAATGACTGTAAGGGATTTTCGCTGCCTAACATCGGGCAAGATATCTTGCAAAATCGCCGTAACCGTCAAGGTTAACCGTAACCGAAGAGAGTGACGCAGATTGAACGAATGACTGCCTTACGAAGGAGAGGAGTTCTCTCCGAAAATTTGCAGAAATTTGAGACTTTACCTAAATAAATCCCATAAAAAATGTTAACTAGTTTGAAGAAGTAGAGATTTTGAGCAAAACGTTTTGACATTTACGCCCCCTAGCGGTAAAGCTGTGCATTAGTTAAAAAGGATAACGTTTCCTGTCTTTATTGTAGCGAATGGCATACAGCAGTGGTTCTCAAAGTGTGTGCCGCGGCTTCCTAACAGGAGCGCCATGAAATATTACAAAATTTCCATAATTTTATTTCCATTTTCAATTCAATGTGATAGGAAGCGACATCTAGCGGACCTGGTGCAAACCAATAACTCACTTAGTAATAACTGTTTGCAGAAGCCTCTACAAATGGTTACTAGTTGGCGCTCTACAATAATGTTACAGGCGTGAGCTCCCCCCTCCCCGCACGTCTGCCGCCTGACGGGCGCACGTGTGTGCTCCACGCGGCCGCTACCGGAAGTAACCTGAGCTTTCGCACCAGCCTCCGTGCTTCTGATAAACATTCCTCCCTCGTTCTTCGAGCGTCTAGAAATGAGACTTTCAGTCCTCGTTTGCGAGATCTTTCTTTATCATATGTAGAGGATTTTAGGAAGGGAGTGTCTGACCCCAGGTCTTAAACAACCCTTAGAAATAGGAAGCTAGGAGATTTGGGCTAGAGTGCCCGATAGGAAAGTCACACGGAAGCGAGGTAGAAGACGCCCTTTATTACTACCGGGGGCCAGTACCCGGGGTCCGACGGCTAAACGTGCCCATTCAATGCTCTAGGAGATCAGATCAGATCATATGTAGAGGAGTTTAGGAAGGGAGTGTCTGACCCCAGGTCTTAAACAACCCTTAGAAATAGGAAGCTAGGAGATTTGGGCTAGAGTGCCCGATAGGAAAGTCACACGGAAGCGAGGTAGAAGACGCCCTTTATTACTACCGGGGGCCAGTACCCGGGGTCCGACGGCTAAACGTGCCCATTCAATGCTCTAGGAGATCAGATCAGATCATATGTAGAGGAGTTTAGGAAGGGAGTGTCTGACCCCAGGTCTTAAACAACCCTTAGAAATAGGAAGCTAGGAGATTTGGGCTATAGTGCCCGATAGGAAAGTCACACTGAAGCGAGGTAGAAGACGCCCTTATTTACTACCGGGGGCCAGTACCCGGGGTCCGACGGCTTAACGTGCCCATTCAATGCTCTAGTAGGTTAGATCAGATCATATGTAGAGGATTTTAGGAAGGGAGTGTCTGACCCCAGGTCTTAAACAACCCTTAGAAATAGGAAGCTAGGAGATTTGGGCTAGAGTGCCCGATAGGAAAGTCACACGGAAGAGAGGTAGAAGACGCCCTTATTTACTACCGGGGGCCAGTACCCGGGGTCCGACGGCTTAACGTGCCCATTCAATGCTCTAGTAGATCAGATCAGATCATATGTAGATGATTTTAGGAAGTGAGTGTTTGACCCCAGGTCTTAAACAACCCTTAGAAATAGGAAGCTAGGAGATTTGGGCTAGAGTGCCCGATAGGAAAGTCACACGGAAGCGAGGTAGAAGACGCCCTTATTTACTACCGGGGGCCAGTACCCGGGGTCCGACGGCTTAACGTGTCCATTCAATGCTCTAGTAGATCAGATCAAATCATATGTAGAGGATTTTAGGAAGGGAGTGTTTGACCCCAGGTCTTAAACAACCCTTAGAAATAGGAAGCTAGGAGATTTGGGCTAGAGTGCTGGATAGGAAAGTCACACGGAAGCGAGGTAGAAGACGCCCTTATTTACTACCGGGGGCCAGTACCCGGGGTCAGACGGCTTAACGTGCCCGACGGCTTAACGTGCCCGACGGCTTAACGTGCCCATTCAATGCTTTAGTAGATCAGATCAGATCATATGTAGAGGATTTTAGGAAGGGAGTGTCTGACCCCAGGTCTTAAACAACCCTTAGAAATAGGAAGCTAGGAGATTTGGGCTAGAGTGCCCGATAGGAAAGTCACACGGAAGCGAGGTAGAAGACGCCCTTATTTACTACCGGGGGCCAGTACCCGGGGTCCGACGGCTTAACGTGTCCATTCAATGCTCTAGTAGATCAGATCAAATCATATGTAGAGGATTTTAGGAAGGGAGTGTTTGACCCCAGGTCTTAAACAACCCTTAGAAATAGGAAGCTAGGAGATTTGGGCTAGAGTGCTGGATAGGAAAGTCACACGGAAGCGAGGTAGAAGACGCCCTTATTTACTACCGGGGGCCAGTACCCGGGGTCAGACGGCTTAACGTGCCCGACGGCTTAACGTGCCCATTCAATGCTTTAGTAGATCAGATCAGATCATATGTAGAGGATTTTAGGAAGAGAGTGTCTGACCCCAGGTCTTAAACAACCCTTAGAAATAGGAAAGTAGGAGATTTGAGCTAGAGCGCGCTATAGGAAAGTGACACGGAAGCGAGGTAGGAAGGGGGAGGAAGACGTCCTTATTTATTACCGGGAGGGGGGAAGTACCAGGTGATTTTTCGAGAAGGTCACCAGGTCCTTTAAATATGCTCATCCGTTGCCATTTGAGACTGATTTGGCGGCTAGCAGTCTGTTATGTTCATGCTCTGTCGCTGAGTTTCGGCGTTTGTAAGCTTTCGGCGTATCAACTGAATGTTTTTGTGATTAAGTGAAGTGAAGTTTTTCTTCTAGTATGCATTTTTAAAAATGGATCGGCTTTTACTAAACAGTAATCAGCGTTGTGAAAGTGAAAACAAAGAGGAGGTCACACCGTCAAATCGTGGCAAGAGTGTAAAGAAGCGTAAATATCAGAAATATGATGACAGTTATTTGGACTTAGCTTTTACGTCGACAGAAGTCAATGGTGAATAGAGGCCGAAGTATCTTTGCCCTCTGGCGCCCAAACTTTCATACTGTGTATGAAAGTTTGGGCGCCAGAGTGCATACTACCAAGTAAGTTGAAACGCTATTTAGAAACCAATCATCCCAGCATGCTTAGTAAATCTCGTGATTGCTTTAGGAGAAAGTTACAAGAGTTAAATAAACAAAAAGGTAGTTTTTATAAGCAGGCATCAATACCAAGCAATGATTTGCTAGCATCTTACAAGGTGGCACATAGAATCGAAAAATGTAAGAAGCCTCATACCATCGCAGAAGAACTCATTCTACCGGCTGCTGTAGATATGGTGAACAGTATGATCGGTGAACCTGCTGGGAAGCTATTTTCAAATGTGCTTTTTTCCAATAACACCATCAGTCGCAGAATACAGCACTTAGCGGAGGACCTCAATGATTAATTAATTGAGAAAATGAAAGGTAAGGAATTTGGGTTGCAGCTGGATGAGGCCACAGATAATAATAATGACGTTCACTTGATTTGCTATGTACGGTTTATAGATGGTACTAACATTGTAGAAGACCTTCTCTTTTGTAAAAGTATCACTGGTAGTGCTAAGGCTCAAGACTTGTTCGAGATCCTTGATACTTTTGTATCCGAAAATAATTTGGAGTGGACTAAGTGCGTTGGTGTCTGTACTGAAGGTGCTCGTTCTATATCCGGCTGTTATGGAGGATTGCAGGCACTTATTAGACTATTAGACGCAAAGCCCCTGTGCACTGTGAACTTATTGCGTTATTCACGGGGAAGCACTCGCGTAAAAATATCTGAGTCCTACATTGAACCAGGCCTTAGAATATGTAGTGAATGTAGTAAACTTTATAAAAACTCGGCCGTTGAAGGCAAGGTTTTTCAAAAAACTATGTGAGGATATGGGATCCGAGCACACGTCTTTGTTGTACTACATCACTTCGCAATGACTCTCTCGTGATGATGTTTTGTCTCGTACGTTTAAACTGCGACAGGAAATTTATATTTTTCTTAAAGAGGAAGACCACAAGTACACTGAAGAGCAATTGAATTACAGATACCTGTCTAGTAACGTGTAGCACCAACGTTCGCCCTGATGACGGCGGTGATTCGTCTCGGCATGGACTGGACAAGACACCGGAAGCGTTGGAAGCCATACGGATCCACGACCCCTGAACAAGCTCCCACAGTTCACGAAGATTTGATGGAGGGGGTCAGAACCTCGAACATCTTTCTCGATGGTATCCCAGATGTGCTCGATGGGATTGAGGTCGGGGGACCTAGCTGGCCAAGGAAGCGAGGTGACGTCGGTGGAGTTTTCATCCAACCATTCTGATACAATTCGGGAGCGATGGCACGGTGCATTGTCTTGTTGCAGGGTGAGGTCCCTAGTGCGATGTTGAAGGCGCACAAAAAGGAGCAAATGGTCGTCCAGAATGTCCCGGTAACGTTGACCTGTGAGGGACGATATCACACGTACCAGTGGTCCCATTAGAGTCCACGTAAACAGTCCCCAGACGAGAATGCCACGCCCACCAGCTTGAAGAGTACCCTGCTGGCAAGAAGGATCCATCGCTTCATGTGGTTTGCGCCGTAGTCGTATCCTGTAATCCGGATGTACCAACGTGAATCTCGACTCATCAGTCCAGGCAACATTTTCCCACATGTCTAGGATCTAGTTGCGATGTTCCCGCGCCCATGCTAATATTTGCACCCTGTGATGTGCGGTCAGCAGCGGTACCCTCGTGGGACGATGGCTTCTGTACCGCATAGCGAGGAGATGGTTCTGGATGGTGTGGCTGCTCACACGTTTTTGTGCACCAACGTTGAATTGCCGAGTGATTTCTGCACTGTGACCCGTCTATACGCTGTTACAATGCGAGCTAGCCGACGATGACCCCGCTCATCCACACGCTGTTGTCCACGGCAGTTAGCCCTTGCAGGGATGGCTGTACCGGATTCGGTGTGCTCACGGTGCACCCGTGACACAGTGGCTCGTGAAAATCCCAGTGCCTGCATGACTTCTGAGATGGAGTGACCCATTCGTCGGGCCCCGACAATTTGCCCACTATCAAATGCGCTTAGATCCTTCGTCTTACCCATACTGCGTCAGACTCTTACTGATTCCCGTCGCATCACTCCTTATATTGTCGGATCACTGCATACGTCTTGTCGTTTCCGTTTACAGGGCCGCCCACAGCGCCACATTTGCATATCGCCAGCTGTCTGTAATTCAATTGCTCTTCAGTGTATATCGAAAATTTTGTGAATGAAGGTTCTTTGGTAAAACTAGCATACTTATGTAATATTTTTTTAAAAATGAATGCTCTGAATCTCTCCCTGCAGGGAAGCAACATGTATCACCTTTTAAAGTCGATTGAGAAAATTTCAGCTTTTATAAAAAAACTAAAACTATGGAAAAGACAAATGAATAAAAACGGAGGTAAAGAATGTTTCCCCTTGTTGCAACAGTTCCTCCAATGGAGTTAGTTTCTCTCGAGGCATGAAATCCATTTTTGAAGAACAGTTATCACAGCTTATCACCTGGTTTGAGAAATGTTTTCAAAATGATGATATCGATAAATTTGTATGGTTTCAAGATCCATTTCGTGCCACTGCTCCATCTGAATTTACTGCTGCAGAAGAAGAGGATCTTATTGGGTTGTCTTGCGACAATACGTTGAAAACAAAATTTAGCAGCATGGAGTTACCTGAATTTTGGATATAACTAAAAGATTTTTTTATTTTGATTTGATTGGACGTTTAACGACCACCGTGAGCAACTCAATGGGCTATAAGCAGTCGCCCGTCCCTAATTTACGGTCACTGGTTCCAGGGAAGGGAGAGAGCCAGTGCCGTAAGACAAACACAACATCCATGCCTCATCGGGATTCGAACCCGGACCCCTTTCGGACGAATGATCAGAGGCCATTGCCTTAGACCACTGCCTTCAAATAAATCTTTATTATTAAAAGCTAAACACAACATACAACAAATCACGGGGAACAGAAAGTGCGCCAAGGCACACCGGCAACATAACACCGCAGCGCAAACAAAAAGCAACTACATCGCAGCATTCCAAGACGTAACTAACAAAGATCAAGTAACATAGAAGAAAAACCAACACATAGACATAGTAAAAGGCAAAAAAGAAAAGAAGAGAAATGCGTTGACCAACGGCTTGCGGGCGACGTAAAACACAAAAAGAATACAGCGACAGACTTAGCTGCACACAAAACTAAAAAAACCCCGAAGGGACAAAAAAACACCAAAAAATAAAATTGACCACGCCACAGTACATGAATACAAACACCAAAACAATGGGAAAAAAACACACAAAAAAAATATCACACAGCACGAAACACAAGTCGGGAGCATAAACAACAAACATACGAAACGTACAAAAACGCATTAATTCAGGTGAAAACAGGGTAAAACAAGCAAAGCTGACAAAGATACAGAGAAAAGATACAAACGCAACACTGGGCAGTAGGCCAGGAAACCGACAAACAACGGCATAGAAACATCACAAAAAGTCATCACAGGAGTGCAGTCCAGGCAAGTAACAATAAACAGTTTAGGAGCGTAGGCGACGAAAGTCGTACAGGAAAGTCCAAAGGTCCTTACATGCAATGCTACGATCAAGCCCAGGGTCAGGAAAAACCCAATATTCTTGTCTATCGAGCAGGAACACGTTGTTACAATAATCGAGGAACACCTTTGTAGTGTAGCGGAAAGTGAAATCAGGCAATTCCGGGCACGGCTGACGAGGACGCGGGGACACTCGCCATTGAAAAAACGTAGCAAAGTGGCGCCAGATGTTCACACGATCAGCAGGATTCGCACAGAAGGGAAACCAAAGACGAAGATCCTTCCAGCTGAGTCGAAAAACCGCACGGAGAAGAAGAATAAAATCCGGAGTGGCAATTTCAACCGCTAAGGGAGGAATCTCGCTGGTATCAGGGAGCGCTGGGAAGCCGGAAGGGGCGATCGTCAGATCCACCAGGGCTAAGGTGCCCAACGCTTCAGCAGATGGTAAAACCTGTCGAGAAATGAACGGCGTCCAATTGTAGTCTGAGTTGGCAAGATGGGGAACCATCTCGGAGGTAAGTGGAACAGAGGGACAAAACGGGGGACGGGGTCAGAAGCAGGAGACTCTGGGGAGGAAACAGCTTCCATGGGGTCCGTAGAAGAACCATCATCAGACACAGTAGCGGGTGCATCAGAAGGAACCGAACCAACTTGTTCAACCTGGTCCGCCCAGCTGGGGGGAGTAGGATCATGCAGTGGAGATGGTGGTAAGACTGAACCGGAACCTAGAAAAACAACAGAAGCAGTAGTAACTGGCGCTGTAAGAAGAGACGAGGGAGGCGGGGAAGCCGAGATAATCGTCGAGTAAGATCCGGTGCTAGAAGAAAGGGGGTCAGCAACACTTGATACCGGGCGAACTGCAGTAGGAGATGAAGCAGAAGACACTTCCAAGGAAGGAAGGGAAGAGGCAGGAGGTTCCGACGAAACAGGCAAAGCGGTAATAAGGGAGGGTTCCGAAGATGGTGGAGCACGTTGGGTCACAGAAGACGATCCAGGAACATCAGCCGACGCAGAAGCAGGTTTGCGTAGAGGGACGAGATGAGGGCACTGGGAACGGACGTGCCCAGTACCCTTACATTGGAAGCAACGGAGATCTTGGAACACTTCCACACGAAAACGTTGACTACCAATTACATATTCAAGCACCGAAGGACAGGAAGCAGCATCATGATCATTAGCAAAAACCATCCGCACTTGGCGACGGAGACCGAGGATAGATTTATCCTCTGGATCGTTCGGAGCCGCGGAAAGTGATCGGATCGGACCGATCACCCTCCCGCACTGAGATAGCGCATGGCGTAGCAAGACGTCAGAAAGCTCTGGTGCAACCGGGAAAAGCGTCAGGAGCACCGAAGGCTGAGAAACCGGGACACCAAACAAAGTTCGGCGGCGAACGACAATCCCGGTCGTTTGCACTAGATCAACGTGAGTCATGGTCGAAAAGTAAACCACCACAGAACGTGGCTTACGAGCCATATGTGTCACAGCACCGGTAGGGAGAATGCGACGCAGGGCTGTCGAATACAGCTTTAAAGGAGTGTCAGGCAGGCCCTCGAAAACGAGGCCAAGTTGCTGGCGAGAAAGTAAATCCTTACCTTCTGCGGAAGAGTCTGGAACTGTGATGCGAAGAACATCTTGCACTCTGACACACGAGACACCAGAACTAATAGCAAGGGGAACACGTGATGCAGTCGAAGTCGAAGAGAAGCCCGAAGCCACAGCAGCGTAATCCAGTTTAGCGCCGCGCTGAGAAGCCGAGGAAGATCTTGAAACAGTAGCGTGAAGAGTCGGAGACAGAGAAGGAAAATCAGCGGCGCTCTGAGAGCTCTCCATTGAAGTCAAAGGTGCAGGCGTAATACCGTCAATGACGTCACCAACAGCAGAGCGAGACGGGGAAGACAATCGGTGGAACTTGGCAGGACGAGCGGACGGCGAGCAAGAACCCGCTAGAGTAGCGGCATCATCATCATCATCATCATCGGCGAACATCTGCAAGCTTTAGGCCTCGCACGAAAGGTAAACAAACCCAACGCGGAGGGATGAACTTAAGCGAAAGCAAAAACGCTTATCGCAAAACGAAAGCAGGACACAACACACGCAACGATTACCAACTCGGCAAGGTTGCAAAAAGAAACACTTGATGAGCTGAAACGCAAAAGTCCAACACAGGCGTTGGTCAACGACAGCGTGTCGTCGAGACAAAAAATAAAACAGTCACAAAACGTAAAAGAAGTACTTACAAGGCAACTCGCCAGGAGAAACTGGTGCACTAACCATTCAGATACACAAAATAACAAAAATAACGAACGTAGAAACGGCAAATAACACACAAGCTCGATCCAAAGACTGGAGCGAGAAAAAACAGCTTCACCACCACTGCCTTCAAAATAAACCTTTATTAGTCTAAAAGCAAGGTACATGTAATACGCTTCAGTCACATGAGACTGTATGAAAAAAGAAGAAAACTGGTAACATCAGAACAAGATTAAAATATATACAGATAAAAAAGGAACACAGAAAACAAAAAACGAAAAACACACACATTACAAAACCCAAACCCCAGAGTGAGGGAAGAAAAACACATTCCAAAAACTAGTACATAGCAGCGCGAACACAAAGGTGACAGGTAAAAAACACAACAACAATACAACACAACACAAATTGACTGACACTGCAAGACAGCGACAGGAGAAACAAAACTGTACTTCTGAAAACATGCAGCAGCGGCCAAAACATTAGTACAAGAAGAACATAAAAAACAAAGAACAGTGCACATAAAGAGGGGTGTTAACCAACCGCTATAACTAAAAACGAAATACGAAGTGACGCATGTTAGTCAGGAGGAACACTGTACAGAAGAATACATGATAATAAGGGGAAAAACCGCTGCATCACACAAAATAAATGTTGCCAAACAGGCACACGGGGTTCACAAAAAAAATCGCACTCAATTCAAATTTCATACTCAAAACAAGAAGACGCGCGTTGACAAACCCCAGAAGCCGACGTGGCGCTATAGAGAGAATCACGCGGAAACAAGATCGCATAGCATCATAACACATTGAAAACAACACAAAGTACGTCCAGTCGTGCACGGCAACAGAAGGCTGTGCTGAGAAAAAATACAATATTACAGGAAAAACCCGGACAGGAGAAGCACGAAGCAAGACGTAGAACCCTAGCTTGAGTGCAAAGAAACACAATAACGAAAACACAAAAAGTGCACTTAAAACATAATCAAAGACAAAACTGCCTCAACTGACTACTTCACTACACATGTAGTCACATACAGTCAAGAAAAAAACACAAGAGGCACAGTAAAAAAAAGTACAAGGCCAATAGAGCGTTGACCAACTCCTTGGGTCAACGTAACCCAATAGACAAAACAAGTGAACATGAAACACAAGGCATGAGAAAAAAAGGCTCCCTAAACTGCGGAGCCAACTGAAACACGAAAGCAGAACATACACAAACAAGTAAAAAACAAGATTATCACATTAGCAGTATAGGTAAAATACAATCACAGTATTGTAAAAACTTACACAGGAGCAGAGCGAGTAGGACAGCCGCCATCCGAACAACTAAACACAACACGTGCAAAAAATAATACCACATTAAGGAAACACAGTACAAAAAAGAAGATCAGGAACAACAACAAACAAACAAGCACAAAAGAAACACAACACGCCAAAAAAGTTTTGCAAAACTAGACAACACAGACTAGCCCAACGGAAAACAACAACACCCAACAAGCATCACACTAATACCAAACAATAACAGTGATCACAAACAATTGGTGGCCAACTAGTACAACAAAACACCACAACAAGAAATGCGTCGACCAACAACTGTGGCCGAAAGCAAGCACACAATAATACATAGACAAACAACTCAACAAAAATACCGACACAAAAAACAATAACCGATTGCACAGCACCACCAAGAACCAGAAAAAAATACACACAGAACACAGGAACACAAATGCCCACGGACTCCGGACAGAAAAAAAGTCAAAGCAACTAGCTGTAAAACATCCAATCACAGCGCAAAACGACAAGAAAATTCAGACAAAGAGGCAGAGGCCGCTAGTAAGAGGAAAAGTGTAGAAAAGCACTATCCAAGAAAGAATATACCGACCAGTAGAATGAGCTAACAAAGCACAGAGGAAAAAACAACAAAAAGACCGGAATCTCAAGGAAGCAAAACAGTACAACATTACCAAAGGGCCATCATAAAAACAAGAAAAGGAAAACGGTAAAAAAAAGGAAAAACAACAGGATTAGAAGAAAAGAATGAATACAAGGCAAAAAAAAAACCTGCAGCTCAATCAAAAACAGAACAAGACAACAACCCGGAAAAGCAAAAACAAACAAAGTGAAGAAACCAGTACACCATAACAAAAACAAGAAAAAACAACTGATCAAACGAATTGAATCAACCCATGCTCAACCCGAAACCAGGGGAGGTGGGGGGACCAGATCGAGAAGAAAGCAGGAACTGCCTGCCGGGCCAGAGCTACCTCATACTCAAGTTGGATGACGGACTTGATCGAGGAACGAAACCTACGGCACAGAAAAACTCTCGCAGGATGATATCAACGAAGAGCAGGCCGATCAACACTGGTATGATAGTATAAATAAATAGTCAGTTTGGCCTGCAAAATTAAAAACGCGCATACTGGATTGTGAACAGCAGCGGAAGGATGATGACGGCGAAGAAAATAGTAATGTGAAACAGAGTGAAAGGAAGGACAAACCTTGGAGAGAAGAGCAAACATCAAGGAAAAAAGAGGCTGTAAAACTAAACAGGAGTCATATGCGTGATGAACATCACCGAGCGTTGAACAGAAAAAACACAAGGGAGAAGACAGGCGACCAAAACGATGAAGAGTTCGTGGTGTGAGCAAGCGGCGATGAAGATGTAGCCAATGAATATCAGTTGCTTTTGGGGAAGCCAGAGAAATGTGTGAATCGGCCCATGTCTGAGAGGTTTCATCAGGAGGCACAAAAGGAATAGCGAGAGGTGCTCGAAAATAAGTAAGAAAGTGGCGGTACAAGAGTTTTGCAGTAACTTGATGCACCAGAAAGGGAACATCATTCAAATAAACCAGAAAAGGAAGGCAAGGGGACGCCGAAGAAGAAACAATTAACCCAAGAGAATTCACGAGGGACGGGAAAGGCGTTGAAGCTGAAAATGAAGCAACCGGAGTTGGGCGCGGTGTAAGGGAGTGTCAGCAAGAGGGGGTCGATTTGGGAAAGAGACTTCCAGCGGAGAGAAGCATTTACAAGTTGGGATACCTGTACCACGCCACTGGCGAACCAGGTGGAGAAGCACAAGTACGGTGAAGAGGTAGAACGGAGTGCAGAAGAGTAAAAGAGAGGTTCCGCAAGCAGATCATTAGTTGAGGTAGGTGGGAGACGGACGGGACATAAGGAATGCCAGAGGGAAAAAACGGTGCGATAAGTATCGGGAAAGTGATCTGGAATGAGGGGGAACAGATCCATACGGAGGAAAGTAGCGAGAGTGAGAAACGGACTGCGAGGGAAAAGTAAAGTATCAACAATAGTAAGCGATGAAATCTGAGGATGAGAAAAAGAAGGGAGAAAGGTCTGAAGATGAATAGCATTAGAATTTTGAAAAGATCTGGGAGGGCAAGACCTCCAAAGGACAGAGGAAGGACGAGAGTAGAACGATGAACCCAGTGAACTTTATTCCAGATGAAATCAGTAATCAAACGTTGAGCGGATTGGAGAAAAATGGGCGAGGGAAAATAAGCGAACCACGAATGTGTCAAAATGGGAAGAAGAAAGGAAGAAACCAGATGTGCTCTGCTAAAAAAGGACAAAAAAGGTTTGAACCGGAAAAAAGGAGCAAGACGGCGATTGAGCTGCTGAACCAAAGGAATCCATGTGGCATCAGCAACAGCCACGGGATTTCCAACGTACACACCAAGAAGTTTAATGACCGAGGATGACCAACGGGCACCCCAAGGGCGATCACCGTGTGCCACCCACGATCCGGCCCACAGACCGACAGATTTAGACATATTAAGTTCGGAACCGGAAATTGAAGCATACTCACGATAAGCAGAAAGGACAACACCGAAAGAACGTTCAGTGCGAAGAAAGAGAGTGAGGTCATCAGCATACGCAGACAACACTATGCGGTGGGGACGAGTAGGAGCAATACTGCGAGGAATCACAGAAAACAAACGAGAACGCAGACAAATTAAGAGAGGTTCAAAGGCAAGCGTAAAAAGTTGACCCGAAAGGGGACAACCCTGCCGGATCCCGTTGTCAAAGGGGATGGTAGCAGTCATGAATGTGGAAGTGCGAATACGGAAAGAAGAGTGAGAGTAAAGATTAATAAGAGCTTGACAGAAAAGAGTAGGAAAGCCAAAATGACGAAGAACAGCAAAGAGATAAGAGTGATTAATGGAGTCAAAAGCTTGTTTCTGATCAATATTAAAAATTGCGAGAGGTTCGGAAAGTTGGGAAGCAAGAAAATATAAGTTGCGAATGGTAGAAATGTTGGTAGTAATCGAACGGGAGGGAATAGTGTAAGTTTGATCGGGGTGGATTAAATGCTGCAAGACGGGATTGAGGCGAAAAGCGAGAATTTTAGCAAAGGTTTTGTAGTCAGTATTAAGAATAGAGATAGGACGCCAGTTAGAAAAAAGACCAAGGTTTCCGGTTTTGGGGATGAGACGGAGAAGAGCAAAAGTGAAATCAGAAGACTGAAAATTTGAAGAAGTAAAAACGGCATTAAAACAAGCAACCAGAAGCGGGAGGAGAGAAGGAAGAAACTTCTTATAAAATGAGAGCGGAAGACCGTCCGCGCCAGGGGAAGAACGGTCATTCAGACTGGAAATTGCAGAGCGGACTTCAGAAGGAGAGATAGGAGAAACAAGAGAATCAAAAAAACAATGTGGAACCTGAGGGAGGACATGAAGAAGAGGGAGGTATCTGCAGGAGAAAGGAGTCGGTGTTGAAAACGATCCGAATAATGGGAAAAAGTAAGTTCACAGATACGATAAGGGTCGGTAACTGTAGATCCATCAAGTAGTGAAAGAAAGGAAATTGTGTTGCTTTTAACATGATACTCCTCAAGGGACTTCAAACTAGAAAAGGGGTCGTCGTGAAACCGCAAGTGAGTGAATTTCAGACGAGTAATGGCTGTTGAAGCAAAAGTAAACAGAATACGACGAAGTTGAGCTTGAAACACGGGAAAAGAAGGATCAGAAGGAGAAATAGTCTGCAATTTACGACGGAGAACATCAATATCTTGAAAGCGAGAAGTACGGGAAGAGAAAGAAAACTGACGTGCGAAAGAAATAATCGAAATTTTCGTGGAAAACCACAGAGCCACTGGGTCGGTCAGACTAAGAAAGTTGTTGCACAGAAGACGAGATCATAGAGCGAATTTCAGCACAGAAAACACGATCAGTTAAAACTGAATCGTCGAGCGACCAGACTGGGGAAAGGGGAACAGAGGAAGAATGCAAAAAAAGTTTTAAAAGAACGGGGCGATGATCTGACGAAACGGAAGGATGATGAGTAATTTCAACTAGAGAGGAATGGAGAAAACTGGAAACATAGAACCTATCTAGGCGTGCTGCGACACAGCGTGAAGCAGCCGGGGGGAACCAGGAAAATTCCTTGGACCGGGGATGGAGGGAACGGAATGCATCAATCAAATCAAAAGTAACGAGTTGAGTGAGATTGGAAACAAGGTCGGAACGGCTTTCGGTTGAACCATCTCGGTCAAAACCGGGTTGCAAAGTGCAATTGAAATCGCCTGCAACAATGACTGTATCATTTGGATGGAGGGTCGAAAGGATAGAAGAAAGATGTTGGAGGAGAGTTTCTGCATCCGTAGCAGATTGCGGAATATGGATATTGAAAACATGAATACGTTTAGAACAAAAACAAAAAGAAATATGTTGAAAAGAACCCAGCAGACTCTGTGACTCAACAAGATCAGAAAGGGAAGAATGAAAACGCACATGAAACGCTATAGCGGTACCAGACCTGAGATGGGTCCGGTAATTATGATAAAAAATGTACGGCCAGCGTCTCCAGCGGGAACACCCGGCATCCAAGGAACAGTTCGTCTCCTGGAGAAGGAGGATATTAGCCCCAGGTAACGAACGTCCTCGAAAACCAAAGCATTCGCCGCAGAAGACGCAAGCTCTCTACAATTAAAGCTAAGTAGTGTTAACAAGGACATCACTGGTAGGTTGCATCCAGCCTTCCAGTTCAGCCCTCAAAATCTTGAGTAAGTATCCCAGACGGCGAGCATATTGCTCAGTCCCGCCAGGCAAAGTAACATTAGTTATAAATGCATGGAACTGGTTTAGCTGTGCAATCATTTCAGGCAGCAAGTGAAACTTACTCTTAATGCAAGGCAGTGTGATCAACTTCGCCTTACGCGGGCGAGTGGTCAATGCATACAGATCAGTTAAGGTAAGAGGGTGCAAAGGCACCGCAAGTTCTTCAAACATATTAGAAATGTCAAGAAGTGTAGGAGAAGGAGAATCATCGTCAGAGTCAACCATTGCAGTGTCATCAGGATCAGGGGCAACCGTGTCCATAACATCATCATCCTGGAGACATGCGAATCGGTTCGAAACTAGTAATTCAGAATTTGGCTCATGATGGCTAGGTGAACCCGAGGTAGAATGGGCTGGTTTCTTGGACCGAAGACGTTGAGACGAACGAGAAGAGCGAGTAGGAACACCAGGTGAGCTGGGGCGTTTACGTTGTGATTTAGGTGCAGACACTTCCAGCGATGGCAAATCCTCATTGGAGGGTTCCAAACCATTCAGTACGACGACAGGAAATGGGAGGGAAGGAACGACTGGAGAAACAGCAGGCGAAATTGATGAAGGTAGAATGTGAGCAGGTGCCTCAGCGGACTGCACAACATCCGCAGGGGCAGCGGCCACCTGAACTGTAGTAGCTAATGAAGAATCAGATCTAGCACCAGGAGTAGCATGAGGACAAGCAGAAGCGAGATGACCTTCCCCTTCACAGCGGAAGCACTGAACCCCTGCAAAAAGATTAAAAATGTACGTCCGGGTATCAGTGACTAATTCCAGAGTTGCGGGGCTTTCCGCTATTGACTGAGAAGTTGGAAAATAACCCGGTACTGGCGGCACCCACCCTGCACATGTTTCAGGGGGAATCACGGGCTGTAGCTGGAAGAATCTTGGTCACTCCCACAACATGACCCATCGTGTTGAGGGCATCAATCAGCAGAGAATCAGGAACAGCCGTTGGTACAGGAGAGAGGGTCACTGTAACTGGCCTTTGGGCTGCAGCGACAGGTTGTAGATGAAAGGACCCAATATCAACCCCATGAAATATAATTAAATCTACTGCTTGCTGGTGGGTGAAGTGAACAACCACCCCTCCACCCAAGCGAATAATGGACACAATGCTTTCGGCTGGAACGACCTTCGACCCAGCATGCAGATACTGGGGGAGGGGTGTCACGCAAAGCAGGAATGAAAACACTTAATAATAAGGCAGACGACAACTGCTTACCTTGCGGCGAATCACTTGGAAGAATAATTTTCAATGCCGAAGCTACACGTTTAAAATGTGGTGCAGAATCACTAGAAATACATGAGGTACTTCCCACAGCTTGTGCGAACGACGTTGAAGTAGAACTAGCAGAACCAGGAATATTAGACGCAGCCGGCACACGGGTGGCCAGAAGCACAGTTTCTGGAAGTCCAGCAACACTAGTCGACGCAACATTCCCCGAAGAATGCACAGAACTAAGAAGCGAAGACATATCAGCAATCGACGAAGCAGCTGTAGACGACGGTGACTTATTCACAGTGGTAGTGGACATTCTCGACCACTGGCCCACCAAAACTCATGCGTCGTAACTGACGACACACGAAAATGAAAAAAAAACACAAAAAATGAGCACCCACTCGGCACTCAGCCTCACTGCTCGTGAAGCGAGGGTACGAAACACTGCAACCAAAACGCAAAACGACGAAATACCACAAAAAGAACAAGTAAACTAACGAACGTTGACTTCTACGCAGGAGCCGAAAAAATATGCGACTTGTCTGTTCAACGACCACTGCGCCACCCATTTGATTGGAGGTTTAACGACCACCGTGAGCAACTCAATGGGCTATAAGCAGTCGCCCGTCCCTAATTTAGGGTCACTGGTTCCAAGGAAGGGAGAGAGCCAGTGCCGTAAGACAAACACAACATCCATGCCTCACCGGGATTCGAACCCGAACTCCTTACGGACGAATGATCAGAGGCCAGCGCCTTAGACCACTGCGCCACCGGGGCGGCTAACTAAAAGATGAATATCCCCTTCTGAGTGGTAAAGCTCAGAGAATTTTAATTCCATTTGCGACTTCTTATTACTGCGAAGCTGGGTTTTCGGCGGTCGCTGTGATAAAAACTAAGAATCGCGCGAAAATCAATGTGGACAAGGAAATGAGGGTGGCTGTGTCCAGTTTGATTCCAAGATTTGAAAAAATGTGCGGTGATCAACAGACTTATCCATCTCACTAATTGGAATTAGTTGAATTTTTTAAACTACATTTTTTTTGTGATCTTCTATACGTGTGTTATTTATTTTTACCTAAGTGTACTTGTTAGAATAGTGTACTTGTTATTTTTTTTATTTGAGTTTTAACGACAATCGTGAGCAACTCAATGGGCTATAAGCAGTCGCCAGTCCCTAATTTAGGGTCACTGGTTCCAGGGAAGGGAGTTAGCCAGCACCGTAAGACAAACACAACATCCATGCCTCCCGGGATTCGAACCCGGACCCATTTCGGACGAATGATCAGAGGCCGTCGCTTAGACCACTGCGCCACCGGGGCGGCCTTTTTTAAATGGCCAACATCGTAAATTACTAATACACTTTTCTGTAAAATTACAGTAATAAATGCTTACATATTCTTAAAAGTTTTCATAGCGATTAAAATTTGCGGTGAATTTGGAGATTAAGTGTTCTGTTCTGGCTTCAGAAGGAGGAAAAGAGAGAGAGAGAGAGAGAGAGAGAGAGAGAGCATAAAGAAAAAAAAACAGTTTGAGAAACAGAGGAAACTGAGAGCGGACCGGAAAAGAGATTAGACTCATCATAAAAAGCTTCGTTTAATGTAATATTTCTACAAACTGTCAAAAGAAAATCGTCAGTAAGAAAATAAACTTGTTTTGAATGGGTGTTTAACGACCACCGGAAGCAACTCAATGGGCTATAAGCAGTCGCCCAATTTAGGGCCACTGATTCCAGGGAAGGAAGAGAGCCAACGCCGTCAGACAAACGAAACATCCCATGCCTAGGCATAGGCAAAGTGTACTTGTTAGATTTGACAAAGGCAAAGTGTACTTGTTATAATTTGACATAGGCAAAGTGTACTAGTTAGAATTTGACATAGGGCGCCTTAGGAAAACCTGGATTCAGCAAGGGCGCCGAGAATCGAAAAAGTTTGGAAACCACTGGCATACCGTACAAAAAGAAATTCTTCAGTAGGGTTTTCAGAAGCAGAGATACAGCTGCAAACCGAAGTACGAAAAAACAAGAAAGATGACACTGAATTTTCGGGTGTAATAAGCACGTCTTTTGAATCCGTTCTGAAGCAAATTAAATTTAGCAAAGCTATTCAAAGTCAATAGAACCGGTATGGAAAACAATAGTATCTGACAGAAGAAAGAAGTTTTTCAATCGGGTCTTTAATCCCTCAGATATTGCTGTAAACGGAATCGTGAACTTACGCCTTATGGTTGCAGACTTGTGCATTAAGAAAAACATGAATTTATATGAGAAACATTTCGCACCGGAAACGCTCTCCAACACAGAAATATTTTTTTTTTCAAATCGGACTCTTAGAAACATAGATATCGACAAAAATACAACATGGCTTTACGTCCCCTGGTGGGAAAACCATTATTTTAGGAAGAAAGTATTATTCAAAGTTTTTTCCATATGAGCGGTATCGGTACAAGAAAAAAAAAAATTTAGTCGAATTTCAAGGAGCTCAGATTTTGCTACAAATACATCAGAAACAGAAATTAACACTTTTGCCCCCTGCTGGCCAAACCATTCTTTACCAAATATTAGAAATTATGTGAAAAATATTTTCCATCAGGTCTTGTATGCGATACAGGAAGAATTTTTCAAATCGGAGCTTTAGAAGCAGAAATAACGCAGAAAACGCAATTTACCTTTGTGCCCTCTAGCGGAAAGTCTATGATTTACTTGAAAATTTTGAATTTACAGGGAAAACTTTTCGTATCGGAAACGCTATCTAACAAAAAAGGAATTGTTCAAATCGGACTCCTAGAAGTAGATACATTGACAAAAACAAGATATACATCTACGCCCCCTGGCGTAGAAACCATGCATTATTTCAAGAGGAAAATATTCGTAAAAGATTTGACAGCATGAGCAGTGTCGGTCAGCAAACGACTTTTTTTTCAATTAAGATTTTAGAAGCTCATATTTTGCTGCAAATACATCAGAAGCGAAAATTAAGACTTATGCCACCTGGTGCCAAACCATTTTTTACAAAAATTAGAAATTATGTGCAAAGGATTTCCCATCAGGAGCAGTATCTGGTGCAGAAAGAATTTTTCAAATCGGAGATTTAGAAGCAGAGATATAGGGGGAAAGCTATTTACCTTTACGCCCCCAAGCGGAAAGTCTACGAATTACTTCAAAATTTTGAAATTATATGAAAAACATGTCACGCTGGAAACACTATCCAACAAAGAAGAAATTTTTCAAATCGCACTTCTAGAAGTAGAGATATTGACAAAAAAGATATACATCTACGACTCCTGTCGTAGAAACCATGCATTATTTTAAGAAGAAAATGTTTCTAAAAGGGTTGTCGACATGAGTAGTATCGGTCTACAAACGACGTTTTTTTCAATCGAGAATTTAGAAGCTCATATTTAGCTGCAAATACATCAGAAGCGGAAAATAAGATTTACGCCCCCTGGTGGCCAAACCATTTCTTTACAGAAATTAAAAATTATATGCAAATGATTTCCTATCTGGAGCTTTATCCGTTGCAGAAAGATGTTTTCAAATCGGAGATTTAGAAGCAGAGATATAGGGGGATACGCAATTTACCCCTACGCTCCCTAGCGGAAAGTCTATGAATTACTTGAAAATTTTGAAATTCTATGAAAAACATGTCACACTGAAAACACTATCCAACAAAGATGGAATTTTTCAAATCGACTTCCTAGAAGTAGAGATATTGACGAAAATAAGATATATATGTACGCTCCCTGGCGGAGAAACTGTGGAATATTTTAAGAAGAAAATATTCCAAAAAGGTTAATCGATGTGATTGGCATCAGTCCACGAAAGGATTTTTTCAATCGACATTTTAGAAGCTCAGATTTTATGGCAAATACATCAGAAGCAAAAATTAACGCTTACGCCCCCTGGTGGCCAAAGTATTTTTGGCCAAAAATTAAAAATTATATGCAAAAGATTTTCCACCACGAGGTGTATCCGCTGAAGAAAAAATTTTAAAGTTAAGAAGAAGATTTATCGGGAAAAACGTAATTTACTTTTACGCCCCCTAGCGGAAAATCTATGCGTAATTTGAAAAAATAACTATATCTACACAGTGTGTCAAAGAATTTTTAAGACTGGCGCTAGATTTCAGCCTACGGTGGCGCCACCAGTGTATTCGCGAATGCGTTATAAACTGTGGCCATCTGCTTGCTTTCTGCCAAAAATACTGCGCAGCTGTTAAAGTAACTCAAACGAAACCTCCGTTCATTAGAGAAGTAAAATTTTTTTCATGTTGAATTATTAAGATGGAACAAAGGGCTGTTATTAACTTTAACGCAAAACTTGGTAAAAGTGCCTCGGAAACGTACCAAATGATGAAACAAGTTTACGGTGAGTTTTGTTTAAGTAGATCAAATGTTTTCCTGTGGCACAAACGTTTTTTGGACGGAAGAAAGACGCTAGAAGATGATAGCATACCGGAAGGCCAAGGTCATCTAGGACACCTGAGATTATTAAAAATGTGCGTAATTTCGTGGCAAACAATCGATGTGCGTCACTAAGAATGATGGAAGAGTCTTTAAACATCAACAAAGAAACGATTCGAACCATCCTGCATGAAGATTTGGGCAAAACAAAAGTCTGTGCTAAATTTGTTCCACACACGTTAACCAATGAACAAAAATCAAGGAGAAGTGCACATTGCAGAGACATCATTTCAGCCGCTGAAAATGATCCAAACTTCTTAAAATCGATTGTTACAGGTGATGAAACATGGTGTTTTCAATATGATCCTAAAACAAAGCGCCAAAGTGCGGAATGGAAGTCAAAACACTCACCACCAGCCAAAAAAACAAGCAAAGTTCCATCGAAAATCAAAACAAGGCTGATTACATTCTTCGATAGTAAGGGTATTATCCACAAAGAATTTGTTCCAAGTAGACAAACAATTACTGGTGAGTTTTATTTAAATGTTTTGAGGCGTTTGATTGGCAGAATTCGTCGCATTCGTCCAGAATATCGGGATGAAAACAGTTGGTGTTTGTTGCACGATAATGCACCCAGTCACACTTCACTTCCTGTTCGTAGATTTTTGGCGAAAAATAACGTCTGTGTGTTGAATCATCCACCGTATTCGCCTGATTTAGCACTCTGCGACTTTTCTTTATTCGCAAAATTTAAAATGACGTTAAAAGGGTGTTATTTTGATGATATTTCGACCATACAAACAGCTTCGACGTGTGCTTTGGAGGCAATTCCGTAAAGTGAACTGGAACAGGCATTCGAGTCATTATTAAATCGCTGTAACAAGTGTATTCAAGCCGGAGGGACTTATTTTGAATAAAAAACCAAAACAAATTATCATTTTTTTTTTCTATTTCATTTTACAGACCCAGTCTAAAAATTCTTTGCCACACTGTGTAAAATACACTTCGACATAAATGGAATCGAAAGATAATTTTTTTTTTCAGTCGGATGTTTAGAAGCAAATATGTGGAATAAAAGGTATTTTTGAATTCGACGTCATCAGCATTTAGCCCTCTAGCGGCGAAATTGTACATCGTAAAAAAAAAAGAAATGAAGGATCATCATTCACATATTTCAAGCTTCCCAATGCAAAAAGAATTTTTCAAATCGGACTAATAGTTACAGAGATATCGTAGGTACGGACGGACGGACTGACGGACGAACAAACCGGTAACATAAGCACGATCTTTTTTTACAAAAAACGTGCTAAAAACACCTAGCGACAGAACTATGATCTACAAAAACTCCACAAATACAAGCCTAGAGTGTTCCACAAGGCAAATAGTATCCGGTATTAAAAGAAATGTTTAAATCAGGCATTTGGAAGCAGAGATATGGAGAAAAACAAATTAAATATATGCGCCTCATAGCGGGCAACCTGTGCATTATTTTGGGAACGAAATACACCAGAGAATGCACAAATAAAACTGCATTAAATATACACAAATAAAAGTCAATTATCAACGGTATTAAAATATGTCGATGCTTTCGCTGCGAAAAAAAACAAGAAAGATGACACCGAATTTTCGGGTGTAATAAGCGCGTCTTTTGAATCCGTTCTGACGCAAATTAAATTTATCAAAGCTATTCAAAGTCAATGGAACCGGTATGGAAAACAATAGTATCTGATGGAAGAAAGAAGTTTTTCAATCGCGTTTTTAATCCCTCGGATATTGCTGTAAACGGAATCCTGAGCTTACGAACTCTTAGAAACAGAGTTATCGACCAAAATAAGATGTGACTTTACGTCCCTTGGTGGGAAAACCATGCATTATTTTAAGAAGAAAGTATTCACAAAACGTTTATCCATGTGAGCGGTATCGGTCCAAGAAAAAAATTTTAGTCGAGTATTCAGGAGCCCAGATTTTGCTACAAATACATCAGAAGTAGAAATTAACACTTATGACCCCTGGTGGCCAAACCATTCTTTGCCAAACATTAGAAATTACGTGAAAAATATTTTCCATCAGGTCTTGTATGCGATACAGGAAGAATTTTTCAAATCGGAGTTTTAGGAGCAGAAAACGCAATTTACCATTGTGCGCCCCAGCGGAAAATCTATGACTTACTTGAAAATTTTGAATTTATAGGAAAAACATTTCGCATCGGAAACACTATCCAACAAAGAAGGAATTTTTCAAATCGGACTTTTAGAAGTCGAGATATTGACAACAATAAGATATACATCTACGCCCCTGGCGTAGAAACCATGCATTATTTCAAGAAGAAAATGTTCCTTAAATGTTTGTCGACATGAGTAGTATCGGTCCACAAATGACTTTTTTCAATCGAGATTTTAGAAGCTCATATTTTGCTGCAAATACATCAGAAACGGAAATTAAGGTTTACGCCCCCTTTTGGCCAAACCATTTTTTTACACAAATTTGAAATTACGTGCAACCGATTTCCCATTAGGAGCTGTAACCCGTGCAGAAAGAATTTTTCAGATCGGAGATTTAGAAGCAGAGATATAGGGGAAAACGCAATTTACTTTTACGCCCCCTAGCGGAAAGTCTATGAATTACTTGAAAATTTTGAATTTATAGGAAAAACATGTCACACTAGAAATACTATCCAACAAAGAAGGAATTTTTTTTTTAATCGGACTCTTAGAAGTCCAGATATTGACAAAAGTAAGATATATATCTACGCCCCCTGGCGTAGAAACCATGCACTATTTTAAGAAGAAAATGTTTCTAAAAGGTTTGTCGATATGAGTAGTATCGGTCTACAAACGATGTTATTTTCAATCGAAAATTCAGAAGCTCATATTTTGCTGCAAACAAAATTAGCTGGGTCTAAGAACAAATTGTATGTGAACAAATTATCAGGAAAAACCAAAATGTTGATGCAAAAAAGAAGAGAGATGAGGACAACTAAAGAAGATGTGACTTCCAAAGTGGAATATATAGAGCTATGCAAGACAGTACGAAAAAGTATCACTGAAGACGTAAAGAAATTCAAGTGTGAACTAGTAAGGAAGGCAATTGAAAACAACCAAAGCCTAAAGATAGCAAAGGGACATCTCAGTAAGGGAAAAAAACAGATTATGGCACTCAGAAAAGAAGATGGTTCTGTAACAAGAAATAGAGGCGAAATTTTGACAAGAGTGAAAGATTTCTACTCCAAATTATATGAAAGGGATGATACATGTACTCCAGACATCATGAAAGGTACCAGTACCAGAGTTCTTCCAGTCCTTCCAGCAGAAGTTGCACATGCAATCAAGAACATGAAGCGGGGAAAAGCTCCAGGAGAAGATGGAATTACTGTAGACATCATACAAGAAGCAAGTGGAGAAATCGAAACAGTACTCTCCCAAATTTTCACTCGATGCCTTAATGAAGGGAAAATTCCTGAGGATTGGAACAACGCTACAATGATCTTGCTACATAAAAAAGGTGACATTGAGGATCTCAGGAACTACAGACCTATCAGCCTCCTATCAGTGGTTTATAAAATCTTCACTAAAGTTCTTTCACACCGCTTGAAGGTGACACTGGACATGGCTCAACCGCGAGAACAAGCTGGGTTCAGGAGTGGCTACAGCACAATAGATCATATCCTCGTACTGAGAGAACTAATTGAAAGAGCGAGGGAATATGAACTTCCATTGTGCATGGCTTTTATCGATTATGAAAAAGCCTTTGATTCGGTGAAACCATCAGCAGTTGCAATGGCTCTGAAATCCTGCGGTATTGAAGATGCATACATTAATATTATTAGCAACATCTATGAAAATGCAAGTGCAAAGATTCGGCTGTTTGAAAATACAACACACATAAAAATTGGAAAAGGAGTGAGACAAGGTGACACCATATCTCCGAAGCTCTTTAATGCTACATTGGAAAATGTCTTTCAATCACTGAACTGGGAAAACAAAGGGATAAAGATTAATAGAGATTATCTAACCCACCTTCGTTTTGCTGATGACATAGTCATTTTTGCAACTACCCCATCAAAGCTACAGAGTATGATCCAGGAACTTGCGGACAAGAGTAAAGAAGTGGGATTAAAAATGAACTTTCAGAAGACAAAAGTGATGTTCAATGCTTTTACAAGAAATGAAGATTTATTGATTGATGGAGAAAAGCTGGAGATAACAGACACATACGTTTATCTTGGACAGCAGATATCAAGTGAGGGTCACATTGGTGAAGAAATTAATCGGCGTACAAAACTTGCCTGGAGAGCTTTTGGAAGAAACAGCATAATTTTCAAGAGCAATATGCCATTATGTCTTAAAAGAAAAGTGTTTGATCAATGCATCCTTCCAGTGCTTACGTATGGTGCAAAGACGTGGACCTTAGCTAAAAGAGACATACAAAGGCTGCAGACAACTCAAACAGCATGGAGAGGTGCATGCTTGGTGTAACCAGGAGAGATAAGAAGAGGAACACGTGGATCCGAAAAATGACAAGAGTGGAAGACATCATGATCAGAGTTAAATCCCTGAAATGGCAATGGGCTGGACATACTGCCAGAAGGACAGATCATCGATGGACAGCCGAAATTTTAGATTGGATTCCAAGGGACAGGAAAAGACCCAGAAGAAGACCACATGGAAGATGGGTGGATGAAATTCGAAAGTATGCGGGAGTGACATGGAGGAGATTGGCACAAGACAGACCGTTGTGGAGGAAACTTGGGGAGACCTTTGTCCAGCAGTGGATTGATAATGGTTGACAATGATGATGATGATGATGATTTTGCTGCAAATACATCAGAAGCGGAAATTAAGGTTTACGGCCCCTGGCGGACAATCCATTTTTTTACAAAAATTAGAAATTATGTGCAAACGATTTCCCATCAGTAGCTGTATCCGGTGCAGAAAATTTTTTTAGATCGGAGATTTAGAAGCAGAGATATAGGGGGAAACGCAATTTACCTTTACGTTCCCTAGCGGAAAGTCTCTGAATTACTTGAAAATTTTAAAATTATATGAAAAACATGTCACACAGAAAGCACTATCCAACAAAGAAGGAATTTTTCAAATCGGACTGCTAGAAGTTGAGATATTGACAAATATAAGATATACATCTACGCCCTCCGGCGGAGAAACTGTGGAATATTTTAGGAAGAAAATATTCCGAAAAGGTTTATCGATGTGAGTGGCATCAGTCCACGAAAGAATTTTTTCAATCGATATTTTAGAAGCCCAGATTTTATGGCAAATACATCAGAAGCGAAAATTAACACTTACGCCCCCTGGTGGCCAAAGTATTATTTTACCAAAAATTCGAAGTTATATGCAAATGATTGTGCATCATGAGATGTATCCGCTGAAAAAAACATTTTTCAAATCGGAGTTTTAGAAGAAGAGTTATCGGAAGAAATGCAATTTACTTTTACGCCCCCTGACGGAAAATCTATACGTAATTTGAAAAAGAAACCATATCCAAAATACTCCTCGATATAAATGGAGTCGAAGGATAAAAGAATTTTTTCAATTGGATGTTTAGAAGCAAATATGTGAAATAAAACGTATCTTTGAATTCGACATCATCTGCATTTACGCCCTCTAGCGGCGAAATTGTACATCGTAAAAAAAACGGAATAAAGGATCATCATTCGCATATTTAAAGCTTTCGAATGCAAAAAGGAATTTTTCAAATCGGACTAATAGTTGCAGAGATACCGTGGGTACAGACGGACTGACGGACGGACGGACGGACAAACCGATAAATAAGCACGATCTTTTTTTACAAAAGACGTGCTAAAAACGCGTGCGGATTCGCTTCTTTGACTCAGTCTGGCGAGCGAAAACCAACGGCATAACGCAAGCAGCTCTTCCAGAGTCTTCACAGTTCTGATGCGAAAACCTTTCGTACAATCGCCTGCTAGCGTTTCCATGACAACATGAATCAGCTGGTAGAGGGGAATCGGCCATTGCTTTGGGCAACGGTTCGCTCAGTAAAAGAAGACTTAGACTATCTCAGACACACGCATACTCCCGCCCATAAGAGTGTTTCGCGAGATTTGTTTCAGTTTTTGTGAAGTGTCAATGAATTAAAATCAGTGATGTTATATCTTAAATTCGTGGCTTTGTTGGATTCGAACTGTTTTGATAATTTTTGTGAAAGCTGCCCTGAACATCTACTGTCACAACTTAAAAAACTCTATGCTTCAAATTTTGATACAGCTCGACTAAAAAATGAACTGAGGGTGTTTTATTCCCTTGATGAATACAAAAACAACTCAATAAGAGACATTACGTGTTACATAAAGTTGAATAAATTGGACATAGTGTTTAGTGAGGTGTGCAAATTAGCAGACCTCATGTTAAACTTTCCATCAACAACTGCAACTGCCGAAAGAAGTTTTTTCCGCATTAAAAAGAATCAAAATATATCTTAAAGCGACACAAGGACATGCCCAATCGAAAAACTCGACTGTCTTGTCAATAGAGAAAAACATTATTTTTAAATATGGAAAAGTACTCGGAAGAAACCTTTATGGAAACGTAGCACCCAAGTTCACACAAAAAGAGAAGAAGAATAGAGTTCATGTAGAAATAAAGTATTCAGAAGAAGAATGGAGTTCATGTACAAATAAGTGTTCAAATACTAATCGTCATAATTATTTGGTATCATCTTAGCAATGGCATGTACCTGAAACTTAGAAAAAAAGTTACTTCTATTACTGGGGGAGGGGTGGGATAGCCCAAGTCCCGGGCCCAAGATGCGCCACTGAAATACACAGAAAATGTTTTCATAGTATCTGACTGGAAAAGAAATTTTTCAATCGTTGTTTCAGTCCAGCAGACATTGCTGCAAGCATACCATAAATGGAAACGTCAACCTACGCCCTCTTGTGACACACTTGTACTTTGCGAAATATTTGAAATTATATGCAAAACATTTCGCACCAAAAACTCTCTACGACAAAGAAGTTTGGAAAAAAATTGGAAACCTAGAAGCAAAGATGTCGACAAAAGGGGGCGAATATTCGGGATGTGCAAAGTGCGCGGCGCACACCCACACAAAGTCGCAATTTAACTATCGATATTATTTTTACGGATTTGTTTCTAATAAAACCCGCCAGAGTTTGTCCCAAGGCTTCGAGTGGTGGTTAAAATTAATTTCCCCACATAATATTTTCATTAAGAAGATACGGTTCCGCCCCGGTGGCGCAGTGGTCTATGCGATGGCTTCTAATCATTCGTCCGAGAGGGGTCCGTGTTCGAATCCCAGTGAGGTATGGATGTTGGGTGTGTCTTACAGCGCTGGTTCTCTCCCTTCCCTGTAACCAGTGACCCTAAATTAGGAACGGGAGACTACTTATAGCCCATTGAGTTGCTCATGGTGGTCGTTTAGCCTCAAATTAAAAAAAAAAAATTGAGATTCGTTCAGTAAGCATATCGCATTCGCGCTGGAATCCTGCGGTGTGCTGTTTCGCGTGCGCACATCCGAACAACAAAAAGCAACTGTGGCACAAGCGCTTTCCAGATGGCGCTGCAGGTCACGTTCTTATGTCCCAGTGGTTTCAAACGTAACAGCGAAACTCTCAAGGTGTGCTAAATTAGGGACGGGCGACTGCTTATAGCCCATTAAGTTGCTCACAGTGGTCGTTAAACCTTTAGTCAAAAAAATCACGAACCTAGACTATTGTCTTTGCTGAAGTGGTTCAAGGAATTTGTCAATCAAATAAAGTTTGCATTTGTAGTTTCCTATGAGTTTATTCTTTAAAAAAGAAAACTAACCGTTGATTCCGACGGGTTTCGTATATTAACTTTAAAAGTAACAACTCTTTAGAAAATAATTTAAATAAATTAATCATTTCCACCGAAAGCATGTACTAGTTTTAAGCAGCATTTATCCAGAATAAGCATCTTATTTTAACTTTACCCTTTTGTCGCAAACTCTATATCTGCCGTTTTCATTTTTTTTATGTTGTGCCTAATATGTATGAGTATTTACGTTCTATTAGCATGCTATCTGCTGACCCTAACTCAACTTTTGCGGCACCTAAGTTTAGGCGAAATTCCCGCTATGATTTAGGTGAAACACAACGCGTAATTTGTCCGCAACTTTGAGCACGGAATTCTTATAAGGGATAGGAAATCCGACCTCAAAGTTGTTAATTCCCTAGGCGTTTTCATTTTCATTTAACATGTAACTTCCGGAAGTGTTTAAAAGTAATAAATATTCCATTGTGGCGAATTGTTGACACAGTGGTTCACATCCACAGTCGAGGGCGTGGTAATTATGTTCATCGGTTAAATATAAAATTAAAAGGGAATTAATAACTTAATATCTGAGGATATTTGAATTATTATATAATTAAATGCGAAAATAGCAATGCTGAACTATTAACTATGACCAGCCGCCAACGGTAACCGATAACTCTGGTACAGTTGGCAAATTTTGAACGAAACTATTGTAAAATCTAAGCTCATTAAGGCGTCTATTACAACAAATTCTAAACAACGAACTCCTAAAATTTATGACTTCCAGAGCAAAAGTACGAAACAATCTAAAAAAGAAACGCCTAAAATTTATAATTTTCAGAACAAAAGTACGAAACAATCTAAAAAAGAAACGCCTAAAATTTATGACTTCCAGAACAAAAGTACGAAACAATCTAAAACAGAAACGCCTAAAACTTATGACTTCCAGAACAAAAAGTACGAAACAATCTAAAAAAGAAACGCCTAAAATTTATGACTTCCAGAACAAAAGTACGAAACAATCTAAAAAAGAAACGCCTAAAATTTATGACTTCCAGAACAAAAGTACGAAACAATCTAAAAAAGAAACGCCTAAAATTTATGACTTCCAGAACAAAAGTACGAAATAATCTAAAAAAGAAACGCCTAAAACTTATGACTTCCAGAACAAAAGTACGAAACAATCTAAAAAAGAAACGCCTAAAATTTATGACTTCCAGAACAAAAGTACGAAACAATCTAAAAAAGAAACGCCTAAAATTTATAATTTCCAGAACAAAAGTACGAAACAATCTAAAAAAGAAACGCCTAAAATTTATCATGAATTACTTTTCTTCAGGCCTTCACGTTGGGTGTGATCAGATTGCATGTCAACAAAGCGGAAAGACACACTCAGATCGGGAACAACGTTTTTCGTTTTGTATCGCGAAAGACAGACACACGCACACACACACATGCACAAACTTCCTTTTATTGTTACAAATTAAGCAAGTGTTGAGCTAACAGACGAAGTCTTTCCATTTCTTCGTTTTTCAATTCAAACAATTTTTTTTAATTAATGTTAGTGAGCCTACTTTCGTGAAATGGTTCAAGTAAAAGGCCATCTAGTTTTAATTAAAATTCCTCAATGGCACAGAATTTCAGGAATTGGAAGGCGTCAAAACCAGACCATGGACGATGTCCAATCGCATGCCAAAAATCATGGTGATCGGATGTGTCATGTCGTAGCTATACCCGAATAACTAATTGTCCCGAGTCTCGATAGAGAGCGGACTTTTTCAATTATTATTAAAATTGGTCAGTTTTTTTAATGGTCATTATTTTTATGCGACACGACCAGTCACCATGATACCAACCCCATGTCACTCACCATGTCCTTCCTTTTCTCTGTGGTAAGTGTCACCGCGATCAGCAGAAGATCTTTGGAGGAGATAGGTAACAAACGACCCCTTCTCAAAACCCGGAAAAAAACCCTCAAGTTTTTGGACGATTATTCCTGAATGACACAGAATTTCAGAAATCGGAAGGCGTCAAAACCCGACCATGGACGATGTCCAATCGCATGCAAAAAAAACACGGTTATCGGATGTGTCATCTCGTACCTGTGCCCGAACAGCAGTCTCGAGTCTCGTAAAGAGAGGTCCAGTGGATTCAGGTCCGGAGAGGGTTGGAGTCCAAGCTACCGGTTCGCCCCGTCCAATCCACCTGCCGGGATACGTCGCATTCCGGAAGTCCCGGACCGCGGTGGGAAAATGCGGAGGGGCCCCATCATGAGTGAACCACATATCTCTCCGAGCATTGTGCGGAACACTCTGCAGCAAACCGGGAAGTTTCCCGTATCGTGCACGACTCCTTCGCTACGTCCGGCCGTCTTATGCCGCACGGTGTTAAATCGGTAATGTTGATGAATTCGTTTCCATGAATCCGTTTCCATGAACCCGTTGCGAATACCCTCGTGCATGTTGGTCGTTGAGTCAGGCACAGTCATCCCGAACACACCGGCAGTCTACGAGAGAGTGCGACATTCCTTCATCCGTCGGTGTGGGCTGTGCAACGACGCCCTCGGGCGCCTCTTCGAGCACCTCCTTTGAGTCTGCTCGGCCTCTGCGTTCACCAGCGCAAGTGTGCAACCCATAATTTAGGTAAGTTGTGTTTTGTTCCATTGTTTCAGATCGACGTGGACATATAACTTAACGTTTTTCGGGCACTAGGATAGGAATGACACCCTAAGTTCCATTGCAAAAGTTACTCGTCTTTATGTGTACTATCACCCCTCTTTGTTAGTCGCACGAATTTGGGAACACCCTGTATAAAGATTACGAGTTGAAGAATTTTTCATAATGAGCATACAATGTGTGAAATAAATTGAAAATTTTTAACTTTTTGAACTGCTAGAGGGAGATTAACTTTTAGGTTTCGTAATTAACTTTTAGGTTTCGTCTTTATGTGTACTATCAACCCTCTTTGTTAGTCGCACGAATTTGGGAACACCCTGTATAAAGATTACGAGTTGAAGAATTCTTCATAATGAGCACACAATGTGTGGAAGAATTCTTCATAATGAGCTCACAATGTGTGAAATAAATTGAAAATTTTTAACTTTTTGAACTGCTAGAGGGAAATTAACTTTTAGGTTTCGTTATTTATTTATTTAATTTCCTTTCCATACAGCACAAAATGTTTCAGATATGTATCAATAACGATACAATCTCTCATTTTCGTTACACTTTCAGAGATATCTTACAATTACGTTTCAGCAACATCTATTTTGGAACATAACTCTTTGTACATTACGGTTACGTTAAAAATAGCACTCACCGATACTACTGTTTTATAGTTTCCATTGTACATAATTGCTACCTTGGTGTTGCATTCGGCGATATTTAAGATTTTTGATTTGGCAGCGGCGTGGATGCGCATGCGCATTTATGTCACTTCACCGAAGCGCTCTCGTAGTCGTATTTCCACGTGCTACTGAGATATTCTTTGGTGATACTGTCGTACTCGAGTTAGCTAGTTAGTTGATTTAATATTTCATCCTTTTTGTGTGTGTGTGTGTGTGATTCAAGATCATCTGAAAGTAAGTAATTGCTTTGATTATTATAATTTTTAAATTCTAAAAAGCATTTTATAAAATCTAAGTACATGGCTGTGTTGTTGTATTAGTATACTATACCAGCATGTTTCTTTTACTTGAAGCTGCGAAATTTCATATTGGTAGGTATTTAAAGAAATGACGAATTTGATTTTATTTCTTTTTTCCGCTGAAATATAGTCCATTCTACATGTATAATGGAAATTCGACATCCTCATTCGGGACCGATTTTTATTTCTTTTGTTTTCAATATATAAACGCCGCCACTGTTCCCAATGGACAGCGGACTGCGTTGAACCTGTGAAAACGTAAACAACTCGTAATACGACTGTTGTTGCTTTTGAAACAGCTGTCGAGTGTAATATTTTTTACTGTGATTTTACAAAGTTTGTTAAAACTATAATGCTCAAAGTAGTAAATACGTAACAGTGATGATGTGATAAATATCTTTTAAATACGTAACAGTAACATAAATTTGGTATGTTGAAGTTACAAAGACCTTTCACTGTAACGTATCGGTTATTTTTCTTTTTTTTTTTTTTAATTGAAGGTTTAACGACCACCGTGAGCAACTCAATGGGCTATAAGCAGTCGCCCGTACCAAATTTAGGCTCACTGGTTCCACGGTAGGGAGAGAGCCAGTGCCGTAAGACAAACACAACATTCATGCCCGACTGGGATTCAAACCCGGACCCGTTTCAGATGAATGGTCATAAGCCAACGCTTAGACCACTGCGCCACCGGGAGGGGAATCGGTTATGTTTCAAAGTTATGTAACGTTTGAGGACATTTTAACGTAACCGTAAGGTTTCTGAAACACTACTGTTACATTACGCAACGTATCTGAAAATTGTCAATGTTTCAGTGCTACGTACTTGTAACATATACGAAATACTCTGTGCTGTGTGGGTTTATGGAGCCTAATTTTAACAATTTGCTTTGTGGTCTGTGACGTATATTCCAAATTAACTTTCATTTTTAGTTTCTTTCCCTATGTAAATTTTGAGTTTGTTCTGCTTAAACTTCCAAACTTCATGTGACATCTTTTTCCTCAAACGAGAATACGGTTGTGTGACGTATATTCTAAATTAACTTTTCTTTTTAGTTTGTTTCCCTATGTAAATTTTGAGTTTATTCTGTTATACTTCACTCAACGTGATATCTTTTTCTCTCAAACGAATATTGTTGGCAACACAATTGAGGTCGTATGCCTGTTTTGATAAGAACGAGAGATAAAAGCGACGACAAAACTGTTGTGTGGAGAGCGATTACTGAGAGCGTTAAAAGAGTGCGTTGTAAAGCGAGCGTTGTGTTAAGAGCTGTGAAGCTGTGTTTAAATATTGATATCGTTCTGTTATGGTCGTGCTACAACCTTGAATAAAGCATCTTTTCCGTAAGTTTGACTTCTGTTGTTTACATGTTTCGTCTGGCCGTTAAGGTTTCTTTCATTTAGGAACTATTTCTTAGTATGTTGATGTTTTAAATTAACGTAGAAGTACGAGAAGTCTTCTATGTCATAGTTGGCAACACACTTGAGGTCAGAGTGAACGCGACGCATGAATGTATGAGACAAGAACGATAGATAAAAACAACGAGATAACAGTTGCTGTGTGGATATGTGCTGATGTGAATTACGTTATTTTCGAAGTGCGATCTATGCTATTGATATAATGGTGGATATTGATTTGTTAAGTAAAATGTGAAGTGCGATGTTGTTCTGATGATATAGTGGTGGAATAAATCAATTACCGTAAGTTGACTTCTGTCTTATGTTTCGTCTGGCCGTAAAGATTTAAATTAGGAATTAATGCATCGTATTCTTATCTAATGATTTTAAACATAACATAAGAACGACAATATTTCAGCACGAAAAGAAATTACGTTATAGGTCCTAAAACTAGAATTACGCCTTGGAAATTTAGATTACTGTTTCAAGGATATTGCTATTATTCTTCAATTATTATATTTTCTGTTATAATATATTTTGTAACGTATACTCTAGATTCACTTTCCTTTTGATTTTACTATCTCTGCTTATTTTATTTTTCTATGTAAATTATCTTCTTACTGAACGAGATGTTATTTCACCCGCTGAATGAGATCTGGCAATGAGTGTAAGTCATGACGTGGTGGTAGCCAGTATAAATAGGAGCGTTCAACGATACCCAAGGAGAGCGTTTGTTGTTGTATGGAGAGCGTTTGTTGTTATACGGAGAGCGTTTGTTGTTGTACGGAGAGCGTTTGTTGTTGTACGGAGAGTGTTGGTTTATGTGAAAGAGAGCGTTTGTTTATGAGTATAGAGCTCCGTTCATGTGCAAGGAGCTACGTGTTATTTGAGTAGCTGTGTGTGATGATACCAGTAGAAGTTCATAATAAAAGGTTTTAAGTAAGTACGTCTTTCTCAGTTCATAGTACTGTCAGACCTCTGTCTGTTAGGTTTATTTCAATTAATATTACTAGTAACAACCAGCATAAGACTTTATTCATCTTAATTACTGCTACAACATTACTACCAGTTATAAGTTTGTTCATTACTATTACTACACTACTAGCAGGTGACTTTATTCATGATCTTAATTAACCAGTAACAACAACCATTTGAATTCACTATTTGAAGCTTAGTACAAGCATATAATTCAGTAGCAGAAGCATTATAATTAGCTTAGCTGGTAAAAGAGTTTATTCATTATAATTTCTTTTTCTAGAGGCGGCACTCCCTAAGAAATAGCGTGAAACGATCAGAAACTAATCAACGGTAACTAAAAAAGAAAAACACACGCAGTATCTTTCAGAAGTTTGCCAGAAAATCGCAGTACTTTTCCAAGACAAATATTTGCGATGATGGCAAATCTCAGATAAATGATTAAAAGAACAAATTTTGATTCCGTACACCAGTGAGTCTCTCAAAGCATTTTCAGTCTGGAGTGCAACATAAAAATCGAATCAAGCTCTAGTCCATAATTAAAGCCTTTTATCCCGTTGCTGTGAAACACGATAATACGATTATGCCCATTATTCGTTTATCCCTTTATTCTTTCTCAAGCCGAGCACATCCTCGTGCTTTTCATTTTCTTCTCATTTTAGTAATAACAACTGAGACAATGAGTATAAAGTGTGCTTGCATCTTGAAGTTCCAGAGAAGGGGAAAAACAATTCTGTGCGAGGATGTTTTCAAAAATAGGTTTCGCGGTAAATGTGAATTTTGAAGCATTTAACTTTATATATGTCAGTCTGCTAAAGTAAAGCAAATAATTAGAATTTGAAATAATCAATAATGACAAAAATAAATAATAAAAGGAATAATTACAAAAATACAAAATCTTTCTTCGATCGTGATTGATGTCTGTTTAAACAACAGAAGGGGATTTCTTGATTTTTAAAATACGTTTACAAGGAGAGATACGCATCGACGCAAACAATGCGTTTACTAATAAATACTAAAATTATTCATTCTTCAATTTGCATATTTAACCCTACTAGTGGTTGCGAAAATCATTCCTGCTTGGGAGTACACTATATTGACAAAAGTCACCGGACACCCCTTCAAAAGCAAATGAACGGATCCTCTTAGTTGTTAAGATGCGCCGTACAGCTGTAAACGGTATAAAAACTAGCCTGCAGCTGACCACGATCATATCGCACTGTGAGGTTCAGTGAAAATGTCGCAGAACTGACTTTGAGAGAGGAAAAATTGTTGGGTGTTATATTAGTGGGTTGTCTATAAGAGAAACCGAGAGGCGTTTAAACATACCCAAGTCACTATTTTGGATGTACCGAATAAGTGAAAGTCACATGACGTGCCTGAAGCAGCAAAACGTACCGACAGACCAAAGAAAATCAATGATAGAGGACGTCGAAGCCTCAGGAGTGTAATTACAGCTAATCGACGGAGTACTGCACAAGAACTCAGTGTATAGGTGAGTAAAAATGCTGGAACCTCGGTATGTACACGTACCATTCGCAGAGAACTTCATTCCATGGGTTACCGCAGTCGTGCGGCTGCTCATAAGCCTTTCTTCTCCACTCTGAATGCTGCTCGTCGTTTAGCATGGTGTAAAGAACATTTATCGTGGACCGTAGATCAATGGAAACGGGCCCTATGGACTGAGGAATGCAGATACACGATCCATCAGTCTGATGGCCGTGTGTGGATATACCACAGTGTATTGTTCCTACGGTGAAGTTTGGAGCTCTGGCAGTGTATTCGTGTGGGGGTGTTTTTCGTGGTATGGTCCTGGCCAATTGGTTATCGTGGACAAACCTGTTAACTAGCACATCTAACTCGTTATTTTGGACAATTATGCCCTACAAACTCTGTGGCAATACTATGGAACCGAGCCTTGTTGACACCAGCAGGATAATGCGCCGAGCCATAAAGTCAGGACTGTTACGGTGTGTAATTCCGTATTGTGTGTGGACTGGCCAGCACAGAGCCTTGATCTTAATTCCATGTGGGATGAATTAGAGCGCCGCATAAGAAGTTTGGAACCAAGGCCTACTACTAAGCAACAGTTAGCGACAGCATTATGTACTGAAAGGAAGCGCACAGTGTTCCAAAACCTTATCGAAAGCATGTCTCGAAGGATCAGTGCATTCATTAAGGCCAAAATTGGACCGACACCGTACTAATGTATGTCAATAAATGCTATGGTGTGTTTCTCTTCTAGGTGTCCGGTAACTTTTGTCAATATAGTGTATATTCCTTATTCACGCAAAAGGGAATGATCATGAATGATAATTCCGAAGAATTGTCTAATTTCCAGATTTTTACTGCGCTCACTCAGTAAAACTTTGGTTGCAGGAGTCCCGTATTGTGTTTTGAAGGCGACAGCTCTTTTTAGCAGATTTCCCACAACAGCACGAGCTCTTTAACCATTCACGGTGAATTATTAGATCGTTCGGAAAATAATGGGCGGCGATTCTCTGAGGTGCCACATTCAGCTGGCCCACAATGCTTGCAAACCGACCCGCTCGCAGTGCTATTCGAACGAAAGTTGAAGGGCGACTCAGACGCCACACACACGCCATAATCGCTTGAGCTGCTGTCGTTGCTACTCGCGTCTGTACGGCCTGTTAGGAAGGAGTGAGTTGCTGGTGATTCTGCTTCGTGAGCTCAAATTGTGTCGTAATGCGGCACAAACTTACCCTAATGTGGTCGAGGTACGGGTTTGAAAAGTTTCGTTCCGGTGACACGACCCTACAATATGAGGACGGACGAGGATGACATTCGGTCATTGATAAAGACCTCGGTCACAGAACTCGCCAAACAGTACAATGTGTCGATCTGAAATATTAACGCAGCCATCAGGCGTCACTAAATTGCGTGTATTTTATTGTTTCTCACGTAACTTCAAGTCAGAAAACGTAACGTCACGCCAGAAAACTTGAAAATTACATCGCCCTGAAACGGGAAAAAATACACGCAGTTCAGATATGTCTGATTGTTGTGTTAATAATTCAGATGAATCTCCACGTAATATGTGAAAAATATATCTTCCCATGTGTCGGTGTCAACCATTTCCGAACATCACCACCAAATTGACAAGGTCAAGAAGCTCGAAACGTGGGTCCCACACGAACTGACGGAGCATCAGAAACAACAGCTGTTTGAGATGTGCAGTAACCTTCATCTTCGCCGCCCCGGTGGCGCAGTGGTCTAAGGCGCTGGCCTCTGAGCATTCGTCCGTAAGGGGACCGGGTTCGAATCCCGGTCAGGCATGAATGTTGTGTTTGTCTTACGGCACTGGCTCTCTCCCTTCCCTGGAACCAGTGACCCTAAATTAGGGACGGGCGACTGCTTATAGCCCATTGAGTTGCTCACGGTGGTCGTTAAACCTCCAATAAAAAAAAACCTTCAACTTCGCAACAAAAAGAAACCTCTACTTGAGCGCATTATAACCTGTTATGAAATAGACGTTCTGGGGTAAATTAGTGGCAGCAGCTGGAGACATTTTAATTCCAGAGTTTATACGACAAAACGGCATGTTTCCTATGTAAACAACGTTATTTAAGCTCTTTTAACTGCGCGAAAGAAGAAATTTTACGTTGTTTTAATACTGCGTATTATAATGTTTCTTCAATGGGGTATGAATTATGCATTACGTCTTTTAACGAACTATTAAAGAAAACATCATTATCGTAATTTTGGGGATGTGAAATAACTGAAGGGAAACGTCCCTTTTCCTACGTATAAAATAAATTTTGGCTTCAGTTGCTTGTAAACTGCGTGATCTAGTTGCATGAAATTCGTATTTCACACTCTAAATAATGTCAAAAATCATTTTAATGCGGCCATTTTCCATTTGTTTATTCTTAAGAGAAGTTATCGAGAAGAAAACTTAATTTTAGAAGTTTTTCCCGCAGTATTATGAGTTCGTAATAGCTACTCAACGGGAGAAAAAATAAGTAAAATTAAATATGATACAAAGAAATGCCCTATTCACATAATTTAGAGTTTGTGCAATTACAAATCTCAAGGATTAAAAGTCTTGGAAAAAAAAACACGAGTTAGCAAACCATGTGAAAGTTTTACCAGAAACCTTCACTTTAGAGCCCCACATAGTCTGGTGAATAACACAAAGCTCTTATAAAACTGAAGTTCTTCATTTTAATACAGATCAAATAAGTGAAAAAGGTTACTAGCTAACTATCTTGCACTTAAAATCCTAAAACACCTCTACTATTTCGAAGAAAAGCTTAGAAAAGAAGGTGAGAAGTCTGGATTTAAACTGCAAGTCACGGCATCATTGATGAGACTTGGGCCTAAATCCGGAGGGAAATATGAATGTTTCAATTTTTTTTCTCATGCTATTTTTCCTTGGGGACAACGTGGCCCTCGCACTTCTCTTTTCTACGTATTTACAGACAGGGGGATATAATGAGACCGAAAAGGTGTGTGATATCCCTTACTAAATGGCAGACTGTCGGGTCAAGATTTCTTGGACACCTGAAATTATTTTTTTTTTTTGTTTTATAGTGGAGAAGGTGTTTCGGTGCAGTGGGTTCGTGCACGCTCCTTTTCAAGGAAACTAGGTCTTTTTAAAGACGGTGTCCAAGTGCTTGGCTCAGCCCCCCCCCCCCCCCCCCCCCTCGATGCGGCGACGGTCTCCCATATCACGGTAGGGCCAAGTTGGGGAAAGCTAAGCTTAGTCACAGTACAAGTACTGTGATTGGCTAGGAAATAATTTGCATAGGTGATACCCTTCGGGGTACTCATCCTAATTAAAACTTTCAGCATGAGTGCTGGAAAAGATAAAGAAAAGAGCACAAGGGCTCAAAAGGAGAAGCAACAAGGTCTCTCTCCGATAGATCTTATAGAGACATATTTCCAAGCAACCGGAGGAACTGACGGAAAATCCGAACAACAGGATAAACATTCAAATTAGGGCAAAAATAATATCATTCATGAAAGAAATACGGGATTACGCCATATAATACAAATTTTGCAGATGACAATCCGATTTTTGGCGTAAATGTGACAAGGATGGTAAGTCAGATAATATCCGAACGCTTGAAAATTTTCATCGTCCTGGAGCGGGACTCGAGCCCGCGTCTCCCAGAAAACGCCCGGGTATGCTAACCACTACACCACCCAGAACGACCAAGTTTCAAGTTTCCGATCAATTTGAATATAACCATCACAGGATTCGCTAGTCGAAGCAACCGGCATTCATGTTTAGCGAATCTGGAGGTTAAGAATCCTATCCCGTGATTGCCCGGAGAAGCAGATAAATCATGAGAGAAATACGGGATTACGCCATATAATACAAATTTTGAAGATGACAATCCGATTTTTGGCGTAAATGTGACAAGGATGGATTGTCATCTTCAAAATAATATCATTATTTGCCAAGATGAGAGATTGTATCCTTAAACAAGCAGAAGATATCAGCAGGTTACAGGGACGACTGGAGGAAAGGCTTTCGGCGGAACCACAGATGGTTACCCCTTTCACTCCAACATTTGCAGAAGTACTGAAGAAAAGAGATCCAGTGCGACCGTTGAAGAAAAAAGTGGAGGCTAAGCATATAGTTCTGATATACTCTAAAAGCGAGGGTCAGAACTCGGAAGAAGTTAAAAGAAAGATTCAGAGTGGTAATTTACAGATAGGTATAAGAACGTCAAAAAGATAAATAATGGAGGTGTCCTGATAGAGTGCAATACTCAACCGGATCTCACAAAATTGGTAGACGAAATAACAACAAATCCTGCAACATCAGATTTGTTAACAAAGGCACCATCAAGAAAAAATCCAAGGATTATAGTATACAATGTAGACAAAGAAATAGAGAAAAGTTATGTAGGAAGGATATTAAAAGAACAAAATCCTGAAATTAAATATGAAGAAGTTAACATTAGATTTGCTATCAAAGGTAAGCAAGATAAGAGGCATTGTATCATAGAAACTAAGCCATATATTTTCAGAAAAATTATGGTAAGAGGAAAGGTGAATTTTGGCTGGTCTATATTAACAGTCAGAGAATTTCTACGTGAAGTAAGATGCTTCAAATGTAACTCGTTTGGACATTTTAAGAACAAATGCACAGTTAAAGAAGTAAAATGTGCTAACTGTTCAGACAGTGGACATAAGCACTGGGAGTGCAAAACACAGCCCTCATGCTCAAATTGCAAACGGGCAAATGAAAACTATAAATTACGGAATGACATTCACCACTCGGCCCTTGATGCTTCATGCCCTTGTCTCAAAAGAGAATTAGCGATACGAAGAGAACGTATTCAATGTAAGATTACGGACTTAGTATGAATTCGGAACACAGAAAACAACGTTGGCTTAAAATACTTCAATTTAATGCTCATCACGAAAGGGCTGCAACAACACAAATACAGATTATTGCTGGAGATTATAACTCGGATATATTAGCAATTCAAAAACCATACATTTTTGAGAAACAAATAAGGAGTTTTCCCTTGAACAAAAGAATAATTGGCCTTAAGAATACAGAGGCCAGAAGTAGTATTATAATATTAAATGATGAACTGAAGGTTTTACAAATCAAGTGCAGCAGAGATGTGAATGTAATAAAGATTTCCTCATCGGAATCTCCATTATTACTTATTAATACATATTGCTTACCATCTCAGAATACTGAATTGATACTTAGTGAGATAGAATCGGTATTGGCAAACAAGGAAACTGATATTCTCTTAGTCGGAGATTTTAATGCAAAGAGCTCGCTTTGGGGTCAACAACAGGAGGACGAAAGAGGCTCGAAAGTCATCAACTTTGTGTTTTCACATGGATTCAACATATTGAATGACTGTACAAGTTCCTCCACTTTTCAAGGAGCAGGGGTAGAGACATTGATAGAACTGGCATTCGGGTTTACGGTTGATCGGGAAAATCCCTTTCACTGGAGTTTAATTGATGACTTTACAACAAGTGACCATCTAGGTGTATTAGTCTCGGTTGCATTCAATGTATCCTCGAGGAGATGCCCGACTGTGAGATTCACATTGGACGATTTGGAATGGTGCCACTTCAAGAAATTAATTGGAAATCAAATTGAATTCAACAATCCCTCGGTATTCAATATTGAAAACACTGAAGAAACCATTGAATCAATAAATGAAATACTGGTTAAAATTTGTAAAAAGGCTACAAATAGAACATCTAAGAAAAGACAAAACTCTAATCCATGGTGGCATACGCGATTAAAGGATCTGCGTACTAGAGTACATATTGGAAGACGTAAAATGCAAATATGCTTTGGCTCGGTTGATGAGAGACAACTATTTCATATAGAATACAGGAAACTGTCAGCGGAATATAAGCTACAGATTATTGATACAAAAAGATCATATTGGAAATCTCTTTGTAAAAATATTAATCCAATGAATCCGTTTGGAATAGTATACGATATTGCGAGAGGGAAATATACAGAGAGTCCCGTATTCTCAGCAATTAAAAAAATCAGATGGTAAAATGACTTGTTCTACTCGGGAAACTTTGATCCAATTGTCGGAGTATCATTTTCCTGTTGATAATGAATCTTTAAATACAAGAGAGCAATCAATAATTAGAAATAGATGCAGAGTGTCGGCTGGTTCAGTAGATGACCCCCTATTTTCAATGGAGGAATTGGATGATGTGTTAACGTGTTTAAACTCGAAAAAGGCTCCCGGAATAGATGGACTGGAGCTGGGGATTATAAAAGAATTTTACTTGTCACATAAAAACCTTGTACTTGAGATAATGAATAATTGCCTAGAAAAATGGGATATGTCCTAAACGATGGAAGAAAACTAAATTTTTATTCTTCAATAAAGAAGGTAGGGACACAAGTGTATCCAGTTCTTATAGGTTAGTCTGCCTGATAACGGGATGGTATAAAGTCCTTGATAAGCTGATTACAGGAAGACTGCAGTTTCACTTTTCTCGAAAACGGTGGTTTTCTGCTCTGCAGTTTGAATTCCTGCCAGAAAGAGATTGTACCCAGGCTATTGATAATATCAAAACAGTAGTGGAAGATAATAGATTGCTGGGATATCATACATGCGTAGTGGCGTTAGACATTAGAAATGCATTTAACAACATCTGGTGGCCGGCTGTCATGGAAATACACTGCTGGCAACACCATGAAGGACACGAGATAGCAAAGCCAGATTTACTGTACACATAACAACAGATACAAAGATGAAACCATTGAGCTTACAGGCCCGTGCGACTTGCGGAACACGCAGACATCAATAGTTCGTGGGGCCCCCATGGCTGGCAATAACGGCCGCTATACGCCGCGGCATCGAACGAAAGAGGCTTTGGATGTAAGCTTGGGGTATGTTGGTCCAGGCTGCTTCCACACGTTGCCACAGTTCATCAGGCGTAGCCGCGGGTGGTGCTTGCCGGGTCACTCGGTTGCCGAACAGCGACCAGACGTGTTCGATGGGCGTAATATCGGGAGAACAGGCGGGCCACGGCAGCAGTGACACCTGGTGGGCCGTGAAGAATTGTTGCACGATGCGTCCTGTTGAAACGTGGCCACTGGCAGGTCCTGCAGGTAAGGGAGGACTACAGGCTCCAAAACGTCGGAGATGTAGCGGTGGCTGTTGAGTGTGCCGGCGATGCGTACCAGAGGGGTGCGGGTGTCATATCCAATTGCACCTCAAACCATAACGTCAGGCGACGGACCGGTATAGCGATGCATAATGCAGGCGTCATACAGTCTCTCGCCGCGGTGCCGCCACACGCGGATCCAACCATCGTGGTGTTGCAGGCAGAAGCCGGATTCGTCGGAGAAGACAATGTCGTGCCATTCCGTAGTCTAGGTGCGGCGCTCAACGGCCCACTGCCGCCGCACTCACCGGTGGTGCAACGTCGATGGTAATCGGAGCAATGGGTGCCGTGCGACAAGTCCCAGCTCCTGCAGACGACGTGCTGACGCAGGTTGTTGCGCAACACACCCTAATTCCTGCGCTAACGTTCGTGATGTGGCGGTGCGAGCCGTCAATGCCCGCCGCACCACATGCCGGTCCTCTCGTTCGGTGGTGCGCCGCAGCTGTGGCAATCACTCACTTCGGTCCGTTTGTCCCTCCTGCACCCACCGAATCCATACTCGCCTCACTGTGGCTGGATGTCGTCCCACACGGGCGCCGATGTCTCGGTACGAAAACCCGCTGTCGCGATAAGCCACTATTCGTCCTCTGTCGAACTCCGAAACGTGCTGGAATGACTGCCGTATTCTGCGACGAGGCATCGGGAAACTTCCCACGCACAGGTCCGGCAGCACAACACACTTCCACTACTTACACCCCGCCTTCTGTGCACCCTTCTTATAGTGCTTCTCGGTGGCGTGCCGGGCACACATGATTTGCATATGCCCTGCAATGCTAATCGTTTGCATGTCCTCTCACGGGCGACGCATGTTGCGAATTTCAGGCCAATCGGATGCTTCCTTCTTGGTGTTGCATTTTGGGTGGCCAGCAGTGTATTAAGAACAAATGAGATACCTAGAAACTTGTTTTACTTGATTGGTGACTATTTTACAGATAGATCGGTTACTTTTTAAATTGGAGATGATGAAATTTACAGAGAATATAGCAAAGGATGTCCGCAGGGATCTATCTCAGGACCAATGTGGTGGACAATAGTCGCAAATACAGCGTTGAGTCTAACATTTGAAGAAGAAGTGGTCCTGCAAGTGTATGCAGATGACTTTCTTCTGATAGTATCCGCAAGTGGAAGAAATTTTTTGAAAACAGAATTCACAATGCGTTAGGACAACTGGAGGAGTGGAGTTAGTCAATCAAAATAAGTTTCGCTCACGAAAAAACTTCCATGATTTGCTTCGGAAGAAAAGGAGAAATGAAAACACATCCTCACTGCAGGCTTCAGGGAAGAACGATCAAGTCGGTTAAGACATTGCTATATCTTGGAGTCACAATAGATGTTAGATTCTCTGGATTGGCTCATGTGGAATACTTACATGACAAAATTTTAAAAATTATCAGTCGGGTATTGAATATGAAATTGGATGGAAAAACGTTTAAAGTAATCTACCTTCGGGGTATCGAGAAGATGATTACATACGGAGCTGGGATTTGGTGGAAGGATACTCAACGTTTAAGGAACAAGTTACAGCAACTACAGAGAAAAGTTTTATTGGGGATTACACGTTGTTATAGAACAACGCCAACGTTTGCACTCCAAGTCCTTGCGGGGTGCGTTCCATTGGACTTGGTTGTAGAGGCTGAACATGCAATGTTCCACATAAGACATAAAAATTATGATATACACAGTGTGGCAAAGAAATTTTAAGACTGGGCCTGTAAAATGAAATATAAACAAGAAATTATAATTTGTTTTGGTTTGTTATTCAAAATAAGTCCCTCCGGCTTCAATACACTTGTGACAGCGATTTAATAATGATTCGAATGCCTGTTCCAGTTCACTTTGCGAAATTGCCTCCAAAGCACGCGTCGAAGCTGTTTGCATGGTCGAAATATCATCAAAATAACACTCTTTTAACGTCATTTTAAGTTTCGGGAATAAAGAAAAGTCGCAGGGTGCTAAATCAGGCGAATACGGTGGATGATTCAACACACAGACGTTATTTTTCGCCAAAAATCGACGAACAAGAAGTGAGGTGTGACTAGGTGCATTATCGTGCAACAAACACCAACTGTTTTCATCCCGATATTCTGGACGAATGCGACGAATTCTGCCCATCAAACGCCTCAAAACATTTAAATAAAAAACACCAGTAATTGTTTGTCCACTTCTTTGTGGGTAATACCCTTACTATCGAAGAATGTAATGAGCATTGTTTTGATTTTCGATGGAACTTTTCTTGTTTGTTTGGCTTGTGGTGAGTTTTTTTACTTCTATTCCGCACTTTGTCGCTTTGTTTTAGGATCATATTGAAAACACCATGTTTCACCACCTGTAACAATCGATTTTAAGAAGTTTGGATCATTTTCAGCGGCTGAAATGATGTCTCTGCAATGTGCACTTCTCCTTGATTTTTGTTCATTGGTTAACGTGTGTGGAACAAATTTAGCACAGACTTTTGTTTTGCCCAAATCTTCATACAGGACGGTTTGAATCGTTTCTTTGTTGATCTTTAAAGACTCTTCCATCATTCTTAGTGACGCACATCGATTGTTTGCTACGAAATCACGCACTTTTTTAATAATCTCAGGTGTCCTAGATGAACTTGGTCTTCCGGTACGCTTATCATCTTCTAGCGTATCTCTTCCCTCCAAAAAGCGTTTGTGCCACAGGAAAACATTTGATCTACTTAAACAAAACTCACCGTAAACTTGTTTTATCATTTGGTACATTTCCGAGGCACTTTTACCAAGTTTTGCGTAAAATTTAATAACAGCCCTTTGTTCCATCTTAATAATTCAACATGAAAAAAATTTTCCTTCTCTAATGAATGCCCGTTTCGTTTGAGTTACTTTAACAACTGCGCAGTACTTTTGGCAGAAAGCAAGCAGATAGTCACGGTTTATAACGCATTTGCGATTACACTGGTGGCGCCACCGTAGGCTGAAATCTAGCGCCAGTCTTAAAAATTCTTTGACGCACTGTGTATATGTTTTTGATAAGGTAATTGATCCACAACTATTTGAAAAGAGAATCATAAATGTGGAAAGACATCCAGAAGAAGTACAGAATATTGATTGGAACATCTCTTATCCATTAGACTGTGAGATATATATATACAGATGGCTCTAAAATGAACAATAAAACGGGAGCAGGTTTCTGCGCCCTTTACAATGGGAATCTATCTGTATACCTGCGTTTGTCCGATGAATCAATCATGTGCCAAGCGGAACTTGTTGCAATTGCATCAGCATTACAATGGTTGTGTTCGAACTCGAATACATCAGAAATACATGTTTTCTCAGACAGCCAATTCGCCCTGTCGTCCATCTCATCATTTAGGACTAGAAGCAAACTAGTTAGTAAAATTCAAGCCTTAGTAAACGAACTGGGAACTCAACGAATACATTTTCACTGGATTAGGGGACACACAGGATTTCCTGGAAATGAACTTGCAGACTCGTTGGCAAAGAAAGGAACGCAGAAGGAAAACATTGATGTTATAATCAGACCTCCATTGGCAACTATGAAAACGCAGCTTAAAGGACTCGTGCTGCAGAAATGGCAAACAAGATGGAATGATAGTACTACTGGGAGAAAAACCTACGATTTTTTTCCGGAGGTGTCTGATTCGAGGTGTCAGAAGGACGAATTTCTAAACCAGTGGTATACTGAACATGGCGTGAGTCCTTATTATTTTGAGAGGCTCAGCATTAAGAGAGTACGTTGTAGCTGTGCTACAGAGCGAAAGGATGTGTCGCATTTATTATTTAAGTGTATCTTGTTTGATGATGTCAGATTACATTTTTTTTTTTTTTTTGATTGGAGGTTTAACGACCACCGTGAGCAACTCAATGGGCTATAAGCAGTCGCCCGTCCCTAATTTAGGGTCACTGGTTCCAGGGAAGGGAGAGAGCCAGTGCCGTAAGACAAACACAACATCCATGCCTGACGGGATTCGAACCCGGACCCCTTACGGACGAATGATCAGAGACCAGCGTCTTAGACCACTGCGCCACCGGGGCTTACATTTTCTCGATAAAGTATTTTTTTTTTTTGATTGGAGGTTTAACGACCACCGTGAGCAACTCAATGGGCTATAAGCAGTCGCCCGTCCCTAATTTAGGGTCACTGGTTCCATGGAAGGGAGAGAGCCAGTGCCGTGAACAAACACAACATCCATGCCCCACCGGGATTCGAACCCGGACCCCGTTCGGACGAATGATCAGAGGCCATCGCTTAGACCACTGCGCCACCGGGGCGGCGATAAAGTAATTGGAAAACCTATATCAGAAATTTTAAAGTCTACACAAAGTCTTTACCAAATGTCTAACATGATAAGATTCTTTAATGGATTTGTGAATGAATTATTTGTGACAATTGATGAAGTATAAATTGTTTTATTGCTGTTTGAGAATTTACTGTCGTTGTGAAGTTGTATTTGAGTAATTGAAAAATACTCAGCACTTAATTCAGAAATTGGTTAACAGAGTATTTATCCTATACTAGATAATGTCAACAAGTGCTTTGACCGGTTAGAATTTTTGTGTTTAAATAGAGCATATTGTGATTCTTTGTTTTCCCTCGGCAAGTTTGGCCGAATTTGTAAATAATTTTTGCACTATTATTTGTTCATGAATAAAGATATTTTCATGCGGTTCCCGGGCGGAGGGATCTCCCAGTTTGGGGATGAGGGAAAATAGTCTCATCTCGCCTTTCCTGATTTAGGCGGATTTACTGGGTGTCCGGACCTGAGGGTTGATTGACAGTGATTGCTGTTTCAGCGGCACTATCAAGTGAGTTCCAAAAAGCCCTGTAAAGCCTTCGGGCGGAACACGTTTATCTATCACTATCTTACTAAATGGCAATCTTCAGATTTTGGCTTGGCTTGGCTTCTTTTATTCCAGTTAGTACGTCTCACAGCATTTACCCACTTCCCCAAAGTATCACAATTATAATGAGGAAACCTAGGAAATGAAAGTGTCTCCTGGGCAGCTGTTTGTCTGTTGGTGCATCCGTACGCTACGCAAAATATAACCGTTTTAAAAATTTGTTTAGCTCATTAAATCTGGCTATATTATTTTCTGAAATACTTTACCACATGTGCATACTATTTATAAAAACAAAAAATAATAAACTCGCTGGTTTTATACATATATATATATATATATATATATATATATATATATATATATATATATATATAAACTCGCTGGTTTTATATATATATATATAAGAAATTGAAGAATTTTATGAGGAAATTCGTGATCTAAATAATAAAGGTAAGCAGCACTTGAAGAAAATTATGGGAGATTTCAATGCAAAAATAGGGCAACGGCAACAGAATGAAACTTCAGTAGGTAAATTCGGTCATGGCAACAGAAACCAGCGTGGAAATACTCTCGTAGAGTTTGCAGAGGCAGAAGGGTTTTTCATCTTGAACTCCTTTTTCAAGAAAAAGCCACGCAGGAAATGGACATGGAGACATCCAAATGGGACGACAAGTGAAATTGATTTTATTATGTGTAACAAAAAATTCGTCATAGAAGACTGCAGTGTGCTAAACAAGTTCAACACAGGCAGTGACCATAGATTGGTGAGATGTAAGATGCACCTCAACACTAAACTCGAACGTAGCAAGCTCATAAGACAAACAAAATGTATTGACATAACCAACCTTAAAAAACACCATAATACCTTCAAATTGGAACTGAAGAACAGATTCTCTGCTTTAGAAAACCTAACATCGGAAGAAGTGGATATTTCTGAAGTTAACAGAAAAGTAACCAAAGCTCTTATGGAAACAGCAACAAAATTAGCTGGGTCTAAGAACAAATTGCATGTAAACAAATTATCAGGAAAAACCAAAATGTTGATGCAAAAAAGAAGAGTGATGAGGACAACTAAAGAAGATGTGACTTCCAAAGTGGAATATATAGAGCTATGCAAGACAGTACGAAAAAGTATCACTGAAGACGTAAGGAAATTCAACTGTGAACTAGTAAGGAAAGCAATTGAAAACAACCAAAGCCTAAAGATAGCAAAGGGACATCTCAGTAAGGGGAAAAAACAGATTATGGCACTGAGAAAAGAAGATGGTTCTGTAACAAGAAATAGAGGCGAAATTTTGACAAGAGTGAAAGATTTCTACTCCAAATTATATGAAAGGGATGATACATGTACTCCAGACATCATGAAAGGTACCAGTGCCAGAGTTCTTCCAGTCCTTCCAGCAGACGTTGCACATGCAATCAAGAACATGAAGCGGGGAAAAGCTCCAGGAGAAGATGGAATTACTGTAGACATCATACAAGAAGCAAGTGGAGAAATCGAAACAGTACTCGCCCAAATTTTCACTCGATGCCTTAATGAAGGGAACATTCCTGAGGATTGGAACAACGCTACAATGATCTTGCTACATAAAAAAGGTGACATTGAGGATCTCAGGAACTACAGACCTATCAGCCTCCTATCAGTGGTTTATAAAATCTTCACTAAAGTTCTTTCACACCGCTTGAAGGTGACACTGGACATGGCTCAATTGAGAGAACAAGCTGGATTCAGGAGTGGCTACAGCACAATAGATCATATCCACGTACTGAGAGAACTAATTGAAAGAGCGAGGGAGTATGAACTTCCATTGTGCATGGCTTTTATCGATTATGAAAAAGCCTTTGATTCGGTGAAACCATCAGCAGTTGCAATGGCTCTGAAATCCTGCGGTATTGAAGATGCATACATTAATATTATTAATAACATCTATGAAAATGCAAGTGCAAAGATTCGGCTGTTTGAAAATACAACACACATAAAAATTGGAAAAGGAGTGAGACAAGGTGACACCATATCTCCGAAGCTCTTTAATGCTACATTGGAAAATGTCTTTCAATCACTGAACTGGGAAAACAAAGGGATAAAGATTAATGGAGATTATCTAACCCACCTTCGTTTTTCTGATGACATAGTCATTTTTGCAACTAACCCATCAGAGCTACAGAGTATGATCCAGGAACTTGCTGACAAGAGTAAAGAAGTGGGATTAAAAATGAACTTTCAGAAGACAAAAGTGATGTACAATGCTTTTACAAGAAATGAAGATTTATCGATTGATGGAGAAAAGCTGGAGATAACAGACACGTACGTTTATCTTGGACAGCAGATATCAAGTGAGGGTCACATTGGTGAAGAAATTAATCGGCGTACAAAACTTGCCTGGAGAGCTTTTGGAAGAAACAGCATAATTTTCAAGAGCAATATGCCATTATGTCTTAAAAGAAAAGCGTTTGATCAATGCATCCTTCCAGTGCTTACGTATGGTGCAGAGACGTGGACCTTAGTTAAAAGAGACATACAAAGGCTGCAGACAAATCAAAGAGGCATGGAGAGGGGCATGCTTGGTGTAACCAGGAGAGATAAGAAGAGGAACACGTGGATCCGAAAAATGACAAGAGTGGAAGACATCATGATCAGAGTTAAATCCCTGAAATGGCAATGGGCTGGACATACTGCCCGAAGAACAGACCATCGATGGACAGCCGAAATTTTAGATTGGATTCCAAGGGACAGGAAAAGACCCAGAAGAAGACCACATGGAAGATGGGTGGATGGAATTCGAAAGTATGTGGGAGTGACATGGAGGAGACTGGCACAAGACAGACCGTTGTGGAGGAAACTTGGGGAGACCTTCGTCCAGCAGTGGATTGATAATGGTTGACAATGATGATGATGATATAAGTGACATGGAGGAGACTGGCACAAGACAGACCGTTGTGGAGGAAACTTGGGGAGACCTTCGTCCAGCAGTGGATTGATAATGGTTGACAATGATGATGATGATATATATATATCATCATCATCATTGTCAACCATTATCAATCCACTGCTGGACGAAGGTCTCCCCAAGTTTCCTCCACAACGGTCTGTCTTGTGCCAGTCTCCTCCATGTCACCCCTGCATACTTTCGAATTTCATCCACCCATCTCCCATGTGGTCTTCTTCTGGGTCTTTTCCTGTCCCTTGGAATCCAATCTAAAATTTCGGCTGTCCATCGATGATCTGTCCTTCTGGCAGTATGTCCAGCCCATTGCCATTTCAGGGATTTAACTCTGATCATGATGTCTTCCACTCTTGTCATTTTTCGGATCCACGAGTTCCTCTTCTTATCTCTCCTGGTTACACCAAGCATGCACCTCTCCATGCTTCTTTGAGTTGTCTGCAGCCTTTGTATGTCTCTTTTAGTTAAGGTCCACGTCTCTGCACCATACGTAAGCACTGGAAGGATGCATTGATCAAACACTTTTCTTTTAAGACATAATGGCATAAAAAAAATAACATATATATTTTTGACTCATACCAAGTACAACATATAAAAGGTTATGTATCTACCGGTGTGAGTAAAAGGAGAAAAGATAAAAAAATAAAGTAAAACAACTGAATGTAGAAGGTGTCGAGAATACTGAGCCTTGGCTTTATCAAGGACCAGCAAAAACTCTGCATTTTCTCACTTCCACAAAGACCTAGTTACTAAAAGGAACCTTAGTGCTATGGATCTGAAGGTCCTATTAAAACAAAAAATTAAATAATATAGACAAAATCACAAAAAAAGCTTAAAAATCTGTTTATAAAAGAAAATAAAAACAAATAAAAAAGGAAACTAGTTATTCATCACTAGGATAGCTATACTAAAAATAGTAAAACTAACATTAAAATTAATAAGATTCTGATTAATCTATAGAAGCTCACTAAGGTGATTTAATACATGCAAAGATTATTAAATACACCACTCGTGTATTTTATAATATTTCTCATGTATTCTGGAGAGTTAATTCTGCTCTTTCTGATCATACAGATCCACAGTCTTAAGTATATATATATATTTTTTTCTCTGGTTAAAATCTCCGCGAGTTGGTTTCTTTCAGTATGAGGAGGCCATCAGCCCTACCCACACTGCCCCCCAGCGACTAGGGAGTGGCAGAAGTGTTAGGACGCGTGGGGAAGAGGTCAGCCATGTTTTTCTCTTGTGTGGAGAAAGTTTAGTTGCACAAGAGGTAAGCTCTCTTCCTTGTTTTTGGGTTTTAGGTTTTATAAGTTCAATGTTTGTACTTCATGTACTTTTTTTTCTCTGTTGATTTTTTGCTTTTCAGCTTTTAGGCACTGGCTTGTCTGTCAACATTTTTGCGGGTTTTAACTCTTTCTTTTCATGGTAACTTTGCGCGTCTTTTAGGGAACTTAGGCACAGCAGATGGCTAAGCATAGTTCCTTTTCTTTGCGCTGTATTTTCAAAGTAGTTAAGTTCTTAATAACTACTTAATTATGCACTTAAAGCACTGCTGAAATACTTTGTACATATTGCAACTAATTGTTTAAGTCATATAACTTTCACAAAGCTTTTCTTTAGTTAATTATTGTCTTTAACTTATTCTCGTTTTTGTGTTGTCAGAAGTTGTAGAGTAGGGGGTTTTAGAATCAAGTTTTCTTTCAAAAATCTGATTTTTTAAAAAATTAATATTTCCTTTTTTAATTGCAATGTAAAAATTTGGATTTCTTTTGCATTGTTTTTCAGGTTTAAATTCTCTCTCAGGCGAATTTGGCATTTCGTTATAGCTGAAAATTATTTCTAATTATTATGTCACTCTCACAGCTTGAGTTCTCTTTAATCTTCTTCTCTCTGTTTAATAGTAACAGATGAAGAGCATGGGTCGGGCCAGGAGGGTTATGGATGCAAGCGAAATTGTTAACTAGTGCTAGGTCATACAACTCTGCGGAGGACATGACATATATATATTTTTTAAAACAATTTTTGGTGGGCTTGTTACTTGCATCTATGGCCTTGCAGAAACCCATTTCCAACTAGGTCTTTGTGGAAGTGAGAAAATGCAGAGTTTTTGCTGGTCCTTGATAAAGCCAAGGCTCAGTATTCTCGACACCTTCTACATTCAGTTGTTTTACTTTATTTTTTTATCTTTTCTCCTTTTACTCACACCGGTAGATACATAACCTTTTCTATGTTGTACTTGGTATGAGTCAAAAATATATATGTATTTTTTTTGCTTAGGTCTCTTCTTAATGGAATGTGAATTCTGAATTTTCAAAACTGCTGCGTTGCGCGTTTTGATCTTCAGGTTATTTTGCAACTTTCGTTTTAAATTCTAAAGTTTTTCCTTAGTTTTCAGTTTTGCTCTTCAGTATATATATATATATATATATATATATATATATATATATACACTGAGTGGCCACTTTATTATGACCACCCCCTCAGTACTTCGTTGGGCCACCTTTTGCCTTGCGTCGATTCTTCGTGGCATGGCCTCCACGAGATGTTGATAGGTAGTTTGTGGAATCTGAGACCATGCTTGATGAATAGCACTTTCCAGGAGTGTGAGATTGCAGTGTTTTGGATCCAGCTGTCTGATGGCTCGTTCAACTTCATCCCACAAATTCTCAATGGGATTGAGATCTGGAGATTGTGGGGGCCACCTAAGCAAAGTAAACTCACCGGCATGTTCCTGAAACCAATCCTGTATGATACAAGCACTATGGCAATACGCATTATCTTGTTGAAAGTAGCCACCGCCATTGGGATAAACCATCCACATGACAGGATGCACTTGGTCCGCAACGATGTTTAGATATGATGCGCCAGTCAGACGTTGATCAACACGAATTAAAGGGCCCAAAGCATGCCAGGAAAACATTCCCCAAACCACAACGTAGCCTCCACTAGCTTGAAGGGTTGTAGCAATGCATTAGGGGTCCATGCTATCGTGCTGTTTCCGCCAAATTATCACTCGGCCATCGGCATGGTGCAACTGAAAACGTGATTCGTCGGACCACAAAATTTGTATCCAATTATCGACTGACCAATCCTTGTGCTCCTGTGCGAACTGGAGACGTTTTCTCTTGTTAACTGCAGACAGCAAAAGTGTTCGAACAGGCCTTCGGCTGTCATATCCCATCCGATGCAGTGTACGGCAAACAGTGCGTGAAATGATCATTTGAGGGGATCCTTGATTAAGATGGTATGTGATTTGCTGCACTGTTGCCCTTCTGTTGTCTGTTACCAGTCTGGACACTCTCCGTTCCGCCCGAGCAGTCACTGGTTGATGGCGACCAACCCGTTGCACGTAGAGACCCAGTTTTTTGGCTGACAGTCCAGTCTTTAAACACTTTAACAACAGCTGCTCTGGAGCATTTCACGAATGCTGCGGTTTCGGTGATATTCGCTCCATGGCTCCGAGCTCCTACAATCATCCCACGTTGAAAGTCCGTCAAATCGCATTTTTTACCCATCTCGTCACCCAAAAATCACTTCTACTACTGTCGCAAGCACTAAGCTTTCCCTTTTATACTAGTCTCGCCCTCTGGCGGCAACAGCGTGCATCCATAGTTCATTTGCTTAAAACTGTCAGGTGGTCATAATAAAGTGACCACTCAGTGTATAAAAAAATGGATGTAACTGCTATAAACACTCGACCGCCTTTAGTAAACAACGAGATGTGGATATTCTTGCCGTACAACGCTGAATTTCAAATGTCGCACGGTTAACTTACGGTTTTCCAGTCTATGTACCTTAAAGGTCTTTGGCTATACAGCCAGCGGCTGAACCATGGTGAACCACCGAAACAACAACCTAAACCAAGGTTGACAACAAAGAAGGTTTTGTTGACGGTGTGGTGGACTTTTCACGGTGTCATACACTACAGCGTCTTGATAGCTGGTAAAAGCATTACCTTAGTCACATACTGTGAAAAAATTAATCGAATGCACCAGAAGTTGTGTTCCAAATAGGCATCTTTGGTGAACAGGAACGTGAGACCACACTTATGACAAATGACGAAACAGAAACTACACGAACTGAAGTTCGAAACCCTCCCACACCCAGCCAACTCGCCTGACTTGGCTTCTACCTATTTCCTTCCACACTCAGCCTACTCGCCTGACTTGACTTCTACTTATTTCCTTCCACACCCAGCTTACTTGCCTGACTTGACATCTACCTATTTCCTTTAACAATCAGCTTACTTGCCTGACTTGGCTTTTACCTATTTCCTTCCACACCCAGCTTACTTGCCTGACTTGGCTTCTACCTATTTACTTCCACACCCAGCCTACTCGCCTGACTTGGCTTCTACCTATTTCCTTCCACACTCAGCCTACTCGCCTGACTTGACTTCTATCTATTTCCTTCCACACCCAACTTACTTGCCTGACTTGGCTTCTACCTATTTCCTTCCACACCCAGCTTACTTGCCTGACTTGGCTTCTGCCTATTTACTTCCACACTCAGCCTACTCGCCTGACTTGGCTTCTACCTATTTCCTTCCACACTCAGCCTACTCGCCTGACTTGGCTTCTGCCCATTTCCTTCCACACCCAGCCTACTTGCCTGACTTGGCTTCTTCCTATTTCCTTCCACACTCAGCCTACTTGCCTGACTTGGCTTCTGCCTATTTACTTCCACACCCAGCCTACTCGCCTGACTTGGCTTGTACCTATTTCTTCCAACACCCAGCCTACTCGCCTGACTTGACTTCTACCTATTTCCTTCCACACTCAGCTTACTTGCCTGACTTGGCTTCTGCCTATTTACTTCCACACCCAGCCTACTCGCCTGACTTGGCTTGTACCTATTTCTTCCAACACCCAGCCTACTCGCCTGACTTGGCTTCTACCTATTTCCACCTGTTCATGCGTTTTAGCAATGACCTCAAGGTCAGGACCTGAAGAAACCGAAAGGCCCAAATTGCATTCCGGAACTTTCTTGCATCCAGGGAGTCAGATTTCCTTGGGACTGGCATTGAAGCTCTTGTCACTCGCTGGTAGACGTGTGTACCTGCTGAAGGCACCTATTTCGAATAAAACAAGGTTGTATGCTATGAGATAGTTTCTTTCACTCAAATCGGCCATGATTTTCCGAACGATCTGGTACTTGCTACAATCCATCTCGTGGCGTACGATTCGGGCTCATCATTCTAATGAATGGCATTCACAGATCGTTCCTATTCTGAAGTTTCACCATTATTTCTTAGCTGACTGCTGATTGCTTACTCACTAACGGTTGGCATTTGCTAATTCTCGACATTACTTTTCTCAAATTTTGAAGATGAAAATCCCACTTTTGGTGTAAATGTGACAAGGATGGTAAGTCAGATAATATCCGAAAACTTGAAAATTTTATCGTTCTGGAGCGGGGCTCGAACCCGCGTCTCCCAGATAGCGCCTGAGTATGCTAACCACTACACCACCCAGAACAACCAAGTCTCAATTGTCCGATTAATTTGAATATAACCATCACAGGATTCGTTAGTCGAAGCAACCGACTAACTTTTCTTTTACCTTTACTTTTCTCATTGGGACATCGTTTCTAAACTCATGCGGGCGAAATCGAGATAAACGTGCAGCTACTTCAGTGTGTGTCGCAGTAATGACGGACTAAAGGATCATTCGTAGCAGCGGAGTGAAGGACCATTCACAGTGGCGGACTGAAGGATCATTCGTAGCAGCGGAGTGAAGGACCATTCACAGTGGCGGACTGAAGGATCATTCGTAGAAGCGGAGTGAAGGACCATTCACAGTGGCGGACTGAAGGATCATTCGTAGAAGCGGAGTGAAGGACCATTCACAGTGGCGGACTGAAGGATCATTCGTAGAAGCGGAGTGAAGGACCATTCACAGTGGCGGACTGAAGGATCATTCGTAGCAGCGGAGTGAAGGACCATTCACAGTGGCGGACTGAAGGATCGTTCGTAGCAGCGGAGTGAAGGACCATTCACAGTGGCGGACTGAAGGATCATTCGTAGCAGCGGAGTGAAGGACCATTCACAGTGGCGGACTGAAGGATCATTCGTAGAAGCGGAGTGAAGGCCATTCACAGTGGCGGACTGAAGGATCATTCGTAGCAGCGGAGTGAAGGACCATTCACAGTGGCGGACTGAAGGATCATTCGTAGCAGCGGAGTGAAGGACCATTCACAGTGGCGGACTGAAGGATCATTCGTAGCAGCGGAGTGAAGGACCATTCACAGTGGCGGACTGAAGGATCATTCGTAGAAGCGGAGTGAAGGACCATTCACAGTGGCGGACTGAAGGATCATTCGTAGAAGCGGAGTGAAGGACCATTCACAGTGGCGGACTGAAGGATCATTCGTAGCAGCGGAGTGAAGGACCATTCACAGTGGCGGACTGAAGGATCATTCGTAGCAGCGGAGTGAAGGACCATTCACAGTGGCGGACTGAAGGATCATTCGTAGCAGCGGAGTGAAGGACCATTCACAGTGGCGGACTGAAGGATCATTCGTAGCAGCGGAGTGAAGGACCATTCACAGTGGCGGACTGAAGGATCATTCGTAGCAGCGGAGTGAAGGACCATTCACCGTGGCGGACTGAAGGATCGTTCGTAGCAGCGGAGTGAAGGACCATTCACAGTGGCGGACTGAAGGATCATTCGTAGCAGCGGAGTGAAGGACCATTCACAGTGGCGGACTGAAGGATCATTCGTAGAAGCGGAGTGAAGGACCATTCACAGTGGCGGAGTGAAGGACCATTCACAGTGGCGGACTGAAGGATCATTCGTAGCAGCGGAGTGAAGGACCATTCACAGTGGCGGACTGAAGGATCGTTCGTAGCAGCGGAGTGAAAGGACCATTCACAGTGGCGGACTGAAGGATCATTCGTAGCAGCGGAGTGAAGGACCATTCACAGTGGCGGACTGAAGGATCATTCGTAGCAGCGGAGTGAAGGACCATTCACAGTGGCGGACTGAAGGATCATTCGTAGCAGCGGAGTGAAGGACCATTCACAGTGGCGGACTGAAGGATCGTTTGTAGCAGCGGAGTGAAGGACCATTCACAGTGACGGACTAAAGGATCATTCGTAGCAGCGGAGTGAAGGACCATTCACAGTGGCGGACTGAAGGATCATTCGTAGCAGCGGAGTGAAGGACCATTCACAGTGGCGGACTGAAGGATCATTCGTAGAAGCGGAGTGAAGGACCATTCACAGTGGCGGAGTGAAGGGCCATTCACAGTGGCGGACTGAAGGATCGTTTGTAGCAGCGGAGTGAAGGACCATTCACAGTGGCGGACTGAAGGATCATTCGTAGCAGCGGAGTGAAGGACCATTCACAGTGGCGGACTGAAGGATCATTCGTAGCAGCGGAGTGAAGGACCATTCACAGTGGCGGACTGAAGGATCGTTTGTAGCAGCGGAGTGAAGGACCATTCACAGTGGCGGACTGAAGGATCATTCGTAGCAGCGGAGTGAAGGACCATTCACAATGGCGGACTGAAGGACCGTTCGTAGCAGCGAAGTGAAGGATAATTCACAGCGGCAGACTGAAGGATCATTCACAGCTGTAGCCCACTTTATAGCCCACTTAATTGCTCACCGTAGTCACCAAACCCCAAACCAAAAAAAAAAAAAAAAAAACCAAATTCCTCAAAAAGTATACTTAATCTTGAAAGACCGTCCCGGCGGAACAGTGGTCTAAGCGATGGCTTCTGATCATTTGTCCAGAAAGGGATCCGGGTTAGAATTCCGGTGAGGCATTGATGTTGTGTTTGTCTCATGGTGAGGACTCTCTCCCTTCCCTGGAACCAGTGGCCCTAAATTAGGGACGGGGGACTGCTTATAGCCCCCTGAGTTGCTCACGGGTGTCGTTAAATCTCCAATAAAAAAAAGGTCTAGAAAGATGCCACACAGAAAAGAATTATATTTATTGATGTTCGGCTAACAATGTGAATCTGATAGACTGTTCAGCTCACAGCACCGCCCAAAACGCGTTTTGGGGGGGGGGGGTATCATCACTCCGGCATGGTAGTGGGCTTGCAATGTTTTTGTTGTGAATGTGTGGTTATCAGGCGATACAGCGTAGTATCATTATTAATGAAGTAAATTGTGATGCAAGGTTTAAGAATTCGTGTAGAGAATTTCTTTAAAAACTTACAGTCGTGGCCAAAAGTCTTGCATCAGTAGACCCAAAGTCAGTTTTTGATGTCTTAAGTCCACTTATACAGAGTAATGGTAAAGTCAAGAATACATATTATACAACATTTTAAAGGAAATTTTATGCTGAATTCAAATATATTTACAGAATGTTATTACCAGTAATAAAAGTGAAATTACAAGCAAAAGTACAGCATCTAGTCATAAAAAGCAAAAAATAGTGGAATTTGTGAAATTAGTGTACAATACTTTTAAAGTACAATTACTGTACAGTACATTAATGAAACTTGCAGGGCATTTGAGATAACTTACTAACGAGCAAATAACGCTTTAATATTTAATTGGATAACCACGGTTTCTTAGTAACAAAGTACACCTTCTTGGCATGGAACTAACTAATGAGCCATTGGGGACCACACGGTGCCATACGGCCCTTACAGACTCAGTTAATGCTGTTTTACATGTGGATCCTTGTTGACGGATCTTTTGCTTCATTCTCACCCACAGATTCTCTATGGGATTAAGATCCGGTGACTGTGCCGGCCACTGAAGTTTTCTTATAGCTTTTCGCTGAAACCACTCGTCAACCAACTTTGACCGATGACATGGCGCATTATCGTCCTGAAAGATGAAACTTCGCAAACCCATGTCTTGTGCAAAAATATCCACATATTTCGATCCATTCAATGTGCCATCAACAATGTGTTGATGGCCAACACCACTGGCTGAAGTACAGGACCATAACATCACCCAATGTGGGTGCTTGATTGTTGGCTGGGTGCAGCATGCCTTATATACATATTTCACCAGCCCGAAGACATACATAATTATTTCCATTATTAGAGGAAATAGTAACAGTTGCTTCGTCACTGAAAATTACATTTTTCCATTCATCAACAGTTCATTTCTTGTGTCCCGTGGCCCCAAGCAAAATCTTTTGAGCCGTTGTTGTTCAGTAAGGAAAGTTTTTCGTGCAGTCAGTCCATTTTCATGTAGCCTACGTCGAACTGTACGTGCAGATGCAATAATGCCTACTTCATTCTCCCACTCATTTCTTAAATCAGTGGCTGTTTTAAACCTTGATTTTAAGGATCAACCAATCAATATGCGACCATCACTTTCAGTACACAGCTTTGATCGACCTGTTCTTTTTCTGTTTCCCACACATCCAGTTTCTGCGACTCTTTTAATGGTGCGCAAGACAGTGGAATGATCGCAGCCACATTTAACAGCAATTTTGGCACCGTGTATCCCCAGTGGACAACTAGACAAGCTCATTATTTCCATGCCAAGAAGGTGCACTTTGTTACTAAGAAACCGTGGTTATCCAATTAAATATTAAAGCGTATTTTGCTTGTTGGCAAGTTATTTCAAGTGCCCTGCAAGTTTCAATAATGTATTGTACAGTAATTTTACGTTAAATGCATTGTACACTAATTTCACTATTTTTTGCTTTTTATTACTAGACGCTGTACTTTTACTTGAAACTTCACTTCTATTACTGGTAATAACATTCTGTAAACATATTTGAATTCAACATAAAATTTCCTTTAAAATGATGTATAATACGTATTCTTGACTTTACCATTACGCTGTATAAGTTGGCTTCAAACATCAAAAATTGTAAAACAACGACAAGGAACGTCGATGAACTAACTTACCGATCTGTATAGAATGAATTTAATTCGGACAGTGACTCAAGTGGTGATGTGTGAAAGCACAGAAGTTGAAAGAAAAGGCTAACAGCCTCTTTACCTAATGTAAAGAGGCTATGTATGCAAACACTCTCACTGGGCCTAGTTCAACTACAAAAGTTACTGAAGGGCAGTAGCGAACTGGCGATCCGTAAACGACCTTGGAAGCTATTTTGTGCGTCTCTCTTTTGGAAAATATTATCGTGGAATCACATCGCTAAAAAAATGGTATGTCAGTATCAATATTTATCATTTAAGCATCTTTTCGTCACAGGCCTATGAATCATTACATTTTTTTTTTTTTTTTGTATTGAGGCAATAATTTACATTTTACACATTTTCTTGGACCGCAAGTACCTAGCACAATTTAATTTAAGAACCAAATTACTTTAGTTGCTGAGAAGCAACAGACAAGGTACGTTCTCTGAAAGAGCCTGTCGAAGACTTTATTACATGTGAAAGCACAAGTTTGTCCGAAACCGTGTCCCCTCACTCCGGAGTAAGTCGCTCTCCCAATTGAGCTACGCGGACAGAATGTATCTCTGCATATTTGTCGTCTTGGCACATGTTTTCACTTCTGCAGTAAGTCACATACATTGTTATCAATTTCATTCCTATATCATTCCTATAACTGAACTGAGAACATGTAATAGTTTCTTCGCCTTTGGCGAGAACGGGAATCCAAATGAGCCAAAAATTGATTTTTTTTTCAAGATTTATCTTTCATTAATTAAAACAATGACTAAAGAATCTCTTGAAGAAGCTGAAAACGTATATATGTAATTTATAAAGTGAGAGGAATGAAAGAATGTGAATTTCTCTATTTAATTACTTTCAAATGGAAAAACTATTTTTGCTGTAGCTGAAACAGACTTCCAAGAACTGCAGTTCAAGAATTCGTGTAACTGTAAAGCACAAAGGTAGTAAATGAGATGCAGATCTCGTTAGAGGTAAAAAATAAAATAAAGCACATACGTATAAAACGCCGCAACTCAAAAATTTTCACCGTTGGTGAAACTCAATGCATTAGCGTACACAATGAATTTTGAGTGCCTATGCCAGACTATTGATAGCATATTTGATTAGATTGTATTGATTATTTAACTGCAAATGCAATTGGAAATCTTTTTAATTACTCTAGGGATGAGGCTTATATTTTGCAGGGACGAGGGGGACGATTTTGAAAGGAGGCAGAGAGACGAGGCTTAAATTTTGAAGGAACGAGAAGGACGATTTTGGAAGGATGCAGAGAGATGAGGCTTAAATTTTGAAGGAACGAGGAGGACGATTTTGGAAGGATGCAGTGAGACGAGGCTTAAATTTTGAAAGAACGAGGCTTAGATTTGAAAGTCGAGAAAAGGGCAGGGAGTGAACCAAAAACAGTGTTGGCTCAATATTTTTTCTTTCTTTGTTTTGTTTTTTCTGAAGCCGGCAAAGGGGCAAACAATTTTTTTTAATTAATAAATAGGAACTGTACACCAAATCTACTCAAAACAGTTAAACTATACTAATAATCCGAATTTCTTGGTGTAGACCCGAATTCTACGCCAAGAAATTCAGATCATTAGTATAGTTATACTATTTTGAATACTTTTTCAATGGGGGTTTAACGACCACAGTGTTCAGTCGCCCGTCCCTAATTCAGGGCCACTGGGTCCAGGGAAAGGAAAGAGACAGTCTCGTAAGACAAACACAACATCCATGCCTCACCGGGATTCGAACCTGGACCTATCTCGGACGGATGGTCAGAAGCCATCGCTTAGACCACTGCGCCACCAGGGGCGGCCAAACAAATTTTGCCATTTTTAGTATAACGTTTATCAAATGTAAGATGGGATACTTACTTTTGATGAAACATTCAGACTCCTCGCCGTCTGAAAGATGGGAGTCTTACATTTGATGAAACATTCACTCTTTGCAGTCTGAAAGATGGGAGTCTTACATTTGATGAAACATTCACTCTTTGCAGTCTGAAAGATGGGAGTCTTACATTTGATAAAACATTCAGACTCTTTGCCGTCTGAAAGATGGGAGTCTTACATTTGATGAAACATTCAGAATCTTTACCGTCTGAAAGATGGGAGTCTTACATTTGATGAAACATTCAGACTCCTCGCAGTCTGAGAGATGGGAGTCTTACATTTGATGAAACATTCACTCTTTGCCGTCTGAAAGATGGGAGTCTTACATTTGATGAAACATTCACTCTTTGCAGTCTGAAAGATGGGAGTCTTACATTTGATAAAACATTCAGACTCTTTGCCGTCTGAAAGATGGGAGTCTTACATTTGATGAAACATTCAGAATCTTTACCGTCTGAAAGATGGGAGTCTTACATTTGATGAAACATTCAGACTCCTCGCAGTCTGAGAGATGGGAGTCTTACATTTGATGAAACATTCACTCTTTGCCGTCTGAAAGATGGGAGTCTTACATTTGATGAAACATTCAGACTCCTCGCCGTCTGAGAGATGGGAGTCTTACAATTGATGAAAGATTCAGACTCTTTGCCGTCTGAAAGATGGGAGTCTTACATTTGATGAAACATTCAGACTCCTCGCCGTCTGAGAGATGGGAGTCTTACAATTGATGAAAGATTCAGACTCTTTGCCGTCTGAAAGATGGGAGTCTTACATTTGATGAAACATTCAGACTCCTCGCCGTCTGAGAGATGGGAGTCTTACAATTGATGAAACATTCAGACTCTTTGCCGTCTGAAAGATGGGAGTCTTACATTTGATGAAACATTCACTCTTTGCCGTTTGAAAGATGGGAGTCTTACATTTGATGAAAGATTCAGACTCCTCGCCGTCTGAGAGATGGAAGTCTTACATTTGATGAAACATTCACTCTTTGCCGTCTGAAAGATGGGAGTCTTACATTCGATGAAACATTCAGACTCTTTGCCGTCTGAAAGATGGGAGTCTTACATTTGATGAAACATTCAGACTCTTTGCCGTCTGAAACATGGGAGTCTTACATTTTATAACGTACATGTCTTTCGTACTGAGGTTTTATCGCTCTTCTTACGTTATTTTATAACATCACCATACGATGAAATAGTTACTAAATTAAACCTTAACGGCCAGACGAAACATTTTAAACAGAAGTCAAACTTATGGAAATTGGCTTTATTCCAGATGTTTTCACTAATACATCATAGCACTTCACAGTTTACATAACAAATCAGTATCAACCACATTCAACACTCCACACTCCACACAAGCAACTGTTGTCTCGTAGTTTATATTTCTGGTTCTTATCTCATAACAGGCATACGTCACTTTCATTCGACCTTAATTGTGTTGCCAACAGTATTCGTTTGAGAGAGAAGATATCACGTTAAGTGTGAAGCGACTAACGTGATATGATGTGATTCATATCATGTGTCTTCCACTTATTCAGTACATCCAAAACAGAAGCGATTTGATATGTATATATGCTTATGTATATTTTATATCTATATTTATTATTCGACAAAAGTTCAATAAAATCACAGGAAGACATCAAGCACTGCGGAGGGGAGGGAGGTAGACTTCAAACATTAGAAACGGTTTCGGAGGGGGTAATGTATATTTCATGAAAAAATAATAAATATAGGAAAAATGGTAAACCCGTTTTACATTATATCATCCTTCCTCGGCACGAACCACATTTTGTGCTCAATTTCTTTATCTAGCGATAGTTAATGAGGGGTTATTGCCTCCCGCACAACACCAATCGAACGTCCACTCCTCCAAAAATTCAACGTAATTTTAATAGAAAACCTACTTTTCTCAAAAGATGCTTCTGAGTCCAGAATAAAAGCATCACGTGTGTTAGCGAAAGTGAATCCTTCTTGTAGATCAGAATTAAGACCCCTGGGCCACAAATTAAGCCGCTGAACAGTGGGAACGGTGTCTAGAAGAAATCAAGCTGGAAGCATACACAGTGCGTCAAAGAATTTTTAAGACTGGCGCTAGATTTCAGCCTACGGTGGCGCCACCAGTGTAATCACGAATGCGTTATAAACCGTGACCACCTGCTTGCTTTCTGCCAAAAGTACTGCGCAGTTGTTAAAGTAACTCAAACGAAACGGCCGTTCATTAGAGAAGTAAAATTTTTTTCATGTTGAATTATTAAGATGAAACAAAGGGCTGTTATTAAATTTTACGCAAAACTTGGTAAAAGGGCCTCGGAAACGTACCAAATGATGAAACAAGTTTGCGGTGAGTTTTGTTTAAGTAGATCAAATGTTTTCCACAAACGTTTTTTAGACGGAAGAGAGACGCTAGAAGATGATAAGCATACCGGAAGACCAAGTTCACCTAGGACACCTGATATTATTGAGAAAGTGCGTGATTTCGTGGCAAACAGTCGATGTGCGTCACTAAGAATGATGGAAGAGTCTTTAAACATCAACAAAGAAACGATTCGAACCATCCTGCATGAAGATTTGGGCAAAACAAAAGTCTCTGCTAAATTTGTTCCACACACGTTAACCAATGAACAAAAATCAAGGAGAAGTGCACATTGTAGAGACATCATTTCAGCCGCTGAAAATGATCCAAACTTCTTAAAATCGATTGTTACAGGTGGTGAAACATGGTGTTTTCAATATGATCCTAAAACAAAGCGACAAAGTGCGGAATGGAAGTCAAAAAACTCACCACAAGCCAAAAAAACAAGAAAAGTTCCATCGAAAATAAAAAAAAAACTCATTACATTCTTCGATAGTAAGGGTATTATCCACAAAGAATTTGTTCCAAGTGGACAAACAATTACTGGTGAGTTTTATTTAAATGTTTTGAGGCGTTTGATGGGCAGAATTCGTCGCCTTCGTCCAGAATATCGGGATGAAAACAGTTGATGCTTGTTGCACGATAATGCACCCAGTCACACCTCACATCTTGTTCGTAGATTTTTGGCGAAAAATAACGTCTGTGTGTTGAATCATCCACCGTATTCGCCTGATTTAGCACCCTGCGACTTTTCTTTATTCCCAAAACTTAAAATGACGTTAAAAGGGTGTTATTTTGATGATATTTCGACCATACAAACAACTTCGACGCGTGCTTTGGAGGCAATTCCGCAAAGTGAACTGGAACAGGCATTCGAATCATTATTAAATCGCTGTCACAAAAGTATTGAAGCCGGAGGGACTTATTTTGAATAACAAACCAAAACAAATTATAATTTCTTGTTTCTATTTCATTTTACAGGCCCAGTCTTAAAAATTCTTTGCCACACTGTGTATTTCGATACATCTCGTCAAAACAGGACAAGGGACATGGTAGAAATCAGAACACATGACCACCTGTAAAATCCCCCCCCCCCCAACAGAATACATTCAATTTACTTTTTATAAATGAGATCAAATCTAAAAATAATAATTTTTAGTATTACTAATAAATCAAAATTTATGAGCAATAAATACTGAAAAAGAAAAACTCAGCACATTTCTGGCCTGACCAGAAATTACTGAAGAAACACATTAAAAAAAAAAAAAAAAAAGTCAGCGCCGCCCCGCTGGCGCAGTTGTCTAAGCGATGGCTTCTGATAAGGACAAGGCGCATATTCGTAGAGATCCCGAGTGAGAGTCTGTTCTTGCTTGGCCTTGGATGTTTTTGTGTTGGTATCGTTTTGTCGTGTTCTACATGCTTTTCCACTTCACAAGCAGTGATTGTGGACAGCCACAGGTTTGTGGTTTTATCTTTTTGAGTGTTGCGAGGTGCAGCACTCGCTCACGTTAGGGTTCGTGGCCAAGATGGCCGCAACCTCTGCTATCGTCTCTACCGCTTCACATGCTGCTTCATCGTCTTCTAGTTCTACCATTTCGCATTCATCAGCGTTGAATGTGCCGCGCTTCCTCACCTGTGCTTCCTGATATCTCTACTATGTCTTCTACGCTATCTACCAACAAGTAATTGGACACCCTTGCAATCGACGATATATGCGGTCCTGATACACGTCACGGCCGCCGCCGTTAAATATCGTGTGGGAAACAACAACGCAGTCAGGCACATGCAAGATGCCACGCGGTTCGGAGCTCTCTGATTTCGAGAAAGGTGTAATCGTCGGGTATCACAGAAATGGCCGATCCATACGTGACATATCCAGTTGAAGTACCCAAAATCGACAGTTGCCTATGTGATTGGCAAGTGGAATATGAGAGGTGACTGTCGGAATGTGCCCCGACCCGGCAGACCCACAAAACTGGGAGTTAGAGACCGACGGGTGCTGGCCAGAGAAATTCGGAAGAACAGCACCAAATCGATGGGCCACATGCGCGAGGAATTTCAACAGGCATCCGGGAGTGTTCTTTCGATGAATACCATCCGTAAGGAAGCCCATCTGCTCGGTTATCATGGACGTGCTGCCGCCCACAAGACTTTGATCACCAAGTCCAATAGCGCTACTCGGCTAACGTGGTGCAAAGAACGTTGACAGTGGACCGTTGAACAGTGGAAACAGGTTCTCTGGAGCGACGAATCAAGGTTCACCCTCTACCGTTCGGATGGCAGGTCTGGGTTTGGCGTCTGCCTGGAGAACGCCTCCTGCCGGAATGTATTGTGCCAACTGTGAAGTTCGGCGGCGGTGGAATTATGCTATGTTGGTGTTTCTCCTGGTATGGCACGGGACCCTTGGTCGCAATTCCTGGTAGACTCAACGCCGAGACCTACTGTATCATTTTAGATGACCATGCGCTTCCTACGTTGTGGCAGTTTTACGGGGTGGACCCATGTTACTTTCAGGATGACAATGCCACCTGTCATGTTTCGAGGTCCACCATGGCTTGGTATAGTGACAATAGGGTTAATCGAATGGACTGGCATGCGCATAGCCCGGACTTTAACCCGGTCGAGCACCTCTGGGACGAGTTGGAGCGTCGACTTAAGGGGTTCCCCCACCGTCCGAAATCGGTGAAAGAACTGACCTGCCTTCTCCAAGCCGAGTGGAAGAAAATACCGCTAGCCGTCGTACAACGCCTGGTTGAGAGTATGCCCCGGAGGGTCGCAGCTGTAATTGCCGCTCGTGGAGGCTCCACCAACTATTGAAGGTGAATAAACCTCGTTTTCCTTTGCTATCACAGATGTTCAATTACTTGTTGGTAGATAGTGTACAAGCAACGTCCCATATACCGATGGAACCACCTCTAGCGTTAGGGCTAGTGATGTTTGCACACCCCCACTTCCGCTTGCGTTTGCGACTGCTGTTGGTGGCTCATCCCTGCGGATTACGCATTCATTTTGTGATAACATTGAACTAACCAGAGTGGATAAAGTATTGAAGATTTTGGTTTCAGAAGAATCTCATGAAGCTCCACTTTCTTGTGCTCAGCTGTGAACGAGTCCTTGACCTCGATAGTTCCTGAGATTTCCTAGACCATGTTCATTCTTCTGTCCATACCCGGTTTGCTGCATTTGTGTTCCATTTTCTCCAGTGATCACCGTGAGTGAGGTCTGTGATTGCACCATCCTATTTGGTTATCATTTCGTCCTGACTGCTTGATGTTTGCCATCCTTCATTCACCTTCTCATCACCAGTGCTTCTCGAATTCAACAGTGTCGCATCGTGTTGTGCGTAATCATCGCTGAACTTTTTGCGTCTTCCTATGATGAGCTCCTTTCTTCACAGTGACTTTCCACGACGGACTTCTTTCTGCGAAGCCGGCACCCAACATCAAGCTGGCTTTTCCCCTCTTTCTTCAGCAGTGATTTTCCTACATTTCTTCAACAATTGATCACTTTGAGTTGTGTTCCTCCGAAATTTGAACATTCCCCGGCTGACTTTTATGAACAGTCCTATATATGCGTCACTTTTTTGTTTTTTTTTTTTTTGATTGGAGGTTTAACGACCACCGTGAGCAACTCAATGGGCTATAAGCAGTCGCCCGTCCCTAATTTAGGGCCACTGGTTCCAGGGAAGGGAGAGAGCCAGTGCCGTAAGACAAACACAACATCCATGCCTCATCGGGATTCGAACCCGGACCCCTTACGGACGAATGATCAGAGGCCAACGCCTTAGACCACTGCGCCACCGGGGCGGCTCACTTTTTTGTTACTTCTGTTAATAGCTTTGTCAGGTAAAAAACATGATGGGATCGCCAACGTGCGACGACAACCAGGTGATTGTAAATACTTGTGTATATTTGTTTCTCAATAAATACCATTTGAATCCTGATCATTCGTCCGAAAGAGGTCCGGGTTCGAATCCCGGTGAGGCATGGATGTTGTGTTTTTTTTTTTTTTTTTTTTTTTTTTTTGATTGTAGGTTTAACGACCACCGTGAGCAACTCAATGGGCTATGAGCAGTCGCCCGTCCCTAATTTAGGGTCACTGGTTCCAGGGAAGGAGAGAGCCAGTGCCGTAAGACAAACACAACATCCATGCCTGACCGGGATTCGAACCCGGACCCCTTACGGGCGAATGATCAGAGGCCAGCGCCTTAGACCACTGCGCCACCGGGGCGGCGGATGTTGTGTTTGATTGAAAGTACTTGTGTACATTTGTTTCTCAATAAATACCATTTGAATCCTGATAATTCGTCCGAAAGAGGTCCGGGTTTGAATCCCGGTGAGGCATGGATGTTGTGTTTGTCTTAAGGCTCTGGCTCTCCCACTTCCCCGGAACCAGTGGCCCTAAATTCGGGACGGGCGACTGCTTATAGCTTATTGAGTTGCTCACGGTGGTCGCTAAACCTCCAATCAAAAAAAAAAAAAAAAGAGAAAAGGCAGCTCTCAAATATAGAATAATACAGTGTACACTTTAACGAAAACACTGTGTGTATAACACACTAGAAACAGACGTGCTCTTACTGAGCTGAGGCGAAATGGATTGCCGCCTCAGTACCTACTTTACCAACAGCATCAGCTCTGGTCTGCCCGCTCCCATTGGACAAAATCCGAGCCTTCCTCCGATAGAAACACAGACGCCAGTCGATTTTGAGCGACGTACGAGTTTCGCCTCAAAATCCGTAGAGGAAATCATGATCTGGGGGAACCGGTTTTTTCCCCACCTCCGCGCGACACCTGCCTGTTGTAACCTTGATTGTAACAATGACCTCTCTAGGTGCTCAGATTATGCTCGATTCAACCTTATAACGAAGTAAATTTCTCCGTCATTTTTGTCCACGCCGGGCTCGAACCCGGGTCCCCTCATTCCGGAATAAGTCACTCTACCAATTGAGCTACGCGGACGTTCGTTCTGACTGCTATCTGCCTTTATGTCGTGTGCGTCCTTCTGGCAGGTACGTCACATATCCCCACCCCCGAAGGAGGGTCGGGGGCATGGCCCACGGGTCAGCCGTGACCATGAATCGTTGCAGGCAGCCATCCGCTGTAGAACGCGCACTTGAGAACTCCCAGTCAATCTGGTACGTGGAATACATTGTCACACACATATATTTTTCGAAGCGCTGGAGAAGGGATTCTCTGATTTTTCCTATCCCGCGGTGTGGAAAGAACATCACACCATTGCGAGATTTTGAACGGCCGGGTCATCCGGAAAGTTCGGGCGCCATTATAACGAAGTAAATTTCTCCGTCATTTTTGTCCACGCCGGGGCTCGAACCCGTGTCGCCTCATTCCGGAATAAGTCACTCTACCAATTGAGCTACCCCGACGTTCGTCCTGACTGCTATCTGCCCTTCTGTAGTGGGCGTCCTGCTGACAGGTACGTCACAGTCTCTTAGAAAAACAGTATTTAAACTTTATAAATTTAATGCTCATGAATTCATTATTCATTCTCTGGCACAATGAAATTTTCAGTTTTATTTAGCCTGTACAATTAAAGACGTATTACAGTCGACACAAACGTTCTGCACCAGTAGACTGCAAGTCAATTTCTGATGTTTGAAGTCAACTTATACAGTGTAATGATAAAGTCAAGGAATACATATCATGCATCATTTTAAAGGAAATTTTATGCTGAATTCAAATATGTTTACAGAATGTTATTACGAGTAATAGAAGTAAAGTAACAAGCAAAACTGTGCAAGTGGGGAAACGCAAATCCAGTTCTGAAAACGTTTTCGTGCCCATCTAATCCACTATAGCTTTCTCCGACGTCCGCTAGTGAGATATAAAAAAGATGTAGAATCGTCTGCCGTCTTAGAGGGCCGTGGGTGGCCTAGTGGGCAACGTTCGTGACTGCCATGGAGAAGACCTCAGGTTCGATCTCAGGCAGGTACGGACGCTCGATCCACTAAATATTCCCCGTGCGTCGGATGGGCACGTTAAGCCGTCGGACCCCGGTAGTAAATAAGGGCGTCTTCTACCTCGCTTCAGTGTCTCTTTCCTATCCGGCACTCTAGCTTAAATCTCCTAGCTTCCTATTTCTAAGGGTTGTTCATACACTCCCTTCCTAAAATCCTCTACATGTGATCTGATCTGATCTACTAGAGCATTGAATGGGCACGTTGGGCCGTCGGACCCCGGTAGTAAATAAGGGCGTCTTCTACCTCGCTTCAGTGTCTCTTTCCCATCGGGCACTCTAGCCCAAATCTCCTAGCTTCCTATTTCTAAGGGTTGTTTCAGACCTGGGGTCAGACACTCCCTTCCTAAAATCCTCTACATAAGATCTGATCTAATCTACTAGAGCATTGAATGGGCATGTTAAGCAGTCGGACCCCGGTAATAAATAAGGGCGTATTCTACCTGGCTTCAGTGTCTCTTTCCTATCGGGAAATCTAGCACAAATCTCCTAGCTTCCTATTTTTAAGGGTTGTTCAAGACCAGGGGTCAAACACTCCCTTCCTAAAATCCTCTACATATGATCTGATCTGATCTACTAGAGCATTGAATGGGCACGTTAAGCCGTCGGACCCCAGTAGTAAATATGGGCGTCTTCTACCTCGATTGAGTGTCTCTTTCCTATCGGGCACTCTAGCCCAAATCTCCTACCTTCCTATTTCTAAGGGTTGTTTAAAACCTGGGGTCAGGCACTCCCTTCCTAAAATCCTCTACATATGATCTGATCTGATCTGCCGTCTTAGAACGCAGCTGCTTATTGTCAGTTGACGGAAGTTCATGCAGAATCCCTGGTGATATCTGAATTTCGGAATGTCAAAGGCCCAAAAATTGGTCCTGCCTTTTGAAACCAGGGCAAAAAATATTAATTTGCACGCACGAAATTGGATTCAGTAGTCGTAAAATTGCTGTTAAATATGGCTGGAGTCATTCCACTCTCTTGCGCACCATTAAAAGAATCGCAGAAACTGGATGTGTGGGAAACAGAAAAAGAACAGGTCGACCAAGGCTGTGTACTGAACGTGATGATAGCATGTTGATTTGCCGTTCCTTAAAATCAATGATTGAAACAGAAACTGATTTAAAAAATGAGTGGGAGAATGCAGTCGGCATTATTGCATCTGCACGCACAATTCGTCGTAGGCTACAAGAAAATGGGCTGACTGAACGAAAAGCTGCACCAAAACATTTCCTTATTGTACAACAACGCTCGAAAGAATTACCTGGGCCAAAGCACACAAGAATTGGACTGTTGATGAATGGAAAAATGATATCTTCACTGATGAAACAACTGCTACTATTTCCGATAATAATGGAAATATTTATGTACGTCTTCGGGCCGATGAAAGATACACTGCTGGACAATTGCTAAGGACAGATTATAAACGGCTATATAGCGCATAAAAAAGTAAGTGTGGTTGGATGCCAAGTGAAATAAAATAATGTCAGAATGCCAGGACATTACAAGAAAGACAATTTATTGTGCTCTGAAATCCAGATGGCTTTGGAACGTGTTCAAGGGACAAACAGGCCATTTTGTGCAGAATACGTAAACGTGAAAAAAATTCAATTACCGTCCGCATGCGTTCCGGCGTAAGATGTCAATACGGGATATGGCCACCATGGAGGGCGATGCAAGATTCCACACGTCGTGTCATGCTTTGCACAACATTATCAAGCAGCTGTTGGGGTAATTTATCCCATTCCTCTGTCAGTGCACGGATGAGGGTGTCCTTGTTTATTGGAGGGCATTGGCGACCAGCAAGACTCCTCCCCAAAGCATCCCACACATTTTCAATGGGATTCAGATCTGGAGAACGTGCTGGCCATACGAGGCGTTGAATATCCTCGCTCTCAAGACACTCCTGGACAGCGACTGTTCGGTGACATGTTGCGTTGTCGTCCATGAAAATGAATCTATCACCGACAGCACCACGGAACATGCGAACATGAGGTAGCAGAACATCATTAATGTATCGTTGGCCAGTCATAGTCCAAGTTAGAAGCACATAGAGGGACGTACGGCCATTGATCATGATGCCAGCCCATACCATGACACTACATGTCGGATATCGGTCCCTTTCCTGTATGTTTGCTGGACAATATGCAGTACCACTATCACGCCAGATCAGTTGTCGTCGACAATCAGACGATAGACTGTATCTACTCTCATTTGAGAAGAGGACAGCAGACCAGTCGTTATCAGTCCAATTGCGATGTTGATGGCACCATTGCAAACGGGCGGTACGATGACGTCTGGACAATGGGATGCACACAACAGGACGGCGAGCGTATAGTCCTCCTTCATGCAAACGTCTGGTGACAGTTTTTCGGGAGATCCGCTTGCCAGTAGCAGCCATAAACTGATTTGCTACCTCACTAGCTGTGCTGCGCTGTTGTCTTTTTGTTGATAGCACTATGTACCGATCTTCTGCAGGTGTCGTTCTGCGAGCACGACCTCCCCCGTGACGTTTGCTACACTCTCCATTTGTTTGAAATGATTTCCAAAGCCTTGAAACAACACTGTGGCTGACGTCGAACTCCCTGGCAACATCTGTTATTTTTCGCCCTTCTTCAATCTTGCCAATAATACGGCCACGCGTAAAATTATCTGGGTGATGTCGGGAAGACATACTGAAAATTGCAAGTTCGTCAATTGATTATTTCCCTTTCAACTTTGCGTTTGAACAAAAACGGTCAGCCGCCCCGGTGGCGCAGTGGTCTAAGGCGCTGGCCTCTGATCATTCGTCCGTAAGGGGTCCGGGTTCGAATCCCGGTCGGGCATGGATGTTGTGTTTGTCTTACGGCACTGGTTCTCTACCTTCCCTGGAACCAGTTACCCTAAATTAGGGACGGGCGACTGCTTATAGCCCATTGAGTTGCTCACGGTGGTCGTTAAACCTCCAATCAAAAAAAAACAAAAAAAACGGTCAATACGCGTCAAATCCTTTATATCTCTTATCAGCGCTATGACGTCATGAACAAGTTCGGCAGTCCAAAATTTGCATACGCACAGCACGTCTTACTGTATCCCGCACTTTTGCTAATTTCCACATTTTCCTGCCTTCCATTTTATGGTTGCTATCGTTGCTATTGTCATCCGTTATTAGCAATTGTCCGGCAGTGTATTAGTTTCTATGGACATTTATTGAAATGCTGGGGAAATTCGTAATGACAAATCTTTTTCATGAAGGTGGTACGATAAAATCACAACCATTTAAGATTGTTTAATGCTCCTTAACAGTAGTTAACTGAGTTCAAGTGAAAATCATAAAGCTATATCCGGCAAGGAAATATGTCTTCGTTCTGTTATTGTACGTGATATGTAGTAATTCAAAGAGATAGTTATTGATAGTGCAAGCACATATCAAATGAGATACTGCAGAAATCATCGAGAAACGTCATGTTATTTCGACGACGAAAATTGCCACTTCCTGGAGGCAAGCGATATTAAAAGAATCAATCGCGATTCCCCGAGCCCTTTGTTAAGATATATTTCTTATCCGTGTCCGGGAAATAAGCATCCGGTAAAGCTTCTTGCAGACTGGCTTAGAAATCCTAGATTCACAGTTGGCTTCATAAATTGGATAGAACGATGACATCTGGTGAATATAAAACACACAAAGCTTCGCGGCAGGTGCGATAATGAGATTACTTCAACGGACCAATACACAGAGGGAATTTACATGCATTTGTTGATACTGTGAGCCAGCTTTACTTTGTTGAAAAATCGGGTAAGGCGCTTTGATTCCGTAGTCACAGAAATAACTTCTATTGATTATTCTCTCCGAGTCCCCAGCCAGAAAACGAAAAAAAAAAAAAAAAAAAAAAAAGGATTTTAACTACTTTTCGTGTTTTGTTTCCGAGTAGAATTTAACTCTCTGGAATGGCCACATTGAAAAATATTCATTTTCTCTTCCTTCGGATACACAATGCCCTGCATTTCTCAACCGATTGCTTTGCATTTTGACTCTTTTAAGAGATAAAAAAGGATGAAAATGGTATTTATATTTGAGAACTGCATCGATGTTGTTAGAACCGTTTCCATGAGACAGATGATATACGTGATAAAAATTGATTTACCAATAAGTTGTAAAATAAAAGACGAAACGTAGCTTTCGAAGTTGCATCTGAGAACAAAAGGTGCAAGAAAATGTTCTGATGCATTACTTTCTGTCAAATATATTGTGGGCTTGTCTTTTTATTAATAAACATGTTAGATATGCTGACGGGAAACATCAAATTTGTTATCCACTGTTGATCCTAGGTGTCATTTCATTTGGTCAAGTAAAAAGGAATTTTTCTACCATGTGCTTACAAAATGAATTTAATCTCCCATCAGCTTGTAACATGAGAAAGTCCTGCTGTCGCAAAAACGTTAGAAGTTGAGATTTCAATATTGGTGAACATTTCAAATTTTGTATTTTATTACTCCAACCTGTTTTACTTCTTTGTTCTGATGAGCATGGGCGGCTCGTCAGATGAGGCTCACCAGAAATGTTTCTTCCATGAAGAAAGTTTTTACGTATGTAAGATATACACTGGCATGCAAAAATTAAGGACGAGACGGTTTTTCTAATGTAACGTCGTGCAGAAGTGCTCCACATAGACTCAAATCATACCATGAGATCCCCAAGATGTAAGAATATGGGACAAGTGAGCAAAACCGTCCAAACAAGGAATCCAAAGGATACAAAGGCACTTTATTGAAAAGGTAGCTTCGAGCACAACTGGACAGAAGACAGAAACGTCCATGTGACAGGCGGCTGCCAAGAAAAAGCCAGTCTTTAGTAGGGGATATGATCACCCCTGACTGCGTTGCAGCATTTACAACGTCTGTCCATGCTGAGGACGAGGTTGTCAAGGAGCTGTTGAGACATCGTGGCCCATTCTTCTTGTAGCGCCAATCGCAGCTGCGGAATCGTTGCTGGCGTCTGGTGACGTGCTGCCAAGCGTCTTCCGAGAAGGTCCCACACGTGTTCGATTGGATTTAGGTCCAGGTACCTTGCGGGCCAATCCTTGCGTTGAATATCTTTACTCTCCAGCAGCTCTAAGACAGCCACTGTACGATGAGGTGTAGCGTTGTCGTTCATGAAGAGGAACTCAGGACCTACAGCACCTCTAAACAGAAGCACGTGAGGCAGGAGAACCTCTGTACAATAGCGGACACCAGTGAATGAACCTCCTTGGAAGATGTGGAGGTCAGTACGGTTACCAAGCATGATACCGCCCCAAACAAGAACTCCGCCACCTCCAAACCGGTCCCTTTCGATAATGTTGGAGGTGTGATTGCGTGTTCCCTGCTCTTTCCTTATTTATATACGTCCAGAATCGCTCGTGAGACTAAATTGGCTCTCATCCTTAAAGAGAACTAGACCCCGTTGCTGATGTGTCCATTTCCTGTGTTTCTGGCACCACAGAAACTGCCGTCTCCGAAGAGCAGGCGTTAATGGCACACACCGTCCTGGTCGTCGTGCAAATATACCACCTTTGTGCAGCCTCCTGGCCACGGTAATATGCGATAACGGACGTCCAGTTGTCTGTTGCATGTGCTTTGCGATTTCTCCCGCTGTCTGCCGTCTGTCTCTTCTCGCCTGTAGGACAATATACCGGTCGTCCGCCGCCGTGGTTACTCGTGGACGACCACTGCTAAACTCTCGGACAGCTGTTCCTGTCGTTTAAAATGCTCTCCAAGCTCGTGAAACGATGCTGTGAGCGATCCCAAACTCCTCGGCCACACTAGTCACACTTCGACCTTCTTCCAACTTCCCAATGACGCGACCTCGGATAAAGTCATCCAGATGTCGTGTACTGGATTGCCTGTTGGCCATATCACACGGTGGCAGCAACTCGACGTGGTTCAAACCGATGTACACAGTGCAATAGCTTTCACCGAATTTCTGAGCGTACACCGCCCGTGTGCTTTATACCCTTCCGACACTCCCCCCACCCCACCCCTACGTCATGCTGCATATATGCGCATGCCCTAACGTACAGGACCCTAGTCTACCTCCTGAGTGGTCATTCGGTCCGTTCTGTCTGCTCGTTCCGCTGTTATGCTAATTTCTCCTCTTCGTTCTTAATTTTTGCACACCAGTGTACAATTGTGGCCAAAAGTCCTGCCCCAGTTGACCGAAAGTAATTTTCGATGTTTGAAGTTAATTTATACAGCGTAATGATAAAGTCAGGAATACATATTGCACATCATTTAAAAGGAAATGCTGAATTCCAATATTTTTACAGAATGTTATTACCAGTAATAGAAGTGAAGTTACAAGCAAGCGTCTAGTAATAAAAAGCAACAAATAGTGGAATTTATGAATTTAGTGTACAATGCATTTAACGTAAAATTACTGTACAGTACATTATTGAGACTTGAAGGACACTTGAAATAACTGACCAACAAGCAAAATACGCTTTAATATTTAATTGAATAACTACGGTTTCTTAGTATCAAAGTTCACCTTCTTGGCATGGAAATAATGAGCTTCTCTAGTTGTCCACTGGGGATAACACGGTGCCATATGGCACTTACAGACTCAATTAATGCTGTTTTAGATGTGTGTCCTTGTTGACGGATCGTTTGCTTCAATCTCACCCACAGATTCTCTAAGGGAGTAAGATTCGGGGAGTGTGCCGGCCACTGAAGTTTTCTTATAACTTTTCGATTAAACCACTCGTCAACCAACTTTGACCGATGACATGCCGCGTTATCGTCCTGAAAGATCAAATTCCGCAAACCCATGTCTTGTGCAGATGGTAGCAGTTTGGACTCCAAAATATCCACATATTTCGATCCATTCAATGTGCCATCAACAATGTGCAGACGGCCAACACCACTGGCTGAAATACAGGACCATCACCGAATGTGGGTGCTTGATTGTTGGCTTCGTGCATCATGTCTTATACACTGCCGGACAATTGCTAAGGACGGATGACAATAGCAACGATAGCAACCATAAAATGGAAGGCAGGAAAATGTGGAAATTAGCATAAGTGCGGGATACAGTAAGACGTGTTGTGCGTATGCAAATTTTGGATTGCCGAACTTGTTCGTGACGTCATAGCGCTAATAAGAGATATAAAGGATTTGATGCGTATTGACCGTTGTTGTTCAAACGCAAAGTTGAAAGGGGAAGAATCAATTGACGAACTTGCAATTTTCAGTATGTCTTCCCGACATCACCCAGATGATTTTACGCGTGGCCGTATTATTGGCAAGATTGAAGAAGGGCGAAAAATAACAGATGTTGCCAGGGAGTTCGACGTCAGCCACAGTGTTGTTTCAAGGATTTGGAAATCATTTCAAACAAATGGAGAGTGTAGCCAATGTCACGGGGGAGGTCGTGTTCGCAGTACGACACCTGCAGAAGATCGGTACATAGTGCTATCAACAAAAAGACACCGGCGCAACACAGCTAGTGAGGTAGCAAATCAGTTTATGGCTGCTACTGGCAAGCGGATCTCCCGAAAAACTGTCGCCAGACGTTTGCATGAAGGAGGACTATACGCCCGCCCTCCTGTTGTGTGCATCCCATTGTCCAGACTTTACCGTACCGCCCGTTTGCAATGGTGCCATCAACATCGCAATTGGACTGATAACGACTGGTCTGCTGTCCTCTTTTCAGATGAGAGTAGATACAGTCTATCGTCTGATTGTCGACGACAACTGATCTGGCGTGATAGTGGTACTGCATATTGTCCAGCAAACATACAGAAAAGGGACCGATATCCGACATGTAGTGTCATGGTATGGGCTGGCATCATGATCAATGGCCGTACGTCCCTCTATGTGCTTCCAACTGGGACTATGACTGGCCAACGATACATTAATGATGTTCTGCTACCTCATGTTCGAATGTTCCGTGGTGCTGTAGGTGATAGATTAATTTTCATGGACGACAACGCAACATGTCATCGAACAGTCGCTGTCCAGGAGTGTCTTGAGAGCGAGGATATTCAACGCCTCGTATGGCCAGCACGTTCGCCATATCTGAATCCCATTGAAAATGTGTGGGATGCTTTGGGGAGGAGTCTTGCTGGTCGCCAATGCCCTCCAATAAACAAGGACACCCTCATCCGTGCACTGACAGAGGAATGGGATAAATTACCCCAACAGCTGCTTGATAATGTTGTGCAAAGCATGACACGACGTGTGGAATCTTGCATCGCCCTCCATAGTGGCCATATCCCGTATTGACATCTTACGCCGGAACGCCTGCGGACGGTAATTGCATTTTTCACGTTTACGTATTCTGCACAAAATGGCCTGTTTGTCCCTTGAACACGTTCCAAAGCCTTCTGGATTTCAGAGCACAATAAATTGTCTTTCTTGTAATGTCCTGGCATTCTGACATTATTTTATTTCACTTGGCATCCAACCACACTTACTTTTTTATGCGCTATATAGCCGTTTATGATCCGTCCTTAGCAATTGTCCAGCAGTGTATTTCAAAATTTATTCCAGGTGGAAAGAATTTGCTATTGTTTACACGTATCATTCCGTAACAAGTGTAGAGAGTATTCATAAACTGATTCACAAATTTTTAAATATGATTATAAAAGGAATGACATGAAAACACACACGATTATCAGTTTATTATTCCAAGTAAAAATAAACATGTTAGTAAAATCATGCAGTGCATTGATACATACCAGAAACCATTACTCAAGTTATGAGGATAATGGCTATGAAATAAATCTCGCTCCTGTGTCCTGACCTTTGACGCCATTTCGATTACATTAAACACAACTGGTTCGGTATGCCTCCGGAACAACATACTAAAGTTTTGTCGCAATAGAAGCACTTTTAGTCAAGTTATGAGGATAATAGCTGCGGAATAAATCTCGCTCCTGTCTCCTGACCTTTGACCCCATTTCGATGATATTCAACAAAACCGGTTCAGTATACTTACGGAACAACATGATAAAGTTTTGTCGCATTCGAAACATTTTTACATAAGTTATGATGCATACGGGCAATGGAATGGATTCCGCTCCCATGTCCTGATCTTTGACCTCATTTCTTCCATTTTCAATTGGGTTCGTCCCATGGTGGTCCCCTACCATATAGTAAAAGTTCATCGAAATCGAACCATTTTTACGCAAGTTATGATGCATGAGGGCAATGGAAGGGATCCCGCTCCTATGTCCTACCCTTTGACCCCATTTCTTCCATTTTTAATAGGGTTCCTCCGCAGATGGTTGGCTACTAACCACATGCTAAAATTTGATCGAAATCGAACCATTTTTACGCGAATTATGAATTATAAGGGCAATGGAATGGATCCCGCTCCTATGTGCTGACCTTTGACCCCATTTCATCCATTTTCAATAGGGTTCGTCCCCAGGTGGTCCCCTATTACATACTAAAATTTCATCTAAAGCGAACTATTTTTACGCGAGTTATCGTGCGGGCGGACAGACAGACAAAGCTGGAGCATATACGCTTCTTCAACCTATACGCTTGGAAAGCGTAAAAAAGAGATAAAAACGCATTTACATGGCACCCCACCTTGCCAAAAATTTCAGGAAGTTCTTGTAGGTTGTAGTACTAGTACTTTTGTCCTGTACTTGGTTTTAGTGGCAAATTTTTCACAGTATTTAGTTTTCTTTTTGATTGAAGGTTTAACGACCATCGTAAGGATCTCAATGGGCTATAAGCAGTCGCCGTTAACTAATTTAGGGCAACTGGTTCCAGGGAAAGGAGAGAGCCAGTGACGTAAGACAAACACGATATCTGTGCCTCACCGGAATTCCAACCCAGACCTTTCTCGACGAATGGTTATACTCCAGCACTTCAATTACTGCGCCACCGGGGTGGCATATTTAGTTTTCATGGCAAATATTTTACATACTTCTCTCAAGGTTTAGGATGAATTTGTATTGATTCTTAACGTAGTCAAAATCTTTGCTCCGTCAGAGATAAGGATCGACGTAGTAGGAGAAGCTGTGACGAGAGCGGGAATGCTGCTCTTACCAGTAGTCGCCATCGCCGATGGCGAGGCCTAATTTAGTAAAAACGACCAACTGGTCGAGAAAATAAAGTGCTGATAGCTAATTGAAAATAGTACTCACCGATTCGAGAGATGTCTTAAATGAAAGATACAACCTTCGTCTTGAAGGCACGCACAAAAGTTAAACGACAGAGCACACAAAACACACTCAGTAGACGGCGAAACACGGAGCTCAAAACAGACACGACTTACGTCCCATAAAGCAAGGACTGTTACGGCGTGTAATTCCGCATTGTGTGGGGACTGGCCAGCACAGAGCCCTGATCTTAGTCCCATAGAACCCCTATGGGCTGAATTAGAGTACCGCATAAGAAATTTGGAACCAAGGTCTACTACTAAGCAACAGTTAGCGGCGGCAATATGTACTGAATGGAAGCGCATACCAACCACCTGTGTTCCAAAACCTTGTCGAAAGCAGGTCTCGAAGGGTCAGTGCATGCATTAAGGCCAAAGGTGGACCGGCACCGTATGTCAATAAATGCTATGTCGTGTTTTTTTCTAGGTGTCCGGTGACTTTTGTCAATATAATGTATGTTCAGCTACAGCATGACATTCAACAATATGCCTACGTTCAGAGTAATTAAATCCTGCTTGGAGTTTTATTTTAGTTGAAAGTAAAGTGGTTCTTACTGATGTTTCGCTTGCTTCTGTTACTTCCTGGAATAAACATTTACATAGTAGTTTGATTTACATGCTCATTACATCATGTATGCTTCATTTCCAATGTTCCAGTCATGTTGGCAACATTCCGTACATTCGTCATCAAGACGAGATAAGAAACAGGAATTAAAAGAAAAGCAAACAGCAACATGAGTTGCCTGGTCGGTGGCCAAGGGTTCTGTGGCGCTGGCTTCTCACCAGTTTTCCGAGATGGGCCAGGATTTGTGTACCGGAGAAGTTATGGGTGCTTGTTGGGTCACTCTGCGCATGTCGGACAACCCTTCGTCCTCTCTCTCCGTGTTTCGTCTAGGCCGCCCATACCCTTCCTGTTGCTGCTGCGTGTCTTGTTCTATCCACATCCGCCAACAGTGTCCTATGGCGGCATCAACACGACCGGTATGGCGCACAATACGGCGATAAGACCATCCAGCTTCCCGGAGTCCGACAATGCGGCCCCTGTGGAACTCTCCCAACTGCTTAAATTGCTTCCAAAGTTTTCTCCGAGGCATACTTCACTTGCAAAGGATGCAACCAACGCAATAACGCGAGTCAGAATGGCAAGCACTCGCAACGGGACAACCTTATATAGCTGGTCAGACCCCTTCTTGGTTGCATCACATGCGCGGCCGAGCGTAATATTTGAATCATTTGCATGTCTCACGATGTCAATCCTACCCACCAAGTTTCATTCCTGTCGGTAGCTTCCTTCCTGGTGTAACTATTTTTGGGGTTGCATTGGGTTCGGGGAAGTGCAAATGAAATCTGCAAACGCAGTACCATGGAGCAGACGAACGTGGGGAAGAACCACATCATTGCAGTACCGCAGCCCGGTGCACACTTGATCCATCTCCTGAAGTTCGGTAATGACACCGTCCCATACCATTGGCAATGATACCGTCCCACACCATTGGCAACGATACCGTCCCACACAATTGGCGTTGATACCGCCCCACACAATTGGCAATGATACGGTCCCACACCATTGGCAATGATACCTTCCCACACCATGGTTTACATATCGATCGCCTACTACGACGTTCCTGGCATTATAACCTAGTCACATCTTCCCTCGTGATCAATTGCTGCTTTTAATCCGACGAAATACTAAAGCGGCTTTCATCTGTGAACATTACCTTGGCCCATTGACCTAAAGACCAGTCAACGGGAGATGTAAACCACTGATGGCGGGCTGTACGGTACATCCTGGGTAATGGCAGACATTGTACGGGTTTTCGGGCATGTGGTCCTGCACCATTTAGGAGACTGGACACAGTTTAGTGCAAAATTCCCGCGCCTGCTTGAAGACGATTAGCAAACTGGCTCTCAGTGCTCTTCCGCTTCGTTTTACCATTATGAACAGGTAAAGATCATTCCGCCTGCTCGTACAGCTGAGAAGACCTCCAGCAAAACATCTTGCAGCGATTCTGTACCTTCTGAAAACTGAATAACTTTAAAATTTCGTGCCAACCATCATAGATTACTACACTAAGCCGTCTAAGCGTGATACAAACCCAAAACAAGTCATCTGGTCCCACACTTGCTCGATGGGTGAGAGATCAGGAGATCTATAAGGCCACGGAAGCGTCGAAGCATGATGTAGACAGCCCTGATAAACCCAAGCCCTGTGCGGACGGGCGTTATCTTGTTGGAAAATGGCTTCAGGCCACCCCGCCAGCAAAGGCAGAGCATTGGGTCACAGGATCTCCTGTACGTAGCGCTGGGCTGTTGACGTCCCTCGGATCACTGTTACGGAAGTCCAGCTGTCATACACGATGACTCCCAGGACCATCACGCCTGCAGTTCAGGACGTGAGCAGATGTACAGTGAGGTTGGGATTGTAGCGCTCACCTGCGGTCCTCCACACTCTGACACGGAAGTCGTCCGTTCCCATACAGAAGCGGGATTCGTCGCTGAACACTATACGTCGCCAGTCCGTAGCATTCCACGTAGCTCGCTGTTGACACCATTGCAATCGACGCCGACGATGTTCAAGTGTTACTGGCAGAAAAGGCAAGGGCCGTCGGAGTGCAGATTCGCCTCTGCCAGGTGTCTGGAAATGGTTCTGGAGGACACCGGAATCCCTTGTACAGCCGCCACATGTCTCTGGATATTGGACAAGGACGCCGTGCCGTTGCATCTGTGCGTGCCGCTTTCACGATCCCACGGTCCGCTCTGCTGGTGGTGTGTCTGAGTCGTCCAGAGCCAGTCCGCCGGGCCTGGGTGCCTTCCCGTGTCCATTTCTCCCAAAACAATCGCACCGTACTATCCGACTGGCCCAAATGGTGGCTCATTGGTCGCGCCGGCGACCCTGCTTCTCTAATACCGACGATACGGCCTCGTTCAAACTCCGTCAGTTGCCTGTACGCACATATACTGCGGCTCATCGGCAGGTCTATCGCTCAGTGATCTCACCTGACTCTTACCGTGCACTAAGGAACGAATTTGGAGTCCCCTGCGCGGCACCTTATAAGCCCCAAGGATTGCGATAGCAGCGCTGGTTTTGGACGCGTGGGCATGCGGAATCGCACGAAACTTTAATGATTTGCATGTCTGCCCACCCCGTAGCTATTCGCCGAGTTTCGCGTTAATTACACGGATTTTTCTTGGTCCGCGGATTTTTATGACAATGAGTATATATCATCAAGAGTGCCTTCTCATCTTCATTCTTTTATTGGATAACCTTAAATAAATAAATACATCGCTCTTTCCACATTCCAGAAACACACAGCAACCAAAAAATTGTTTTTCAGCCGCCGCTGTGAAATTGAACCACAGAACTCTCGATATCTAGCCGAGTGCGTTACATTTACACCACGGTGGCCAACAATCCATAGTGCTATGTGTATTTTTAAGTCAGCTTCTGACATCAAAAATCTGTAAGATGGGCTCAGCTACTGAGACGTCTCCATCTGGTGGGCATTAACGGCACTGGCTATGTATATATTATAGCAGTTAAATCCAAAGGGTGAGATCCAAGGTGAAAATCCCCCAAATACGTTGGTGGGCATCAACGGCACTGGCTATATATATATATATATTTTATATCTTTTTATATATACCAGATGGAGACGTCTCAGTAGTGAACCCATCTTACGGATTTATGATGTCAGAAGCTGACTTAAAAATACACATAGCACCGTGGGTTGTTGGCCACCGTGGTGTAAATGTAACGCACTCGGCTAGATATCGAGAGTTCTGTGGTTCAATTCCGCAGCGGCGGCTGAAAAACAATTTTTCGATTGCTGTGGGTTTCTGGAACGTGGAAAGAGCGATGTATTTATTTATTTACTGTCGCCACGTATTTTTAGGATTTTCACCTTCGATAACCTTATTCAAGGAGAATCATTTATCTGCATACATTAATTTCGGAAGTTTCTAGTCCGTTCATTGGAACGTAGCGCTATAAGCATAACGAAGAAATGAAGTATAGATACATAAACATCCTTTTTTTTTTTTTTACGCTTTCCAACCGTAGGTTCAAGAAGCGAATATGCTCCAGCTTTGTCCGTCAGTACGATACCTCGCTTAAAAATAATTCGATTTCGATGAAATTTTATTATGTGGTAGGGGACCACCTGGGAACGAACCCTATTGAAAATGGGCGAAATCGAGTCAAAGGTCAGAACATAGGAGCGGAATCCATTCCATTGCCCTTATGCTCCATAACTTGCGTACATATGGTTCGATTTCGATGAAATTTTAGTATATGGTAGGCGACTGCCTGGGGACGCACCCTACTGAAAATTAGTGAAATGGGGTCAAAGGTCAGGACATAAGAGCGGGATCCATTCCATCGCCCTTAGGCATTATAACTCACGTAAAATGCTTCAATTGAGACAAAGCTTTATCATGTTGTTCCGGAAGTATACTTAACAGATTCTGTTGAATATCATCAAAATGGAGTCAAAGGTCAGGAGCGGAATCCATTTCATCGCTCTTATGCGTCATAACTTACGTAAACATATTTCAATTGCGACGAAACTTTAGTATGTTGTTCCGGAGGAATACTGAACCAGTTCTCTTTAATATCATCGAAATGGGGTCAAAGGTCGGAGCACAGGACCGAGATTTATTCCACAGCCATTATCCTCATAACTTGACTACAAATGCTTCTATTCCGACAAAACTTTAGTATGTTGTTCCGGAGGTATACTGAACCAATGCTGTTTAATATCATCGAAATGGCGTCAAAGGTCAAGACACAGGAGCGAGATTTATTCCACAGCCATTATCCTCATAACTTCACTAAAAATTGCTTCTATTCCGACAAAACTTTAGCATCTTGTTCCGGAGGTATACTGAACCAAATCTGTTTAATATCATCAAAATGGGGTCAAAGGTCAGGGTACAGGAGTGAGATTTATTCCACAGCCATTATCCTCATAACTTGAGTAAAAATGCTTCTATTGCGACCAAACTTTAGTATGTTGTTCTGGAGGTATGTTGAACCAATTATCTTTAATATCATCGAAATGGAGTCAAAGGTCAGGGCTCAGGAGCGAGATTTATTTTACAGTCACTATCCTCATATCTTGAGTAATGATTTCCAGTATGTTGGAAAGCGTATCATAATCAATGCATTGCATGATTTTACTAACTTGTTTTATATCACACTAACAGCAACAACAGTTATTACATAACAGATATTTTCCCGCCGAGACAAGCTGAAATGCTAGTTTGATAGACGTACATGTGGACAAACCGAGAGGATATATTTCATGAAGATTTTTACTGGTAAAAAGAAACGCACTTTTTTAAAAGAATGTTTAAAAGTCAAAAATTGTCTTTAAATTAAACAAATGTTTTGCCATGTGACGCTTCCTAATGTCCGTAGGGAATACTTTACTGCTGCCATGGATAATAGGCTATAATTAAAAAGTGGTAACGTTCTACATCGCTTTAGGTATTGTTTCTGCAACATTTCTACAAGTGATCTTCCCGTAAAAGAAATATGCAAAATCTGCGAGAAATTTTAAATTCATACCAATTGCTCAATGCCATTTTGCAAAAATAGGTGCTTCACACAATTCACCTCAATGCAACGCGGTGAATGTAAAATAAATCAGTGCGAATACTTATCAAAAATGTAAAATAATGTTTAAAAGAATAACAACTCCAAAATGTTGCGTTTTGAAAGAAATCTGGGATAGATTTTGGATCTTCCTTGGTTTCGAAACACACCATTTTCAGCGTTTCTCGACAATTTCTGCTGCGTAGTTTATTTAACGGGAAATTCATAATACGTTTTTTCTTTACCTTGAATTACTAAGAGGAGCCTGTTTGTTTGCGATCAGTTAACCATATCCATAAAGCAAACAGTGCGCTATTATTTAGGTATATATCTCAAACGCCTGCGGGGAGAAAATTGAATAAGAAAAGGAGAACTTTATTGATCCAAACACCAAGTAATAGAAAACAGCTAAATTTTATCGATTTTGGCCCTCAGCGCTAGCTTTGAAAACAAATGGTAAGAAAGAGTAGCTCTGCTTTTGAAAACCGCGAGAATACACAATCTGATAATTTTCAGTACGTTTCATAAAGAAGCGTGTGGCTTATGAAAAATATTTTTTCTTTGTTGCTTTAGTGAGCTTCCTAAATATCACAAAATTCTTAATATCATTTTGGTTTAGTACTAGTATAAAACTGAATCTTAGAAAAGTGGAATAATTAATATCTTAACACAAATTACAACAGAAAAATATAGCGATGTTTCCTACATGACTCTTGGACAGACAGGAAAAGGAAGCGATCTACTTTTTGTTCTGCTTAAACGCAGTCCGAAAACTATGCGTATTACTGATTTTAAAATTTAATCATTAGAGAAAAAAATACACTATATTAACAAAGGTCACCGGGCACCTAGAAGAGAAACACAACATAGCAATTATTGGCATACACTAGTACGGTGTCGGTCCACCTTTGGCCTTCATGCATGCACTGACCCTTCGAGACATGCTTTCGACGAGGTTTTGGAACACAGCGGTAGGCATGCGTTTCCATTCAGTACATAATGCTGCCGCTAACTGTTGCTTAGTAGTAGGTTTTGGTTTCAAATTTTTCATGCGGTGCTCTAATTCATCCCATAGGTGCTCTCTTGGATTAAGATCAGGGCTCTGTGCTGGGCAGTCCACACATGATACGGAATTACACGCCGTAACAGTCCTTGCGCTATGGCTTGGTGCATTATGCAGCTTCTACCAACAAAACTCGGTTCCATAGTATTGCCACAGAGCTGGTAGGGCATAATTGTCCAGAATATCGAGGTAGATGTGCTGGTCAACAAGTTTGTCCACAATAACCAATGGGCCTGGACCATACCACAAAAACACCCCCACAAGAGTACACTGCCAGCTACAAACTTGACCGGTATACCAACACACACGGCCATCAGACTGATGGATTGTGTATCTGGATTCCTCAGTCCATAAGACCCGTTTCCATTGATCTACGGTCCACGATAAATGTTCTTTACGCCATGCTAAACGACGAGTAGCTTTCCGAGTGGAGATGAAAGGCTTATGAGCAATCGCACGACCACGGTAACCCATGGAATGAAGTTCTCAGCGAATAGTACGTGTACATACCGAGGTTTCAGCATTTTTGCCCACCTGTACACTAAGGTCTTGTGCAGCACTCCGTAGACTAGCTGTAACGACTCTCCTAAGGTTTCGACGTCCTCTTTCACTGATTTTCTTTGGTGTGCCGGGATGTTTTGCTGTTTCAGTCACGCCATATGTCTTCCACTTATTCAGTACATCCAAAACAACGCCTGTCGGTTTCTCTAATGGACAACCCACTAATATAACACCCAACAATCTTTCCTTTCTCAAACTCAGTTCCGTGACATTTTCACTCAACCTCACCTTGCAATATGATCTCCGTCAGCTGCAGGATTGTTTTTATACCGTTTGTAGCTGTACCGCGCATCTTAACAATGCAGCGGATCCGTTCATTTCACTTTTGAAGAGGTGTCCGATGACTTTTGTCAATATAGTGTATGTTTGACAAAGCAAAATGGGAAAAAGGAAAATATCCGTTCTTAGTTTAGGTTTCTTCTAGCCTCATTTTTTCCAGTAACATTTTAGCGCATCATTTACAGAATGCAAAGTTCGTTGTTGCAAAGCGTGTGATTTGCAGAAAGCAAAGTTTTCGTTCAAGAAATTGGATTACAAATCATTACTGATAAAACAAAAATAATAGCAAACCAACTTAGTAATAGCGAAGCACGAAAAACTATTAGAATGAATGATAAAGATATGGAATGTGTGGAAGAATGCATATACCTAGGAAAACTAATTACCTCAAAGAAACAGGGAATTATGGAAGAAACTGACAGAAGAATAAAAATGGGGTAGACATCTTTAGGGAAGTTAAAGAAAATTCTACGTAGTAAAATAAAGCCGCCAGAGAAAGGAGCAAAACGTTTCAAATCAATGTACACTATATTGACAAAAGTCGCTTGACATCCTTTCAAAAGCAAATGAATGGATCCGCTGCGTTGTTAAGATGCTCGGTACAGCTGCAAACGGTATAACAACAAACCTGCATCTGACCGCGATCATATCGCACTGTGAGATAGAGTGAAAATTGTCGAGGCGGGAGAGAACTGTCTTTGAGAAAGGAAAGATTGTTGGGTGTTATATTAGTGGGTTGTCCAAAAGAGAAACCGAGAGGCGTTTAAACATACCCAAGTCAACTGTTTTGGATGTACTGAATAAGTGGAAGACGCCTGAAGCAGCAAAACGTACCGGCAGACCAAAGAAAATCAGTGATAGAAGACGTCGAAGCCTCAGGAGAGTCGTTATAGCTAATCGACGGACTAATGCACAAGACCTTAGTGTGCAGGTGAGTAAAAATGTTGGAACCTCGGTATGTACACGTACCATTCGCAGAGAACTTCATTCCATGGGTTACCGTAGTTGTGCGGCTGCTCATAAGCCTTTCATCTCCAATCGGAATGCTACTCGTCGTTTAGCATGGTGTAAAGAACATTTATCGTGGACCGTAGATCAATGGGAACGGGTCCTATGGACTGGTAATCCAGATACACGATCCATCAGTCTGATGGTCGTGTGTGGGTATGACGACAGCCAGGAGAACGCTATTTACCACAGTGTACTGTTCCTACGGTCAAGTTTGGAGCTGGCAGTGTACTCGCGTGGGAGTGTTTTATGTGGTATGGTCTCGGCCCTATAGTTATCGTGGACGAACCTGTTGACCAACGTGTGTACCTCGATATTCTGGACAATTATGTCCTACCAAGTCTGTGGCCATACTATGGGACCGAGCCTTGTTTGTACCGGTAAGATAATGCACCCAGCCATAAAGCAACGACTGTTACGGCGTGGTTTGACGATAATTACGTATCGTGTGTGGACTGGCCAGCACATAGCCCTGATCTTAATCCCATATGGGATGAATTAGAGCACCGCATAAGAAGTTTGGAACCAAGACCTACTACTAAGCAACAGTTAGCGGCAGCATTATGTACTGAATGGAAGCGCATACCTATCGCTGTGTTCCAAAACCTTGTCGAAATCATGTCTCGAAGGGTCAGTGCATGCATTAAGACCAAAGGTGGACCGACAACGTACTAATGTATGTCAATAAATGCTATGTTGTGTTTCTCTTCTAGGTGTCCGGTGACTTTTGTCAATATAGTGTATTTCATATTTGAATTTCAGTTCATCATTTGTATTTGATTTAAATTGATTTCTAGCCGTTTTAATATGATTTCTTGCCTGCGTGTTTGTATTCGTGTACTTGTGGGACTTCAGTATATTTTATTCCCTTCTATTTGCAAATGCCGTAATGCCAGCATTCATTTTTAGTGTGACCTTTCTTATTGCAGTGTGAACAGTGTTTTTCTTCCCTTCCATTTCTGTTTGATTTGTCCCTTGTTTGAAATGCTGTTGTGAAATTCAGGTTTATTTGTGCTCTTTCTTTTCGACTACTGTACTCGTCGATAAGTTTATTCTTAATATAGTCTAATCTTAGTTAATCCTCATGTTTTTCTTCAAAATCTGTTACCAGAGTGTCTCATGTGGACAGCAGGCCACACAACATGATAGCTGCTAGGCATGAATCTTTTATTTCTTCACCTATTGCTTTTAGTTTATTTGCAATTTTTTAAATCTGGTTGATGTGTCCCTAATGTTTTCTCAGTCATTGTATCTCTTGCTATAAAGTTTTCTTTGCAAATAAAGATTACTGCTGAAATCTGTTCTTTCTTGAAATCTCTGCAAAGCTATTTCCTGGAGTCGCTTCATTTATGACATAATTTGTTCATCTACCAAAAATAGAGTTATTGTTGACATCGCTTATACATTTTTCTTAACGCAATCCTCAGTTTTAACTGTAGGTTCCTCTTGGGAAACAGCATTCCAAGTACACTGGAGGAAAGTGAAAACAGAACACCAAGAAGGAGACGTCTGATACCAACGAAATTTATACAGCATAATAACGGAATACAGAGGATAACGTGATCAAAACATGATGGTAAAATACAGCTGCATTTGCTGGTAAACTGAAAAATAACATTTCCATGTAACATGGTTAGTACGACGTTGAACCGCCATGAACTGCGTCACACTGTGCAATTCTGGCATGCAGTCTGTCGTACAGATGTTGGATGTACGTTTGGGGTATTGAGTTCCAAGCATCCTCAACCTGGACGCGTAAATCGGGGATGGTCGTGGCTGGCCGTGGAGACCGGATAAGTCGTTGTCCCATAAAATCCCACGTGCTCAATGGGGGAAAAATCCGGTGAACGTGCAGGCCATGGAAGTTGTCTCACACCCTGAAGTGCATGTTGCGTTGCACGTGCCGTGTGTGGGCGTGCGTTATCTTGCTGGAAAACACCACGATGGACCGACCTTACAAATGGCACAATAACGGGCTGAATGATGTTGTTGATGTAGGAGGTGCTGTTTAACGTACCCGGTACAAACACTATTTGTGTACGGGAGTGATAGCTGATCGCTCCCCACACCCGGAGACCAGGTGTAGGCCCTGTGTGTTGCTAACGGATGCAAGAAGGGTGGAGACGCTCCTCTGTGCGTATGCGAACACGAATACGGCCATCGAAGGCTCCCGAGCAGAATCTGCTTTCATCGCTGAACACGACAGATCGCCATTGCGTTCTCCAGTGCAGACGTTGGCGACACCACTGCAGCCGTTCCTGACGTTGGGCAGGAGGCAGAGGTATACATGCCAGAGACACACGTGCACGTAGTCCTGTATCTAGTAGACGGTTGCTGATTGTTCGCACAGTCACCTCAGGTGCAACGGCAGCTCGGATTTGTGTCGCATTGGATGTTCTGCTTGACAACGCCGCTCTTCTTATGCGTCGATCGGTCCGCTCATCAGTCCGTCTGTGATCCCGGTTCCAAGTCTTCTCGTGTGGGAATGTTCCTCGGACCATCTGCACCACCATCGTTCCACCACCGATACTTCCCGTCCAATTCGCTCCGCAATACGACGATACGACCACCCGGCCTCGCGGAGTCCGACTAGACGACCTCGCTCAAAGTCCGATAACTGTTGAAATCGTACACGTCTTCCATGTCCAGGCATTGCAGCTTCTTCAGGGTCTTCGCACGTGTCCGTACGCCGACGACTGATTACATTCACTTCGCCGTACTCCTTAAATACCACCGACGATAATTTGCATATTATGCCGTGCTGTTGCGTAAGCGCTCACCGGTTGGTCCCGAAATTAACATCACACCTACGTAAACTCGACCCCATTAACATATGTAAATTTCATGATCGTCCGCCAATTCCTTTTGGTGTTCTTGTTTCACTTTCCGCCAGTGTATTATGACGAAGTAAATTTCTCCAACATTCTCATGTCAGGGTCGAGATTCGAATCCGGAGCTCCGAGTGCTATCCACTATACTACACTGGCATGTGCTCTCACTCCTATCTGCCTTCGTCTCATGTGCGTCCTGCGGTGCAGGTTCGTCACATCATCTTCTCTGATAAGAAACATTTGGATTTTAAATTTCCGAATTGTATTAGATGTGCAACTTAATTCTCGGCTCCTAACCGCAAGCGATCATAGAACGTCGGCAAGTGAAAATAACTGTGTGCGATAATGGCTGATTGCATGCCATCCAACAGCTTTCCAGGCAACCGTAACCGCTCACAGCTGTAGTTACAGAAGGAACGAATGTTGGCAATGTCGTTCAAGAAGTAACATTTGAGGCACTGCCTCCTGTACGCGTTTCAGCTGAAAAAAAGTGCCCAGCAAATGATCTGTGCTGCTTTGAGTGAGGCTGCTGTGTCCTACTGTACGTGTAAGAAGTGGTTCCAGCGGTTTAAGCAGGGAAATTTCGATCTCCAGATGCAGAACGTCCTGGATAGCCACGTAAAGTGGACGATGAGGAACTGGGACAACTGTTGGACGCGGATCCCTGTCGCACACAGTCAGAGCTCTCCCAGGAACTCGGAGTAACATTGCAAGCCATTGCAAAGCGCCTGCACATGCTTGGACGGATTCACAAGGAGGGTCGTTGGGTTCCCCACCAACTCACAGCTGCGAACAAGTCTAGGCGCTACGATGTTGCTGTGTCCTTGCTCTCCTGATTCAAGAAGAAGGATTTCCTCCACAAGATTTTGACCTGTGATGAGAAGTGGATCCTCTACGATAATCCTAAGAGGCGCAAATCGTCAGTTTATCCAAGTCAGCCTACCACTAGCACCGCCAAACCGAATATTCATGCCAGGAAGTTGTTGCTGTGCATATGGTGGGATCAGCGCTGTGTCGTACACTATGAGGTGCTCTAACCTGATCAAACCGTCAATGCTGAGCGTTATTGTCAGCAACTCATTCGTGTGAGTGACGCACTGGAGACGAAAAGGCCATACACCGGCAAGGGCAGAAGGTCGGTCCTGTTACTTCAGGATAACGAGCGTCCTCACACCGCGAAAACGAGTTCAAACACGATCACCGAATTGTGATGGGAGATTTTGTCCCACCCGGCGTATTCTCCAGACTTGCTCCGTCGGATTATCACCTCTTTCGCTCCCTGCAACATCACCTGAGTGATACGCACTTCACTTCTGTCGATGAGGTCCACACAAGTATTGATGACTTTATCAACTCGAAACAGCCTCTTTTTTTCGCAGCGGCATTCGGCAGCTCCTGACCGATGGCTCAAATGTATCCAACACGGCGGGGATTATTTCCCTGATTGGGTACGTATTTAATTTGTTATAATGTGCTGTCAACGTGTTGTGCATGTGCCCGAGAATTAAGCTGCACACCTAATATAATTTTCATTATTCAGTTTTGCGATGGAAAAAATGTGTAGTGTTTGTTGGAGCAGAAAACTCCATTTTTATTGTGATTTTTGTGTAAGAGCAACAGTTTTCTTTTAAAAACACTTCTTTACCAACTGCGAATACGACATGGCTTATGCAATGAAGGGCTTAACTTTTTACTTTGGATTACGGAAATCTCATGTTAGCGTTTCTCATTATCGCATTCCATTTAATATTTCGTTTGCGAGAATATTCTTCTTATTGTTGTAGGGTTATATAAAAACGAGATGTTTATGTTTCTACACTTGCCTTTGGTATACTTATGGCACTATGTTCCAGTGGACCCAGTCAATACTGCGGAAATGATTGTAAGCGAATAAAATGACACACGTTTAAATAAGATAATCGAATACATGAAGATGAAGAGGTATTTAAAATTAAAGTTTTATAATTCACTTTTTCAAATATTACACTAAGTAAAATATGGTTTCGAAAGTACAAACTTGAAAATAAACATATAGTGTCAGAGAACACAACACATACACCGCTTCTGAAAAAACACCCCAACAGAAGGAACGACAAAAGACGTGTGAATATTGACGAGTTTTCACACCAGGTATTTGTCCGAGGACTAATCGCGTGACACTGTGTTAGCACTTAACGCAGAGTAGTCAGAAATGATAAACAGCTTTCTCTCTGAGCATCAAAACAATGTTTGTGACTGCTGTAAGACGTACTTACTGTATGACTTATTTTTCCGACACTTTAATGGGGTTCGGTAGGTTGTATCTCGGCCATGTTAATTGTAACATATTGAAGACCCGTTTCAGGGGTTGTTTGCTACATACTACTACACACTTTAACACAAAGCTTTCTTAAAATTAATTTAGTTGTCATTGTATGATTCCTATTTCAGGAACCACTAAGAACGTTGTAAAAAATAAAACATAAAAGTGTATAAAAGGATACCAAAACATCGCATTACAAAAATCTTGTGTTAAAGTCTGTAGATACAAGAGATAAATCTTTGGTCCAAATTTGAAAGCTGTAGTTTCTTAGATAACGGGTCATTAATGTTCAAAAATACAACTCTCGGAAATATGCAATTGGAGTTTATTGAGCTAACGCTTACCATACAACAGTAGATTCAGTGCATTGCAGCACCATAGGAGGGGTTATCTGGTCCTCTTCTTCATGGAACTCTTCTTCAAGCTTCCTCTTGGCACTTGCACGCTGTTGTCTAGCTTTTTTATGGAGTGTGGACAACATGCGCTCACCCCTTCTCACCCGCTGACTATCGAGCTCCGCCAGAACTGATCCCGTATTCTTGCTGACAATGATCCCAAGCTGTTTCAAAACCATGCATCTAGATATATTCCCTTTGTTAAAGTTTAGGATGGCATCATACACTGCAAATACCATAGTGCGAAACCCTACAAAGTCAGTTTTCGGTACTCTTCACCAAATGACCATATTCACAGATTCGTTGGGGCTTTGAATTTCCCCATGCAGGCATTTTTCAACAGTGCAGGGTTAGCTAGATCCTGAAATATGGGCTTTTTTTTGTCCTAAGAACTGTGGAATATGTATTAGTACTATAAAAAAAACACTATATTGCGTGAGATCAAATGAGGGTAAAGCGCGAAAAAACACCTGACATGTACTCCTATTTATGGCCATTACTTTTGTTCTATCAGTAGGATAAGTACAAATGAGGTGTCAAATTAAAACCAATGATTCATGCAATGGAAATATTCAATAATACAAAAAATCGATTTGTGTACTTATATTAACCTACCGAACCCCCTTAATATCTTTTCCAATATCAACACTTCACAAACCGCTCGCGATCTTTCAATTTCACAAATCTTCACCCTTTACATTCAACGTCGTCATTTTATGTTCCTCTGACTCACTCTGAGCGTTGCCAAAATGCAAAAGCTGTACAGGGAAGTAATGTGAGAAAACGTTTAACTAAGAAGTAACGAAGTTTACATAACAAAACAGGAACTCAAAAGGAAGCTTATTTAGAGGTTACGTCACATATACACTATATTTACAAACGTAATCGGACACCTAGAAGAGAAACACAACATAGCATTTATTGACATACATTAGTACGGTGTCGGTCCACCTTTGGCCTTAATTCATGCATTGACCCTTCGAGACATGCTTTCGACAAGGTTTTGGAACACAACGATAGGCGCTTCCATTCAGTACATAATGCTGCCGTTAACTGTTGCTTAGTAGTAGGCCTTGGTTCCAAACTTTTTATGCGGCGCTCTAATTCATCCCATATTGGATTAAGATCAGGGCTCTGTGCTGGCCAGTCCACACACGATACGGAATAAAACGCCGTAACAGTCCCACTTTATTTTCTCGACCAGTTGGTCGTTTTTACTAAGTTAGGCCTCGCCATCGGTGATGGCGACTGCTGATAAGAGCAGAATTCCAGCTCTCGTCACAGCTTCTCCTACTACGTCGATCCTTATCTCTGACGGAGCAAACCAATCAGCGTCCGTCCTTGATGATAGGGAATATCGTCCTCCTCTGATGCCTATTGCTCTTCTTCTTCTACGCTTCAACTCTCTGACTCCACCACCCCTCCTGGTGGTGAGGCTATGACGTTCGTTCCTGATGCTACCGATGACGTAATGGATATCTCTGAGGGCGTTGCTTCTCTGCCCTCGGTAGCCTTGCCCAGCGTATAGCGTCTAAAAGGGGAAGTAAAGGTGCGAACTCAAAATCTGCGTTCGAAATATGTCCCACGCCGCATCGCGGCACTGCAGACGGCGTCTGTGTCAAAGATTGTGTGTACTGTTGTGTAATGTGAACCAAACAACAGGGGTTGGATTAGGATATGTACGATTTTCTTAAGTGTGTGATTATGGGGAAACACATTTTATGGTTCAGTGAAATGTCTACGTCTGGCGCAGAGTGCAGCGTCGGCAAATGTAATTGAAAGTATAATTATGCGTGATTTAAATTGATATGCTACCTCCTCGAAGAATGCCTACCAAAAGGCTAACAAATGGCTTGTATGTGCCAAGTAAAGAAGTGCTGTTTGGAAAATTTAAATGTATGTCACTTAGTAGCGGCTAGTGGTAAGCTGAGTCGAATCTGACGAAAAAGACAGGCTACGGTGCGAAATAGTCACGTGCACAACTTAGTGCTGTCGCCAAGTCAATCGGTTCACGGTTGAACAGCCATTGCGTTTCATTGTTGGTTCACATTTGTTTGTATTGAGTGAGTGTTCCGTTTATTGCCATTTGGATACACGTATAGTTTTGTAAGGTAGGTATTATTATATTTCTAAGGTAAGGTTAATTCTTAGTAAACGTTTTATTTAGTTTTAGTAATAATTATAGGTTTAATGAGTAGATCTTAGTTTCACACGTGTTGAAATCTGTTCATGTCTCGTGAATAGTGAAGTATAAAGAAGTGAGTTATTCTGTAGTGTTGAATTCTTATTTCAAATAGAATAATTAATATATTTTGCCAATGCCGATTCACATAGAGCTTGAATATTACCAGAAATCAGGGCAACTTTTCAGGAAATTAGCCTTCGTAATTTGTATAACATTTGCATCTCCAACAATCGTTAGCCCTTTCTTTACGAAATTAATGCTTGAACTGTTGTTGCATTGTAATGTGTCTCTGAATTAAAGAGTACATTTTTTAATTTCGTAACTTAATGCAACTGTGATATAGCATTTGTCTGATTGAATTTACTAAAGCTGTCTGAACAGTGTGGACAGATTATGTTGAAAAACTTGCATGATCAACTTTATTCTAACTGTACAAAACATAGGGAACTACTTTCGATTAAAAATTTCATATCTAGTTCTTCACTTGTATTAAAAGGTGTAATTCTTTTTACAGGAATTGCCAAAATTTGCCATGCCACAGTGTTGCAGTGTTAGTGGCTGCTAGTTAAATTATAGAAGTCAAAAGGAGACTTACAACTTTTGCCATACCAATTGTCTTATACAAAATCTGCTGCATACATTTAAACAGACAAAGTTCTGATTTTAGATTTCCTTGTTCATTTTCCGTGGAATGTTTGTGTATGAGTAGCTTGAAAACTAAATAGGAAAACATAACTCTCCTCAGCTGGAAAATACTCTTGAACAACTTAGTGAAAGCCAAACATGACAACTGAAATTATTTGAAATCACGTGAAAGGAAAATTAAGAAGTTGAAAGTCTGAACGCTTAGTTTTGTGTGCCTCTCCTTAGTGCATAGTGTGCACAGAGTAAGTCCTGAGATAGGAAAAAGAGTTCAAACTTATCAAATATTTTATATGCAAAAGTGTATAGCCAGGTTGGTTAAAGTATTGAAATGTATTTTTCTTCTGTAATAAATGAAGATAACATTTCTGAAAAGTTATCTTTGAAACTGGAAAGTAAAGATCCGTCATATTTGGTTTAATTTTATTTGAAACTTGTATACCAGGAAGCAGTACTTCAGTTAGCTTCTCGTAACATATTTCCAATCTTTTTTCTGCTTCATCACATATTCACACAGTGATGCGGAGTGGTTGGTGGCATTCTGTACTGAAGATTTGTATTTAATATTTGGTGGTGTCTTTTTTTTTTTTTCAAATTGGAACTAATACTGTTTGTGCAGTGGTTGCCCGTCTTCAAAATGGACCAGAGGTCCTCATTTACTAGCAGGTTTGATTTCATCTGTCAAAATTCATTTGAAAATCTATGGACTATTTTCTTTCCGTGGAAGATGATGCTGTACTCCTTCGCGTCATGGGGTCCGGCTAGTCCCTCAACGACACCATACCCGTACGAGTTCCATGTCACTTATTTTCAGATTAATAAATGTTAGCAGTAATATTGTAGCATTTTTGTTTATGTTTCAATACTGTACCAAAAAATTCCAGGAAATTTCTCTTATTTTTCATACTTACCACTATGACTTCATTGCCATAAAATTTTTGATAAAAACACCTGTGAGAAATTAACTGAAGTGTTACTGTGTGTGTGTGTGTCAGAGCTGAGTTCGGGCTGAATTTCAAGATCCTGAGCCTGAAGTATGTCAGCTCGAACGAGCCCGAAAACTATGATTAACCTGTTAAGCATTGAAAAAGTCTTCCAGACTTCCACTCTTTCCTACCCATGCAATTAACTGATGTCTTTCTCAACTGCGGAGTGGAGAAGGGATGTCTATCTATTTCTATAGTTACCTTTAACCATTCATTTATTCCCGAAATGTTTTTTTGGGGGAGGGGGGGACATCTGGAGGCACAACAAACTATGTCGTATGTTGCTCAATAGAATTAGCAGGAGCTGCCCCTTTGAGGTAGGGAGCAAAATTCCGTCAGCTTGCTATCTACTATCTATGCTTCTTAAAACTTATCCTTGGCAGAAATCCTGTAATTCATGGCCTATGGTATTTTGTTATCCAAGCCCGGAATGGATAGCCCTGCAGAATTCCTACTCCCATTTGACCCAGTTGCTGAAGAATTCTCTTTCACAACTAGAAAGTGTAAAAAAAGTCTCGTGTGCTAAATTATATAAAATCACATTAAAAGAAAAAGGAAGAAAATTCTTCCCTCTCTCCAAGCCCGAACTCCAGTAAGTATTACACAGCCAGCGCCCGGTTCGGGCTCGGCCCGTCTCAGCACTGGTGTGTGTGTGTACTAGTGCTTAGCTTGACATTTATAGTAGGTATATTGAAAGTAAAAATTTAATTTTACTATAATGAGCAAATTTGGCTTCTAGTAAAGAATGTTAGTAAAATCTATAAATTCCCTAGTGTTATGAAAAACTACTAACCAATTCTGCTTAATTCCTTTAGAAATGTGTGGGAAATATTTATTTATACTGTTAAAATGTTGTCTAATCTAAAAAGTGATATCAAATATGTTTTATAAAAAAGTAGATCACAGGTATGAACATTACAAGAGTAGATTTTAGGTAAAGAAAATAATTGACATAACTCATACATAAAATATTCAGATGGTAACACACACTGGAGGATCTAAAGCTGAGATAATTTTGATGTAACTTGTGATGATTCAAACTATTTGAAACAGATGTCTTAATTTCTGCCATTGGTTAGCAAAGAATTCTTTTTTTATTTTGTTGTGTGTATCTATAACTTTGTTGCAGATGCTATCACATAAAGGAAGTTTGGGTAACAATCTGAAGCTGAATACTGTTTAGCTTGTGATGACTTCCTTCTTTCAAACTATTTGAAACAGACATTTGAGGTACATTTATGTAAAAGAATGGACCCATTTGTTTATTTTTAATAGTATTTTTTACTTTGTTCCGCTTGAAGATACAAGACAAATTCATAGTCAATAGGTAAGTTGATACTTTATCCAAATGTAGTATTTATGCTAATTTTTAAAACAAACTAAAAATTAATTTCTGAATTGTAGCAAAGTGCTTTAATAATATGAGGGTGGATCAAAAAGTTAGTTACACTGTTGAATAAAAAAATCAAGGATATACTCAGGGGATGTATGTTGGTTTACAACATTAATTCATTTTTCGACATAGTCGCCTAAGGACTGTAAACATTTATCGGAACGTGCGATTAACTTTCCCATACCTGTACAAGAAAAGTCCAGTTTGGTGCAACTAGTTAAGGACCGCACTTTTCACAGCCTCATCCGTTGGGAATCATTGTCCACTAAGCTCCTGTTTCATTTTACCGAACAAATGGTAGCCGCATGGGGATAAGTTGGGGCTGTAAGGTGGATGCTGCCACAATTCCGACTTGAATTAATGCAGCAATTCCCTTAGTTTTCCGTGCTGTGTAATGTTCTTGGACATCAGTGTGACACCTTCGCTCAACTTACCCCGGCATCTGTCCTTAATTGAATTTCGCAAATTTAATGGTGTTTGGCAATATGAGTCACTTGATGGTTGTCTCTTTTGACAGAAATTCTGTGTAAACAACAGATTCACAGTCATCATGACCACTCCCCGCAGACAGAGACAGTTGGACTTTTCACGTCTTCCTTGTTGGGGAGGTGACATGTTTCCATTCCATGGACGATCGTTTGATTTCAGTTACGTAACAGTAAATATGTGATTTCAGATTGCTTATAGAGATATATTTCCCACGTATAATAAGAAGAAATATTTCTTCCCCAGTGTTTACCTGTATAACTGGGAATTTGCTAAGCATCGACCTGACTCTAAATAGCTGAGCTACGATGAAGCAAGGCTCGCTTTGACTGGCGAAAATCTGATATGAAATGTAAACTAGAACAATCTGTAGGATGCATAATGCTGTATTTAGTTCCAGAACAGTCTGCTGATATACCAAATGTCTTCCACATATTCCTGGTCCAAGAAGCCCCATCACACGTAATGAAATTAACAAACAGACCTGCATTTTCAGTGAGAATAACAGCTTTAATAATTAATTTTGCTAGCAAAGTTCCACTTATATTGTTACTTGTGGCAAAAACACCAATTATTTGGGTCCAATCTCCATTTAATGGCTGAAACACCATTACCAGTCCGTGATTACATGGGGTATACTTAACAGTTTTGAAGTGTATGGCCCAATATGAACAAAACCCTAATATTTCACCAGATGATTTTGCATGCAGTTTTTCTGTAAGCTTCACTTCATCTATTAATATACCACCATGTCTTGCAAAAGGCTCCATTTCACTTGTTTTCTTTGAAATAGTTTCAAACGTCAGTGCATTGAATCCAAAACTGCTGTTGTAATTTGAAATATACTTTCTAATAGTTGTTCTATTAGGTAGGATCATGATTTTGTGTTTCCGTATGTGCTCGTACAATTTTGGACTTTTTATGTGCATTAGTAAGCATTCAAGTAACCATTCTTTGGTATATGACATACCTCTTGCAGATTTCTTTTTTGCTGCCTTATAACAATGAATAACCATTTGCTGCTGCTTAATGCGTAATTCTGCTATTTTTTCATTAATGGAAAGTTCTGTAAAATTCCTTTTTTTTTTTTTTTTTTTTTTTTTTTAAGTTTAATTAGAGAGCGAAATAACTAGTTTCTTCAGCCTGTTGATTTTCCGAACTGTATTTTGATACTTATTTTTAAATGTAGCCTTTCTTCTATGATAAGCTATTTTGTGCAAAAGTAAGCCCTGCAGATACTTACATCTGAGGCAAGTCTTTGTTGTTCCTTTCGTTACACAATTTTTGCTGTACAAATTATTCTAAAAAATAACTCCACTTTCAAGGTACTTCATGTTATTTTCAAATTCTGAAATGGAGCCTGTGCCATGACATACTGTTAGCCTATCAGTGTCTCGAATAATGGATTTTGATTCATCTTTAGAAGTAATATTAGAAACTGAGTTAATTTTTATTCCATGTAAATACACTTTACAGGTAACCTCTGGTTAACTTTTGGTAACAACAACCAGTTTTTCTGTTGTCAATGAATTTGACAATTCACATTTGAATGAATGAACATGGAAAATTATGCACTTTGAATTATTTGCAGGAATTTGCTTACCCCAAAATACTGAAGGCTGTGATATTCAGAAGGCAGTTCCGTGTAACTCTTTGGGAAGTGAATTCCAAGCTATTTAAATTACCATCAGGCTTATCATCGGTTTCCCTAACTTTCCTGTATTTTGCCAGAGTTTTTGACAAATAATGGGGAAGGTTTGGAAATATTGTTGGAATTGCATCTGGTGTCAAGATGGGCCGATCTCTGGGTATTAACACAGTCTCCTCATTTATTTTATGCACAAAATTTCGAACCACAAATCTCTCAAAGTGCAGTTCACATACAGCACTAAATTTGTCGTAAGTTTTTATCTGCACATCTGCACCGGGAATCAATCTTTGCCACTGCTGTAAAAGTTTATCATTTTTGGGTATTCCAAAGAGTGACGGCTTACTGTTTTTGTACTGAGTATTGCAACCTGGCACAAAACTATGGTTATTTCTCTTCCGCATAATGAGCTAAGTATAACTTATATACAATATTTAGGTAATCCACATTCCTTCTAAAACCTAAAACATAACACGTTTTCGTCTAAATTACCGTTCTTTTCACAGTAAGCAACACGAATTTAGTTTCCCGCTCCCATCACAGTAAGAAAGAGGGAAGGAAGGCGATCGAAGCGCCATCTACGAAGGGGACAAATTTCGGTATCCACGCCAATCATTACGTACGCTAGGCGCTCGGCACACTTTCCCTTCTAGACGCTATACCCAGCGTTGTGTCAGCTCCTTCATCCAGCGCTGCACCTCTGCCTTCCAATGGAGGATTGCCTTCCCGCTCTTATTCTAGCGTTGCCTCAGGTGCGTCCCTATCGACGCAATCGACTCGCCTTCCCCTTGCAGATGCCCATGTCCAGATACATGGTGACTCACTTCAATTGGACGTTCCGCACTTCTCACTCGCTGCGCAGGAACTTCACTCACCCGCGAGTTGGGAGTGTGCCTAGATGCTCTTCCGAATACACCGCTGAAAGTCTATTGTGATACGCTCCTTGCTTTTCTTCCAGCCGGAGCCATTACTCACCTCACCCGCCGGCCGCGGACGGTGATTGTTTATTTCACATCCAAAGAGCATGCAGACACGCTTCTAAACTTTGGTCTTGACCTGGGAGACCACCACCTGGAAGCTGAACCGATTTCCAGGCGCCCTGTTCAGGTCTCCTTGCATCCGGTGCCCCCGAAATCTCGGATGCGATGATATGTACTGCACTTAGTAAGTGTGGTAAGATTGTTGGTCCTGTTATCACACATTCAGCTGCGCCCAAGGATCCTGCAAATAAGAATGTTCGTAGTTTTCGCCGGAGTGTTCGACTCATCTTTCCATCAGAGGAGCATCTCCGTAGGTTCCCACGGATCCTAAACGTCCGATGTGGGCAGCTCTCCTACAGAATTGACATGCTAACATCAGAACACTGTGCTAATTTGCAAAGAACTTGGGCATCAGGGTGCTCGATGCCCCAACAACCAGTATCCAGCTCCCACGGCTTCTACAGTGCCTACCGCCTCTAAGCAGCCTCCTGCTACATCTCGCTCTCGACCTGCACCGTCTTCAAATGCGCCAACTGCCCCAGGGCCGAGTTACACAAAAAGTATATCTACAGCCTCTCGTCCACGAGCGTCTTTTGATGCTGATCTCACCTCCCACCTTCAATTTCCAGTGCTCACCCCACCTATTACTCCTCATCCCGTGGCAACATCGGGAGACTTCGCCGCTGGTTTCCCACCAGTCTTCACTGTTGGTGTCTCTGAGTGTGACGGCGGTGCCGATAACTCCTCTGACTCTGCGTCAGCTTCCCGAGCATCGTCGCTCCCTGGAAAACGAATTTCTGGCACTCGTACAGGTACCCGACGTAAGAGGAAGAAGAAGAAATCTTCCTCTGCGGATGGGCAACCGTTCCGTACTACCAAATCTTCAGAGATATCTCTCCCTCTCCTGCGCCAACAGAAATTGAAAGAGACACTGATGATGATGGGTCTCCGCCTTCGTTTGAGGTCTTTTCAAGTGTTCTCTCCAAATGTGGTGCTCCTTCAGAACCTCTCAATCTTGGAGATTACTATCAGTTTTGCACCCACACCACGAACCTGGAGTCGACGTATGACTACCTCCGAGAGCGCGAAGACATTCTTCCCGCGCTGCTCCTGCAAGCCGGATGCATTGCTAAGTACCTTCGTGGGTTTGTTCATGACCCCCTGCACCACTCATGGACCCTTGGCTGCGTAAACCGATTACAACAACTCCTGAAAGTTGCTCCGCGACTCCTCCAACCAACGACTGACCAGTCCATTCAAGGTCACGACCCTTAATTTGCAGAGGGTTCGCTAGCCCCCTAGCGAATGCTCTTGTAATGGAAGACCTCTCGCCCCTCGGGGCCGATCTGTTACTACTACAAGAAACAAACTGCCATTCCTCCACTCTGTTTACTCGCTGGCGTGCTAGCGATTATGTGTTCCATCATGCTTTCCGCTACTCATCTCATGGTGGACTTGCTATCGGAATACATCAACATTTCCGATCCACCCTCACTGCACTCTCAGTGCAGAACTTATGCCGAGATTTACTCCAGCAAGTCTCCTTCACAGTTGGCGGAGCTCGATTTCACATCTTTAATGTGTATATTCCATGCACCTCTATTCATTTATCCATCTTGCTCACCAAACTCCGTAAAGCTCTCTCGAAAGTCTCACCTTCGGATCGTGTGCTCTTGGGTGGAGACTTCAATTGCACCCTTCACCCGGCTCTGGATCGCTCTCCTTCGTCACGAGAGCGTCGGACGGATCTCGTCGCACTACTCCATGACCTTGTTGCTGATTTCTCCTTCACCGATGCTTATAGGCGCCTTCATCCACAAGAGACCTCACACACGTGGCGCTCGTCTGGGAGTCAGCTTCCATCAACTGCACGCTTGGATCGGGTTTACGTTTCCACACCGCTTCTTGCGTCTATTACCGAGTTGCAACATCAACCTACTGCTTCCTCAGACCACTGCACGGTCACCCTCACAGTGTTTGTTGCGGCGTCACTCCCTCGGACTGTTCGTCCGTAGACATTTGACTCCAATCTCCTCACTGATCCTGAATTTTGTGCCTCTGTCCGTTCTTTTCTCGCTGCTCGTCGCGCAGGGTTGCATTCCGCACCCTGTACCTTGACGTATTGGCTTCGTGTCAAGCATCAGCTCCTCTTACATATCAAGCAACTTTCCTTCACCATGAAGACTTCTAGTCAGATGCGCCTCGATCACGCCAGGCAGATGCTCACACTGATTGGGTTATCAGATCCGCTTTTTCCAGCATTTCAGGCGGAGCTCCAGGCTTTGCTGAAACCTCTTGCGCAGCAAGCACTTTTACGTCTGCGCATTAAACATCTCAATCCGGAGGAATGTACCTATGATTTTCTAACATCAATGGAATCTGCACGTAAGTCTTCTACCTCGCTTCGTCATCTTCGCCTCCCCTCTGGCGAAATCACATCCGATTCGGCAGCGATTTGCTCTCACGTTCGTCAGTTCTATACCACCAAGTTCAGTGAAACTCCTCCCCCTTCTCCCTCTGCTCTCCCCCATCTTCTCAATAACCTACCTCAAGTTCCGTCTCATCTTGCTCCCTCCCTGTCTCTTGCACCCACATCCACGGAGGTGTCCGACACCTTCTCTTCCCTTAACCCCCATGCCGCTCCGGGTCCGGACGGCCTCTCTTTCCTTTTTACCGTGCGTTCTTGCCTCTTTTGTTGCCTTTTCTCCTCTCCGCTTTTTCTGCTGCATTTAACTGCTCCCCCCTCCCGAGGAGTTTCACGGACGCACATGTGGTCCTATTTCCCAAGAAGGGTGACCCTCTTGACTTGGGAAATTGGCGCCCCATTTCTCTTCTCAATCAAGATTATAAACTCTATACTAAGCTTCTTTCCCGTCGACTAAACTCTATCCTCCCTCACATCCTTGCTGACTCTCAAACCTATACTGTTCCTGGCCGTTCTCTTTCCTCCAATGTTCAACTTCTTCGCGATCTCATTCATCTTGCCAAGACTCATTCTGAACCTCTTGCTCTCCTTTCCTTAGACCTCCGTTCCGCTTTCGATAATATCTCACACGCCTATTTAACACAAACCCTGCTACACTTTGGCTTTCCTCCACAATTTGTCTCCGTTCTCCTCTCCCTCTACCGGGACGCCGTTTTCCATGTCAAGACGGCATCTTTTCTCACAGCACATGTTCCCTTCAAGCGGGGAGTTCGTCAGGGCTGCCCGCTTTCTGGTCAACTGTTTGCGATTGCCGTCGAGCCTTTTCTACGCTCTCTGCAAACATCTCTTCTAGCACAACTTCCACCACCAGTTGCCAGCTCACGGCATCACTCAGTCATTTACTCTGCTTATGCAGATGACATCACCGTCTGCATTCGTAGCGACTCACAGTTCCAACTGCTTCGTCGTTTGTTCTCCGCATATGCTTCATGTTCTGCAGCTGAACTGAATACGTCTAAGAGCACTGGATTGTGGTGCGGGTCGTGGTCCAATCGCTTGGATGCTCCATGGGGGGCCACATGGTCATCCACTACCCAACGCTTCCTGGGTGTGCACTTAGGCGCACCACAAGCTACATCCAGTGCAACTCGCTCGGAACTCCATCCTCGCCTCCTCCGCACAGCTGCATTCTGGTGTCGTGCGCAGTTCTGTACGTCCTACTACCAGCGTGCAAATCTCACCAGGACATACCTTCTGTCCATCTGCAAGCATTCTTGGATTGCATCTACGACCCCGCTTTTCTGTCTCCAGGAGGTTACACGCTGCCTTACTCGAGTAATGTGGGCGGGTCATCACTGGATTAACGTCCACAAGCTCTGTGCTCCTCCCTCCTATGGTGGTGCTGGCCTACCTGATGTCCCGCTGTGCTACAAAGCAAGCCGAGTGATCAACTTCATTCACCTTTTCACGGCTCCAGTGGCTTCCGCAGTTCAGGTACGTGACGTTCTTGCCTCCTTGCGTAACCCACATTTTTCCTTTCTTTCTTTAGTTCTCATAGATTGCTGTCCTTTCCCCCCTCCAAACTCCCACCTGCATATTCTGAAGCCCTCATTCACCTTCGCTCTCTCCCCCTCATTCGCTCCCCTCCCTCTTCAACTCTAGATTTTCTTTCTTCAACTCCCTTGTTCATCCCCCCATCTCCCCTGTTTTTCATTCCCCTCTTGGCTCCGAGCAGGTGTAGTAACTGTACAAGACCTCACTAACTCGGATCTATCCTGGCGCCCTCTCTCTGGCCTCCCCCTGCTATTCTCTCGTCCCCATCCGCCCATTTGGTCTATGACTCTCTGCTAACTGCACTTCTTTCGCTTTTCCCTGATCTTGTCTCCCCCACCGGTCTCGTCTCTGTCTTTTCTGCCCCTCTTCCGCTGCCGTTTTTCCTCCGACTCACAAACTCGGTTCTTCCTCTCTCCTCTCTCTCCTCTAAATCTCTTTATCGTTTTCTAGTGCACCTTGCCACCCCTTCACCGCTTTCTATTCTGGAGGTTCCCCCTGCTTCTCTTCCTCTTGTCTGGGCCGCTGCCCGCTCACCCTTATCTGCCCCTCTTGAAATTAATACCCACTGGCTCTTTTTGCATAATCGCCTCCCTGTTCCGTATTTTCTCTTTCGCATGTCTCTTCTCTCCTCCCCTCTCTGCTCCTTCTGCGCACAGGAGGCAGACGTTTCTCACGTCTACCTTTACTGTCCCATCCTGATGCCTCTCCTCCACCAGGCTTTCCGGATTGCCAGTCGCTCTTGTTCTCAAGATCTTCCGTTCACTGCCTACAGACATCTTCTTCTGCGGGCTCATCCACCTACAACTCTTCCTTCAGTATGTGCCTATCTTTTCGTGCTGGTTAAACACGTTATTTACGTATACCTTCAACAACTCCGCAGCATTTCCTCGCCGGTCTCTTTACACCAGGCCAGCGCAGCACTTTTGTGCCATTTTCAAGATCGATTGCTTTCTCGACTCCGCCTGGAGTACCAGTCGGCTTCTTCCAGTCGCCGAGAAGCCACCTTCTATGCTACTTGGGCGCCGGCCGCTCCATGGTTTGCGATTGATTCTGGACTGCTACACCTATCAGAACCCTAGGACATTCTACACCTCCTTTGCTGAGTTCCTTGGCACCCTGGTGGCCCTCCTCCACTCTACGACTCGTGCAATCCACACTACCGTTGAATTGTGAATGCTAATGCCATCTCAGTGTATTTTCATGCTTACTCGTGTACATTACTTACTTTCACCCCGCCTGTATTATGTTCCTTTGGTGCCCTCGTTAAATAACTTGCACAATTGTGCACGCTGTGTTTTTATCTCATGTATGTAATGTTTTACCTTCACGGCGGTGTTTGTGCTGTTCATTTTTTAATTGTGTACTATTGTTTTGCCTGTGTTATCCTGTAAATTATGCCCAGCCAATGTCATGTGACACGATGTGTTTCTCTTTGTCACTTCTGCAATTTTTTATTCAATAAGCTTTGCTTGCAGCATTTGTTATTCATCCCCATTGTCATTGCAGTGTATATACCATCATGTTTTTAACAGTTTTGTATTATTTCCCAGTGAGATGCCCAATACTGTACGCCTCCCTCTTATGTTTTCTTATGATAAATTAGAATAAATCGATTTTGAAACCTTGCTTTATGGCTGCTAGTCACGCCCTTCAGAGCTGTGCGTTTTACGCCGTGTCTGCCTGTTTAAATTGCCTGTTGCTCCTGAAATGTGTGCTCCACTCGTGTGTAAAGGTGTGTGCTATTTTCCTCGACGTTTTGCCGAGTGAGTAAGTGCATATTATACCGATATTCCATCATAATTTCACCTGCTGACCACGCCCTTCCGAGATCTTCAGAGATATGCAGTGTGCGCCCAAAGTACCTGTTCATATTGCCTGTTGCTTCTGGAATTTGTGCTTCCCTCGTGCATAATGGTGTTTGATATCCTTTTTTCCACAACTCCGAGTCGGTCAGTGCATATTTTACCAATTATCCATTATAATTTCACCTGCCGACCACGCCCTTCTGAGATCTGCAGTGTGTGCCCTGTTCGCCTGTTTCAAGTGCCTATTGCTCCTTCAAATTGTGCTTCACTCGTACATAAAAGTGTGTGGTGTTTCCCTAAACCCTTGTCCGAGTTCGAATGTGCATGATTCACCGATATTCCATCATAATTTCATCTGTTAACCACGTCCTGCCGAGATAGGCAGTGTGCGTGCGCCCTGTTTGTTTGTTTATAGTGCCTATTGCTCCTTTAATTTGTGCTTTGCTCGTGCAAAACAGTGTGCGATATCTTCTCAACTACTTTCCCGAGCTAGTAAGTGGATATTTTACTGTTTTACCATCATAATTTATCACGTTGGGCATGTTTATTTTTTGCCCATCGTGACAGGCCTTGACTCTCTGCTCTGAACTGCCTATTGCTCATAGAAGACTTCCTGCTGCCTGTGTCTGTCTTCCGTCTTTGTACTCCACCCATCGTTAGTGGTTCACTACACTGCCTTCCCCAGCGTGCCGATTGCCTTCCTAGTGCTTGTCGCCATACACTTTTTTTTTTTTTTTATTGGAGGTTTTTTTTTTTTTTTTTTTTTGATTGTAGGTTTAACGACCACCGTGAGCTACTCAATGGGCTATAAGCAGTCGCCCGTCCCTAATTTAGGGTCACTGGTTCCAGGGAAGGGAGAGAGCCAGTGCCGTAAGACAAACACAACATCCATGCCTCACCGGGATTCGAACCCGGACCCCTTCGGACGAATGATCAGAGGCCAACGCCTTATACCACTGCGCCACCGGGGCGGCATACACTTTTTAGTGCCTGTACCTCATCGTGTCTTCGCCCGTTCAATGGCTTGTATCACTACTTTTGGACTACAGCATTCGTCTCGACATCCAGCTATTGCTACACATGAATGCCTACCCTTTGACTTTGAGCCAGTATCTCTCCCTACTGCTTCTGGGTCTTCGATTACTTCAGACAAGTGCTCTAATGTTTTCCTTTTCGCACCTTCACGGTGGAGTTTGTGCTGTTCTTTTTCTCATTTTGCACTATTGTTTCGCCTGTGTTATTCTGTACATCATGCTCAGCCGGTGTCATGTGACACGATGGGTTTCTCTCTGATATTTCTCCTGCAATTCTTTTGCAATAAGCTTTGCTTGCAGCATTTGTTATTCATCCCCATTGTCATTGCAGTGTATATACAATCATTTTTTAACAGTTTGTATTATTTCCAAGTGAGACGCCCAACGCTGTTCGTCTCCCTCTTATGTTTCTTATGAATAATAATAATAATATTATTATTATTCATTGCTGACAGATTGCAAGAAGACTCTATCCCATATTTAGAAGTACATGCTATTCTCACAGCTCTGAAATTAGTAGCCAAAAGATCATATTTTAAATATGAGGACATAATCTATCAACAGAGAGAGGGTGCACCCATGGGTTCCCCACTCTCTCCGGTGCTGGCAGAAATACTTTTGCAGTTTCTGGAAGGCAAGGTCTTGCGTGATTATCCGTTTCAATCCTCATTAATCCTTAGGTATGTTGACGATATGTTGGTCTTCTGGCCACATTCAATTCACCAACTTGATGATCTCATCTCTTGCTTATCATCACAGTTTCCTACAATAAAATTCACCAAAGAAGTTGAACAAAATGGGAAGTTACCCTTCCTTGATTTCTTGTTATGTTGAAACCTAAATACTCAACAGATCAAATACTCTGTTTATAGAAAACCCACTTTCACCCCCTGTATCATACCGTTTAACTCATCTCACCCCCAGAACATAAATCTGCAGCTTTTCGCTTCTTGATTAAACTTGCTTATACACATTCTACATCAGGCAAAGCAAGACGTGAAGGACTTTCCAGAACCTTGTCTTTGGCTCGCAAATTCGGCTACCCGGAACAATTTTTTCAGAAGTTGTTGAGAAGATCTACTAGACTGAACTTCACCACTTTGTCTAGGGAAATTCGGACAACTAGATTTGTTGGTAAAGTAGATTACCTCCTTCCTATAGTCTCCACACTCAGAAAAATCTGTCAGCGACATGACATCTCTTTTGGATTATGCACCAGAAATATCTTTGATATGGTCAGGAATGACCGGGGCAGAACTCCTACCCTCAGAAAACATGGGGTATACTGCATTCCTCTTATCCATGGAGACCCGAATGTTACTGAGAATTGCTATATAGGTTCTACTCTCAGGTGCTTAAATACCCGCCTGAGAGAACACCAGTATATGCTTCGAGTTGGCACTACTCATACTGCCTTTATGTTAGCTGTCACACAGGGTGGTTACTCACCGGATTGGGAAAATGTGAAAATTCTGGAAACAAATCTCAATAAAAGTACTGTTTTCCTTTCCGAAAGCCTGTATATTCTTGCTTATGGTGACAGATGTTGTAATTTGGACTTGCCCGCATATGTACCGGGACCTTGGCGTGGATTGGTTGTCCCGACAGAGGCTTCGTCCAATGACTAATCTGCACTTCTTGCCTAGTGTCATTTGTAATTTTTTATACTTACTGTAATATCAGCTGTTATTAGCATGTACGCTTTTTTCTGTGTAAATGTTGGCATCACTAAAATGTTGGTGACATGGTGTACGGGGGGGATGATTTTAATCTGTATATAATGACTGCCTCTATCATGTCACTGTGGTGCTTTGGACCCGTAGATAGGGACAACGTGATCCCCGAAAGCACTAGTCTGTTTTTTAACCTACTTTTAAATTGTAAATAAAGTGATTTTAATTTGCAACTTATAGTATGGTGTTTTATCGCTCAGGTAGACAGCTGAATTCTTGCATATAAATAATAAAGCGATTTTGAAAGCTGGCTTTATGGCTCGGTACATTATATCCAGCTGGTACCAACAAGGCTCGGTTCCATAGTATTGCCACAGAGTTGGTAGGGCATAATTGTGCAGAATATCGAAGCAGACGTGTTGGTTAACAGGTTTTTCCAAGATAACCAATGGGTCAGGATCATACCACGATAAACACCCCCACACTAGTACACTGCCAGCCCCATACTTGACTGTAGAAACAGTACAATGGGGTAAAGAGCGTTCCCCCGGCTGCCACCATACCCACCAGCGGTCATTAGACTGATGGATCGTGTATTTGTGTTAATGGTCATCAGTCCATAAGACCCATTTCCATTGATCCACGGTCCACGATAAATGTTTTTTACACCATGCGAAATGACGAGTAACATTCCGAGTGGAAATGAAAGGCTTATGAGCAGCCGCACGATGACGGTAAACCATGGAATGAAGTTCTCTGCGAATGGTACATGTACATACCGAGATTCCTGCATTTTCTCTCACCTGTACACTCAGGTCTTATGTATTACTCCGTCGATTAGCTGTAACGACTCTCCTGAGGCTTCGACGTCTTCTATCACTGATTTTCTTTGGTCTGCCGGTACGTTTTGTTTCTTCAGGCAGGCCATGTGTCTTCCACTTATTCAGTACATCAAAAATATTTGACTTGGATAAGTTTAAACGCCTCTCGGTTTCTCTTATGGACAACTTACTAATATAACACCCAACAATCTTTCCTTTCTCAAAGTCAGTTCTGTGACATTTTCACTCAACCTCACAGTGCGATATGATCGCGGTCAGCTGCAGGCTTGTTTTTATACCGTTTGCACTGTACCGCGCAGCTTAACAACGCAGCGGATCCGTTCATTTGCTTTTGAATGGATGTTCAGTTACTTTTGTCCATGTAGTGTAGCTTCGAATAGCTTAACGCAGTTGTCCTGAAAAGAAAGCTAAATTTAAATAATAATAGGACCATTTTTGGGCATTTATGATATTTATTGAAGCTCCTGCAAGACGCGCACCATTGATAATGCCTTTTTTGAGGTAACTGAGATCGAACATTGTCGACAATTAATCCACAGCTGCTGTTTCACCTGTGTCTGTCGCACTTCTGCGTGATAGCCGACATCGGACTGTAGCTTTTGATATAATTCCCATTGCGGGTGACGTCGTCCCTGTGATTTGCATAGGGCAAATTTCGTGTACTCCAGTCGCAGTCGGTTTTTCCATTGTGTTGATAAACCCCTGTAGGTCGGGGTTGGAATACAGGGTGAGGCACGGATAGTGTGCTTATCTCACTGTACTGGCTCTGTCCCTTGTATCTTTTCCCTCACAGAATAGGTTCAATAAACTGCAGGTATGCTGGTACTAAACTCTATATAGAGTCCTTCGATTCCATTCGGTGAGTTTTTTTATATTTCTTTGCTTAATAAGTCGTCTGGATAATATGTAATCACCCCTCAAAATGGAGTTTGAGGGCTCAAGGCTAGTAACACGTAAAGACCGAGGCTTGTACCTATTTTAAGAGATTAGAACGGCACAAATATCCATAATACACTGGTGTGCAAAAATTAAGGACAAAGAATATAAAATAGCATAACAGCGGAACGAGCAGGCAGAACGGACCGAAAGACCACTCAGGAGATAGACTAAGGTCCGGTATGGTAGGGCATGCGCATATATGCAGCATGACGTAGGGGGGGTAGTGTCGGAAGGGTATAAAGCACACGGGTGGTGTACGCTCAGCAATTCGGTGAAAGATATTGCACGGTGTACACCGGTTTGAACGACGTCGAGTTGCTGCCATCGTGTGATATGGCCAACAGGAAATCCAGTACACGACATCTGGATGACTTTACCCGAGGTCGCGTCATTGGGAAGTTGGAAGAAGGTCGACGTTTGACTAGTGTGGCCGAGGAGTTCGGGATCGCTCACAGCATCGTTTCACGAGCTTGGAGAGCATTTCAAACGACAGGAACAGCTGTCCGAGAGTTTAGCAGTGGTCGTCCACGAGCAACCATGGCGGCGGACGACCGGTATATTGTCCTACAGGCGAGAAGAGACAGACGGCAGACAGGGGAAGAAATCGCAAGGCACATACAACAGACAACTGGACGCCCGTTATCGCGCTTTTCCGTGGCCAGGAGGCTGCACAAAGGTGGTCTATTTGTACGACGACCAGTACGGTGTGTGCCATTAACGCCTGCTCATCGGAGACGGCGGTTTCTGTGGTGACAGGAACACAAGAATCGGACACATCAGCAATGGGGTCAAGTTCTTTTTACGGACGAGAGCCGATTTAGTCTGACGAGTGATTCTGGACGTAGACATATCTGGAGAGAGCAGGGAACACGCAATCACACCTCCAACATTATCGAAACGGACCGGTTTGGAGGTGGCGGAGTTTTCGTTTGGGGCGGTATCATGCTTGGTAGCCGTACTGACCTGCACATCTTCCAAGGAGGTTCAGTCACTGATGTCCACTACTGTACCGAGGTTCTCCTGCCTCTCGTGCATCTGTTTAAAGGTACTGTGGGTCCTCAGTTCCTCTTCATGGACGACAACGCTACTTCTCATCGTACAGTGGCTGTCTCAGAGCTGCTGGAGAGTGAAGATATTCAACGCATGGATTGGCCCGCACGGTCCCCGGACCTAAATCCAATCGAACACGTGTGGGACCTTCTCGGAAGACGCTTGGCAGCACGTCACCAGACACCAGCAACGATTCCGCAGCTGCGATTGACGCTACAAGAGGAATGGGCCTCGATGCCTCAACATCTCCTTGGCAACCTCGTCCTCAGCATGAACAGACGTTGTAAATCCTGCAACGCAGTCAGGGGTGATCATATCCCCTACTAAAGACTGGCTTTTTCTTGGCAGCCGCCTGTCACATGGACGTTTCTGTCTTCTGTCCAGTTGTGCTCGAAGCTACCTTTTCAATAAAGTGCCTTTGTATCCTTTGTATTCCTTGTTTGGACGGTTGTGCTCACTTGTACCATATTCTTACATCTTGGGGATCTTATGGTATGATTTGAGTCGATGTGGAGCCCTTCTGCACGACGTTACATTCGAAAAAACGTCTCGTCCTTAATTTTTGCACGCCAGTGTACGTGATGACGATGCCATGGATACAGTGCAATATTACCCTGAGTATTGATTGCTCTTTGGTCAAGATTGTGCAAGAGCAAAGGGCAATGAATCAGAAGGTGTTGCAGTAGCTATGAGTGCCAAAACCTTTTCATCTATAGACCTTCGGAAATCGTTCACGAATCAAACATGCCTGTGAACTCCGAGATCATGATTCTAAGGGAAAAGCAAAAGACAATCACTGAAGAGCAGCTGTTCTGGTCAGAAATCCAAGATGACATTTACTTTAAGACAGCATTGTTGAAACTGATGAAATTTGGATAGCCACTTCGAACCACAGGTACTAAAGAGCCTTGGAAACACTCAATCCCTTCTCTTCCCAAGCTAAATTCTCTGTCAGCATGAGTTGAACAAGAAAGAGCCTGCAAGTACAACTCTGTCCACAGCAAACTACATGGGTTTCCTACGAGACCCAATACCATCAAAAACTCTCACTGCTTGGCCTGATACCAGATCATAGTTTTGTGCCAAAATAGACACTTAGTCAATATCAGCCGTCTCAACACGGTATAATTTTCTTTAATTAGAAGTTTAAAAGCATTTTACATTTAAAAGCAACATTAAAATCCCCACAAGAACTTTCAGGGCTTCATGGGTCCCTTCATGAGGTGGTATGTACACTGAAAATCGTACCATGGATACTCCGCGTTTTAAGTAGCTATAGCGCTGGGCTCAGTGACCTGGAACCTGCGCAGACCTAACCAGCGCTAGCTACTTAAAACCTGGAGTATCCATGGCACCATTTTCAGTGCACATACCACTGAAAATCAATGGTTAGGTCTGCTATAGCACTGGTTAGGTCTGCTATATCGCTGGTTAGGTCTGCTATATCGCTGGTTAGGTCTGCGCTCAGTGACCTGGAACATGCGCAGACCTAACCAGCGCTAGCTACTTAAAGCCTGGAGTATCCATGGTACCATTTTCAGTGCACATACCACTGAAAATCGCTGGTTATGTCTGCTATAGCGCTGGTTATGTCTGCTATAGCGCTGGTTAGGTCTGCGCTCAGTGACCTGGAACATGCGCAGACCTAATCAGCGCTATCTGCTTAAAACCTGGAGTATCCATGGTAGGATTTTCAGTGCACATACCACTGAAAATCGCTGGTTAGGTCTGCTATAGCGCTGGTTAGGTCTGCGCTCAGTGACCTGGAACATGCGCAGACCTAACCAGCGCTAGCTACTTAAAACCTGGAGTATCCATGGTACGATTTTCAGTGTACATACCACTTGATGAAGGGACCCATAAAGCCCTGAAAGTTCTTGTGGGGATTATAATGTTGCTTTTAAATGTAAAGTGCTTTTAAGCTTCTCATTAAAGAGACTTATACCGTGCTGAGACGGCTGATATTGACTACGTGTTGACCTGATACGCTTGGAGCTGACTTTCGCATTCCGCATGGCCATGCGAAAACTATCAGGCACATCTACACTGTTATACACATAACACCGATACAAAATTGGGAGATTACCGTATGATTAATTTTTTTAGAATTTTAGTAAGTCTTTGCTCAAAAAATGTATAACGTACTAAAAACAATCATTACTATGCTAGTAAATTTGCTACCATAAAAATATTAGACTACTGAGAATTATCTTCCAGCACTTGATTCTCATATAGCAGACGAAACTTTCGGTATAATTTGATGAAATGACAACAATAATAATTTTATTGTTTTAGCTGTTACATCGTACCTTACATCAAGTTTATATTTACATTTGAGTGTAACACAAGTAATTATTATAACAGCCAGAGAAATCAGGGAAAAGGTATTTGATGACCTGACTAAAGCCCTGATCTCCCTTAAAATGAAGAATTTGATGATTGAGCGAAGCGAGGCCGATGGCCGAGCGGAGCTCTCTTTACGAGACTGGAGACAATTAGTTGTTCGGGCATACGTACGAGATGACACATCCGATCACCATGATTTTTTGTTGAGCGAAGCGAGGCCGAAAACCGAACGGAGCTCTCTTTACGAGACTGGAGACAATTAGTTGTTCGAGCATAGGTACGAGACGACACATCCGATCACCATGATTTTTTGTTGAGCGAAGTGAGGCCGAAGACCAAACAGAGCTCTCTTTACGAGACCAGAGACAATTAGTTATTCGGGCATAGGTACGAGATGACACATCCGATCACCGTGATTTTTTGTTGAGTTAAACGAGGCCGAAGACCGAAGGGAGCTCTCCTTACGAGACTGGAGACAATTAGTTGTTCGGGCATACGTACGAGATGACACATCCCATCACCTGGATTTTTTGTTGACCGAAGCGAAGCCGAAGACCGAACGGAGCTCTCTTTACGAGACTGGAGACAATTAGTTGTTCGGGCATACGTACGAGATGACACATCCGATCACCGTGATATTTTTTTGAGCGAAGCTAGTCCGAAGACCGAACGGAGCTCTCTTTACGAGAGTGGAGACAATTAGTTGTTCGGGCATACGTACGAGATGACACATCCGATCACCGTGATTTTTTGTTGAGCGAAGCGAGACGGAAGACCGAACGGAGTTCTCTTGACGGGACTAGAGACAATTAGTTATTCGGGCATAGGTACGAGATGACACATCCGATCACCGTGATTTTTCGCATGCGATTGGACATCGTCCATGGGCAGGTTTTGACGCCCTCCAAAACCTTGCATTTTTAGGGGGTTCCGGGTTTTGAGAAGAGGTCGTTTGTTACCTATCTCCTCCAAAGATCTTCAGCCGTTCGAGATGACACTTTTCACAGAGAAAGAGAAGGACGTAGTGAGTGACATGGGGTTGGTATCATTGTGATTGGTCGTGTGTATAAAAATAATGACCATTAAAAAACTGACCAATAATAATAATAATAATTGAAAAAATCCGTTCTCTATACGAGACTCGGGACAATTAGTTCTTCGGACATAGCTACGACATGATACATCCCATTACCGTGATTTTTGGCATGCGATTGGACATCGTCCATGGTCGGGATTTGACGCTTTCCGATTCCCTAAATTCAGTGTCATTGAGGAATTTCAATTAAAACTAGATGGCCTTTTACTTGAAACGTTTCACGAAAGTCGGCTCACTAACATTAATCTAAAAAAATTGTTTGAATTAAAAAAAACAAGATATGGAAAGACTCCGTCTGTCAGCTTAACACTTGTTTAATCTATAATAATAAAGGAAGTTTGTATATGTGTGTGTCTGTCTGTCTTTCACGATATAAAAGGATAAACGTGGTTCCCGCTCTGAGTGTGTCTTGCCGCTTTGCTTACATGCAACCTGATGACAACCAACGTGAATGCGTGAAGGAAAGTAGTTCATGATCAATTTTAGGCATTTAGAATGTTTCGTACTGGAAATCATAAATTTTACGCGTTCGTCTTTTAGAATTTGTTATAATAGACTCCTTAATGAGCTTAGATTTTTCAATAGCTTTACTTAAAATTTGCCAACTGTACCCGAGTTATCGGTTATTGTTGGTGGCTTGTCCTAGTTAACATCTTTGACCATTTCTTTTAAGGTTATACATTAGCAAATTTATTTCTAAAAAATGAAAGGTAACTTTAAAGTCTTTTGATATTTCGATGCGATGGTGAAAAGAGTAAATTTACATTTGATATGTGCTGAGTAAATTTTTCCCAAAGCACCGAGGTTTTCGAAGAGCCCTTCCTAATGTCTTAAAATCTTTAAAGAGTTAGAAAGTGGAAGAAAGAGTAAAATCGATACCTCTTCGAGAAAAAGCAAATAAATGTTCTAGATTTCACCATCGGCTACTCTCAAGAGACAAATGATCATTTCCAGCGTCATCGTTTTCACACTTAGTTACTAAAAGGATGTCTTTCTCGGACACTTACAGAGAAGCTTTCCTTCATGACATTTTCCTTACCTAGGGAGTAATGAAGGAATGACGTTTTGAACGTAGTGGGCTTTTCTGACCATAAATATAAAGTCCCAGTTCAGGAATAGCCAAGGCTTTGAAGAAGCATGCTTGTCAGACCAATAACTTTTGATGCACTTCCTCATCGCAGTTACTTCGACTTCTACTTCAAAGTTCACATTGTTGTACTCTCCACAGCGCAGTAAAAATTACTTCACTTCATGTTGCGTTTATGGGCAACAAATTCAAATAACACCAAATGAGGTATTTAATGGAAAGTAGAGCTAAAATAAAATGAAGAGCGAAACGTCTTGACTGCGTTGTTTCTTAGAAATGCCAAAAGAATTTATAACCGAAATGGCTTTAACTCTGGAAATTCATGCGTTTCAATCTAACTTTAGTCTTCCGCGATAACTACGGTCGTCCTTATCCTAAATGCGTTGAAAACCCCTAATTAATCGACACACAGGTTGTGTCAATAAAGTTCGGTAAGCGCTATCGTTATGCGTAAAAGACAAGTTAGTTAAATCATGCAATGCATTGATTATGATACGCTTTCCAACATACCAGATATCATTGCTCAAGTTATCACTCAAGTTATGAGAATAATGGCTGTGGAATAAATCTAGCTCCTGTGCCCTGACCTTTGACCCCATATCGATGATATTCAACAGAACCGGTTCAGTATACCTCCGGAACAACATACAAACGTTTTGTTGCAATAGAAGCATTTTTAGTCAAGTTATGAGGATAATGGCTGTGGAATAAATCTCTCTCCTGTGCCCTGACCTTTGACCCCATCAGAATTAGTTCAGTATGCCTCCGGAACAACATACTAAAGTTTTGTTGCAATAGAAGCCTTTTTAGTCACGTTATGAGGATAAACGCTATGGAATAAATCTCGCTCCTGTGTCCTGACCTTTGACCCAATTTCCATGGTATTCAAAAGAATCGGCTTAGTATACCTCCGGAAAAACTTACTAAAGTTTTGTCGCAATAGAAGCAGTTTTAGTCAAGTTATGAGGATAATTGCTGTGGAATAAATCTCGCTCCTGTGCCCTGACCTCATTTCGATGATATTCAACAGAACTGGTTCAGTATACCTCCGGAACAACATGATAATGTTTTGTCGCATTCGAAGAACTTTTACGTAAATTATGACGCATAAGAGCAATGGAATGGATCCCACTCCTATGTTCTGACCTTTGACTTCATTTCGCCCATTTTCAATAGAATTCGTTCCTAGGTGGTGCCCTACCGTATACTAAAATTTCATCGGAATCGAACCATTTTTACGCGAGATATCGTGCGGACGGGCAGACAGACAGACAGACGGACAAAGCTGGAACATACATGCTTCTTCAACCTACGGTTGGAAAGCGTTAAATAATTTGTGAAAATTTCTCTAACTTGCTCGGCGCAGTTAATTACCTGAAAGATCCTGTTCGTATGATATAGATCATCATACAGATCATACATTAATTGAAATTCCATTACCTACACATGACTATAATACTAGAGATAAATCTCAACTGAGACCAATTTTTCCCAGACTCAGTATGTTAAACAGTCACTAAGTTATGCTGAGCCTCAATTTTGGAATTCTCTACCTTATGATCTTACAATAATAAATTATTTCAATCTATTTAAAAAAATTAAAACTTTACATTCTGCGACTACCAAGAATATAACAAGTTAGTAAAATCATGCAATGCATTGATTATGATACGCTTTCGAACATACCAGAAATCATTACTCAAGTTATTAGAATAATGGCTATGGAATAAATCCCGTTCCTATGCCCTGACCTTTGACCCCATTTCGATGATATTCAACAGAATTGGTTCAATATACCTCCGGAACAACATACTGAGGTTTTGTCGCAATAGAAGCATTTTTAGTCAAGTTATGTGGATAATGGCTGTGGAATAAATCTCGCTTCTGTGCCCTGAACTTTGACCCCATTTCGATGATATTAAACAAAATTGGTTCACTATGCCTCCGGAACAACATGAAAAAGGTTTGTCGCAATCGAAGCATTTTCACGTAAGTTATGAGGCATAAGGGCGATGGAATGGATCTTTGACCCCATTTCGGTGATATTCAACAGAACCGGTTCAGTATACCTCCGAAACAACATACAAACGTTTTGTTGCAATAGAAGCATTTTTAGTCAAGTTTTGAGGATAATGACTGTGGAATAAATCTCGCTCCTGTGTCCTGACCTTTGGCCCCATTTCGATGTATTCAACATAACCGGTTCAGTATACCTCTGGAATAATATGATACCGCCCGTGCGCACGATAACTCACGTAAAAATGGTTCGATCCCGATGAAATTTTAGTATATGGTAGGAGACGACCTGGGGACGCAACCTTTTGAAAATGGACGAAATGGGGTCATAGGTCAGGACACAGCAGCGGGATCCATTCCATTGTCCTCATGCGTCATAATGCTCGTAAAAATGGTTCGATTTCGATGGAAGTTTAGTATGTGGTAGGGGACCACCTGGGGACAAATCCTGTGGAAAATGGGCAGGACATAGGAGCGGGATCCATTCCATTGCTCTTATGCGTCATAACTTGACTAAAAATGCTTCGATTGGGACAACACTTTAGTATGTTGTTCCGGAGGTACACTGAACCAATTCCGTTTAATATCATCGAAATGGGGTCAAAGGTCAGGGCACAGGAGCGAGATTCATTACACAGCCATTATCCTCATAACTCGACTAAAAATGCTTCTATGGCGACAAAACTTTAGTATGTCGTTCCCGAGGTATACTGACCTGGTTCTGTTGAATATCATCGAAATGGGGTCAAAGGTCAGGGCACAGGAGCGAGATTCATTACACAGCCATTATCCTCATAACTCGACTAAAAATGCTTCTATGGCGACAAAACTTTAGTATGTCGTTCCCGAGGTATACTGACCTGGTTCTGTTGAATATCATCGAAATGGGGTCAAAGGTCAGGGCACAGGAGCGAGATTCATTACACAGCCATTATCCTCATAACTCGACTAAAAATGCTTCTATGGCGACAAAACTTTAGTATGTCGTTCCCGAGGTATACTGACCTGGTTCTGTTGAATATCATCGAAATGGGGTCAAAGGTCAGGGCACAGGAGCGAAATTTATTCCACAGCCATTATCCTCATAACTTGAGTACTGATTTCTGGTATGTTGGAAAGCGTATCATAATCAATTGCATTGCATGATTTTACTAACTTGTTTTAAATAAAGGAAACGCGTTAAAGTGGTTAGCAAATTTGGATGCATTGTGAGCCTCGGCGTTCAAGTGGGAAAATGTCTCTCATTATACTAACGTGCGCAGCGCATGCAGCAAATATCTGACTATGAGCACTTTCAAAATATAACTTCGAGACGCTAACTACAGTGTTGAGGAATCTTGTGAGAACCAGTTTTGTTCATAAACGCCACGACCTACCCCCTTTTTCTTCCTGCTATTTGGACTGAACTATTTGGATGCTCTATTTTCATCTCATCACTCATTCCTTCAATATGGCTAAACCGCCCCAAAATATTTATTTACACACTAAGCTGTAGGACCCTCTTTAACCGTCAAAACAGGGGCCACTCGGCGAGGCATGGACTCGATGAGGGGGCGATAGGTCAAAAGCAGGTCCTGCAGTTCCCGAACATTTCGGGGTGATGGTGATCCAGCGCGAACTCGCTTTTCCAAATCGAACCACAAATGTCCGATTGGGTTCATGTCAGGTGAATTTGGAGACCAGGGCTTTAACGTAAAGTCAACGGCATGTTCAACGAACCACTCCTCGACGATTCTGGCAGTGGCGCATTATCCTATTGGTAATGGCCATCACCATCAAGGAACACAGTTGCCATGACTGGGTGAACCTGGTCAGCAACGATGTTCAGATACCTGACAGCTTTCAGGGATTGTGCTATTGGGATAATGGGGCCTAAAGTGTCCCAAGAAAACATCGTCTACAGCATAACACCGTCGCAGCCAGCCTGTTCCCGTCCAACAGTGCATCCAGGTGCCATAGCCTCCGTTGGTAACCGGCGTATCCGCGCTCGGCTGTCTACGGGATGCACCAAGGATCTTGATTCGTCAGACCAGGCCCCTTTCTTCAAATCATCCGCGGTCCAATCTCTAATTATTTTGGGCCCATTTCATGAGCTGTTGGCGATGACGTGCAGTGAGCATGGGGACCTGGATGGATCTTCGGCTGCGCAGTCCCATGCGCAGAAGGCTGCGATGAACTGTGTATTGTGACACATTGCCCTGACCACCACTGTTGTAGCTGCGGGTGATTTGTTGCACTGTGGCCCTGCGGTCGCTGTGGACAATGCGCGACAGTCTCCGCTCCCCTCTGGCATCAATGAACTGCCGACGACACATGGCTGGACGACGGTTCGTCGTTTAGCCATCTTTGCACCACTTTTGATACGTACTCACTACAGCGGCACGTGATCAACCCACAAGCCACGCCGTTTCCGTGATCGCAGTTCCATGGCGCCGTGTCATCACAATTTGTCCTTTATCAAACTCATATAAATCGGCAGCTTTTCCCATTCTGACTCCGAACACTGTACTAACCGAAAGACAGTCCTCGGGTTGTATATATACTACTCTGTGAACTTCACCTGCGCCACCGTTCGGTCTCGAGACGCGCATATTTCTCAAGACGGGGGTGGTCATAATGTGGTGACCCATCGGTGTACATTGCTCAACATAGAAAATGCTACACCATGAAATAATGCACGAAATCAGATGAATCTTGACAGCACTTCGGTACTTCGATGAGATGCTGCAGTCGGCTTTGCTGCCGAAGAGCAGGCGAATTCATCGAAAACGAATTCATGGAATACGAATTCATCGAAAACGAATTCATGGAAGACCAATTCATCGAAAACGAATTCATGGAAGACCAATTCATCGAAAACGAATTCATGGAATACGAATTCATCGAAAACGAATTCATGGAAGACCAATTCATCGAAAACGAATTCATGGAAGGCGAACTCATCAAAAATGAATTCATGGAATACGAATTCATCGAAAACGAATTCATGGAAGACGAATTCATCGAAGACGAATTCCTCGAAAACGAATTCATGGAAGGCGAATTCATCAAAAACAAATTCATGGAAGGCGAATTCATCGAAAACGAATTCATGGAAGACGAATTCATCAAAAACAAATTCATGGAATACGAATTCATGGAAAACGAATTCATGGAAGCCGAATTCATCGAAAACGAATTCATGGAAGACGAATTCATCGAAAACAAATTCATGGAAGACGAATTCATCGAAAACGAATTCATGGAAGACGAATTCATCGAAAACGAATTCATGGAAGACGAATTCATCGGAAAACGAATTCATCGAAAACAAATTCATGGAAGACGAATTCATCGAAAACGAATTCATGGAAAACGAATTCATGGAAGACGAATTCATCGAAAACGAATTCAAGGAAGACGAATTCATCGAAAACGAATTCATCGAAGACGAATTCATCGAAGACGAATTCATCGAAAACGAATTCATGGAAGGCGAATTCATCGAAAACGAATTCATGGAAGACGAATTCGTCGAACGCGAATTCACCGAAAACAAATTTATCGAACGAACACAAAAAGACGAATTTATCGAAAAAAGTGAAACGAATCATCGAAAACGAATTCGTCGAATGCGAATTCATCGAAAACAAATTTGTAGAACGAGCTATTTACCAAAAGGCTACTTTTTTCGAAACAATTAAGCGAATTCCTTGAAATAGAGTTTAAGACAACTGGCCACTAAACAGTTGGCCAAACAGACAAGTGCAGAGACCCACTTTAGGGGCCGTATAAAATTTGCAGACGTGCGCAAATGCCTTGGGATTAAATTTAAAGCCTTAGTAAAAGGGCAATTTGTGTCTACACCTTATGAATCTGAGCACGACGCAATATATTCATAACGTTTACATAATAAATCAAGCTAATCATACTGCGTTGTTGGTTTCTTCGAAAAATGTGTGATGTTTGTTCTGCACATTGTTTGGAATTAATGAAAAATTCCAGCTTCGCTCCAAACACAGAAAACAAATTCAAGAGGGAGAGGATGTGACGTGCTACAGAGTTGAAAACATGTGTCAAGATGACAAATCTGCAGCTGGACATTCTGTCCGCGTAGCTCAGTTGGGAGAGCGACTTACTCCGGAATGAGGGGGACACGGATTAGATGGCCGCCGAGGACAAACTTGTGTTTTCACGCATATTTGAAGGGAACTATCATCTGCAAGATTGTGGATTGGATAACGAAAGGGAACACAATAACGTGAAAACAAGATGGATAATGATAAAGTTTTGATAGACAGCATACATTTAGCTTCTCAGCAGCATACTAAAACAGCTAGGTCTCGTACACTTGATGTCATCCCAGGAGCTTTACAGAAAGCAGGTTTTGATTCCTTTCTTTAATTGGTATTTGTCCATAAGTGTGAAATAAATTTATACCCTTATGATGCCAAACGTTAAGTTTATTATATCCTACAATGGCTGTTTCACGTGAGTTCAAAGTTACAATTTTAGAGTTGGAGCAATTTTTTTAACTACCTGTTATTCGGTCTGGCGACTACCCAACATTCTAGTAGTTGTTCTGGTAGGTGGCAACAGTCCTTGATTCTGACATCAGATTTACTACGAAGCACAAGAAATGGGATAATTAAATCAGTACAGCCACTCCAATCTTATAAGATACCTAAATAATCTAATTAAGGCAAGGTCTCTAGCATCTTTAAGCAGCACTTGATCTTCTACTATTGCTCCATGATCACAAAGAGACCGCAAGAACCAATGAACGCATTCTCTATCTCATATCCAAGCACTAAGCATTGTTCATGGGGAAAAACCTGAAACCAGTGAACACGCTCTCGTACAAGCTCACATTCACTGATTTGAATCGCTACCTTTTAGAAATTTATTTATTTATTTCAGTTCTTTATTTAGTTTTATAACCCTCTGAAAATGCAAGGCTAGAAAGAGTAGCCCATCTTAAATTTATGGCTTCTAGTTTCTAGGAAAGGAGAGATTCAGGACTGTAAGAGGTTCACATTAATTTAACGCGGTCTGAAAGAATGCCATTTCCTAGACTTACTCGATCAAAGAGTAGAAACTCTGGTGTCCCATCATAAAGCACGAGAAAGCGGGAGCACTTATACTTCCAATCTGATGGGTCGCCCCGATGGCGCAGTAGTCTAAGCGATGGCCTCTGATCATTCGTCCGAATGGGGTCCGGGTTCGAATACCGGTGAGGCATGGATGTTGTGTTTGTTTTACGGCACTGGCTCTCTCCCTTCCCTGGAACCAGTGACGGGAGACTGCTAATAGCCCATTGAGTTGCTCACAGTGGTCGTTAAACCTCCAATAAAAAAAAATATGATGGTCACTCTTTATGCCGCGGAGAACAAAGTGCGATTTCTTTTCACACACGCAGAAGGATCAAAAGCATTCCGTCATGCAAAACCTCTTCAGCGTGAGTCAGCTAAAAACATCCGTTTAGGATAGGATCAGGAACTCGGAAATCCAAGCATTCTAGGACACGATATGTCGTACATCGGATAAAACGAATCAAATATTTATGCTCAAGCGTTTAATACACTGACGGAAAAAAATCCCAACACCAAGAAGGGGTTGTGTTAGATAAACGACAGTTGGTAGGCGGTGAGAGTACATCTGTAAGATGACGTCTATGCAAATTTCGCGCTCGGCGCATACGTGTGGCGCTAGTAGCGCCCTCGGAACATGCAAAGCAGGTTTGCTGTAAATACGCGCTGTAACGTTCGTGAGCGTTAGTTATCGTTGAGATTCGACGTAGTGTGTTGATGTTAGTCAAGAATGCCTTTAAGAAGACGAAGAAGCCATTATCAACAGCTCACGGAGTTTGAACGAGGTCGTGTAATAGGGCTACGAGAAGGTGGATTTTCTTTTCCGCAATATTGCAGAATGACTTGACAGGAATGTAGCCACTGTGCATGATTGTTGGAAGCGGTGGTCAAGGGAAAGTACTGCCTCAAGAAGACCGGGTTCCGGCCGGCCACGTGACACTACTGACAGGGAAGACCGCCGTGTACGGCGTATGGCCGTGGCGCATCGTACCGCGTCTGCGGCAGCAATTCGAGCTGCAGTTGCCACCACAGTGACAAAACGAACTGTTACAAATCGGTTACTACAAGGACAGCTCCGAGCCAGACGCCCTGTAGCGTGCATTCCACTTACTCCAAACCACTGCCGTTTGCGACGTCAGTGGTGTCAAGCTAGAGCTCATTGGAGGACGGAGTGGAGATCTGTTGTGTTTTCTAATGAAAGCCGGTTCTGCCTGGGTGCCAGTGATGGCCGTGTGTTGGTTAGAAGGAGGCCAGGTGAGCGCCTGCAACCAACCTGTCTGCGGCCGAGACACACTGGACCTACACCTGGAGTTATGGTCTGGGTAGCAATTTCCTATGACAGCAGGAGCACTCTCGTGGTTATCCCACGCACCCTGACGGCACAGTTGTACGTCGGTATGGTGATTCAACCTGTTGTGCTGCCATTCATGAACAGCATTCCAGGGGTGTTTTCCAACAGGATAACGCTCGCCCGCATACCGCTGTTGTAACCCAACATGCTCTACAGAGTGTCGACATGTTGCCGTGGCCTGCTAGATCACCAGATCTTTCACCAATCGAGCACGTATGGGACATCATTGGACGACAACTCCAGCGTCACCCCAACCAGCATTAACCGTCCCTGTATTCACCGACCAAGTGCAACAGGCATGGAACTCCATCCCACAAACTGACATCCAGCACCTGTACGACACAATGCATGAACGTTTGCGTGCTTGCATTCAACATTCTGGCGGTTACACCGGTTATTAATGTACCAGCATTTCACATTTAAAATGGCTCTTCTCGCGCTTACAATAAGCTGTGATCTTGAAACCTTAATCGATTAAATATATTACCTATACAAATGTATTGTCGCCATTTCATTCCTCTACAACTATTTTTTCGTGGTGTTGGGATTTTTTTCCGTCAGTGTATATTAAATAAATAAAAATGAATTTTCCTTTTTAGTAGCATCAACTGTTTAAATTCCAGACAAAGAAAAGTAAAACCCAGACACTAAGCAAAATACTGAACAAATAGTCCCGTTTGTTTTTTTTCTTTTGAGTGCAGTGATGCTCTTACACTGAGAAAAACGTTTTGTTAAATCAGCAAAAAAATTTTGAACCAACCAAAACATTTTGTCGAAATGCAGTCAACAAAAATTTTTGTTGAATTTACAAATGTATTTTGCTGAAAATTATTGTTGATTCTACAAAGTTTATTGGTATCATGACAAAATGTTTTGTTCATTTAATAAAATGCCTAGCTCGATTTTTGGGAATTTGTTTGATCCAACAATCTGTATTATTATCGTGACACAGCAATTTCCAACAAAATTTAGAGTTATGTAGTTGGCCACTTTGTCCCTAAACGTTTTTACCGATGGCAACACTGCCGGTGCAGTAATTTTAGGCGGTGCGCTTCGACCCTGTGTATCCGCCATTTTTTCCCCAGCAAATTTACTTTCAGGTTGTGTTTAAATGAATTTGGACGGTATTACGTCACGAGGAGATTTTTTCTCACCGAGCGGATTCGAACCTAAGACCTTTAAGTTAAGAACTAGGCGTGCGAACCACTCGGATATACCTGATCTTACGAGTAGATTCTTATCTGCGAATTTAGCATTTGAAGGTCGGTTTTTTGTGAAATGTTCACGGACGATTTATACTTGACATAAAGATGTATTGACAGTATTTTGGTGCGTTTGTAACATGTTTCTAAATCCCATTTCTTTTTAAATTTCTTCCTTAGTTTTTTGATGAAACCAATTATTCACATTTTTGGTTAGACAAAAAAAATCATAATATTTTTCTTAACTTTCTATATGTTCCAAGGTACTATCACCATGCAATCTTTGGTTGCCGCAATAATTTTGGAACACCCTGTATATATATATAGCCTATACATGAAATCAAGCTCTATACATAAATTACAACTCTTATCATTACCTCTTGTGCAATTAAGAACCGTAGGCCGTTATAAGAAATGTATTATTGCTTTATCAGAAATCTGGGTTTAAATTTAATACATGCCCCTGTGCATCTAATAAGATGCAGATTCTATCGTGTTCATTGTAATTGTGAGTCCACAAAGTGAGGCTAAATTATCACTGAAATTCACTGAATCCAACCAAAATAACACACAATAAACACTAGCATAAAAATACGTCAGAATTGATAAGATATATTAGAAATTCTTGGCTCTGAATGTCTCTATTAGAGTTGACAGCTCCCAGTCTTCTAACAATGCACTCACTTCGCAAATCAGCCATAATTCAAAACGAAATCTTAAGCGCAAAACGAGATTCTTCTGGTCAGTGATAGTCTGGTAGTGCCCGTATGGAGTAGCTAGTAATCACTGTTAGTTGAAGAGAAGGTTGCCTCGATCCGGAGACATCTTCCCGCTCGATCGCGGAGAGGGAGATACGCGTGACGTCACTGACAGACCCATCGTTCGGTTTGACCGGGGACGGTTTGACTCGAGGTCTCGCCCGTCCCTCCGGAGTGTGGGATCAACTGAGTTTTTTTTTTTTTTCTATTTTATTCGTCCCTCTGGAGTGTGGAATCAACTGAGTTTTTGTCCTATTTTATTCGTCACTCTGGAGTGTGGAATCAACTGAGTTTTTTCTATTTTATTCGTCTCTCTGGAGTGTGGGATCAACTGAGTTTTTTCTATTTTCTTCGTCTCTCTGGAGTGTGGAATCAACTGAGTTTTTTCTATTTTATTCGTCCCTCTGGAGTGTGGAATAAACTTAGTTTTTTTCTATATTATTCGTCCCTCTGCAATGTGGAATCAACTGAGTTTTTTTCTATTTTATTCGTCCCTCTGCAGTGTAGAATAAACTGAGTTTTTCTATTTTATTCGTCCCTCTGGAGTGTGGAATCAACTGAGTTTTTTTCTATTTTATTCGTCCCTCTGGAGTGTGGAATCAACTGAGTTTTTTTTTTCTATTTTATTCGTCCCTCTGGAGTGTGGAATAAACTGAGTTTTTCTATATTATTCGTCCCTCTGCAGTGTGGAATCAACTGAGTTTTTTTCTATTTTATTCGTCCCTCTGCAGTGTAGAATAAACTGAGTTTTTCTATTTTATTCGTCCCTCTGGAGTGTTTAATCAACTGAGTTTTTTCTATATTATTCGTCCCTCTGGAGTGTGGAGTCAACTGAGTTTTTTTCTATTTTATTCGTCCCTCTGCAGTGTGGAATAAACTGAGTTTTTTTCTATTGTATTCGTCCCTCTGCAGTGTGGAATCAACTCAGTTTTTTTCTTTTTATTCGTCCCTCTGCAGTGTAGAATAAACTGAGTTTTTTCCATTGTATTCGTCCCTCTGGAGTGTGGAATCAACTGAGTTTTTTCTAATTTATTCGTCCCTCTGGAGTGTGGAGTCAACGGAGTTTTTTCCATTTTATTCGTCCCTCTGGAGTGTGGAATCAACTGCGTTTTTTCTATTTTATTCGTCCCTCTGGAGTGTGGAATCAACTGATTTTTTTCTATTTTATTCATCCCTCTGGAGTGTGGAGTCAACTGAGTTTTTTCTATTTTATTCGTCCCTCTGGAGTGTGGAATAAACTGAGTTTTTTCCATTTTATTCGTCCCTCTGGAGTGTGGAATCAACTGAGTTTTTTCTATTTTATTCGTCCCTCTGGAGTGTGGAATCAACTGAGTTTTTTCTATTTTATTCGTCCCTCTGGAGTGTGGAATCAACTGAGTTTTTTTCTATTTTATTCGTCCCGCTAGAGGTGGAATCAACTGAGTTATTTCTATTTTATTCGTCCCTCTGGAGTGTGGAATCAACTGAGTTTTGTTTTCTATTTTATTCGTCCCTCTGGAGTGTGGAATAAACTGAGCTTTTTATTTTATTTTATTCGTCCCTCTAGAGTGTGGAATCAACTGTGTTTTTTCTGTTTATTGTCAAAAAGTTTAGGACCCTTACAGTAGACATAGCCATAACCTGCTTTAGATTAAAGGCATTTAAAAGGTTAGAAAAAGAAAGAAAAACATTCCTATGCATTGTAAAAATTGAGCGTTTCCGACTGAAGCATGAAGTGTATTATTTTGTACTTACGTTTACTGTAGTTGCAGTTCTGCTTCTTTGGCTTTTCATGATTTAGGAACATGAGTTATAATCCAATTAATATACTTCATCATCATCATTGTCAACCAATGATGATGATGATGAAGTATATGCTGTACGAAAGTCTCTCCAAGTTTCTTCCACAACGGTCTATCTTGTGCCAGTCCCTTCCATGTTACTCCCGCATACTTTCGAATTTCAGCAGCCCATCTCCCATGTGGTCTTCTTCTGGGTCTTTTTCCTGTCCCTTGGAATCCAGTCTAAAATTTCGGCTGTCCATCGATGGTCTGTCCTTCTGGCAAAATGTCCAGCCCATTGCAATTTCAGGGATTTTACTCTGATCATGATGTCCTCCACTCTTGTCATTTTTCGGATCCACGAGTTCCTCTTCTTATCTCTCCTGGTTACACCAAGCATGCATCTCTTCATGCTCTTTGAGTTGTCTGCAGCCTTTGTATGTCTCTTTTAGTTAAGGTCCACGTCTCTGCACCATATGTAAGCACTGGAAGGATGCATTGATCAAACACTTTTCTTTTAAGACATAATGGCATATTGCTTTTGAAAATTATGCTGTTTCTTCCAAATGCTCTCCACGCAAGTTTTACACGCCGATTAATTTCTTCAGCAATGTGACCCTCACTTGATATCTGCTGTCCAAGATAAACGTACGTGTCTGTTATCTCCAGCTTTTCTTCATCAATCTATAAATCTTCATTTCTTGTAAAAGCACGGTACATCACTTTTGTCTTCTGAAAGTTCATTTTTAATCCCACTTCTTTACTCTTGTCAGCAAGTTCCTGCATCATACTCTGCAGCTCTGATGGGGTAGTTGCAAAAATAACTACGTCATCGGCAAAACGAAGGTTGGTTAGATAATCTCCATTAATTTTTATCCCTTTGTTTTCCCACTTCAATGATTGAAAGACATTTTCCAGTGCGGCATTAAGGAGTTTGGGAGATATAGTGTCACCTTGTCTCACTCCCTTTCCAATCTTTATGGGTGCTGTATTCTCAAATAGCCGAACCTTTACTCTTGCATTTTCATAGATCTTATGAATAATATTAATGTATGCATCTTCAATACCGCAGGATTTCAAAGCCTTTGTAACTGCTGAGGGTTTCACTGAATAAAAGACCTTTTCATAGTCAATAAAAGCAATGCATAATGGAAGTTCATATTCCCTCGCTCTTTCAGTTAGTTCTCTCAGTAGGTGGACATGATCTATAGTGCTGTAGCCACTCCTGAATCGAGCTTGTTCTCTCGATTGAGCCATGTCCATTGTCACCTTCAAGCGGTGTGAAAGAACTTTAGTGAAGATTTTATAAGCCATTGATAGGAGGCTGATAGGTCTCTAGTTCCTGAGATCCTCAATGTCACCTTTTTTATGTAGCAGGATCATTGTAGCATTGTTCCAATCCTCAGGAATCTTCCCTTCATTAAGGCATCGAGTGAGAACTTGAACTCTGGTACCTTTTGTAATGTCTAGAGTGCATGTATCATCCCTTTCACATAGTTTTGAGTAGAAATCTTTCACTCTTGTCAAAATTTCACCTCTATTTCGTGTTACAGAACCATCTTCTTTTCTCAGAGCCATAATCTGTTTTCTTCCCTTACTGAGATGTCCCTTTGCTCTCTTTAGGCTTTGGTTGTTTTCAATTGCTTTCCTCACTAGTTCACAGTTGAATTTCCTTACATCTTCAGTGATACTTTTTTTGTACCGTCTTGCATAGCTCTATATATTCCACTTTGGAAGTCACATCTCCTTTAGTTGCAGTCATCTCTCTTCTTTTTGCATCAGAATTTTGGTTTTTCCTGATAATTTGTTCGTATGCAACTTGTTCTTAGTGCCAGCTATTTTTGTTGCCGTTTCCATAAGACCCTTGGTAAGTTTTCTGTTAAATTCAGAGATGTCCACTTCTTCCGACGTTAGACCTTCCAGAGCAGAGAATCTGTTACTCCGTTCTTATAATTGATTTAATCACACCAATCCGCAAAACTTGAGGTTATTTTTAAATGGGTAGGTCTAATTTTTTTTTTCCTAATTCACTATTTTCATAAATTTTCTTTTCTTTGAGGGAATGTCATCTTCATTTCTGTTTTTTTTTTTTTTTTTTTTTGGCAGTTAGGGTGGACTGCAGCTTCTCATTCAAATATTTAATCCTAATTATAATTCTCATCTTAACATACGTCCTAAGTACACCTGCGGAAAATCCAGGGAAAAAGAGAGATACTTTTTCGGTTAACGTTTTTACGATACAAGGCTCTTTACTTATAGCGTAACTTATGTTTTGTTTAAGAAATTCATATTCCAATTTTTAGAATTTTTTAGCGCTATTAGACCACTCAAGAGATGGTTGAATGAGTTCTCGAAATGACAGATGATGTAGCCTTGATTCCTCAATGTGTACATTATTATTTTTTTATGTGTAATCGCGCAAGATGAGGGTATTTGGCTTTATATTTTTTGGCCACCCAACCAGCAAGATACTCTCGGCCATCATCTTCAGTTACTGTGGTTAAGCATTATTGTGTATTTAACACATTATCGTTGTCGCTTGTATGCATAGAATAAGCATCGTATAAATCTCTGGACATTTTTTCATCACTTTTGAATCCAACGTGGCGCAGCACTTTTGCAATTATGAATTATTCTGTGTGTGATTCATCAGCGTGGGTATTGGTGTTTTTCTGTGTTATGCCCGGGTTTTCTCCCATGACAATCATGCGAATTCTGTATAATGAATTCAAAGGGGTGGGATGGCCGCCCCGGTGGCGCAGTGGTCTAAGGCGTTGGCCTCTGATCGTTCGTCCGTAAGGGGTCCGGGTTCGAATCCCGGTCAGGCATGGATGTTGTGTTTGTCTTACGGCACTGGTTCTCTCCCTTCCCTGGAACCAGTGACCCTAAATTAGGGACTGGCGACTGCTAATAGCCCATTGAGTTGCTCACGGTGGTCGTTAAACCTTCAATCAAAAAAAAAAAAAAAAAAAAGAAGCCATATAGGAACAGGTAACGAACTATGTGCAGCAAGTGAGATATACATACAATGCAATGAAAATATAAATACAAATGACGCAGAACATAATGATGGCCGCCCCGGTGGCGCAGTGGTCTAAGGCGTGGGCCTCTGATCGTTCGTCCGTAAGGGGTCCGGGTTCGAATCCCGGTCAGGCATGGATGTTGTGTTTGTCTTACGGCACTGGCTCTCTCCCTTCCCTGGAACCAGTGACCCTAAATTAGGGACGGGCGACTGCTAATAGCCCATTGAGTTGCTCACGGTGGTCGTTAAACCTTCAATCAAAAAAAAAAAAAAAAAGAAGCCATATAGGAACAGGTAACGAACTATGTGCAGCAAGTGAGATATACATACAATGCAATGAAAATATAAATACAAATGACGCAGAACATAATGATGGCCGCCCCGGTGGCGCAGTGGTCTAAGGCGTGGGCCTCTGATCGTTCGTCCGTAAGGGGTCCGGGTTCGAATCCCGGTCAGGCATGGATGTTGTGTTTGTCTTACGGCACTGGTTCTCTCCCTTCCCTGGAACCAGTGACCCTGAATTAGGGACGGGCGACTGCTTATAGCTCATTGAGTTGCTCACGGTGGTCGTTAAACCTCCAATCAAAAAAAAAAAAAAGGGGGTGGGATGATCATTCAGTCCTCCTCTTGTGCGAATTTGCGAAAAAAAGTTCTCTAAACAATCCTGATTAAGTCTGTGTGTTAGTATATAATCCATTCCGAACACATCACGTGCAGGAGTTAGCAAATCTTTCAATGAGCGTATTGATACGGTATTAGATTACCTTTCTGAAATTCTTGCAGGCATGTTTTCCCTACGCACCTGATTTCGCTAAATATTTCATAAGCATTGTCCAAAATCTTGTTCTGCTCTATATAATACATCCCGTAACCGCATTTCGCAGGAAAACCATTTTTTTTTTTGCAACATAACTGTTCATTATATCGAAACAATCATTAAGACACCTGATGAATTTTGATAAACCGATGCCACTTTTAAAACAATTGCCTGACATGTACTGCTCTAAAGCTGTGACTGTTGTATTTGACAATAGCTCAACAGCAATTCGAACGTTTTGTAGTCGGGTTTAGTTTATGACACACTTTAATTTCATGATCATCTTTTTCCAACAGGTGGAGTTTTTTTTTAATTTCGTTTTGTCGTTAAGAACAAAACCAGTGTCTAACAGCCAGATCCTTACTACACTGCTGGCCAACCAAAATTCAACACCAAGAAGAAAGCATCCGATTGGCCTGAAATTCGCATCATGCATCGCCCGCGAGAGGACATGCAAACGATTAGCATTGCAGGGCATATGCAAATCATGTGCGCCCGGCACGCTACCGATAAGCATTATGAGAAGGGTGCACAGAAGGCGGGGTGTAAGTAGTGGAAGTGTGTTGTGCAGCCGGACCTGTGCGTGGGAAGCTTCCAGATGCCTCGTCACAGAATAGGGCAGTCATTCCAGCACGTTTCGGAGTTCGACAGGGGACGAATAGTGGCTTATCGCGACAGCGGTTTATCGCACCGAGACATCGGCGCCCGTGTGAGACGACATCCAGCCACAGTGAGGCGAGTATAGATTCGGTGGGTGCAGGAGGGACGGACGGACCGACGTGAGGGATTGCCGCAGCCGCGGCACACCACCAAACGAGAGGACCGGCATGTTGTGCGGCGGGCATTGACGGCTCGCACCGCCACATCACGAACGTTAGCGCAGGAATTAGGGTGTGTTGCGCAACAACCTGCGTCAGCACGTCGTCTGCAGGAGCTGGGACTTGTCGCACGGCACCCATTGCTCCGATTACCATCGACGTTGCACCACCGGTGAGTGCGGCGGCAGTGGGCCGTTGAGCGCCGCACCTGGACTACGGAATGGCACGACATTGTCTTCTCCGACGAATCCCGCTTCTGCCTGCAACACCACGATGGTCGGATCCGCGTGTGGCTGCACCGCGGCGAGAGACTGTATGACGCCTGCATTATGCATCGCCATACCGGTCCGTCGCATGGCGTTATGGTTTGGTGCGCAATTGGATCTGACACCCGCACCCCTCTGGTACGCATCGCCGGTACACTCAACAGCCACCGCACCATCTCCGACGTATTGGAGCCTGTAGTCCTCCCTTACTTGCCGGACCTGCCAGAGGCCACGTTTAAACAGGACGATGCGCGCCCGCATAGGGCACGCATCGTGCAACTATTCTTCACGGCCCACCAGGTGTCACTGCTGCCGTGGCCCGCCTGTTCTCCCGATACGTCGCCCATGGAACACGTCTGGTCGCTGATCGGCAACCGAGTGGCCCGGCAAGCACCACCCGTGATGAACTGTGGCAACGTGTGGAAGCAGCCTGGACCGACATACCCCAAGCCCACATCCAAAGCCTCTTTCGTTCGATGCCGCGGCGTGTAGCGGCCGTTATTGCCAGCCGTGGGTGCCACACGAACTATTGATGTCTGCGTGCTCCGCAAGTCGCACGGGCCTGTAAGCTCAATCGTTTCATCTTTGTATCTGTTGTTATGTGTCCAGTAAATCTGGCTTTGCTATTTCGTGTCCTTCTTGGTGTTGCATTTTGGGTGGCCAGCAGTGTAATTTAATCAAATGAGGGGTGCTTCTGCAAATATATATGTTTTTTACTGTTGTCTAAAGGATGAGGGAACCAGGTTTTATTCACATTTATCCCCAATTTTTTCCACAATCCAACATTTCCTCCACCCATGTCAGAAACACTATCACTTCCGGATAGCTCCGTTATTACACTGCATAGAATATTTGGAGTCATTTTACAGTCAAAATCGACGTAAACGGGTTATTTCTATTTAGCAAACAAGCCCCTGGCCATCACAACTTGCATAAATGAATAAGGACCCATTACTTGATCATACTTTTGGTTATATTCATTTTACTTTGACTTCATCAAACTGTAATACAGTTATGTTTTCGTGAGGTTGCATACCTAATGCAGCAGTTCTCATGATTTTTTAGTACGTGAGTCATGGTACCTCGTTGGGGATTAATCTTAGAAAACCATTTCTGCAAAGTTGATAATCCAGGCAAGGGATAATTCAGTTCACTTCGTAAATAAATGTATGACCTCTTACTCAGGTATCGCAGAGTCAATGAGATCGATATATCCTCATTGGACCAAATAACCTTTTTTTTTATTCAAAAGCATATTTGCTTGCCCCTTTGTAAGCATCTTGAGTAATATTGAACGAACTTGAAGTTCAACATTTTTTTTACAAATATTTTTTTGTTTCATTGCAACAATTTCATATTTCAATCTGCGTACTTTTAGAGCTGAATCTTTTATTTCTTTTTGTTGATTTTCTTTTCGCGTTAAGCAATATTTTCAGTTCAGCAGCTGCCTATATTTATATATTAGTGCGCAATATTCTATATCTCTGATTTCTGTTACTCCATCGGATTCCACTACATTTTGCTTCTCAGAACTGTTATCTGAATGGTTTACTTGTAACAAATCAGAAATCCTATTTTTAGTTTCTCTTTGAGCGAGTTTTTCAATGCGAGTTTTATTGCAGGAATCCACTTGTTTTATAAGCTCAGAACTTTTCAGCAAATTTTTTGAAGGGAAGGCAAAGCTTTTGAATTTTCTTTTGGGTGGCAAATTTAAAAGTTCGGATTTCAAATCCCGCTCATAATCTTCGGGTTCAAAATGTTGTGAACTCACAAGTACAGGATGCTCGGTTCCATTTCCCATCTCTGCGACAAAGATGAATCCACTTTTTCCTAAGCTCTGGATCTTTTGGAAAAAAGATCCAGAGCTATGGATGCCAGGGATGAGATGTATTGTTGCATACATCTCAGGAATGAGATGTATGCAACAATACATCTCATCCCTGGCTTCACTGAGAGTCAGTCATATAAAACAGTAGCTATGGATGTTGAATGGTACTAGGCAGGGGCTGCGGGAAGTGGAGTCCCTTGACTTAGCCCAAAATTTTGAATCGTGCTACACCCTCTACCTTCCCGCTTCCCGAAACAAAAAGAAGAAAAACAATGCCTAAGGAGCTTTGTTGGGTAATTAGGACCACCCAACCATTTACCTAGAGGAACTTTCTAAGGCACATCACAACAATCGCGCATATTTCAAATAAAAAAATAATAAAAAGTGGTTGAAATTATAGACCGGGTCCGGGCTCTAGCTGCCCGGGCGGTTCGATAACTTCATACTGAAATTATTGAAGAGTATGTTGTGACGTGTCTGCACCGCAGGACGCACATGAGATAAAGGCAGATAGCAGCGAGAGCATACGTCCGCGTAGCTCAGTTGGGAGAGCGACTTTTTCCGGAATGAGGGGACCCGGGTTCGATGCCCAGCGTGGACAAAAACGACGGAGAAATTTACTTGGTTATATTGGTGCCCGAACTTCAAGAATGACCTGGCAGTTAAAGTTCTCGCAATGGTGTGATGTTCTTTCCACACCGCGAGACAGGAAATATAAGAGAATCCCTTCTTCAGCGCTTCGAAAAATAAATGTGTGTGATGTTACGTTCCACACACCAAATTGACTGGGATTTCTCCAACGTACGTTCTTCAGCAGATGACTGCCTACAGCGATACATGGTCCCGGCTGACCAGTGGACCATGCCACCGGCCCTCTTTCGGAGGGGGGGGGGTGACGTCTCTGCACCGCAGGCCGCACATGAGATAAAGCCAGATAGCAGCGGGAGCATACGTCCGCGTAGCTCAGTTGGGAGAGCGACTTATTCCGGAATGAGGGGACCCAGGTTCGATGCCCGGCGTGGATAAAAATGACGGAGAAATTTACTTCGTTATAAGTTCTGTTAACTGTTACTAGGTAACAGTTGCTGCACAAAAAAAAGCCTGAGCTCAAAGTGAGGTTACATGGGATTTAGCTCCTTCCCGGAAGGGATGGTCGGGAGCGGATTTCCGACTAGGCGAGTGCCTAGGTCCTCACAGCTTGAGGGGCCCTGAAAACGTATAAATTGGATTTTTAGTTTTGTTTTGGTTTTCACGGTCCGAAAAAAATCAATCGTTAAAGCGACTGCTATGTATTGTCAATTGATATTTTATTTTCTCATATTACACTGCCGGACATTTGCTAAGGACGCGATGACAATAGCAACGATAGCAACCATAAAATGGAAGGCAGGAAAATGTGGAAATTAGCATAAGTGCCGAATACAGTAAAACGTGTTGTGCGTATGCAAATTTTGGATTGCCGAACTTGTTCGTGACGTCATAGCGCTGATAAGAGATATAAAGGATTTGACGCGTACTGACCGTTGTTGTTCAAACGCAAAGTTGGAAGGGAAAGAATCAATTGACGAACTTGCAATTTTCAGTATGTCTTCCCGACATCACCTAGGTGATTTTACGCGTGGCCGTATTATTGGCAAGATTGAAGAAGGGCGAAAAATAACAGATGTTGCCAGGGAGTTCGACGTCAGCCACAGTGTTGTTTCAAGGCTTTGGAAATCATTTCAAACAAATGGAGAGTGTAGCAAACGTCACGGGGGAGGTCGTGTTCGCAGTACGACACCTGCAGAAGATCGGTACATAGTGCTATCAACAAAAAGACACCGGTGCAGCACAGCTAGTGAAGTAGCAAATCAGTTTATGGCTGCTACTGGCAAGCGGATCTCCCGAAAAACTGTCGCCAGGCGTTTGCATGAAGGAGGACTATACGCCCGCCGTCCTGTTGTGTGCATCCCATTGTCCAGATGTCACCGTACCGCCCGTTTGCAATGGTGCCATCAACATCGCAATTGGACTGATAACGACTGGTCTGCTGTCCTCTTCTCAGGTGAGAGTAGATACAGTCTATCGTCTGATGTCGACGACAACTGATCTGGCGTGATAGTGGTACTGCATATTGTCCAGCAAACATACAGGAAAGGGACCGATATCCGACATGTTGTGTCATGGTATGGGCTGGCATCATTATCAATGGCCGTACGTCCCTGTATGTGCTTCCACTGGGACTATGACTGGCCAACGATACATTAATGATGTTCTGCTACCTCATGTTCGCATGTTCCGTGGTGCTGTCGGTGATAGATTCATTTTCATGGACGACAACGCAACATGTCATCGAACAGTCGCTGTCCAGGAGTGTCTTGAGAGCGAGGATATCAACGCCTCGTATGGCCAGCACGTTCTCCAGATCTGAATCCCATTGAAAATGTGTGGGATGCTTTGGGGAGGAGTCTTGCTGGTCGTGAATGCCCTCCAATAAACAAGGACACCCTCATCCGTGCACTGACAGAGTAATGGGATAAATTACCCCAACAACTGCTTGATAATGTTGTGCAAAGCATGACACGACGTGTGGAATCTTGCATCGCCCTCCATGGTGGCCATATCCCGTATTGACATCTTACGCCGGAACACCTGCGGACGGTAATTGCATTTTTCACGTTTACGTATTCTGCACAAAATGGCCTGTTTGTCCCTTGAACACGTTCCAAAGCCTTCTGGATTTCAGAGCACAATAAATTGTCTTTCTTGTAATGTCCTGGCATTCTGACATTATTTTATTTCACTTGGCATCCAACCACACTTACTTTTTTATGCGCTATATAGCCGTTTATGATCCGTCCTTAGCAATTGTCCAGCAGTGTAGTAACATACATGTTTTCTTGCTGTTGCTCAGTCTCCGAATTTTCGAGTACTTATCGATGCACTTATTCTGAAAGGAACGGTTAAAATAATTTTGCCTTCCTTTTAGGGTAGATATTTACGCTTCCCACACTTTTCATTGTTTAAGGCGAATTCTTTTTTTTTTTTTTAATTGAAGGTTTAACGACCGCCGTGAGCTACTCAATGGGCTATAAGCAGTCGCCCGTCCCTAATTTAGGGTCACTGGCTCCAGGGAAGGGAGAGAGCCAGTGCCGTAAGACAAACACAACATCCATGCCTCACCGGGATTCGAACCCAGACCCCGTTCGGACGAATGATCAGGGGCCATCGCTTAGACCACTGCGCCACCGGGGCGGGAAGGCGAATTCTTAACCGGCCTGCTGTGCTATAAATTGCTTTCATCTTACTTCTATCCAAGGGAACAAACACATCTGTGTCGGAACCTTTCCCCCGAGTTGCGATGAGGTGTAATTTTAAAAACTCTTTCTGATGATCAGAGGTGTTTGCTGTTAATTGTTTTTTTCTTCCTTCGTATTAGGATAATCAAGTTCTTTCTCAGCCCTGATCCCTCTAAACCATCCTAAACCAAAAGAGTTATTAATATTTAGGCTGAAAAAGTAAAGAAATTTGAGAATATCAGACTATCTTTTTCTTATTGAATAGTGTTAAAAGCAATTTATACTGTATCTAAATAAATACATCACTCTTTCCACGTTCCAGAAACACGTAGCAACCAGAAAATTGTTTTCAGCCGCCGACGTAGAATGAACCACGGATTTCTCGATATCTAGCCGAGCGCGTTAGCTTTACACCACGGTGGCCATGTGTATCCACGGTGCTATGTGTATTTTTAAGTCAGCTTCTGACATCATAAATCCGTAATATGGGCTCAGCTACTGAGACGTCTCCATCTGGTGGTTATTAACGGCACTGGCTATATATATTATAGCCGTTATTTCAAAATATACTTTATTGGCAAAAACATAGGGAATACAGGCGTACCACATATGGCAAAATAAACAACAAAACAATGAGCGATACTGATGAAATATTACAGGTGAATGTGATACGGCAGTCAACTAAGGATGACAAAATGTTAAAATCATTAGTAAGGAACAATACATGCTTGAGGAAGATGATGCACAAGCAAAAGTAATGATTAATTAATAAAGCATGTGATGACGTGCAGAGTGAAAGCAGAGCACAAAACAACAGTAAATATATTTACAAGAACATGGCTGTACAACGCAGTGCACAAAAAGAAGGGAACATGTAAAACACAACAAAAGCATATACTACGATAAAGGTACAGAAGTTCCCACAATCCAGGAAACCACACGATATGTGACAAAAACATGATGAGTATTACAGAACATGGTGGAAACTTGGGCGAACTCCCCAAGTGAAACACAAGGATACGCAAAATACAAACAGCAAGCCGTGCAGTATTGCATCGGTCCAAAAAACAACGACATGGGACGAGCAAAAAATACATGACGTCAAAGAATGTGAAAATGCAAGACAGAAATAAGGTATAAATTAAAAGATACAACACAATGCAGCAAGAAAAAACAGGAAGAACAAAGTATCGCAGGGCAATACTTCTCGTATTGCTCCTAGAGAACAAATACACGGTGAGCAACTCAATGAAGGTACAGGCAGCAAAAGCAGACACATGAGTGAAGAATAAGTATTAAGGACAGGTGCAACGAAGAAAAAACAACAACACGGTACATGCACACGAATTACACAAAAATTGCAGAAAACCCCTACAATACAAATCATAAGCAGTTACATGACAAACACTTAGTAGACGCTGTGACGAAGCACCAGGAAGAGAGAACACAAAATCTCGACTGATGCATTCAGATCTTCGAAGCTGGAAAAAAACAAAAAAATCAGAAAGAAAGATGAATGGAAGATCCAGTGATTTTGAACCAACCGGTCCCCTGCGCCCAGGTAGACCGGAAAGAGGCTTGAGATTGAGGGGTGGAAGCAGCGAAGTTCTCCAGGCGTAGTCGAGACACGATGCGATTCCTAAAAATCGACCGTAAGGCCGAGCCAGCAGAGAGGATACTAGGTGTGGTAGCAGGAGAGCGGAGAGATTGATGATAAAGAAAAACGACATGTTTCACAAGTACGAAGAGATAGGCACAGGCATCCGGCAAAATAGCCGGGGGATGTTTGGTAAGCAATAGCCACTCGTACGCTTGAAAAGGGATGTCTCTGGAGCAAATGGTGCCTACAAGACGAAAAGCAGTATTGAGAAGTGGAAGGAGAACGGGACAGTGACAGTAGACATGAGGAACATCACCTTCAACACCACAAAAGCAGCAGAGAGAAGTAGAAGAAATAGACATGTGAAAGAGAGAAGAAGGAACAGGAAGGCGGCGGTGAAGAAACCGCCAGTGGATGTTTCGCTCTAACGGGGTAGAAAGGGGAGAGAAAGAGGCAGACCAGATAGGCAGCAGAAGAGAAGGAGAAGCATCAGGAAGACCATGCGGAGAAGTGAGGGGCGCACGAAGGATCGCATAGATAGAGGCAGTGGAAAAAGAAGAAATGGGAGCAACAGAGTCCCGAAAGGGAAGGAAGAAAGGAAGAGAGAGTCTCGGTCCAGAGACAGAAATAAGGCCAGTGTCAGAAACCAGAAGTGGGAAGAGGGTACGGAGAGCGGAGCAAAGAAGGTCATACTCCTCTTCCAAGGTGGAAGAGTCAGGGAAAAGAGAAGAGAGGGGTTTCCAGGTCAAATCGGAAATTAATAAAGCTTCGACAGTGAGAATACCTGAGCGGAACCAAGAGGGAAAAAGAAAGTATGGTTGATCGGGTGGATGAATCAGAGTGGAAAAGAAAAGAGGTTCTGCAAGCAGGTCCAGGGTGGTAGAGGGAGGAACGCGGAGTAGCGGGAGAGAATGAAATACCGATAGAGCGTCGATAAGAAGTGGTGGGAGTCGTTTAGAAGTAGAAGGAGATGAATCCATCCGAAGAAAAAGGAGGAAAGTGAAGGATGGATCATGAAGAGAAATAAGAGTATTCAGGGTAGAAGAAAGTGCAGGGGAGGGCGAAAGGAGAAGACGAATGAAGGAGACGATTCGGTGAGCTCGATAATATGTTCTGACATCCGGGAAATGAAGACCACCAAATGATGTTGGCAGAGAGAGCGTTGCAGCAGAAATCCAATGTCTAGATGACCATATCACTGAAGTGAAAATACTATTGATGGCAGAGAAATGATGCGATTTAAACACACAGGAATCCCAAGGATAGAAGCATTGTGAGAGAAGATATCGATGAACAATTTGAGCACGTTGAAAGTAAGAGGAAACGGAAAACGTAAATCGCCAAAAACCAGCCGTGCGATGAAGTCGTGGGCGAAGAGCTTGCCAAGTAACGTTGCTTGTAGTAAAGGAGTGTCCAAAATGAGCTCCAAGAAATTTTTGGGTCGAGGAGGACCACACTGCTCCCCACGGCGAGTCAGTGCGGCCTCTCCAAGAACCACACCACAGGCCAGCACTTTTCTGAATATTCAGAGCAGCACCAGAGAGAGCAGCATACTGTTCATAAGTGGCAAGAAGAGTATCAAATTGGTCATCGCGGCGAAGACAAAAGGTAACATCATCTGCGTAAGCAGAGACAAGAAAACGGTGATGCCGAGTACTAGAGACAATCGGTCCTACCGCAGGTAAGAGAGACGCCCGACTTGCAATCAAAAAGGGCTCAAAGGCGAGAGCAAAGAGTTGTCCTGATAATGGACAACCTTGTCTGATGCCAGATTGAAAAGGAATCGGGGCCGTCAAAAATGTGGCCGTCCGAACGTGCAAATGGGCGCCCCGGTAGAGGCTAAGGATGAGAGAAACAAAAGCGGGAGGAAAACCATAGTGAGTTAATACGGCAGAAAGGTAAGCGTGAGAGACGTTATCAAAAGCGGATTTCTGGTCAAGATTAAACAAAGCTAAGGGTTCGGAATGTTTTAGTGCAAGAAAGGAAAGGTTATGAAGAAAGGAGATATTGTTAGAAATAGAACTACCAGGCACGGTATATGTCTGGTCGGGGGATATGAGGAACGGAAGAACAGAATTTAGGCGGCGAGAAAGGAGTTTAGTGAAGAATTTGTAGTCCAGGTTGAGAATAGAGATGGGGCGCCAATTCGACAAGTCCAGAAGGTCACCCTTCTTCGGCAGGAGGATGACATGTGCAACTGTAAATTCCGGTGGAAGCGCAGGAGAAGAAAGAGCACACGAAAAAGCGGCAGAGAGAAAAGGCAGGAGTGACGGAAGAAAGGCCCGTAGAACGAGAGCGGGAGGCCATCAGGTCCCGGGGAAGAGTGAAGATTGAGGGAGGCAAAAGCCTCTCTCAATTCAGGCAAAGAAAAATCAGCAATGAGAGGGGCGCAGAGAGAAGACGGGACCTGAGGGAGAGAAGAAAGAAAAGAGGAGGAAGAAAAAGAAGAACCCTGCGCAACCGCTCGGAACTTCTCCTGAAAGAAGTGACGGACATGAGAGCAGATGAGAGTTGTATTGCCAGTAACAGTGCCATCAGGCAATCGGAGATGTCTGATGGAAGATGACGTGCGTCGCATGGATTCCATCTTCGAAAGGACTTCGAAAGAATGCGTCGATGGTGAAATACGTAGGAGCCGAAGACGACGGACTGCTTGCTGAGCAAACGGTTCGAGGCAGGCATGAAGTTCATCACGGACGGAGGCGTAGTGCGGGTCAGACATTGGCGTCGCGGAGAGGAGTCCTCGTAGGTTACTCACCTCCATCGAGCGAGTGGTGGAAATAGTAAAGGAGAGTTGACGAACGAGCAAGAGAAGATCCCGTTTGACATCAAGCCACAAACGCAAGGCGCTTGGGGTCGTTGTGAGCAGCAGCTTTCGATCAGAAAGGAACTTCTCAACTTCCTCACAAAAGGAACGGTCTTGCAAGAGAGTGTCATCAAACGTCCAATGACGACGCGTAGATGAAGGTGCAGGAGAGACGCAAATTGATAGTGAAACGGCAGAATGGTCGGAAGAAACAGTAGGTGAATGTCGAGCAGCAGTGATAGCAGGGAGTAAGGAAGCAGAAACATATATTCGGTCCAACCGCGCAGCAGTAGAACCGAACGTCGGCGGATTACACCACGTAAAGGAAATGGAATCAGGATTTAGCCGTCTGAAGGAATCGACAAGATGAAAATCATCAAGGAGCTGAGTCAGCTGTGAAACTAAATTCATGCGGTATTCGCCAAAAGACGAATTCCTGTCAAGAGAAGGCTGCAGCGTGCAGTTAAAATCTCCCCAAGAACGAAATAATCCCCTGGAGGAATCGCTGCAATCGCTGCACGAATATTACTGAAAAGATGAGCAACATGTATTTCATCAGTGGGAATATATACATTAAAGATATGAAAAGTAACATTATGCTCACAAAAGGTAAAACACTGAAGAAAATCAAGGTGTAAATTTGTCACAGAAATAGAAGTCAGCTGAGTCAAAAACCGCTGGCGCACACCTACAGCTATACCACCATACCGCGTGAGGCGATACGAGTGGTAAAAGGTGTACGGCCAGCGTCTCCATAGGTGAGTGGGAGTGTCAGGAGAGCAGTGAGTTTCCTGGAGAAGGAGAACGTCTCCACCAGCGGCAGAAATGTCCTCATAAACGAGGGAGTTCAACACTAGTGTCGCGAACCCGCGACAATTCAAGGAAGTCACAGTGAAAGTGCCATGTCTCTAGTGGCAGTGACAATCTTTTCCAAATGGGAACGGAAATTGTTGTACCGCCGTTGGATGCACTTCTGAGTGGCAGCATCCTCGGCAGATGGACTCTTGATAGTATTGTAAAGAGTTAACAGTTGTGCCAGTTGATTCTCAACTGCTGGGTAGCGACCTTCAAATCGGTTGACATAGGTGGGTAAATTAGGAAGAAGAGTCTTGGCACAAGCAAAGTCGTGCAATTCGTTATAAGGGAGAGGAGTGTCCGGAAACACATTCATGTGTAGGCGTGCGGAAAATTCCTCAAGAGGCAGGAGGTAGATAACTGGCTTGGAAGACTTGACAGGGCGACCCGAAGCAGGTGATCCAGCAGGCTTAGTCGGAGAGGTGTCAGTAGAGTGGCCAGATTGTCGCCGTCGTTTCGTAGAGCCGCGAGGAGGTTTGGCATCCCTTTTGTCAGAACGGGTCCGGAGATAGCCCTCCGTCCCATCACTCATCGTTTGGTCGCTGACGCTTTGATAGGCTGTGTCATCAGCGGTCGAGGTCTCGGTATCAGACTGGTCAGTCGCAACGGACTCAGCAACTGCTGTAGGGTCCGCAGGAACACGAAAAGATGCTGAAGATGGTAAAACTGGGTAGTGTTCCTCCGAGAGAGAAGGTGGGACAACAATTGGCGTAGAGGTTGCTACCGAAGTTAGGTTGTTCGCAGGAACCACCGTCGGTAACGGAGCGCTACTAGGATCTTGATGAGAAGGCGTCGGATCTTGATAGACGGGCGAAACAGACTTTGGTGGAGCAACTGGACACTGCTTATAGTAGTGACCAACCTGATGACATTGACTACAATGGAATTCCGTCAGGAAGTTTATTTGCCTGACCTGATCTTCGCACCGAACAGTGAAATGTGTTGGAAGCCGTTCGATTGCTTCTTGTGATGGAAATATTACCCTCGCAACACGGCGAGCACCTTGGATCGACGCATGTCGTGGATCACGTAATGGGTCGTTTCGGGCAGCAAGATGCGTTTGTATGCCTCCAACTACCCGACCAACCGAAGATAAGACAGCATACAGCATAAGATCTGTCACTTCCAACGGGACCGGGTAGAAAGAAACGTTAATGGGTCTTTGGCCCACTGGTTCTGCAGAAAGATATCTATCACCAATGGTGAGACCAGATGTTAGGAGAGATTTCGCCATTTCAGCCGTGGCCAGATAAACAACTACAAGTCGTCCTCTACGATACATTTGCGGAATAGATTCAGATGGGAACCGCTGTGCAATGGCATCTGCATATACTCGCAAAGGAGTGTCCGGAAGGGCTTCGAAATGAACGCCTTTTGCAAGATTCTCAGTAAAAGCTGTGCCAGCTGGAGAGCTGGCTGGGATATTAAGCACGATATTATTGCCAGCTTGGGAAATGAAAGATTTCAGCTTTTCAGCGCCAACATAATTATTCTTGGATGCTGGACGAGAGACTTTGGAGGCTGCAACAGAAGAAAACGAAGGTAATGACACGTTGGGCTCGGCAGTGCTAGAAGAGGCTGCATTTCCAGTGATGTCCATTGCGTCATCATCGATAGCGGAAGCCGGGAGATGTGACGTAGCTGGAGAAGGCAAATTGGCAACGCCACGACCGGACGCTTGCGTGTCAACACCCCCATCTGGGGCATCAGAAAAGGAAGAGAGATTAGGGCTATCACTATCCCTACCGGAAATCGCCATCTTTAATGGCAGCGCCCAGTAGCGAGCCTGGCCAGCTCGGCCAAATGTAAATAAGATGAAATACAACAAAATAGGCACTCAACGCGCTCGAAACGAAGCAAAATGAAAGACGATACCTTTATACTTAAGGTGAACGTGAAATTAAGGAGCAAAGAGTCCAATAACACACCCAAATCAGAAGAAAATCGCGGAGCAACAACACGCTGCGCAGTTAAATCCAAAGGGCGAGATCCAAGGTGAAAATCCTCCAAATATGTGGCGTCAGTAAATAAATAAATACATCGCTCTTTCCACGTTCCAGAAACACATAGCAACAGAAAAATTGTTTATAGTAGCTGAGCCCATCTTACGGATTTATGATGTCAGAAGCTGACATAAAAATATACATAGCACCGTGGATTGTTGGCCACTGTGGTGTAAAGCTAACGCGCTCGGCTAGATATCGAGAAATCCGTGGTTCATTTTCACGTCGGCGGCTGATAACAATTTTTCGGTTGCTATGTGTTTCTGGAACGTGGAAAGAGCGATGTATTTATTTATTTACTGCCGCCACGTATTTGGAGGATTTTCACCTTATACTGTATCGCAACAACATTTTCTCATTACTTTCTACTCCCCAGGTTTAATACTGATAATTATCGAGTATTCTCACCTTTTCTATTTCTTAAATCGACGTATTACTAACTTTTGAAAAAGCAATAAAAAGTTTCAATCACACTCTTACTCGAAAAGACGTGGTTCCTCCTTTTCCATTTTCAAACAGGATCTTTTGCATTTAATTTCTTAAGCTTGTGTTTCTGATAACTGCAGTGCAGGTATGAATGGGATATTTAAAGTGCCAAACTTAATATCCATTGATTTCCTATTAGGCGCAAAAAATATTTTTTGAAAATAAATCAAATAAATCAAAATGTTCAATGTGCACGGACAGACAAAACGATTACACTGGCACTGTTTCTTACAGAACGTTCTAATAATAGGAAGACAGAATAGCATTTTAAAACGCGTAAAAACCTTTTTCTTGACTCCCCCCCCCCTTTTTTTTTTTAATCTGACGGATGAAAATTTTTGGTTCGGTAAGAAGTGGCAGGGACCCCAAAAGGTCTAAAGTCGCCTCTGGGAATGGGTTAGCGTTGGCCTTGACCGTGGGTCTGTCACTGACGTCACTCCTCCACCCAAAATGTGACTGCAGGGAAGTATAGGGATCGAGGCAACCTTCTCTTCTACTAACCTTGGCTAGTAATCACGTGCGGTTTGGCGTAAGGTCGATGCCACCTCCATATACACTGCTGGACAATTGCTAAGGGCGGATCATAAACGGCTATATAGCGCATAAAAAAGTAAGTGTGGTTGGATGCCAAGTGAAATAAAATAATGTCAGAATGCCAGGACTTTACAAGAAAGACAATTTATTGTGCTCTGAAATCCCAGAAGGCTTTGGAACGTGTTCAAGGGACAAACAGGCCATTTTGTGCAGAATACGTAAACGTGAAAAAAATGCAATTACCGTCCGCAGCCGTTCCGGCGTAAGATGTCAATACAAGATATGGCCCCCTTGGAGGGCGATGCAAGATTCCACACGTCGTGTCATGCTTTGCACAACATTATCAAGCAGCTGTTGGGGTAATTTATCCCATTCCTCTGTCAGTGCACGGATGAGGGTGTCCTTGTTTATTGGAGGGCATTGGCGACCAGCAAGACTCCTCCCCAAAGCATCCCACACATTTTCAATGGGATTCAGATCTGGAGAACGTGCTGACCATACGAGGCGTTGAATATCCTCGCTCTCAAGACACTCCTGGACAGCGACTGTTCGATTACATGTTGCGTTGTCGTCCATGAAAATGAATCTATCACCGACAGCACCACGGAACATGCAAACATGAGGTAGCAGAACATCATTAATGTATAGTTGGCCAGTCATAGTCCCAGTTGGAAGCACATAGAAGGACGTACGGCCATTGATCATGATGCCAGCCCATACCATGACACTACACGTCGGATATCGGTCCCTTTCCTGTATGTTTGCTAGACAATATGCAGTACCACTATCACGCCAGATCAGTTGTCGTCGACAATCAGATGATAGACTGTATCTACTCTCATCTGAGAAGAGGACAGCAGACCAGTCGTTATCAGTCCAATTGCGATGTTGATGGCACCATTGCAAACGGGCGGTACGTTGACGTCTGGACAATGGGATTCACACAACAGGACGGCGGGCGTATAGTCCTCCTTCATGCAAACGTCTGGCGACAGTTTTTCGGGAGATCCGCTTGCCAGTAGCAGCCATAAACTGATTTGCTACCTCACTAGCTGTGCCGCGCCGGTGTCTTTTTGTTGATAGCACTATGTACCGATCTTCTGCAGGTGTCGTACTGCGAACACGACCTCCCCTGTGACGTTTGCTACACTCTCCATTTGTTTGAAATGATTTTCAAAGCCTTGAAACAACACTGTGGCTGACGTTGAACTCCCTGGCAACATCTGTTATTTTTCGCCCTTCTTCAATCTTGCCAATAATACGGATACGCGTAAAATCATCTAGGTGATGTCGGGAAGACATACTGAAAATTGCAAGTTCGTCAATTGATTCTTTCCCTTTCAACTTTGCGTATGAACAACAACGGTCAATACGCGTCAAATCCTTTATATCTCTTATCAGCGCTATGACGTCACGAACACGTTCGGCAATCCAAAATTTGCATACGCACAACACGTCTTACTGTATCCCGCACTTATGCTAATTTCCACATTTTCCTGCCTTCCATTTTATGGTTGCTATCGTTGCTATTGTCATCCGTCCTTAGCAATTGTCCGGCAGTGTAGTTGAGTTGACAAAATATAGCCAACGAAATAATTTTGTGTGGCCAACAAAATAATTCCGGTGGAGTTTGGCTAAAGCAACAAAATAAATCGACCAACAGCTCAACAAAACTATTTTGTTGTTTCAAACAAACTTTTTTTCTCAGTGTACAATACCTGTGACGTACTACAGAGGAGGTGAATCACGTGTTAAGGCGACAAATCTGCAGCGGTACATTCCGTCCGTGTAGCTTAGTTGGGAGAGCAACTTACTCCGGAGTGAGGGTGCGCGGCTAAATTTGTGTTTTCACATACCCTAAATCCAGAAAGATTTTAATGTGTTGCCAGAGCAGAGTCTAATTTAAATACCAATTTTTTCATCATCTTTTTACCCCCCCCCCCCCCCCAAATGTTTCGTAGTATTCACTTAAATACGGTTCTTTTCAATAAGTAAAATGTGCTATGTTTCCCTTTCTTATAAAACCATAATAATTTTTTTCTCTCAATTTTTTCAACGTTATTACTTTGACACAAGGGATTTCGCGACCGCTGTTATAAGGCATCGTTATCTCTCACTGAGTAATGGGAGTCTGTGAGCTCATTAACAGAAATGAAGTACAGCCTCAATCTTATCCTAGTAAAAAAGCCCCTGCGTAAATAATTTTTTTCGTGTGCGCATTTTTCTTTCGGAACATTTTTGCTCACTTCCTAACTGGATTTTAATTAGCCAGTCTGAAAGATGATTTAAATCAGATCTATGAAATGTTTCGCAATTGGAGAAACTAGGGGAAACTGAAATGATGATCTTCATTTCCACAACACAAAAATTCATACTAAAATTCATATTGTTTGATCAATCTGTCAAACAATTAGAGCACCGTTGTTTAGTAAGTTAAAAGAATGCTCTGATTTGGTAAATTAAATTTTATAAATCTGTTGTGAGAACAGATGCTAACAATTATCTCCCCAAAGCTGATATGTTAATCTTTGCTTAGAAAAATTAATCTGCACGAGATTTATTTCATACTTACAAAAATGTAATATCATTAATAAAAATCCGTCTGACTTTCCACCCAATAAATCAACAGAATCTGCACTCTTACACCTACAGAATATAATCCAAAAAAATCTATACTCAGAAACACTTGCTGTATTCTTGGATTTAACTAAAGCGTTTGATACCCTCAATCATCAATTTCCTTTAACTAAATAATTATATAATGTGGGTTGTAACGTATACTCTATATTCACTTTCCTTTTGATTTTACTATCTCTGGTTGTTTTATTTTACTATGTAAATTATCTTCTTACTGAACGAAATATTATTTCACCAGCTGAATGAGATCTGGCAATGAGTGTAAGTCATGACGTGGTGGTAGCTAGTATATAGGCGCGTTCATCGAGACTTAGAGAGAGCTTTTGTTGTTGTTATGAGAGAGCGTTGTTTTTTACGGAGAGCGTTTATAATACGAGGAGAGATTCTTCATTAGTGTAAAACAAGTTGTGTGTGTGCTTTAGTTGACCAAGAGTCTTATAATAAAGAAGTTTGTGTAAGTTAGTTTTTCTCAATTCATAGTTTTTGTCAGACCTCTGTCTGGCTGTTAGGTTTACAATTAGTTTCTTACCCATAAATAACCAGCGTTAAGACTTTATTTACGTTCGTAATTAACTAGTAACAACCCCCTTTTGAATTCACTACTTTGAAGCTTAGTACAAGTATATCATTAGCTAGCTGGTAGGTAGAGCATTATTCATTCATAATAATTAGCTTAGCGAAAAGATAAACAAGGCTAATTCATTATAGGGTGTGAGAGGTATTTTACATTATAACGTACAAGTTAGTCCGCGCCGGAGTAGGGAGGGGGATGAGATGTGACGCGCCTGTTTCGCAGGACGCACATGAGATAAAGGCAGATAGCAGTGAGGGCACATGTTCGTGTAGCTCAGTTGGGAGAGCGACTTACTCCGGAGTGAGGGAACCCGGATTCGATACCCGGCGCGGACAACCTTGCACGTTATAACATACTTTATTCAGTAATTATTTAGCTGACAGATTTCAATATGCTATCGTTGATCATTCACAATCACCGCTGTTACCGGTTACTTCAGGGGTTCCTCGGGGCTCACTTCTAGGTCACTTATTAATTAATTTATATATCAATGATATTTTTAATATAACATCTGACAACGATATAATATTTTATGCGGAGGATAAAACATTATTATTTATCGGAAAAATCTCATTGAAATGGTTATTCAAGCAAATCTTCGATTAAAAATTTACTCAGAATGATTAACACACAATGAACTTATAATAAATGTAAGTAAAACCAAACTTCTTACCTTTACTAGATAGAAAATATAACAAACACAAGTTCCATATTTACTTTTGTATAATACACCTATTGATATAGTACAAAGTTTCGAGTATCTGGGAATTTTTTTTTAATTCTGGCCTAAGATGGAATAACCATATAGATTCAATTGCAAATCGAATCTTTAAAAATGTCGGGATTGTAAGCAAAATTATATCAAGTCTAACTACTAAGACACTTAAACTTTATACTACACACTTATACAATCTCATATTAATTATTGCTTTTCCTCATGGGGAAACCAGTTTTTCCTCCACCGAAACCAATATCAATAAACTACAATATAAATGCATAAAATTATTAGACTTAAAAACAAATCCTGCTTCTCATACCAACTTCCCACTTCTCACCATATTCATGTTAACCCCAACCATTATGGAATTTCAGTTGTTAAACAATTGTTTGACTTCAAAGTCGGTAAACTAATGTTCCAAAGAATAAAACCAAACTTATACACAGATGTCATTGAACTGAATTTTCATACTTGTGACTATGAAACGAGACACAGGTCATTATTAAAACCCATATATCCAAAAACTCTCATGATGAAACAGAGTTTAAATTACGTTGATCCTGAATTTTAAAATGCACTGCCTGTCGAGTTGACTATAAAAAATAACCTAAACCTATTCAAAAATAAACTAAAAAAATACTTGTTAAGTTAAATTTAAAAAAAATAATAAGAAACAAATTATTTATAACATAACTAACCCTTAACATTACTGCTATGTTTTATGAACCTGTGCTTGCTTGTCTATATATTTGGGAAATCAGGGATTTTGTCAGGATTCGGGCTGCGGATGCCTAGTAGTCAACGTTCGTGCCTTCCACGTAGGTACCTCAGGTTCGATCCCGGGCAGGTACGAAAGCTCGAATCACTAAATATCCGCCGTGCGTCGGATGGGCACGTTAAGCCGTCGGCCCACGGGTACCCCTCCCCCCCGGTAGTAAATAAAGGCGTCTTCTACCTCGTTTCCGTGTGACTTTCCTTTCTTGCACTCTAGCCCAAATCTCCTAGCTTCCTATTTCTAAGGGTTATTTAAGACCTGGGGTCAGACACTCTCTTCCTAAAATCCTCTACATATGACCTGATCTGATCTGATGGGCACATTAAGCCGTCGGACCACGGGTACTGGCCCCCCGGTAGTAAATAAGGACGTCTTCTACCTCGCTTCCATGTGACTTTCCTATCGGGCACTCTAACCCAAATCTCCTAGCTTCCTATTTCTAAGGGTTGTTTAAGACCTGGGGTCAGACACTCCCTTCCTAAACTCCACTACATATGATCTGATCTGATGAGCACATTAAGCCGTCGGACCACGGGTACTGGCCCCCCGGTAGTAAATAAGGGCGTCTTCTACCTCGCTTCCGTGTCACTTTCCTATCGGGCACTCTACTCCAAATCTCCTAGCTTCCTATTTCTAAGGGTTGTTTAAGACCTGGGGTCAGACACTCCCTAAACTCCTCTACATATGATCTGATCTGATCTGATGGGCACGTTAAGCCGTCGGACCCCGGGTACTGGCCCCCGGTAGTAAATAAGGGCATCTTCTACCTCGCTTCCATGTGACTTTCCTATCGGGCACTCTAGCCCAAATATCCTAGCTTCCTATTTCTAAGGGTTGTTTAAGACCTGGAGTCAGACACTCCCTTCCTAAAATCCTCTACATATGATCTGATCTGATCCACTAGAGCATTGAATGGGCACGTTAAGCCGTCGGACCCCGGGTACTGGCCCCCGGTAGTAAATAAGGGCGTCTTCTACCTCGCTTCCGTGTGACTTTCCTATCGGGCACTCTAGCCCAAATATCCTAGCTTCCTATTTCTAAGGGTTGTTTAAGACCTGGAGTCAGACACTCCCTTCCTAAAATCCTCTACATATGATCTGATCTGATCCACTAGAGCATTGAATGGGCACGTTAAACCCTCGGACCCCAGGTACTGGCCTACGGTAGTAAATGAGGACGTCTTCTACCTAGCTTCCGTGTCACTTTCGTATCGGGCACTCTAGCTCAAACCTCTTAGCTTCCTACTTCTAAAGGTAATTTAAGACCTGGGACTCCCTTCCTAAAATCTTCTACATATGATCTGATCTGACCTTTTGGCAGGATTCTTTGAGGCCTTTTCCCTGATCCTTCGTTGATGTTCTCTATAATACAACAATATTGATGTAGGCCTATATTCATAAATCCTGCATGTAACAGCAAGAGTAAAATTTATTATTATTGTTATTATTATTTTAGAGATTACACCTCTTCCTGAGGTTTTTCTTTTCTTCCTTCCGGGACGGGTACTGGGAAGTGGTATTTCTTTCTCTCAGTTGTCCAGGAACTTCCTTATTAACCTATAAGTGTTCAGGATAGCTGCCTTCTGTAGTTCCATGTAGGTGTTAGGTTGAAGGTCTAGTGTCAGTATAAAGCTAAGAATGTTCTTAGGTACAACTCCTGTGGCTGATATTACTATGAGGACGTTAGTGACGTTCTCTATATGTCACATTTCCTTCTGTATAGAGCTGTGAATTGTGGCTGATATTACTATGGGGACGGTGGTGGCGTTCTCTATATGCTTCTTTTCCTTCTGTATGGAGCTGTGAATGGTCTTAGGTACAACTCCTGTGGCTGATATTACAATGCGGACGGTGGTGACGTTCTCTATATGGCACATTTCCTTCTGTATAGAGCTGCGAATGGTCTTAGGTACACCTCTTGTGGCTGTTATTGCTATGGGGACGGTGGTGATGTTCTCCATATGCCACATTTCCTTCTGTATAGAGAAGGAAATGTGAGTGGTCTTAGGTACAACTCCTGTGGCTGATATTACTATGGGGACGGTGGTGACGTTCTCCATATGACACATTTCCTTCTGTTTAGAGCTGTGAGTGGTCTTAGGTTCAACTCCTGTGGCTGATATTACTATGGGGACGGTGGTGACGTTCTCTATATGCCACATTTCCTTCTGTATAGAGCTGTGAATTGTCTTTGGTACAACTCTTGTGGCTCATATTACTATGGGGACGGTAGTGACGTTCTCCATATGGCACACTTCCTTCTGTACAACCCTGGGGCTGATATTACTATGGGGACGGTGGTGACGTTCTCTATATGCCACATTTCCTTCTGTATAGAGCTGTGAATGGTCTTTGGTACAACTCTTGAGGCTGATATTACTATGGGGACGGTAGTGACGTTCTCCATATGGCACACTTCCTTCTGTACAACTCCTGTGGCTGATATTATTATGGGGATGGTGGTGACGTTCTCTATATGCCACATTTCCTTCTGTATAGAGCTGTGAATGGTCTTTGGTACAACTCTTGAGACTGATATTATTATGGGGACGGTGGCGACGTTCTCTATATGCCCCATTTCCTTCTGTATAGAGCTGTGAATGGTCTTTGGTACAACTCTTGAGGCTGATATTACTATTTGGACGGTAGTGACGTTCTCCATATGGCACACTTCCTTCTGTACAACTCCTGTGGCTGATATTACCATGGGGACGGTGGTGACGTTCTCTATATGCCACATTTCCTTCTGTATAGAGCTGTGAATGGTCTTTGGTGCAACTCTTCAGGCTGATATTACTATGGGGACGGTAGTGACGTTCTCCATATGGCACACTTCCTTCTGTACAACTCCTGTGGCTGATATTACTATATGGACGGTGGCGACGTTCTCTATATGCCACATTTCCTTCTGTATAGAGCTGTGAATGGTCTTATGTACAACTCCTGTGGCTGATATTATTATGGGGACGGTGGCGACGTTCTCTATATGCCACATTTTCTTCTGTATAGAGCTGTGAATGGTCTTATGTACAACTCCTGTGGCTGATATTATTATAGGGACGGTGGCGACGTTCTCTATATGCCACATTTCCTTCTGTATAGAGCTGTGAATGGTCTTTGGTACAACTCTTGAGGCTGATATTACTTTGGGGACGGTAGTGACGTTCCCCATATGGCACACTTCCTTCTGTACAACTCCTGTGGCTGATATTACTATGGGGACGGTGGCGACGTTCTCCATATGCCACATTTCCTTCTGTATAGAGCTGTGAATGGTCTTATGTACAACTCCTGTGGCTGATATTATTATGGGGACGGTGGCGACGTTTTCTATATGCCACATTTCCTTCTGTATAGAGCTGTGAATGGTCTTATGTACAACTCCTGTGGCTGATATTATTATAGGGACGGTGGCGACGTTCTCTATATGCCACATTTCCTTCTGTATAGAGCTGTGAATAGTCTTTGGTACAACTCTTGAGGCTGATATTACTATGGGGACGGTAGTGACGTTCTCCATATGGCACACTTCCTTCTGTACAACTCCTGTGGCTGATATTACTATGGGGACGGTGGCGACGTTCTCCATATGCCACATTTCCTTCTGTATAGAGCTGCGAATGGTCTTAGGTACACCTCTTGTGGCTGTTATTGCTATGGGGACGGTGGTGATGTTCTCCATATGCCACATTTCCTTCTGTATAGAGAAGGAAATGTGAGTGGTCTTAGGTACAACTCCTGTGGCTGATATTACTATGGGGACGGTGGTGACGTTCTCCATATGACACATTTCCTTCTGTTTAGAGCTGTGAGTGGTCTTAGGTTCAACTCCTGTGGCTGATATTACTATGGGGACGGTGGTGACGTTCTCTATATGCCACATTTCCTTCTGTATAGAGCTGTGAATTGTCTTTGGTACAACTCTTGTGGCTCATATTACTATGGGGACGGTAGTGACGTTCTCCATATGGCACACTTCCTTCTGTACAACTCCTGGGGCTGATATTACTATGGGGACGGTGGTGACGTTCTCTATATGCCACATTTCCTTCTGTATAGAGCTGTGAATGGTCTTTGGTACAACTCTTGAGGCTGATATTACTATGGGGACGGTAGTGACGTTCTCCATATGGCACACTTCCTTCTGTACAACTCCTGGGGCTGATATTACTATGGGGACGGTGGTGACGTTCTCTATATGCCACATTTCCTTCTGTATAGAGCTGTGAATGGTCTTTGGTACAACTCTTGAGGCTGATATTACTATGGGGACGGTAGCGACGTTCTCCATATGGCACACTTCCTTCTGTACAACTCCTGTGGCTGATATTACCATGGGGACGGTGGTGACGTTCTCTATATGCCACTTTTCCTTCTGTATAGAGCTGTGAATGGTCTTTGGTGCAACTCTTCAGGCTGATATTACTGTGGGGACGGTAGTGACGTTCTCCATATGGCACACTTCCTTCTGTACAACTCCTGTGGCTGATATTACTATGGGGACGGTGGCGACGTTCTCTATAGGCCACATTTCCTTCTGTATAGAGCTGTGAATGGTCTTATGTACAACTCCTGTGGCTGATATTATTATGGGGACGGTGGCGACGTTCTCTATATGCCACATTTTCTTCTGTATAGAGCTGTGAATGGTACAACTCCTGCGGCTGATATTATTATAGGGACGGTTACGACGTTCTCTATATGCCACATTTCCTTCTGTATAGAGCTGTGAATGGTCTTTGGTACAACTCTTGAGGCTGATATTACTATGGGAACGGTAGTGACGTTCTCCATATGGCATACTTCCTTCTGTACAACTCCTGTGGCTGATATTACTATGGGGACGGTGGCGACGTTCTCTATATGCCACATTTCCTTCTGTATAGAGCTGTGAATGGTCTTATGTACAACTCCTGTGGCTGATATTATTATGGGGACGGTGGCGACGTTCTCTATATGCCACATTTTCTTCTGTATAGAGCTGTGAATGGTCTTATGTACAACTCCTGTGGCTGATATTATTATAGGGACGGTGGCGACGTTCTCTATATGCCACATTTCCTTCTGTATAGAGCTGTGAATGGTCTTTGGTACAACTCTTGAGGCTGATATTACTATGGGGACGGTAGTGACGTTCTCCATATGGCACACTTCCTTCTGTACAACTCCTGTGGCTGATATTACTATGGGGACGGTGGCGACGTTCTCCATATGCCACATTTCCTTCTGTATAGAGCTGTGAATGGTCTTATGTACAACTCCTGTGGCTGATATTATTATGGGGACGGTGGCGACGTTCTCTATATGCCACATTTCCTTCTGTATAGAGCTGTGAATGGTCTTATGTACAACTCCTGTGGCTGATATTATTATAGGGACGGTGGCGACGTTCTCTATATGCCACATTTCCTTCTGTATAGAGCTGTGAATGGTCTTTGGTACAACTCTTGAGGCTGATATTACTATGGGGACGGTAGTGACGTTCTCCATATGGCACACTTCCTTCTGTACAACTCCTGTGGCTGATATTACTATGGGGACGGTGGCGACGTTCTCCATATGCCACATTTCCTTCTGTATAGAGCTGTGAATGGTCTTATGTACAACTCCTGTGGCTGATATTATTATGGGGACGGTGGCGACGTTCTCTATGCCACATTTCCTTCTGTATAGAGCTGTGAATGGTCTTATGTACAACTCCTGTGGCTGATATTATTATGGGGACGGTGGCGACGTTCTCTATATGCCACATTTTCTTCTGTATAGAGCTGTGAATGGTCTTATGTACAACTCCTGTGGCTGATATTATTATAGGGACGGTGGCGACGTTCTCTATATGCCACATTTCCTTCTGTATAGAGCTGTGAATGGTCTTTGGTACAACTCTTGAGGCTGATATTACTTTGGGGACGGTAGTGACGTTCCCCATATGGCACACTTCCTTCTGTACAACTCCTGTGGCTGATATTACTATGGGGACGGTGGCGACGTTCTCCATATGCCACATTTCCTTCTGTATAGAGCTGTGAATGGTCTTATGTACAACTCCTGTGGCTGATATTATTATGGGGACGGTGGCGACGTTTTCTATATGCCACATTTCCTTCTGTATAGAGCTGTGAATGGTCTTTTGTACAACTCCTGTGGCTGATATTATTATAGGGACGGTGGCGACGTTCTCTATATGCCACATTTCCTTCTGTATAGAGCTGTGAATAGTCTTTGGTACAACTCTTGAGGCTGATATTACTATGGGGACGGTAGTGACGTTCTCCATATGGCACACTTCCTTCTGTACAACTCCTGTGGCTGATATTACTATGGGGACGGTGGCGACGTTCTCCATATGCCACATTTCCTTCTGTATAGAGCTGCGAATGGTCTTAGGTACACCTCTTGTGGCTGTTATTGCTATGGGGACGGTGGTGATGTTCTCCATATGCCACATTTCCTTCTGTATAGAGAAGGAAATGTGAGTGGTCTTAGGTACAACTCCTGTGGCTGATATTACTATGGGGACGGTGGTGACGTTCTCCATATGACACATTTCCTTCTGTTTAGAGCTGTGAGTGGTCTTAGGTTCAACTCCTGTGGCTGATATTACTATGGGGACGGTGGTGACGTTCTCTATATGCCACATTTCCTTCTGTATAGAGCTGTGAATTGTCTTTGGTACAACTCTTGTGGCTCATATTACTATGGGGACGGTAGTGACGTTCTCCATATGGCACACTTCCTTCTGTACAACTCCTGGGGCTGATATTACTATGGGGACGGTGGTGACGTTCTCTATATGCCACATTTCCTTCTGTATAGAGCTGTGAATGGTCTTTGGTACAACTCTTGAGGCTGATATTACTATGGGGACGGTAGTGACGTTCTCCATATGGCACACTTCCTTCTGTACAACTCCTGGGGCTGATATTACTATGGGGACGGTGGTGACGTTCTCTATATGCCACATTTCCTTCTGTATAGAGCTGTGAATGGTCTTTGGTACAACTCTTGAGGCTGATATTACTATGGGGACGGTAGCGACGTTCTCCATATGGCACACTTCCTTCTGTACAACTCCTGTGGCTGATATTACCATGGGGACGGTGGTGACGTTCTCTATATGCCACATTTCCTTCTGTATAGAGCTGTGAATGGTCTTTGGTGCAACTCTTCAGGCTGATATTACTGTGGGGACGGTAGTGACGTTCTCCATATGGCACACTTCCTTCTGTACAACTCCTGTGGCTGATATTACTATGGGGACGGTGGCGACGTTCTCTATAGGCCACATTTCCTTCTGTATAGAGCTGTGAATGGTCTTATGTACAACTCCTGTGGCTGATATTATTATGGGGACGGTGGCGACGTTCTCTATATGCCACATTTTCTTCTGTATAGAGCTGTGAATGGTACAACTCCTGCGGCTGATATTATTATAGGGACGGTTACGACGTTCTCTATATGCCACATTTCCTTCTGTATAGAGCTGTGAATGGTCTTTGGTACAACTCTTGAGGCTGATATTACTATGGGAACGGTAGTGACGTTCTCCATATGGCATACTTCCTTCTGTACAACTCCTGTGGCTGATATTACTATGGGGACGGTGGCGACGTTCTCTATATGCCACATTTCCTTCTGTATAGAGCTGTGAATGGTCTTATGTACAACTCCTGTGGCTGATATTATTATGGGGACGGTGGCGACGTTCTCTATATGCCACATTTTCTTCTGTATAGAGCTGTGAATGGTCTTATGTACAACTCCTGTGGCTGATATTATTATAGGGACGGTGGCGACGTTCTCTATATGCCACATTTCCTTCTGTATAGAGCTGTGAATGGTCTTTGGTACAACTCTTGAGGCTGATATTACTATGGGGACGGTAGTGACGTTCTCCATATGGCACACTTCCTTCTGTACAACTCCTGTGGTTGATATTACTATGGGGACGGTGGCGACGTTCTCCATATGCCACATTTCCTTCTGTATAGAGCTGTGAATGGTCTTATGTACAACTCCTGTGGCTGATATTATTATGGGGACGGTGGCGACGTTCTCTATATGCCACATTTCCTTCTGTATAGAGCTGTGAATGGTCTTATGTACAACTCCTGTGGCTGATATTATTATAGGGATGGTGGCGACGTTCTCTATATGCCACATTTCCTTCTGTATAGAGCTGTGAATGGTCTTTGGTACAACTCTTGAGGCTGATATTACTATGGGGACGGTAGTGACGTTCTCCATATGGCACACTTCCTTCTGTACAACTCCTGTGGCTGATATTACTATGGGGACGGTGGCGACGTTCTCCATATGCCACATTTCCTTCTGTATAGAGCTGTGAATGGTCTTATGTACAACTCCTGTGGCTGATATTATTATGGGGACGGTGGCGACGTTCTCTATGCCACATTTCCTTCTGTATAGAGCTGTGAATGGTCTTATGTACAACTCCTGTGGCTGATATTGCTATGGGGACGGTGGTGACGTTCTCCATATGACACATTTCCTTGACTTCGTATCGTAGGTCGCTATACCTTTACAGCTTCTCTCCGTGCATCTTCTGGATGTTGCACGTGTTGGGCACGGCTATAATAATAAATATAATAATAATATTATTATTATTATTATTATTATTATTATAATTATTGTTGTTATTATTATTAAATTTAGCTACGTCTGTTTGGCTGTTTGGATCGCAGCATTCTGTGGAAGCGCATGAATGGTTCGTGGGACTCCCCGGTTGTGCAGTGGTCTAAGCACTGGCTGATGACGATCCGTCCGAGATGAGTCTGGGTTCGAATCTTTGTGACGCATGAATGTTGTGTTGGTCTTATGGCACTGGCTGTCTCCCTTCGCTGGAAATAGTGGACCATGAATAATATAGAGACTGGCGACTGCTTCTAACCCATCGAGCTGCTCACGGTGGAAGTTCACCCCACCGCAAAAACAGAATAGTTTGTTACGTATGCCTTTATTTAACCTTCATTTTGAGTTTCTGTTTCCCAATGTTAATTTAGTTTCTACTTAAACGTTTTCTCACTGATCGATACACTGCTTCCCTGAAAAGCTTCTACAATTCGGCAACATTGACAAGGCATCAAACAGATCGAGATAAAAAGGTCAATATTGAAAGGTAGAGAGAGAGATGAACTAAGGGACCTAGTTGGAGAGACATACGCTTCTTAAAATAATTAACGTAGCATGGGACTTTGGCAACATTATGACAACCAATCGTGTGATATCTTACCGAAATGTTGAAAACGCAAGTTGAGTGCGACGTAGACAGCCGAAGCATACATATACGTATGCAATCTTGCATCTGTGACGTCGGAATGGTTGAGATAAAAACGAAGGTTTCCCGGGAGCTCCCTTATTCTTAGGCGTTTATCATAGCATTTCGTTTCATGAAGCCTTCGGTTCGAACGATGTCCCAACTGCATGATTTACCGGAATCAACGGCGTGGAGAGCTACTGGCAGGCTGGAAGCAGGGCTTTACAGAGGAAGAGCTAGTCCGTCCCTTTGAGAGACTGAATGCCGACCCGTGCCTGGAAGGGAGGGTAGAAAATGGGTAGGTCACTTGTTTCTACGTCATCGTGCTGGCCTGCTCTCCGAGTTCGTTTGTCAACCTGCCTACAGGATCCAATTTTCCTCTGTTATTGGTTTTGTACGCCCACGTCTTTTCTTGGTTTATAGTATTTGTTTCACGTTGTGTTTTATTTAAGTTGTACACTGAGTGTTTATATTTATTTCCGTTTTTTTAACGAAAAAGTTAATACGACTGAATCCCAAGCAGAAACTCCTAAGAGCCTGGGTGTTTATTTAACATCTGAACTGCTGGAAAATGCTTTCAGAAATGAAGAAGTAGAGGATCTGGTGACAATGGTTTCGACCGAAAACAGCTGTGAGGATATGAACTTTGAATTTTTTGAAGACGCATCTCCAATGGCTTGGGAGATTGACTTGAACAAGCAGTCAAGAGAACTTTTCATTTCTGAGCAGGAAGCCATGACCTACATAGCTGGATACATAGCATATCGTGTTCGCAATAAAGATCCTTCTTTAGGAACTATTTCTAAAAACTGCCCCGATACTAATTCTGTTCAAAATAATTGGGTAAAACTATTATCTGTTGGCTGTTTGACAGTACCATCATGTTCTTGAAATAATACTGTGAAACAGTTTGAACAGATTTTCTGCGCAGTTCATGGCAGGACATTTAGAAAAGGAAAAGGTGTTATTCGGGAACTCATAAATGAGCTGGAAAAACGTTTCCCATCTGTCAACAAAGATGCTATTCGTCTGTTTTGCAGAATCCAAACATTTATTCGAATTCGTTTTCTGAACAGTAATTCACTATTAGTGCCGCGCAGGAAAGCTCTGCAGAAAATGAAAAAATTGATTGACTCAAACGCAGTGAAAAAAACGTAATTTTTTTTTTTTCTGTTTGTGCAATGAAGAAAAAAGTTTTACATTTGGTGCAATGAAGAAAACAGTTTCCAGTTCGTGCAATAAGGAACATATCTTCACTTCATGAAGTAAATTTTGTTCACCGCTTTTTAAACGCAGTGAACTTCAGAAATCATGATGGATATAAAATGTAAGTAAATAATTTTGATTTTATACATTAACAGAGTGTTTGAACTACTTTTGCAGAGTTTGAAGAACTCAGTAGCCTTCCGTGTCTTACAGGTTTTAAATAACTAATGTTTGTGAGAGAGAGAAAGGTTTTAAACCACTAATTCTAGGGAATTACTAAAAAAAGGAAAGATACGCTGAGTTTTCGACATCAGAAAAATAGGGTTAGTACATTAAGCAAAATAATTTTTTAAAGAAAACGCATGCATGACAGAAATTGTTCGTTTAAAATTATCGCACTTATACTATTACATCAAGGTTTTCCGATTTTAAGACTCAAAATTTTTAACTTTTATTTCCGAAAAAGGCAGAGTCTAATATTTTAGTGAGCATTGCAATAGATGACACATTGTATTCTGTTAAATACGGTAATAACATTAACTGAAGGTGCCTTTCCTATGGAGGTCCGTTAGAGCACAGCTCCTCGTGGCTCTTGGCTTCCGAAGAGCCAGCGCAGCTACGTCATCAACTTCGCCTGCGTGTCTCAGGGGATGGAGAGCTAAGGACCAGCCCTTATCTCCCAAGCCCTGGGCTGGAAGCAGGTGAGAGAAAGCGGGTGGCAACAAAAGCCATTGGAGTATCCTTTCCCAACCGTGCACACGTTTCCAGGACTCGAAACGTGTTCGAAGAAGGCATGGTCAAGGCCATTCACGAGCAACTACAGCAAGGGACGACCGTTATCTACTGTTAATCATCCGTCGGAGCAGGCGACAAAATACTGCTCAGCTCAGAGAGAGATTCTCGTGTAAACAGGATGCAGGTTGTCAGCTCAAACTATTCGCAATCGCCTTTACCAAGGTGGCGTTTATGCACATAGACTAACTGCGTTCGTCCCTTTTACTACACGACACAGTACGGCCATTAGAAACTTAGCAGAGGAACACCACGGTTGAGGAAACGACGAGTGGAGTCAAGTGATCTTATCTGACGAGTCGAGATTATCTGGAGTTCTGATCGAGAATAACCCATGAAACATGGCAACTCATTATTCACCATCTTTGGTGAATCCCCAGCATTGCGCGGGGCTCCAAGACGCAACCTGCCAAATTGGCTTGGCAGTTAGTGTATGTGAGCCGAGGAATTCGAGGCTGCTGTGGTACATTGGAAGCATATCCGGCGCGTAACTGGAAGACCCTGGGTTCGATTCCCGGTAGCGGCCAATGAGAATTTTTCTGTGACTCATTTATAAACGTGGAAAGAGCGATGACCTCTGTTTGATGTTCCTAGTACACGTCAAATGTCTGCATTAATTGAGAATTACCCAGCTATTGTGCAGGAAACATCCCATTACGGCGGACATGGATTGATGGTCTGGGCAGACATATGTATCTGACTGTCCAGAGATATTGAGAAGAGGTTCTCAGACTTATTGTCATGCCTAATGCTGCAGCCGTCGGGGATTCGTTGCTTTTCATGGATCATAACGATCGACCTCATAGAGCTCGGCTAGTGGATAACATGTTTCAAGAGGAGTGAATCGAACGTATGGACAAAGATGGAAACGGGTCACGGGTCAACGGGTCGACAATTTCTTGCGGGTCCAACGGGTCGGGTCAAAGTGTTCCTGACCCGATTTTGACCCGGTTTTATTCCCGTTTTATATTTGATAACAGAAAAATATATATTTCAAAGAAAAATACGCATTGTAAGATTCTCTAATCGATGCTGGTGCCCACGGAGTGAATAATGATTTGCCATGCAAAAATATCGTCGTCTCTTTCTTAAAGCAACGAAGATATCCACCGACCGACATAAGACATACCGACACCATATCGTAAAAAGATACTTCCTTTGCGTTCTTTTACAGTGCGATTGTCCAGGGCAAGGTATATATACAGGCAAACGCTATTCGCCTGTTTCTCAGCTGATTCACTCTCTCCATTCGAAGTTCACTGTATGACTAAGAGTTACTTTTCACATTGCGTTATTTACATTGAGCATTCAGAGTTTTTTGATTGATGTGCTAACATCCCGTTCCCATGACATGTTATGTCGAAATTAACTCCTTATTTGTTAATATGGATATATTTAATTATAAGGAGGTTGATAAAGGCGTCTAGGCCAACAAATACGTGTTTGTTGAAAACCACAAGAGGAAGAGTGAATGCTGGAAATTGTTTCGTCTCATTAAGGAACCAGTGAATAATTCTGTGTTGTTTGGTCTTGCTCGTTGTTCAAAATGTGGAAAGTGTATATTACACTTTAGTGATAATCAAATCTTCAATTTTGTCTGCGCTTACAATTAAACTTTTGATATTCTTAAAGATAGCTTTGGCATTGTATTTTTGTTTTTTATATTGATTTTTGCGGACAAAATATATTTGTGTAAGCGTAAATAATCATTCCCATTTGTAATATAATCCATGGTCACGGAGTATATTACAAATGGGGTATATTACATAGTAAGTCATTAGACTATGTAAATAAATAGTCTGCCATTAGATTGACTATGTAATATGGAGTATATTACATAGTCAGCCATTACTTCTGGATTACGCAAAATAGTGGAACTAAAAATGGCACTAAAATTTAGCAAGTAACCAAATTTTATTATCAAACAAGTTAGTAAAATCATACAATGCATTGATTATGATACGCTTTCCAACATACCAGAAATTATTACTCAAGTTATGTGGATAATGGCTGTGGTATAAATCTCGCTTCTGTGTCCTGACCTTTGACCCTATTTCGATTATATTCAACAGAACCGGTTCACTATACCTCCGGAACAACATGATTAAGTTTTGCTGCAATAGAAGCAGTTTTGCGCAAGTTATGAGAATAATGGCTGTGGAATAAATCTGGCTTTTGTGCAATGACCTTTGACCCCATTTCGCCCATTTTCAATAGGGTTCGTTCCCAGTGGTTCCCTACCACATACTAAAATTTTATCGAAATCGAACCATTTTTACGCAAGTTATGACGCATAAGGGCAATGGAATATATCCCGCTCTTATGTCCTGCCTGACCTTTGACCTCATTTCGCCTATTTTCAATGGGGCTCGTGCCCAGGTGGTTCCCTACCACATACTAAAATTTCATCCAAATCGAACCATTTTTACGCAAGTTATGACGCATAAAGGCAATGGAATGGATCCAGCTCCGATGTCCTGACCTTTGACCCTATTTCACCCATTTTCAATAGGGTTTGTCCCCAAGTGGTTCCCTATCACATACTAGAATTTCATCGAAATCGAATCATTTTTACGCAAGTTATGACGCATAAAGGCAATGGAATGGATCCAGCTGCTATGTCCTGACCTTTAACCCAATTTCACCCATTTTCAATAGGGATCGTCCCCAGGTTGATTCCTTACCACATACTAAAATTTCATCGAAATCGAACAATTTTTACGCAAGTTATGACGCAAAAGAGCAATGGAATGGATTCCGCTCCTATGTCCTGACCTTTGACCCCGCTTCGCCCATTTTCAATAGGGTTCGTCCCCAAGTGGTCCCCTACCACATACTAAAATTTCGTCGAAATCGAACCATTTTCACGTGAGTTATCGTACGGACGGACAAAGCTGGAGCATATACGCTTCTTCAATCTACGGTTGGAAAGCGTAAAAAAGGATTTCAGTTATTAAACATCAAGCAGTTATTGGGATAAATATATATATATATATATATTACGTTTATATGTATATAAACATAAATTGAGTTTCGAATTTATAGTTATAGTTCAAAGCAGATTTGTCCGGGTCAGTTACGGGTCCGCGTCCGGAATTTTTGACCCGTTTCCAACTCTGCGTATGGAAATCCAATTGACGCAAATCCAATTGACGTAAATCCAATTGAGCATGCCTGGGAGGCACTTAGTAGACGCATTGCATCTCGGCCGACACCTCGTTTGACTCTTCATGAACTGGATATTGTCCTTATTGAGGAATGGCGAAGATACTCCCAAAGCCTCCTCGATAACCTCATCAATTCCATGCCACACAGTTATGCAGAGTATAACGAAGTAAATTTCTCCGTCATTTTTGGTCTACGTCGGGATTCGAACCCGAGGCCGCTTATTCCGGAACAAGTCGCTCTACCAACTGAGCTACGCAGACGTTTTTATTCTGATTCCTATCTGCCTTTATGTCGTGTGCGTCCTGCTGGCGCAGGTATGTCACATCTCCCCCCCCCCCCGAATGAGGGCCGGGGGCATGGCCCACGGGTCAGCTGTGACCATGAATCGTTGCAGGCAGCCATCCACTGTAGAACGTGCATTTGAGAACTCCCAGTCAATCTGCTGTGTGGAATGCAACATCACACATTTTTATTTTTCGAAGCGCTGGAGAAGGAATTCTCTGATTTTTCCTGTCTCGCGGTGTGGAAATAACATCACACCAATGCGAGATTTTGAACGACCGGGTCATCCGGATAGTTCGGGCGCCATTATAACGAAGTAAATTTCTCCGTCATTTTTGGTCTACGCCGGGATTCGAACCCGAGGCCGCTTATTCCGGAACAAGTCGCTCTACCAACTGAGCTACGCAGACGTTTTTATTCTGATTCCTATCTGCCTTTATGTCGTGTGCGTCCTGCTGGCGCAGGTACGTCACCATTATAACGAAGTAAATTTCTCCGTCATTTTTGGTCTACGCCGGGATTCGAACCCGAGGCCGCTTATTCCGGAACAAGTCGCCCTACCAACTGAGCTACGCAGACGTTTTTATTCTGATTCCTATCTGCCTTTATGTCGTGTGCGTCCTGCTGGCGCAGGTACGTCACCATTATAACGAAGTAAATTTCTCCGTCATTTTTGGTCTACGCCGGGATTCGAACCCGAGGCCGCTTATTCCGGAACAAGTCGCTCTACCAACTAAGCTACGCAGACGTTTTTATTCTGATTCCTATCTGCCTTTATGTCGTGTGCGTCCTGCTGGCGCAGGTACGTCACAAGAGTTCTTAGCCGTTCGAGGGGACCATACACCCCAGTCAGTTACACCTCCAAAAGTCTTTTGTCGTTGTTGTTGTTGTACAGCTATGCATATTGCTGTACAGCATATCGCATCTTGTGCATTAAATGGTAATATTGCATAAAAATTCGCTAGTGTGCTTTTTCTTACCCATATTAAACAAATACATCGCTCTTCCGATGACCGAATAAAAAATTTTCGGTTGCTGTGTGTTGCTAAAACGCGGAAAGAGCGATGTATTTGTTTATTCACTGACTCCATGTATTTGGAGGATTTTCACTTACCCATATTGCTGATTATTCTACTATATCTTACACAAAATTATTTTATGTCTAACAAAATCAGTCGCACATTATTTGCCTTACAATATCTCCTGCTTCCTTAATTCTTTTGAGCAGTGTACTGCCGTCCTAAGCAAGAAAGCAGTAACTCCAATTTTGACCATTTTGAGTTAAAGCATGCAGCAGGTTCTATATCATTAAATCTAACATCCTACAAGGCTAGAATGAAGTACAAGACCTTGTTCCTATCGAAATCGTCTACGACATTTGCAGTATGTGTCACTGAAACAGCTGAGAACATAGCTAGAAAGCAGTTAGCGACGTTCACTAAGCTTGAACGTAGTACGTCCAATGAATGTGGAATTTACTGCTTGGTAGTGTAGGATGAGACCACTTGCTCCCTGCACGAGAGGGCGTTACTAAGCTTGAATGCAGTGGATCCCACGTTTGTGGGATCCACTGCATTCTAGTTAGGATGAACCCCATGATAACCTTGGAACGCTAGGGATGTTTTATTACGACGCAGTAGTTTGATTACGCAGTTGTGCCTTTGCTGTTCGTAGTTATCACAGTGAGTTTTACAGAACAGTGATTAATAATTACGTTTCCATTTATTCTGGTAGTTGTGTGCGACAGTCGTTTTAGGCTACGAAAGCTGATGATTGTGTGACCCAAGAAACTGCTGTAAAGAGGTATGAACTGTCCCTCATTCAAATTGTTATTAGCCGCATTAGACCTTCGTATGTTTTTTACTGAACCCACATTTCTTACCATTTGCTCCATCTGCGCCATTTTCGATTTTGTCTATTAATTTCTGTCGAGGTTCGTTAATTGCTGACAGCAGCTCAACGAATTGGAAGTGAAGGATTCTGTGTTTTGTTTGTAAGTAGATACATGCTATGTAGAAATAATACGTAGAGATACTGTATATCCTCTTACACCAACTTGTTTTTTTTTTCATTTGTCATATGTTCAGTCCCTGTGCTGAGGTGTGAAAGAGTTTATACGCGTCGGAATGGCTTTTCACAGTGGCAAAGAAATGGTCGAACTCGCACAGCTAGAATTAAATCAGAGTGTTGGTAGTGAAGTCTGACGTGATAAACATGTCGATCAACGCAAATTATAGATGCACTACCGACGAGGAGCATCAGCAATTATCTGAGTGAGAAGATGCTGAAGTTGAACTTTTGGACATATCGTTTAGTAGATTTGATGACAAAGAATATCAAACTTCAGCTGATAATGATTTTCCACAGTAACATGATTCGTTTAATGACCCAGATTTGTTACGAAGCAAAATTTCGGAGCAATGAAATGTTGCTCCTGACGATCCGAAGCCAGCACCTAAAAAGGTGAAAACAAAGTTCGACAGGTCACAAGATTCGTCAACTTGGCCAGAAAATCAAGGACGTGAAGCAGAAATAACCGCCAATTTTTGCAGAATCACAACAAATAAAGAATGTACTAAAAAGGGAGAAATTCGAAAAAGAATAAAATATGAGGAAAGTTTGAAAGAAAGAAAACAAGATAAATTAATGCAAAAAAGAAGAAATCATGGTGTTCGGGCTTGTTGTGAAGACTGCAGATTCATGTGCAAGGAAAAGATATCCGATGACCGTCGCAATGTTATTAATAAATAATCAGTACTGGTCCTTGAATTGGCAGGAAAGGCGGACTTTTGTCTATTCCGGCGTAACTGTATAACGAAGTAAGTTTCTCCGTCATTTCTGTCCACGAAAGGATTCGAACCCGGATCCCCTCATTCCGGAATAAGTCAATCTACCAATTGAGCTACGCGGACGTTTGTTCAGACTACTATCTGCCTTTATGTCGTGTGCGTCCTGCTTGCAGGTACGTCACATCCCCCCCCCCGAAAGAGGGCCGGGGGCATGGCCCATGGGTCAGCCGTGACCATGAATCGGTGCAGGCAGCCATCCACTGTAGAACGTGCACTTGAGAACTCCCAGTCAATCTTTTATTTTTTATTTTTTTTTTTCGAAGCGCTGAAGAAGGGATTCTCTGATTTTTTCTATCTCGCGGTGTGGAAAGAACATCACACCAATGCGAGATTTTGAACGGTCGGGTCATCCGGATAGTTCGGGCGCCATTATAACGAAGTAAATTTCTCCGTCATTTCTGTCCACGCCAGGATTCGAACCCGGAATTCGAACCCCTCGCCAGGATTCGAACCCCTCATTCCGGAATAAGTCACTCTACCAATTGAGCTACGCGGACGTTTTATTCTGATTCCTATCTGCCTTTATGTCGTGTGCGTCCTGCTGGCAGGTACGTCACAACTGCTGCAGGCATTTAAACGAAGGCGTATGAAAAGTGAAAACACTAAGTAACACTTAGATATTTCCTAAAAAACGAAAATCGAGAAAATGGGGAAATATGCAAAACATGTTATCTCACTACGCTGGGATATGAAAGAAAGAATGAGTCGATTATCACCAATGTTTTTTGCAATGACGGTGGGTCAGCAATTTCTCCTGCAAGTGATGGGAGAGGTAGACATCAGAAAACACCAAAGACTGATCGGGAGTTGATTAAAAATCATGTTGAATTGTTCTCACCGATTGTATCCCATTACAGGAGGAAACATGCTCCTAATAAAAGGTATTTGCCAAGTGACATAACTATAAAAAGGATACACGAGGATTTCACTAAAACGAATCCTGATGTGAAGTGTTCCTATGAACTCTACAGAAAAGTTGTGTCAAAAGACTTAAACATTTCTTTTACGTCCCTGGGCCAAGAAGAGTGTGAGCAATGTGAGAGTTTCAAGCTGCATAAGCCGCCCCGGTGGCGCAGTGGTCTAAGTGATGGCCTCTGATCATTCGTCCGAACGGGGTCCGGGTTCGAATCCCGGTGAGGCATGGATGTTGTGTTTGTCTTACGGCACTGGCTCTCTCCCTTCCCTGGAACCAGTGACCCTAAATTAGGGACGGGCGACTGCTTATAGCCCATTGAGTTGCTCACGGTGGTCGTTAAACCTCCAACCAAAAAAAAAAAAAAAAAACAAGCTGCGTAATCCAGCACATGACGCTAATTCCTTATCCCCTGATTGCACGATTTGCAGTGCTTGGAGAGTACATAAAACTAAAGCTGAAGAGGCTCGTGAGAAGTACAGGTGTGATACCGATGATATAGGGCCAAATGCTGTGTGCTTCTCAGCTGATTTTGAAAAGATAATTATGCTATCACGGATCGACATGTTCAAAAGGGTAATTTTTTGCCAAAGAATTATTGTTTTTAATCAGGGTTTTGTACCAGTGGAGAAAAAACAGAAGCTGAAAACCTTTTCATGCCAGTGGCATGCATTTATTTCTGGACGGAAAAAAGAGAACCTCGTAAGCATGTTTCACGCTTTTCTGCTACACATGCACGATTCTCAAAACATCATTTTCTGGCTGGACAATTGCGCTGGTCAAATTAAAAACTGGACCCTGTTTTCTTACTTGGTTTATATTATTAACTCGGATGAAATAGCAGCACAGTTGATAACTCTACGATACTTTGAGGCTGGTCATACTTTTATGTCAGTTGACAGTTTCCACCACCGAGTTGAACTTTCTCTTCAAAGAAAGAAGAGAGTATGCGATTTCGCCGATTTCGTTAGTTGTGTGCAAACATCGAATTCTGGAAAATTCGATGTCAAGGAGATGAAGCAAGACGACTTTTTTGTTTGGTCGGATAATTCATATTCTTATATGAAATTAATCGCATCAGTCCCAGGCCGTATTTAAAGGACGTGGTCGAAGTTGTCGCCGAGCAAGGAAAGCACACATTGGCCTACAGAGCCAGCTTCACTGCAGATGCTTTCTTTGTTTTTTATTTTTTGAAACTCAAGGCCATCAGTAGGAACTTTGGAAAACCACCAACAATCGCAACTCCAAGAGGCATCACAGAACAGAGAAAAAACGTGATCTAGCAGCACTTGATACCATTGATTCTGGAAAATAGGCATCAGTTTGGAGGAATCTCTCACTCAATAATGATGCTGCAAGTGGAATTGGATGAGTTATTCCGTTTCTTGCACCCTCACACTCTTTTGCCTCAACTGTTTAGAAACATTTAACACAGGATTCTGTATTACTCTTGCTTTTTTTTTTCTTAGATTATTTTCTTTCCTATCGCTGTATATTAAAAAGGGTTTTATAGCATTTCCCACAGGTTTGTTACATATAAAAACGCTCGTTCAAGGTCAATGATAATTCAATCATTTATCTCTCACATTATTGGGATTTGGCACTAATAAAACAACTTCTGACATATTTATTCACTGTCTTAATTTCATCTTCATTTGACCACTGTTTTTACATCATGAAAATGATTTAATACAATGGCTGTTATTTCAATTTTATTCCAGGTTTTATAATAATTAAACGCACTCCTTTCATCGTAACATTTCATGCCAGTGTTGATTAGATATTATTGCACAACAGTGGGTTTCATCGTGGTGATGCATAGCTAAATTGCAGTACAGGCCTTTACTGCTATTTAGCTTAGTATTTACCACTAACATGCTGACAATATACTATACTGAAAAGCAATAACCGCCATTTTTTATCTAAATCGTTTTAAAAAATATTTTTTTATGCAATAACATTGAAATGTGTGTCATAGTGCATCAAACATGTGTTGTAATCACGATGAAAATCAGATTTCAATTGGTGGCCCAGCTGCAGAAACGTTAAAGCGTTTTTTCTGGAATCTTCGAAATTGGAGTTACTGCTTTCTTTCTTAGGACGGCAGTGTAGTTCATGTGGAGTTGTCTAAAGATTTATGTTCGAGTTAGTGTAGTTATAATGAATATATAAAGCTTCTGCTACTGATTATAATGAATTCAGCTTCTTCTAAGCTAATGCTTCTTCTAATGCTTGTTGTTTGTTAATTATATCATGAATAAACTTTCCTGCTAGTAGTGTAGTAATAATAATAATGAACAAGCTTTTTAACTGCTAGTAATGTTGTAGTAGTAATTAAGATGAATAAAGTCTTATGCTGGTTGTTAATAATAATCAACTAATGAAATAAACCTAACAGCCAGACAAAGATCTGACAAAACTATGAACTGAGAAAAACGTACTTACAACAAATTATTTATTAGTGAAACTTTTGGCTCTCACATAAACGAAGATCTCTTTATACAACAGCTTTCTGACACATAAACCACAGCTCACTTCGTACAACAACAGCTCACTTTTACAACAAAAAGCTCTCCCACATAAACAAACGCTCTCCCTACGTATCGTTGAACGCGCCTATTTATACTGGCTACCACCACGTCATGACTTACACTCATTGCCAGATCTCATTCAGCGGGAGAAACAACATCTCGTTCAGTAAGAAGATAATTTACATAGTAAAATAAAATAACCAGAGATAGTAAAAATCAAAAGGAAAGTGAATCTAGAGTATACGTTACATAGTTCATGTGGAGTTGTCAGTGTAGTTCATGTGGAGTTGTCAGTGGAGTTCATGTGGAGTTGTCTAGAGATTTATGTTAAGCTTTCTTATTGAAATCGATGTGATCAACAAAAGAATGTAATCATTAATGAATATAATGTATGAGTGACCTGACTTTCCAGTGGTGAATGAATAAAAACGTAGAACTGTTCCTAAGTTATCATGGTGATTCTTTCGCGGGTCGTTTGGTTATAATTTTGACCAAGTGTGATTGATGCGCAACGAATTCTTTGCAAGGATTTGCAAACATACGGGTATTTAAATAAATAAACCAGTTACAGCTACAGCTCATGAGCAAATCATCATCATCATCATTGTCAACCATTATCAATCCACTGCTGGACGAAGGTCTCCCCAAGTTTCCTCCACAACGGTCTGTCTTGTGCCAGTCTCCTCCATGTCACTCCCGCATATTTACGAATTTCATCCACCCATCTCCCATGTGGTCTTTTTCTGGGTCTTTTCCTGTCCCTTGGAATCCAATCTAAAATTTCGGCTGTCCATCTATGGTCTGTCCTTCTGGCAGTATGTCCAGCCCATTGCCATTTCAGGGATTTAACTCTGATCATGATGTCTTCCACTCTTGTCATTTTTCGGATCCACGAGTTCCTCTTCTTATCTCTCCTGGTTATACCAAGCATGCACCTCTCCATGCTGCTTTGAGTTGTCTGCAGCCTTTGTATGTCTCTTTTAGTTAAGGTCCACGTCTCTGCACCATACGTAAGCACTGGAAGGATGCATTGATCAAACACTTTTCTTTTAAGACATAATGGCATATTGCTCTTGAAAATTATGCTGTTTCTTCCAAAAGCTCTCCAGGCAAGTTTTGTACGCCGATTAATTTCTTCATCAATGTGACCCTCACTTGATATCTGCTGTCCAAGATAAACATACGTATCTGTTATCTCCAGTTTTTCTCCATCAATCGATAAATCTTCATTTCTTGTAAAAGCATTGAACATCACTTTTGTCTTCTGAAAGTTCATTTTTAATCCCACTTCTTTACTCTTGTCAGCAAGTTCCTGGATCATACTCTGCAGCTCTGATGGGGTAGTTGCAAAAATGACTACGTCATCAGCAAAACGAAGGTGGGTTAGATAATCTCCATTAATCTTTATCCCTTTGTTTTCCCAGTTCAGTGATTGAAAGACATTTTCCAATGTGGCATTAAAGAGCTTCGGAGATATGGTGTCACCTTGTCTCACTCCCTTTCCAATTTTTATGTGTGTTGTATTTTCAAACAGCAGAATCTTTGCACTGATGTTATTAATAATATTAATGTATGCATCTTCAATACCGCAGGATTTCAGAGCCGTGGTAACTGCTGATGATAAATATAAAGTTGTAAACACATGGAATAATTAATATAGACATAAATCAAGCTGTTTTTTTTTCCATGTAACGTAACCACAGAAATTTGAAAATTTGATTCTCCTGGAACGGAAATACGTGTCTCCTGTTGAAGCCTAAAAGAAAATTAAAGACTTTGTACCAGGAAACTCTCCATTTTGGTTTGTGTCACCGGACGACGAGTCATTGTTCCCAAGTGTGCCGATAACATATGTAAATGAGTTAAACATTGGGAACTCTAAATGATCTGGAAATCCAAGCTTTCATGGAAGCCTTGAAATTGGTTTTCAAAAGGATTTATTTCAAATTTCAAGATGTCATTTACCAACAAAAGGAAGGAGCACCTATGGGCTCCTCACTCTCACCTCTCCTGGCAGAGATTGTATTACAAGATTTAGAGGAAAGAGTTTTACAACTTACTCTAGTAGCTCCATGTTTATACACTGAGTGACCACTTTATTATGACCACCTGACAGTTTTAAGCAAATGAGCTATGGCTGCACGCTGTTGCCGCCAGAGGGCGAGGCTAGTATAAAAAGGGAAAGCTTAGGGCTTGCGACAGTAGTAGAAGTGATTTTTGGGTGACGAGATGGGTAAAAAATGCGATTTGACGGACTTTCAACGTGGGATGATTGCAGGAGCTCGGAGCCATGGAGCGAGTATCACCGAAACCGCCGTATTCGTGAAATGTTCCAGAGCAGCTGTTGTTAAAGTGTTTAAAAACTGAACTGTCAGCCAAAAAACTGGGTATTTACGTGCAACGTGTGGTCGTCATCGACTACTGACTGCTCGGGCGGAACGCAGAGTGTTCAGACTGGTAACAGAAGGGCAACAGTGCAGCAAATTACAGACGATCTTAATCAAAGATACCCTCAAATGATCTCTGCGCGCACTGTTCGCCGTACACTGCATCGGATGGGATATAGCAGCTGAAGGCTTGTTCGAATACCTTTGCTATCTGCAGTTAACAAGAGAAAACGTCTCCAGTTCGCACAAGAGCACAAGGATTGGGCAGTCGATAATTGAAAACAAATTATGTGGTCCGATGAATCACGTTTTTAGTTGCACCATGCCGATGGCCGAGTGAGAATTTGCGGAAACAGCACGAAAGCATGGACCCCAAATGCATTGCTACAAACAACCCTTCAAGCTGGTGGAGGCAACGTTATGGTTTGGGGAATGTTTTCCTGGCATGCTTTGGGCTCTTTGATTCGTGTTGATCAACGTCTGACTGGCACATCATATCTAAACATCGTTGCGGACCAAGTGTATCCTGTCATGTGGATGGTTTATCCCAATGGCGATGGCTACTTTCAACAAGATAATGTGTCCTGCCATAGTGCTCGTATCGTACAGGGTTGGTTTCAGGAACATGCCGGTGAGTTTACTTCGCTTAGATGACCCCCACTATCTCCAGATCTCAACCCCATTGAGAATTTGTAGGATGAAGTTGAACGAGCCATCAGACAGCTGGATCCACAACCCTGCAATCTCACACTCCTGGAAACTGCTATTCATCAAGCATGGTCTCAGTTTCCACAAACCACCTATCAACATCTCGTGGAGTTCATGCCACGAAGAATCGACGTAGTATTGAAGGCAAAAGGTGGCCCAACGAAGTACTGAGGGGATGGTCATAATAAAGTGGCCTCTCAGTATATCTACGATGCATAGATGATATTCTTGTTTTCTGCAACCATGATGTAGATTCCTTATATGAGTTTGCTGAACTGATGTCTTCGCTGATTACGTCAATTAATGTTTCAGTTGAACTTGAACAAAATTATGCTATACCATTTTTAGATTTTATGTTGAAGAGAAACCCAATATTACAAACTATTTCTTTCTCCGTATACCGCAAACCTAGTGCAGCATCAGCAATTATACCATATCATTCAGCACAACCTGATACATATAAACTAGCTGCATTTCAGTTTCCTAACCGTAGAGCTTACACACATTGCTCAAGCATTACCGCCAGGAGACGAGAATTAAATCAAATAAATGCCATAGCAGACGAATATGGGTATCCCAGAAGTATAGTAAAACCGGATCCATCGAAAAATAAGAACACACTTTTCTACATTAACTAAATAACCCAAACAACGCAAATTTGTTGTGTCAGTGGATTATATTCCAAAAGTTAAAAGTATACTTAAAATGTCATGTAAAAAATACCACTTGGATTTTGGAATTCAAAACTACAACCTAATGTCAACTATTAAAAAACATCGGGACCCAATCTCGTGTAATAGCAGATCCGGAATTTATAAAATACCTTTAAAAGCTCTGGATACCGTGGACATAGATCGGATTTACATAGGATCCACCATGAAGAATTTAAACTTTCGTTTTGCAGAAAACACAAGTACAGTGTCAAAACACATGCAAATTCTACAGCATTTGCAAAATTACACTGGCGGAAAGTGAAAAAAGAACACCAAGAAGGAATTGGCGGACGATCATGAAATTTATATATGTTAATTGGGTCAAGTTTACGTAGGTGTGATGTTAATTTCGGGACCAACCGGTGAGCGCTTACGCCACAGCACGGCATAATATGCAAATTATCGTCGGTGGTATTTAAGGAGTACGGCGAAGTGAATGTAATCAGTCGTCGGCGTACGGACACGTGCGAAGACCCTGAAGAATCTGCAATGCCTGGACATGGAAGTCGTGTACGATTTCAGCAGTTATCGGACTTTGAGCGAGGTCGTGTAGTCGGACTCCGCGAGGCCGGGTGGTCGTATCGTCGTATTGCGGAGCGAATTGGACGGGAAGTATCGGTGGTGATACGATTGTGGCGTAGATGGTCCGAGGAACATTCCCACTCGAGAAGACGTGGAACCGGGAGTCACAGACGGACTGATGAGCGGACCGATCGACGCATAAGAAAAGCAGCGTTGTCGCGCAGAACATCCACTGCGACGCAAATCCGAGCTGCCGTTGCACCTGAGGTGACCGTGCGAGCAATCCGCAGCCGTCTACTGGATGCAGGACTACGTGCACGTGTGCCTCTGGCATGTGTACCTCTGACTCCATCCCATCGTCAGGAACGGCTGCAGTGGTATCGCCAACGTCTGCACTGGAGAACGCAATGGCGATCCGTCGTGTTCACCGATGAAAGCAGATTCTGCTTGGGAGCCTCCGATGGCTGTATGCGTGTTCGCAGACGCACAGGGGAGCGTCTCCACCCTTCTTGCATCCGCCAGCGACCCACAAGGCCTACACCTGGTCTCTTGGTGTGGGGAGCGATCAGCTATCACTCCCGTACACAACTAGTGTTTGTACCGGGTACGTTAAAAAGGACCTCCTACATCAACAACATCATTGAGCCCGTTGTTGTGCCATTTGTAAGGTCGGTCCATCGTGGTGTTTTCCAGCAAGATAACGCACGCCCACACACGGCACGTTCAACGCAACATGCACTTCAGGGTGTGAGACAACTTCCATGGCCTGCACGTTCACCGGATTTGTCCCCCATTGAGCACATGTGGGGTTTTATGGGACAACGACTTATCCGGTCTCCACGGCCAGCCACGACCATTCTCGATTTACGCGTCCAGGTTGAGGATGCTTGGAACTCAATACCCCAAACTTACATCCAACATCTGTACGACAGACTCCATGCCAGAATTGCGCAGTGTGACGCAGTTCATGGCGGTTCAACCACGTACTAACCATGTTACATGGAAATGTTATTTTTCAGTTTACCAGCAAATACAGCTGTATTTTGCCATAATGTTTTGATCACGTTATCCTCTGTATTTCGTTATTATGCTGTATAAATTTCGTTGGTATGAGACGTCTAATTCTTGGTGTTCTTTTTTCACTTTCCGCCAGTGTATGTAGAGAGGTGAATTAATTTCCTATAATGAAATGCCACATCGACGAAGATATCAGATTAGGCCATGAAATACTAGATTGCAGGCATGAAATGCACCCACTCCATTCCCATGAATAACAAGAAATCATTTCTCTGTAATCTTCTGTTTTAACATATACTAAACCGCTTGAAACAAAAGTCCTAGAAATACATTAAAAAACGCTATGTTGGGGGTGAGAAGAATTATACGCGTACAAAATTTATCAATTATTTGAAAAAAAAGAAAGGAACGCTATGTGGATATAATATACTCATCCATGGGTTGAATACACAAGACTGGAGGAATTCACTTCTAAAAATTACAAGAAGTTAAATAAAATATCTTTCCTCTTTAAAACAAATGTAGCTTCGGACAGCGGAAAGGAAAGATACAACGTTAAAAATTTAACAGAATGTGACATGAACGGGTAAATATATTAATTCAGCAATCGCCTTTCAAGACGACAAGGACAGCACGAAACTTTGGAAAGCTCCTTTAAGTTGGTACCCTCGTTGAAAATGAGTGAAGTTCTCTTAAGGTGAAAAAAAACAATCGTTACGTTGAAAAATAAATTTATGAATGATATGAAACTGACATTTACGAAAAATACCTCGCAATATTGTAAAATTAAAAAGAGAACCATTTCTTTCACATTCCGCAAGAAAGAGGCTCAGCTTCAAGAAGATGCTCGTGCGTGGCAAATCAATCCCGTTGGTAGAGCGCCCGCTTCACACGCCGACAGTCCTTGGTTCGTTTCCCCCCAGATACAAACGGGCGTTTTTCAGGACCTGTTGAGAAAATTTCCCCAGCGCTGTACTGTAATGCAGAAGTTTCGTAAAGTGAAAAAAAGTAGTTGTAGCTTTGGAAAACTGCGGTTATGCTTTATTTATTTTTTTATGGCTACTACTGGGAAATTGGCGGTCAAGACTCGGCAAGCCATCAGTTACGTCATGTGATTACCGGCTACCACTGCCTGGAAACTAACGGACCACATTAGGCTAGCCATCATTTATGGCACGTGCTCGCAGGGCCACTGAAGTGCCACTTGTGGCAGCTACTGCCTGTGATGGATAACTAATGGCCCTGTTTGGGAATGTGACAACTAAGGAAGGTGCCATTGTTGGACCGCGGCTGGCCCGAACTACTGGCCCATGTTATGGCCGCCCGGACATTTATTGACGGTTGAGCGGCGGCAACATAGTGCTGGGTCACCCCTGGTAGTGATGGCCCAGCAAGACTGTTTTTGCTGGGAAGGTTTTCTAAGCTAGTTGGTTTACCAACTAGCTTAGAAAAGCCACTCTTATTCCAATTATATGAAAGGGATGATACATGTACTCCAGACATCATGAAAGGTACCAGTACCAGAGTTCTTCCAGTCCTCCCTGCAGAAGTTGCACATGCAATCAAGAACATGAAGCGGGGGAAAGCTCCAGGAGAAGATGGAGTTACTGTAGACAGCATACGAGAAGCAAGTGGAGAAATCGAAACAGTACTAGCCCAAATTTTCACTCGATGCCTTAATGAAGGGAAGATTCCTGAGGATTGGAACAACGCTACAATGATCCTGCTACATAAAAAAGGTGACATTGAAGATCTCAGGAACTACAGACCTATCAGCCTCCTATCAGTGGTTTATAAAATCTTTACTAAAGTTCTTTCACACCGCTTGAAGGTGACACTGGACATGGCTCAACCGAGAGAACAAGCTGGATTCAGGAGTGGTTACAGCACAATAGATCATATCCACGTACTGAGAGAACTAATTGAAAGAGCGAGGGAATATGAGCTTCCATTGTGCATGGCTTTTATCGATTATGAAAAAGCCTTTGATTCGCTAAAAACCATCAGCAGTTACAATGGCTCTGAAATCCTGCGGTATTGAAGATGCATACATTAATATTATTAATAACATCTATGAAAATGCAAATGCAAGGATTCGGCTGTTTGAAAATACAACACACATAAAAATTGGAAAGGGAGTGAGACAAGGTGACACCATATCTCCGAAGCTCTTTAATGCCACATTGGAAAATGTCTTTCAATCACTGAATTGGGAAAACAAAGGGATAAAGATTAATGAAGATTATCTAACCCACCTTCGTTTTGCTGATGACGTAGTCATTTTTGCAACTACCCCACCAGAGCTGCAGAGTATGATCCAGGAACTTGCTGACAAGAGTAAAGAAGTGGGATTAAAAATGAACTTTCAGAAGACAAAAGTGATGTTCAATGCTTTTATAAGAAATGAAGATTTATCGATTGATGGAGAAAAGCTGGAGATAACAGACACGTACATTTATCCTGGACAGCAGATATCAAGTGAGGGTCACATTGATGAAGAAATTAATCGGCGTACAAAACTTGCCTGAAGAGCTTTTGGAAGAAACAGCATAATTTTCAAGAGCAATATGCCATTATGTCTTAAAGGAAAAGTGTTTGATCAATGCATCCTTCCAGTGCTTACGTATGGTGCAGAGACGTGGACCTTAACTAAAAGAGACATACAAAGGCTGCAGACAACTCAAAGAGCATGAAGAGGTGCATGCGTGGTATATCCAGGAGAGATAAGAAGAGGACCTCGTGGATCCGAAAAATGACGAGAGTGGAAGACATCATGATCAGAGTTAAATCCCTGAAATGGCAATGGGCTGGACATACTGCCAGAAGGACAGACCATCGATGGACAGCCGAAATTTTAGATTGGATTCCAAGGGACAGGAAAAGACCCAGAAGAAGACCACATGGGAGATGGGTGGATGAAATTCGAAAATATGCGGGAGTGACATGGAGGAGACTGGCACAAGACAGACCGTTGTGGAGGAAACTTGGGGAGACCTTTGTTCAGCAGTGGATTGATAATGGTTGACAATGATGATGATGATGATGATGATTCCAAATGCAACGCAATGTTCAATAACTGAATTTCTTCTTTACATCAAATTGTTTAAAAATTGTGAAACGTAGATTTCTTCAGTAAGGCGTACGTGGAATCTATGCAATCAAAACAACTCACAAAAAAATATATGAAAACCTCAGAGAAAAAGGAAAAGCAAAAATAGAAAAGGAATTTTATTTTCATTTTGATTTCGTTGTGTACAAACATTGCAATTACATCAGAAAGCAAATAAAACTCTGAATTTTTCCCAGCTGAGAAACAATTCTACAGTTATTGCATACGTAGGACCGTCCACTAAAAGTTTCAAGACGCAAAAAATTATAAGATTTATTTATTACCTCACGTAGTTATTTATTTAAATAGATACGTGTTGTGAGACTTTGTAGCAATTGAGAAACATTTTTTATACAGTCAATCCAAATATAAAACCTTCAGACAAAAAGAGGGTAAGACTAAAGATAGTCATAAGATTTATTCGCTTAAAAAGCGCTTACTTTCGGTATAAGAATTTTGAAATGATAGTTCAATATGGAGCACCAGAAAAAGCGTCAAGTTTCTTTAAAATCCAATTTTCAATAACCATTGCCTAAATTGGAGCAAAATCACAGGGATGCTGGGAATGTTATTAATAACATTTTTCGCTAAATGTTCGTATTGTACTCCAACTCTTCGTTAGAACTGATTAAAATTAGTAGGTGTTTCCACTCGTGTGGTAATGTCAAGATGATTAACTGCGGCTCTCACTTCTTCTTTCGATTTCTACACGTCCTTCCAACTTCTTTTTCACAATGTACTACTGGTGAGATAAAATTCTATTGAAGTATCGGTTAATTGAATGTTCGGTCTTTTGAACGTGTCCATCAAGCCCTGTTTTTTCAGGTAACATTTTTTTCTTGCATCATTATACTCAGCTGCACGGGCCCTGGGGTGTCCTCCGTTTCTCTTAAACTTTTCAACTTTGTTATTTACGTCTAGAATAAGTCCAACGTGGAATTTTTGCTCATTCTATGCGGTTTTTCGAAAAAAAAACTTTGATTGTAAGTAACTTTCCTGGGTAGCTTATGTTATTATTTGACAGTGTTTTACTTAACTTTATGCTTTTATTAAATACTTTTTCAATCACAGGCAATGGATAATTATTATTTAAAAGGTTAACTTTTAATTGTTCTATATCAGTGGTTCTCAAACTTTCCTTTACCACGGACCAATAGGTGTAGACTGTCAACCTAACACGGACCACCTGCCTCGTCACCTCTTGCATTCTAGTACCAAAATGTAGTAATAATGATTTAACAACTCATTAAAATGCATTACCGTCATAAAAACTTAATATTAAAATTATTTCACTGTAGAAAAGTTAAAAAAAATTAATGAAAAAGTGCTATTTTTTATTATATTTTAAAACATAGAAGAACATGGCCAGACACTGAACACAACATTAAACAGAAAAGAACAAACCGCATTATCAAGATTTAGAACTAGGCATCTCAAATTAATTAAAATGTCACAAAAGACTGTACAAAATGTAATGCAAAATCAGCACCAAACCACATCTTTCAATATATAGGCGTCAATAAGAAATTGATTTAAGATGATGAACAAAAATTAATAAGTTAATTAAAAAATACATAACTCCATGGAATTGTTTAAGACCAAGGGATAAGAAACAATAACAACATAATTATTTTTAGAATTAAAATGGTATTAGCACATTTCAAGAAAGTAAATAAACGAATAAATTCTTTATTTTCCATTTCAATTTGAAAAATGGTGTTGCTTGCAAACTTTGACCAGTTTGGTTACATCAGGTGCAATGGAAGATAGTTTCAGTCTTAAGTCAGGCTCAACCTTTTCACAATTTTTATTCCAACCAGGACAGAAAATCCTATTTCAGAATTGTACCTTGTGGGAAGCGGCAACGAGTGCTTAATGGCACTGTTGGCGAGTTCAGGGTTCTCGGAATTCAGATGGATCCAGAAGTGTGTAAGGGATTTCTCACTAAACATGATTTTTAATGCGCCATCAGACGCCAATTCAATAAGCTGATCTCACATACGAGCTGAAAGACCGAAGGACTCAATCACAGATGTAGCACTGAAAGGATTCCTAATCCATTCCCTACTTTCATTAGGCTCTGGAAAATATTTTTTATGCTATCTTGCAGAATTGTTATATGGTTCTGAAATAATTACACTAATTCATCATCGATTTGTTCTCCTGAAGACTGCATAAAATCAAAAGTGCAGAAAATGAATCATACTCCCCACGACCAAGCTGTTTACTCCAAAGTTCACAATTCTATAGAAATGCTTTTATTTTATCTTGCACTTTGAAAATCGTTACATCGCGCCCCTGAAGTGACACATTTAGGGAGGCTGTTCAGGGTGCTAAAAATATTGCTGAGATATGCATTTGACCTTGATGTCCTGAGCCACATGGCGCTGGAGTAGGTGCACTCCCATCTTAGTGCGATAGATCAACGCACACGCCGCTTATCTTAAAGTTGAATTACTTGCGTGTTACAAATACAGACTTCCCATAGAAAATTTAGAAAATTTCGGGGACCACCTAGGACCTAGCCATGGACCACAGTTTAAGAACCACTGCTCTATATGAAGCTTTTAAACTTTTTCGAAAAATCCCATTTTATTTCAGAAATGTTACATCGAAAAATAAGTAAATTAAATTCTTCTTAATCAAGATTAAAGTTAGTAGTGACGTCGAAAATATTGAAAACATGAGATATGTTGTAAGCATAATTTTCGGCATACTTCAATACAAATTAATGTTAAACAGCTTGAAAGCAAGTTTTATCTTTTACTTCGACTCTGAGTAAAATAAATTCAGTGGGGAGTATTGTATAAAAGTATAAAGGAATTAATATTATTCGTTGAAGTGAATTGAAGGGATGACCTCAATATAAGCTATCTGCGTCCCTCTCGAAGGATTTGCTATTTGAATGCGGCTCTGCCTCTGTAATAAGGTTGACACGATTATGACGAAGTCAACAATCAACCTAGATGAGAATTTGCGTTGAAAAGGGTCAAGGTGATTAGGGAAGTCAATGAACAGCTCCTGAGAAAATATGGTAAACTAAATCAGCGGGGTAACTTAGTCTGAGATGGAACCAAAAGCCTGTGTAAATGAAATCAACAAACTACACAGACCTGAAAAGGCTTATAAAATGGATAAATAAGCTAACGAACTGAGTATTTAGGATGTAGGAGAACTGGCCACAAGATAACTGGCCACCCGGAGAACAGGCCACAAAAATTTTAAGGGGCTGTATAAAAATTGCGTTTTTGACCGCTTCGTGGCCACGACCCCCAGAAGTTAGTTATCTGAGTTATACAAAGTTTCCGCAATTTCGTGTTTTCTTAATTGCGGTAATTAATGTAATTCTTTATAAAAAATGTTTTCATCTACAACTCAACAAAAGATTTCAAGGTTTACAAACTACAAGTCTCCAAATTATCTGAGGTCATGTGCTGACTCAGGAAACCTGTCAAGGGGGGGGGGATACCTAAAATATAAAACATAAAGTATTTCTGGTTGTATATTGTTTTATTGCCGCCCCGGTGGCGCAGTGGTCTAAGCGATGGCCTCTCATCATTCGTCCGAAAGGGGTCCGGGTTCGAATCCCGGTGAGGCATGGATGTTGTGTTTGTCTTACAGCACTGGCTCTCTCCCTTCCCTGGAACCAGTGACCCTAAATTAGGGACGGACGACTGCTTATAGCCCATTGAGTTGCTCACAGTGGTCGTTAAACCTCCAATAAAAAGAAAAATTGTTTTATTATTATTTCTGGTTGTAAATGATGAAAATCTCCCGATCGGACCAGAAATGCTTTATATTTCACACTTTTAGAATCCCTCCCCGCCCGGGACAGGTTTTCTGCGTTAGCACATGTCCGCAGAGAGTTTGTTGAGATGTAGTTTGTAAATGCTCAAAATCTCCCAATCTGACCAGAAATTCTTTGCATCTTACACTTTTGGTGCACCCCCCTCCCCCGACAGGTTTCGCGAGGCAGCACATGCACTCAGATAATTTGTTGAGTTGTAACTTGTAAAGGCTGAAATCTCCCGATCGGAGGAGAAATACTTTATATTTTACACTTTGGGTATCCCCCCCCCGCGACAGATTTCTTGGGTAGGCACATGCACTCAGATAATTTGTCGAGTCGTAACTTGCAAATGCTGAAAATTTCCCCACCCATAAGTTTCCTGAGTTTGCACATACCCGCAGAGAATTTGTTTAGCTGTAATTTATAAACCTTGAAAAATATCGTAAATAAGAAAATATGAAATTACGGAAATGTTATGTGTGTCAGATAACCAATCTGGGGAGACGTAGCCACGGAGCAGTCAAGAACGCAATTTTTATACGGTCCCTTAAAATTTTTGTGGCCACTTCTCCGGTGGCCAGTTCTTCGCTCTGTCTTTGGCCCGAAAATCATGGAAATGTCTAAATTTCTTACTGAAAATGAAATATAAAAAAAAAATACTTCTCCGGTGGCCAGTTCTCCGCTTTGTCTTTGGCCCGAAAATCATGGAAATGTCTAAATTTCTTACTGAAAATGAAATATTAAAAAAAAAAATACTTCTCCGGTGGCCAGTTCTCCGCTTTGTCTTTGGCCCGAAAATCATGGAAATGTCTAAATTTCTTACTGAAAATGAAATATTAAAAAAAAAATACTTCTCCGGTGGCCAGTTCTCCGCTTTGTCTTTGGCCCGAAAATCATGGAAATGTCTAAATTTCTTACTGAAAATGAAATATTAAAAAAAAAATACTTCTCCGGTGGCCAGTTCTCCGCTTTGTCTTTGGCCCGAAAATCATGGAAATGTCTAAATTTCTTACTGAAAATGAAATATTAAAAAAAAATACTTCTCCGGTGGCCAGTTCTCCGCTTTGTCTTTGGCCCGAAAATCATGGAAATGTCTAAATTTCTTACTGAAAATGAAATATTAAAAAAAAATATTTCTCCGGTGGCCAGTTCTCCGCTTTGTCTTTGGCCCGAAAATCATGGAATTGTCTAAATTTCTTACTGAACATGAAATATTAAAAAAAAATACTTCTCCGGTGGCCAGTTCTCCGCTTTGTCTTTGGCCCGAAAATCATGGAAATGTCTAAATTTCTTACTGAAAATGAAATATAAAAAAAAATATTTCTCCGGTGGCCAGTTCTCCGCTTTGTCTTTGGCCCGAAAATCATGGAAATGTCTAAATTTCTTACTGAAAATGAAATATTAAAAAAAATACTTCTCCGATGGCCAGTTCTCCGCTTTGTCTTTGGCCCGAAAATCATGGAAATGTCTAAATTTCTTACTGAACATGAAATATTAAAAAAAATACTTCTCCGGTGTCCAGTTCTCCGCTTTGTCTTTGGCCCGAAAATCATGGAAATGTCTGAATTTCTTACTGAAAATGAAATATTAAAAAAAAAGTATTTTATGAACAATAGTTGCTCAAGTAGTGGGGAATATAGCCACACGAAATTTGTTTATGCAAAACAATTTTATGGCACTGAAATTCCAATGTGTCAGTTCTCCGGTGGCTCTCCGTACCCGGAGTATTTAAGGGCCGTTTCTTCAGTGGGCTATTTTCTACTTCGAATTAAAAATTCTAGAATAATAACCGGTACAACACCCTGTCTGCCATAAGGTTCAACGCATAGGAGTAACATGATTTCTCATTGCAAGCGAGCTCGTCCACTCATTATGCTACCTTGACAGCAGCTTACCGAAGCAAGGGCGCTTTCTAATGGTTTTGCAGCTAATAATAATCGAATTTCCGTTTTTTATATGCTCTTGATGTGCCATTTCCTCTTTTTTCCAGCTTTATAGATAAAATCAATCTCAGCTTCTGTACCTGTATGTGAATGTAAAATGCGTGCCCTGAATTTTAAATGAAAAACAAGATTTGTGCTCCTATTGATTTAAGCGATAAAGCTACTTTCGCCCACAGAAAATGTAGGTTACGCCATCTGTCGGACGAAGAAAGGAAATTCAATCGGTGTAGAGAATTCTTTACAAGTGAACTGTTTTTGAGGAGAATGACATGCGTTGAAAAATGTCATGTACTGGAGTAACAGATCCTGGCCCTATCACAATAAGATAGAATATTAAAGACAACTGCTAAGGTCTCAAGATAAATTTTGCAGTAAAGTCATTTGCATATTTAGAAGAACAACAAAGATAAATTTTGCATTAAACGCAGAATGAAACAAATGTGCTCTTAGCATTATGTCAGTTATTACACGTATGTAATGGAAAAAATACAATGTGTAATAGAACAATTAGTCAGTGCTTTTCACTTTCAGCGTCAGGCAGGCTTTTATCTATAGTTACAAATGTCTTTTATTGTTTTCTTAATAGGAATACTAAAGGATTTTCTACATAGACTGCTTTCCAAAATAATCCGATGTACAGGGGTGTTCCGAAAGTCTTGTCACCCCTAGTTAGACACAATACAATACACACATAATACATCGGCTATAATGAATACATATAATACACACAATGTAATCAATGAAAGGTCAGCCATGATGGATGTTTAAGCCTTCAGAATGTCCGTATGAGCACTATCATGTTCGTTGCACATAATTACGCGGCGCCATGTTCTGTGTGATATTTTACAGCAGCTCTAAAAGCTTCTTTCAAGTCTTCGGTTGACTGGTATCTTTGCCGCGGTACACGGTCCTTAATAATGCCCCATAGAGCGTTGTCACAAGACGAGAGATCAGGACTTCTGGGAGGCCAATCAATGGGCGCTGGAAGATGTGCTGATCCTCGTCCTACCCACCTATCGTGAAACACTTTACTTTAGAATTCCCTGACAGTGATGGCATAGTGCGGTGGTGCTCCATCCTCTTGAAACAAGCAATCTCCTAGCAGGTTGCAACCTCTGGAGCTCTGAAACAAGCCAACCCTTAACATGATGAGATAAGAATGTTGCTTGAAAGGGCTATCAAAGAAATAGGGACCGATCAAGTGCCTGCCGGAAATAGCCGCCCAGATCATAACATGTGAGGGGTTGTGCTCGAGCTCTTCGTAATAACATCAAACAGCAGTCATCGCTCTTTCCACGGTTATAAGTGAGTCACGCAAAAGTTCTCATCGGCCGCCACCGGGAATCGAACCCAGTGTCTTCCAGTTACGCGCCGGAACTGGAAGGCCATCTTTGCTGCTTTCCATCTTTGGTGAATCCCCACCCTTTTGCGGAGCTCCAAGAAGCAACCAGACATGTGGTTTGGCAATAAGTCGTATGTGAGTCGGAAGAATTCGACGCCGCTGTGGTGCAGTGGTAGCATGTCCGGCGCGTAATTGGAAGACCCTGAGTTCGATTACGGCCGGCGGCCGATGAGAATTTTTCTGTGACTCACTTATAAGCGTGGAAAGAGCGATAACTGCTGTTTGATGTTCCTAGTCCACGTCAATTGTGTGTATTAATTATTCATTCACCTCCTAGTTATTTGTTCTGTTGCTGCTTTCCATCTTTGGTGAATTCCCAGCATTATGCGGGGCTCCAAAAAGGGACCTGCCATGTGGTTTGGCAGTTAGTCGTATGTGAGTCTGGAGATTTCGAGGCTGCTGTGGTGCAGTGGTATCATGTCCGGCGCGTAACTGGAAGACCCTGGGTTCGATTCCCGGCGGCGGCCGATGAGAATTTTTCCGTGACTCACTTATAAGCGTGGAAAGAGCAATGACTGCTGCTTGATGTTCCTAGTCCACGTCAATTGTGTGTATTAATTCTTCGTAATAATGCCGATTTGCTTTGCTCCAGAAAGAGACATTGAATTGCACACTCATAAGAGAAAAACAGTTTACCACGCTGCAAGAGAGTTGGAAACAACTCAAGTAATCGTGCTCATGCTGAACTTCTTTTCTTCTTCAAAAAAAATGTTTTGTGGTTTTGGGAATACCAAGTTCGGATAATCGTTTCCGAAGTGACTTTGTCTGGGGGATCTGAGCACAGATGCCTCCACTACCGTATGTTTTTCCTCTCGTGTAGATGGTCGTCTTGTCCTCGGTATATCCTTAATGGATCCAGTTAGAAAAAGCTTGTGTTCCCACCGCAGTATTGTCCTTCTAGGAGGCGCTGCTTTGTTAAATCGTCTCTGGAAGCCACATCGCACATCCTCCATGCTCTTCTCATTGTGTGGACGTTCATGAGCCCATACACTTGCAATCAGCCGTTCTTCAACAGTGTAGGAGCTTGTGTCGGCTATCTGCAATAGAAGATAAAATGTAACTACACCATTAATTCAAACACTCGACGTGTTACAGGTACACTAAACAGAAATAATCGCTCTATCCACGTTTTTAAGTGAGTCTCGGAAAAAAATCTCGTAGGCCGCAACCGGGAATCGAACCCATTGTTTTCCAGTTACGCGCCGGACATGCTACCACTGCACCACAGCGGCCTCGAATTCTCCAGACTCACATGTGATTAGCTGCCAAACTACTGGTCCGAGACCTCAAAAATCGAGTTGGACCACTAAATTCATTTTTTTTATTGGAGGTTTAACGACCACCGTGAGCAACTCAGTGGGGTATAAGCAGTCGCCTGTCCCTAATTCAGGGCCACTGGTTCCAGTTGAAGCCAGTGTCGTAAGACAAACACAGCATCCATGCCTTACCGGGATTCGAACCGGGACCCATCTCGGAAGAATGATCAGAAGCCATCGCTAAGACCACTGCGCCAACGGGGCGGATAAATTCAAAATGAGAGTGGTCCGATGGACCAATTACTTTTTTCAGGTAACGTCATTTATTTCAGGTAAATCTGTAGCATTCCCCTTTCTGAAAGTGAAGCTGCAAAGTATTTTTCGTACATGGTATACACATATAATAGGGTATCATAACCTGATTATAGATTTACTGTTTTTCGGTCATACCACTTAGGGCGTAACTTACTGTTTAGTGTTTATTCAATGTTGTGTATTGTCGGTATAGTGATATGTTGTTAATACAGTATTACTCATATCATTTCTCATATCGACATGGTTTGTGGGGCACAGTTGGTGGAGTGCGAGTTATATTCAGTTCCTTTCTGTTTACAGTTTCCACCTTCTGTTACATGTATCATAAATATTTCATATGTAGCTTCGAGGTGTAAATTTTCGGATTGTTCTCATATATTGTGTTTCACGCCAGTGTACGTACCATATACACTGCTGGCCACCCAAAATGCAACACCAAGAAGGAAGCATCCGATTGGCCTGAAATTCGCTGCGTGCGTCGCCCGCGAGAGGACATGCAAACGATTAGCATTGCAGGGCATATGCAAATCATGTGCACCCGGCACGCCACCGAGAAGCACTATAAGAAGGGTGCACAGAAGGCGGGGTGTAAGTAGTGGAAGTGTGTTGTGCTGCCTGACCTGTGCGTGGGAAGTTTCCTGATGCCTCGTCGCAGAATACGGCAGTCATTCCAGCACGTTTCGGAGTTCAACAGAGGACGAAGAGTGGCTTATCGCGACAGCGGATTATCGTACCGAGACATCGACGCCAGTGTGGGACGACATCCAGCCACAGTGAGGCGAGTATGGATTCGGTGGGGGCAGGAGGGACGGACGGGCCGACGTGAGCGATTGTCGCAGCCGCGGCACACCACCGAGCGAGAGGACCAGCATGTTGTGCGGCGGGCATTGATGGCTCGCACCGGCACATCACGAACGTTAGCGCAGGAATTAGGGTGTGTTGCGCAACAACCTGTATCAGCACGTAGCGTTCGACGTCGTCTGCTGGAGCGGAGACTTGTCGCACGGCGCCCATTGCTCCGATTACCATTGACGTTACACCACCGGCAATTGCGGCGGCAGTGGGCCGTTGAACGCCGCACCTAGACTTCGGAATTCCTGCAACACCACGATGGTAGGATTCGCGTGTGGTGGGACAGCGGCGAGAGACTGTATGACGCCTGCATTATGCATCGCCATACCGGTCCGTCGCCTGGCGTTATGGCTTGGGGCGCAATTGGATATGACACCGGCACCCCTCTGGTACGCATCGCCGGTACACTCAACAGCCACCGCACCATCGCCGACCTTTATGGAGTCTGTAGTCCTCCCTTACTTGCAGGACATGTCAGCGGCCATGTTTCAACAGGGCAAGGCGCGCCCACACGTGGCGTGCATCGTGCAACAATTCCTTAAAGCCCACCAGGTGTCACTGCTGCCGTGGCCCCCTGCTCTCCCGATATGTCACCCATCAAACACGTCTGGTCGCTGATCGGCAACCGAGTGGCTTGGCAAACACCACCGGCGGCTACGCCTGATGAACTGTGGCAACGTGTGAAAGCAGCCTAAACCGACATACCCCAAGCCCACATCCAAAGCCTCTTTCGTTCGATGCCGCTGCGTGTAGCGGCCGTTATTGCCAGCCATGGGGGCCACACGAACGATTGAAGCCTGCGTGTTCCGCAAGTCGCACGGGCTTGTAAGCTCAATCGTTTCATCTTTCTATCCGTTGTTATGTGTCCAGTAAATCTGGCTTTGCTATCTCGTGTCCTTCTCGGTGTTGCATTTTGGGTGGTAAGCAGTGTATTATGCTTAACCTTTTACATTAGTTTAACTTTTGGCGTTTTGGCTTGTCAAGACATTGTGATACTTAAATAACTTTACATTAAGAATTGGTTGGTTTGTTTGGTACTTGTTCATATATTGTTTTTTGCTGGTTATAATTTATGATATTCTTATTATTCTAGTTTCCACGACTAACATGCGTTATATTACACATTTCCTGTTTCGTGCTTTCTGGCCTTTCACTTATTAATTGGAGTCAGGCTTTTTTCATAAAGCCTTTTTCCCTGGCTCAATCACATTCAATGTGATGATTCATGGCGCTATAAACAATTTTTTTTTTTTACAATACTAACTCTAAATGTTTCGCTTATTTAACAGTTTATGATATTTCTAAAATGGTACTCATGTATATTGAATATTTTTGACTAATTACTTAATATTTCATATAGTTTTATTGTGGTTGAGTATATTGTAAAACGCCACCCCGGTGGCGCAGTGGTCTAAGGCGCTGGCCTCTAATCATTCGTCCGTAAGGGGTCCGGGTTCGAATCCCGGTGAGGCATGGATGTTGTGTTTGTCTTACGGCACTGGCTCTCTCCCTTCCCTGGAACCAGTGACCCTAAATTAGGGACGGGCGACTGCTTATAGCCCATTGAGTTGCTCACGGTGGTCGTTAATCCTCCAATCAAAACAAAAAAAATATTGTAAAACTACTGCTATGTATTGAATTACCAGCTGTATAGCAGAATATTTCAATAAACATAGAAAAAGAAACTCAAAAGGAAAGTTAAAATAGGATATACGTTGCATCCCCCTCCCCTCAAGTTTTATAGTGTCAATGCACAAGGTAGGTTTAAAATGGAGCGAAAACACAACATTTAATTTCTGTTTTTTTTTTTTTTTGATTGGAGGTTTAACGACCACCATGAGCAACTCAATGGGCTATAAGCAGTCGCCCGTCCCTAATTTAGGGTCACTGGTTCCAGGAAGGGAGAGAGCCAGTGCCGTAAGACAAACACAACATCCATGCCTCACCGGGATTCGAACCCGGACCCCGTTCAGACGAATGATTTTTTTTTTTTTTTGATTGGATGTTTAACGACCACCGTGAGCAACTCAACGGGCTATAAGCAGTCGCCCGTCCCTAATTTAGGGGCACTGGTTCCAGGGAAGGGAGAGAGCCAGTGCCGTAAGACAAACACAACATCCATGCCTCACCGGGATTCGAACCCGGACCCCGTTCAGACGAATGATTTTTTTTTTTTTTTTTGATTGGATGTTTAACGACCACCGTGAGCAACTCAACGGGCTATAAGCAGTCGCCCGTCCCTAATTTAGGGGCACTGGTTCCAGGGAAGGGAGAGAGCCAGTGCCGTAAGACAAACACAACATCCATGCCTCACCGGGATTCGAACCCGGACCCCTTCGGACGAATGATCAGAGGCCAACGCCTTAGACCACTGCGCCACCGGGGCGGCCAGACGAATGATCAGAGGCCATCGCTTTGACCACTGCGCCACCGGGAATTTCTGTTTCGAAACACTTTTTCATATATTCCGAAAACCAGAGTAAAAATATAATATACATGACGCTGACAATGCCATTATTGCAGTTCCAAGAACGCTTAAAGGTACTTTACCGCTGCGCAAAGAAGGATATGAGAAGCGCTGTCGCAGAGGGAGTGGTTTTGATTTCAAATCTTTCGGAGCCCGCAATTTATACGGCAAAGATCGCGAATTCGTAGGGGGGGGTTGTGCCAGTTATTTGGATGAAAACTGTTCCAGTATACGATAAAAGAAACATCTCTTTATTTTTGAATTTGTTGGAAGGAGTGGCCCTTGGCGCGGAAAAAGAATGTACCTGTCGTTACTAAACACTCACCCCTATCTTTTCAAAATTTCGAAATCGCAAGATACCAACATTTATACTTTGCCATTTTTACCTGAACCACTGAACCGAAAGATTTAAATTTGAATCATAATCGCTTGTTGCCTACATTCCAACGAAAGAAAGAATCTTACGCATGAGTAAACCCTGAAAATCCAACTCAACCCCTAGTATTATTTACATAAATTTGGTAGCGAACAAGATGAAACCGTAAAAGCCACGTTCAAGAGAAGAGAGCTAACAGAAAACGAACCAAACTCGAAAACAACGGTAAGGAGAAAAGAAAGCTTCTTGAACCTCGGGGAATGGAAACAGCTAATGAAACAGTAATAGAAAAATATCAGAACGACAAAAATCAATATATGAAATAGAAAAAATAAACCAAAGCGCTCGTCTGAAAGTGAAGTACAATTGAAAAGTGGATCAGATTAATAAGGAAGAAGAAAAATAGATAATAAGTTGGTAAAAACAGGAAGGTAGAGAGATTAACAAAGAGACGGGGAAGTTAAGAAATGCTGGAGGGGGAAGAAAAGGCAGGTAGGGAAAAGGAAAGTAGAGACAAAAAGATAAGCAGAGAAGTACACATGCAGAAGGAAAGAAATACAGTGTGACGTGCCTGCACCGCAGGGCGCACATGAGATGAAGGCAGGTAGCAGTGAGAGCACACATCCGCGTAGCTCAGTTGGGAGAGCGGTTTACTCCGGAATGAGGGGATACCGGGTTCGATGACCGCACGGATAAACCCGTACGTTATAACAGGTAAGCGTGTATGTAGCGTAGAAATACAGAAAAGTACACACATATAGAAGAATTTAAGCAGAAGAGTTAGCTATGAGAAATACCCATGCATAAGAATAAAAGGTGGAGAAGCACGCACACGGTCAGTTGAGTGTCAATGTGAGAGAGTGAGAATGCGAAAGGATGAAAGAACATCAAGCGAAACGTCCGAAGTTACTGTTGTGTGTACAAGTACTGCATCACTGATGTGTTTGTCTTACGGCACTGGCTCAAACGTCCGAAGTTACTGTTGTGTGTACAAGTACTGCATGGATGTTGTGTTTGTCTTACGGCACTGGCTCTCTCCCTTCCCTGGAACCAGTGACCCTAAATTAGGGACGGGCGACTGCTTATAGCCCATTGAGTTGCTCACGGTGGTCGTTAAACCTCCAATAAAAAAAAAGAACTTATTATCCTTACATCCCCTTTTTATTTTTACCTCTTTTCTTTATCCACCTGCTTACTGGTTGGAGTATGAACAGTTCTATCCTTATTTATCCAATTTGGCAGTACACCTCCTCGTCTGTAGGAATTACCAAATTATTATCGTACTCATCGCGGGACTCATTTGGATGACTACTGGAGACTTCCCTGCCTTGGCCTGACTTGATTTCCCCTCACTTGCCTTCCTTCTCACCCCGGACTTGATGCAAAATTATTAGAGTCCCTCCTGTCTATGCCGGTATTTTGCTGAGCTGCACGGGGAAAAGAAATAAATAAATTTGTCTTCCCTCCCCCCCCTCCCGGGTAGCATACTCCTACAAATCTGATACTTCACTTTTCCCTTTAACCCTTTAACCGGCGGATCTACGTAAACCAAATCGTGCCCCAAATCAGCCGCAGCTTGCGGTCACTCTCGTTCCAAGCTTTCTGCCCTCCCCAAGCAGAAATTTTCATACAGGAACCGGTTTTTTACGCTTTCCAACCGTAGGTGTGTTTTTTTTTATTGGAGGTTTAACGACCACCGTGAGCAACTCAATGGGCTATAAGTAGTCGGCCGTCCCTAATTTAGGGTCACTTGTTCCAGGGAAGGGAGAGAGCTAGTGCCGTAAGACAAACACAACATCCATGCCTCACCGGGATTCGAACCCGGACCCCTTTCGGACGAATGATCAGAGGCCATCGCTTAGACCACTGCGCCACCGGGGCTGCAACCGTAGGTTGAAGAAGCGTATAACCGATATAGTCACGTTCCTTTCGAGCTCTGTGTTTGTGCGCAGTTTTTGCAAGTGTATAGTGAGTGTTTGTTCCTATTTTTGTGTTCCCCTTCAAGAAGAAGATCTGTACATTCTTTTAGCTCAGCTCCCAAGTCGGTGAGTTGCATATTTTGTTTGCATTCAGCGTTTTGTTATTTTCGATCAAGCTGATCGATCCTTAAGTTAATCCTCGCCATTTTCAATGGCGGGCATTGAGAAGGGTGATGTCCACGCCCACATCAGTGCTGCTCATTCAACCTCCTCCTCCTCCTCACTCTCAGGAGACCAATCAGCATTTATGCACGTCAGAGACGTCATACGCATACAAGATGTGACGCGCGACTCCTTTGCAAAGGCTCAAGCTGATATCCCTGCCCAGGAGAGTGACGTCACCTTGACGCACGTCCCTGGTTCATTTGCCGAAGCTATGGATGTGACCGATTGCACGGTTGCGTTGCCTTCAACTGGCTCAACTCAGTTTACCAAGCCGCTACCAGCAATCAGCACTGTGTCGCATCCTTCCGCTGCCAACTCTACGTCTCTCACTTACTCCACAGTGACCTCCGGAGCGAGAGTTCCTTCCAAGTTTATTGCTCCAGTTTTTCCTGACTCTTACGTTAGTGTTGAGGGTAGTTCTGCCACCATCGATATCCCAGAGGATTCCCCAGCCGGGAAACAATTTTTCTCCACAATGGATTTCGGTGTCTGTTTTGATGCATTACCAGACACGAAACTCAAGGAATATAGTATTGCCCTAAAGACGATGCTTCCTACAGGAGCTTATATCACTCATATGGCTCGAAAGCCACGGGCCGTATTAGTGTATTTTGCCCGTAAAGAACATGCAGACCTTGTGATGACTGCTGGCTTATCCATCAAAGATGTGCATCTTCTGGCTGAACCTGTGGCGCAGCGACCTATCCAGGTCACTTTCCACCCAGTCCCGCCTGAAGTCTCAGATGTCGCTCTATGCACTTTACTCAGCAAATTTGGCCGAGTGGTTGGGCCAATAACGACTCTTTCGGCGGCGCCCAGAGATCCCGATGAAAAATCCATTGCAGGGTTTCGTCGAAGTGCCCGTGTCATATTTCCGTCGGACGATCATCTGCTTGCGTGCCCGAAGATCCTAACCGTACGGTGTGGCCAGCAATGTCGGAGAATCGACGTCATTACCTCCTTGCACTGCACGTTTTGCCATGGCGAAAACCATCTTCGCGTGCACTGCCCACATCAAGTTCCACCGACTCCGACTGGCGCTCCTACAGGTACTGTTCCTACCTCGAAGCGTACTACACCATCTACTTCAGCACAGCAGGCCTCGGAGCCAAGATATGATGAAAAAGTTCGCTTACAGACGTTGGTCAACGCAACGCTCCCACAGCCGCTTCCTCTTTTTCACTAGAGGACTTTCCTACAATTGCCTCCTCACTCCCGCAACGTCGTCGCTCCACCACTGAGTCCCTTTCAGAAGGTTTACAACCAGCTATTACCACTGGAACCTCCTAAACAGCTGATGTGGAGTCCGTTGGTCCAGAGAGGCAGTGTGAGGATGAGACGACCGAGCCTCCACTGAAGCGCCGCGGCTCTGGCCGCAGCAGGCGAGTAGCGAAGAAGCAAAACTCTACTTCACCTCGTTCAACCTCCCTCTCCAGCAGTTATCCTCGACACACCTCGCCAGCCGAAGTCTCCTTTCTCACGGTCGAAGAGTTCGCTGCATTTCTCCAGACAGCCAATATACCTCCCGTACCACTCTCATACATTGATCTCCATACATACTTAACGAATCCGACAAGCTACGCAATAGCACGTGCCTTAGCAGTCAAGAATCCATCGCTTCGCCAACTTGTGCCGGAGCAGATCTTCAATGTGTCGCATTTCTGCCGCCAGAATGTTCCCACCCATCCGTGGGCACAAATCTTCTATAATCGTCTCAAGTCTTTTCCTCCAGCTCTGAAAGATCTTCAGCTAGAGGCAAGGAACCCCACAATTCAAGATCGTGTCACTTAACTGCAGGGGATTCGCTTCCCCCTCAACAACTCTCTGGCATATGAAGACCTCAACCCGTTAGGGGCTGATATTCTCCTCCTTCAAGAGACAAATTACAAACCAACTACCGTCTATTCTCGATGGCGCCAGTGGAACTTTGTGTTTCATCACGCCTATGGACTAACATCTCGTAGCGGTCTTGCCATCGGCATTAGTCATACTCTCAATTCTATTATCACATCCCTCTCTGTGCAAAATATTTGTCTAGATCTCTTACAGCATGCATCCTTTACCATCGCGTCTTCCAGATACCATTTATTCAATATCAATATTCCAAGCACTACAACACATTTATCAATTCTCTTCACGCGTCTTCGCATAGCACTCGACCGCATCCCACCGTCAGACCATGTTCTCGTTGGTAGAGATTTTAACTGTACCCTGGATCCTCTTCTGGATAGGTCTTCTACAAATAGAGAGCGCCGCCATGCCCTGGCGGACCTGCTCCAGACAGTTGTCACCAACAACGCTCTTCATGATGTACATCGGCATATTCATCCATGGTCGACTAATTACACTTGGCGCTCCTCTCATGCGCGAAATCCTTTCTTAGCCCGCCTTGACAGGTTTTATGCCTCCAGTACTCTACTTCCTGCCGTGACAGAATCGAGTGTGCATCCCACGGCCTCATCTGACCACTGCGCCATTGCCATCATAGTCCATACTGCACCATTCAAACCCAGGATAATTCGCCCGTGGGCATTTGATGATGCACTTCTCTCCGACCCGGCATTCTGCTCTTCGGTCCGGTCATTCCTGATTGACAGACGACCGCAGCTTCAATCTGCACTCTGCGGATTACATTCTTGGTTGGAGATCAAGCAACAGCTCGTTCTGCATGTCCGAAACTACTCTTTCCAATTAAAGACACTCCAGAACATGAGAACATGCACCTAGACTATGTACGTTCAATGCTATCCATGCTCAGTCTCAGTGATCCTCTCTTCTCCTCCTTTCAAGAAGAGCTTCGATCTCTTCTCACTCCTCTGCCGCAACAAGCTCTCCGATGACTTCGTTTGCAACACCTGACACCGGATGCTCACAACTATGAGTTCCTGACGTCGGTGAAAAACACCCGACGAGCTTCGTCCATACTTCATCATCTACGCCTTTCTTCTGGAGAGGTATCAGATGAGCCGATTGCGCTTTGTTCCCATGTCCGTCAGTACTCTTCCATGAAGTTCAGTGAACCTCCTCAACCATCCTCTGCAGCAATGGATTCTCTCCTTTCTAATCTACCTCAGGTCCCCCCCCCATCTCGCTTCTTCTCTTCTCCTTTCCCCCACGCCCTCTGAACTAAACACTACATTCTTTTCTCTGAATTCTAGTGCCGCTCCGGGTACAGACGGCCTAACCTTTAGCTTTTATAAACCTTTTCTGCCTCTTCTTCTTCCGTTTCTCCTATCCGCTTTCTCTGCTGCCTTTACTTACTCTCCTCTCCCGAGGGGATTCACAAATGCATACGTTGTCCTTTTCCCCAAGAAAGGTGATCTCCTTGACTTGGTGAACTGGCGCCCAATTTCCCTACTGAATCTCGACTACAAACTTTATACCAAGCTTCTTTCACAACGACTAAATCCCATCCTCACTTACATCCTCTCCCCTAACCAGACTTACACAGTTCCCGGCCGTTCCTTATCTCACAACATCCATCTCCTGACTGATCTAATTGAACTTGCGCGCTCCCGCTCTGAACACCTCGCCCTCCTCTCTTTAGACCAACAGTCCGCCTTTGATAATATCTCCCACACTTATCTCTCCGCCACACTTCTCCGATTTGGATTTCCATCTCCGTTTGTTTCTCTTTTCACCTCCCTCTACCAGGACGCCAGTTTCCAGGTCAGGGTGCCCACCTTTCTTACAGCACCAATCCTCTTCCGCCGTGGAGTGAGGCAAGGCTGCCCACTCTCCGGTAAACTTTTCGCTATAGCCTTAGAACCTTTTCTCCGCTCCGTTCAACGCTAATTTCAAGCCACGCTGCCGCCACTCATCGCCCGCACGATACACCATGTCACCACTTCCGTGGCGTAGGCAGACGACGTTACCTTCTGTATACGCCTGGATTCACAGTTCTCTTTGCTCCAAAGTCTTTTCGCCGATTACGCCTCCTGCTCCGGAGCTGCGATTAATACAACCAAAAGCACAGGCCAGTGGTGCGGCTCATGGGGTGACCGCTTGGATTCCCGATGGGGAGCGCACTGGTCTTCAGCCTCTCAACGTTTCCTTGGCGTACATCTTGGCGTCCCAGGTCAAGCCTCTAGCACAACGTGGAATGCCATCCAGCCACGTCTTCATCGGTCAACTGCGTTTTGGCGAAAAGCGCAGTTCTGCACCTCATATTTTCAACGTGCACGTCTTGCGCAAACCTATCTTCTCTCCATGTGCACACATTCCTGGCTTGTTACTAAATCCCCACTTCTTCGTCTCAATGATATCACTCGCTGCTTCACCTCAGTTATCTGGACCGGACACCACTGGCTCAGTGCCCCCAAGCTCAGCCTTCCTCCTGACCAAGCTGGCATTGGCCTAGTTGATACACGACTGTACTATCAAGCTCTCCGGATTACTTCGTTCCTCCGCCTTCATACCTCACCTGTTGCCGACGCCGTTACCGCAAGGAATGTCATCACCTCTTCGAGCAACACTAATTTCACTTTCACTTCTTTCATTCTAATGGACCTCCGTACTACCACTCACTCTCGCCTTCCTCCTGCCTTACGAGAGACTCTTACCTTTTTCCGCTGTTTCCCGCTCACTCGATCCCCACCCGATTCCACCACTGAACTCCTTGCCGAACTCCTGTTCTTCTCCTCTCTTCTTCACCCCTCATCTTTCATGCTTCGCCTATCCTTCTTGGCTCCGAGTCGGAGTTGTAACCGTCAAAGACCTTGTAACCTCAGATCTGTCCTGGCGACCCTACGCCAGCCTCCCACCCACTCTTCTACTTCCACCCTCCTCTCGCTCTGTCTATGACTCCCTACTCTCTACCATCATTGCTAAGTTTCCTCATCTCGCAACCACCACCGGCCTGACCTTTGTTCTTTCCGCCTCCCTCCCCCTTCCTTTCTTTCTTTCAGTCGGCAGATCTACACTTCCACTCTCCTCTCTTTCAACCTCAGTTCTCTATCGGTTACTTTTAAATTCCCACTCTCTTTCTCCCCTTCACATCCCTGATGTCTCCCAATCCTCTCTCACCGCTGTCTGGTTTGCCACCCTTTCTCCTATTTCTGCTCCTCTTGAAATAAACACTCACTGGCTTTTTCTCCACCGCCGTCTTCCCGTTCCATCCATCCTCCACCGCATGACCATTCTTGACTCACCTCTTTGCCCCTTCTGTGCTCAAGTAGCTGATGTCTCTCACGTTCATCTACATTGTGTCCTTCTCCTTCCACTACTCCATCTTGCATTTTCCATTGCTCAACGTTCAGCCACAACTGATCTTCCTTTCGATGCCTATAAGACACTCCTCCTGCAGGTCTCTCCGCCAGTCAAGATCCCACCCATCTGCTCATATATTTTCATCCTGGTGAAACACGTCATCTACGTATTTCATCAGCGCTGCCGAGATATCTCATCTCCTTATACCATCCACCAAGCTCCTGTGGAACTGCTGTGCCACTTTCGGGGCGTCTCCTCTCAAGACTTCGTCTAGAGAACCTTGTGGCCGTTGCCCAACAGAGAGAACCACTTTTCCATTCCACCTGGTCTCCGGCCGCTTCCTGGTTCGCCGGCATGCCAGCGACGTTGCAACTGACTGTCAGTAATTTATAACCTCGTTGTTCCTAGCTCTGTTGAACTTCATTCAACGTGCATGCTCACCATTGGTTTTCGGAATCAAACTTCAACATAAAGCTTATATCTTCTAACAAATGTGAATATAACATGCACCATACTGTACAAATGTATATAGTCTTTCTTGTTTTTTCTCTTTGATTATCATTCTTTCTACCAGTGCTAAGACGCCGTTATTCTGTTTGCCTTAGGTTTCACATTGTCTACTTTGTCATCTACAGTTCTCCTTTTGTACAGTGCTTCATTATAATATTCTCGTTCTGTTATTTGTCAGCACTGTAATATACTTATGCTTCGAGACGAAATGTTTCGAAAATCTCAGTTATTGTTCTTGTGCAAAATGCCTGCACCTCTTACCACGAGGCTCCTTTGTGAATCAATACATTATGCTGTATATAATGTACATAGAATTTTAGAGTTTGTATATTTTACAGTACAATATATGTATCAGGACGCCCATGATCGCCTCCTGAACACAACCTTGTTAATAAAATTGTGTTGAACTGAAGAAGCGTATATGCTCCAGCTTTGTCCGTCCGTCCGTCCGTCCGCACGATAACTGGCGTAAAAATGGGTCGATTTCGATGAAATTTTAGTATGTGGTAGGAGACCACCCGGGGACGAACCCTATTGAAAATGGGACAAATGGGGTCAAAGGTCACGACGTAGGAGCGGGATCATTCCATTGCCCTTATGCGACATAACTTGCGTAAATATGGTTCGATTTCAATGAAAGTTTACTATGTGGTAGGAGACCACCTAGGGACGAACCCTATTCAAAATGGGTGAAGTGGGGTCAAAGGTCAGGGCCTAAAATCGGGATGCATTTCATTGCCTTTATGCGTCATAACGTGCGTAAAAATGGTTCGATTTCGATGAACTTTCAGTATGTAGTAGGGGACCACTGGGGACGAACCCTATTGAAAATGGACGAAATGTGGTCAAAGGTCAGGACATGGGATTGCGATCCATTCCATTGTCCTTATCCCATATTATTAAGGTGGACGTCAAGTAATTTTGCTTCCTATACTTCCAATGGAAAAGTTTTGTACACATTTCCTTCACAATTAATGTGTTCCCAAGGATGAGAATTTGAACATCGATTAAAATAACTTCATATTATAACTAGGAAAACTTAATATTTTCTAAAACTTAACCATAATTATATTAAAAATCAATAACTTTTCCTTTGGTGGTGTTGAAACCAGAGAAAAGATGCGCGATATGTACTTTGATGACGTCAGTGGACAAAAAAATGTTGGATTGCATAATTACGGTTATGGTTTAGAAAATATTAAGTATTCCAAGTTATGAAATGAAACTATTTTAATCGATGTGCAAATTTTCATCCTTGTGAAAGCATTAATTGTCCAGAAAAAAGATGCTGCGACCTGTATTTTCATGACGTCAGAAGACAAACACATGTTGAATTGCATAATTATGGTTATGTTTTAGAAAAAATTAAGTATTGCAAGTTATAAAATGAAGCTATTTTAATCGATGTTCAAATTTTCATCCTTGGGAACGCATTAATTGTGAAGGAAATGTGTACAAAAGTTTTTCCATTGGAAGTATAGGAAGCAAAGTTACTTGACGTCCGCCTTAAAGTAGCAATTCTTGTATGTATGTATGTACATTTTATTTTGAAAACGGCTCTAAGAATTTTGATGAAAGTCGTTAACCTACCGTTTTCTGGTACTAGAAATCGATTTAGCTTGATCTCGACTTTAGAAGAATTCGTTTAGTGGGTTAAATAACCACCCCGAATTATAACGTTTTTAGTGATGGCGTTGTTCCATTAATGTTACCAATGCTTAGAAATCTTATGACGTCACAACTCGCGTTTGAGAATGTTGGCGCGCGGTCATGCCATCTATCTCATTACGTCACGCGTTGTTTGTGGATCCTATTAAAGATTTATGACGTCACACCTTGCTAGCAGATGGTCGCGATTCCCATCTGCCTCATTGCGTCACGCGTTGTGTGCGTATGCACGATAACTCGCGTAGCAACCGTTGGATTTCGATGAAATTTTAGTATCTGGTAGGGGATCATCTGGGAAGGAACCCTATTTAAAGTGAACGAAATGGGGTCAAAGGTCAGTTCATAGGAGAGGGATTTATTCCACTGCTTTTATGCGCCATAACTAACGTAAAAAAGTTCGATTTCGATGAAATTTTAGTATGTGGTAGGGGACCACCTGGTGACAAACCTTATTGAAAATGGGCGAAATGAAGTCAAAGGTTAGGACACAGGAGCGGGATCTATTCCATAGCCCTTATGCATCATAACTTACGTAAAAATGCTTCGATTGCGACAAAACTTTATCATGTTATTTCGGAGGTATACCAAGCCGGTTCTGTTGAATATCATTGAAATGGGATCAAAGGTCAGGGCACAGGACCGAGATTTATTCCACAGACATTATTCTCATAACTTGAGTGGTAACTTGAGTAATGATTTCTGTAATGTTGGAAAGCGTATTATAATCAATGCATTGCATGATTTTACTAACTTGTTTACGAAATCTGTTTGTTTCCACGCCAAACCAACTCAGCTCCCACACTCTCATCTCGACCGTACACTGTCACAGGTGCTAAACGCTCTTTTCAAGTCATTTATTCTCTGCGGTGACCCAAGGCATGATGGGAAAGGTACAGTCCCGCTGACACATACATCATGGCATTTAAACAACTCCTCTCTTCTTTCTTATGTTAGTCCCCAGTGTCATCGCTCTAGAGTAGGTATTCAGTTAGAAAAGATAACTACTCAATCACCCTAAGTGACCACTTTGAATAACAAAGCAAAGAGGGAAAGCAACGCTTTCTGATGCTCTGGTCTTGAAGGTCACTGGTTCTAGCGGCGTTAGGACCACTAAACATACCCCTAATGAATTTATTTCTGTTGCATTCGGCCCACTTCTTAGACAGCGAATATCTTCGTTCGAGCTAATTTCATCCCATCTTGCTAACCCCGAGTTACTTCGTTCCAGCTTGTTAAAGGGTTAAAACACTTTCGAAACAGGGCACTAGGAAAGCACAAGTTTGTCCGCGACGGCCATCCAAACCTTGTCCCCTCACTCCGGAGTAATTCCCTCTCCCAACTAAGCTACGCGGACAGAATGTCTCGCTGCAGATTAGTCGTCTTGACACATGTTTTAACCTCTGTATTACGTCACATCATTTCCCTCATATTTTTTTACGCTTTCCAACCGTAGGTTGAAGAAGCGTATATGCTCCATCTTTGTCCGCCTGTCTGTCCGTCCGCACAATAACTCGCGTGAGAATGGTTCGATTTCGATGAACTTTTACTATGTGGTAGGGAGGCCACAGGGAACGAGCCCTATTGAAAATGGACGAAATGGGGTCGAAGGTCAGGACATAGGAGCGGGATCCAATCCATTGCTTTTATGCGGCATAACTTGCGTGAAAGTGGTTCGATTTCGATGAAAGTTTAGTATGTGGTAAGTAAGGGACTACCTGGGGACGAATCCTATTGAGAATGGGCGAAATGTGCTCAAAGGTCAGGACATAAGAGCGGTATCCATTTAATCGTCCTTATGCGTCATAACTTGACTACAAATGCTTCCATTGCAACAAAACTTTATCATGTAGTTCCGGAGTCATACTGAACCAATTCAGTTTAATATCATCGAAATGGGGTGAAAGGTCAGGACACAGGATCGATATTTATTCCACAGCCATTATCTTCATAACTTGAGTAAGAAGTTGAGTAATGATTAGTGGTATGTTGGAAAGTGTATCACAATCAAAGCATTGCATGATTTTTCTAACTTGTTTTTGTTGGGTTTTTTTTTTTTTTTTTGAAGAGAAGTAGGAATTTTTTATTAATTCCAAACAATGTGTGGAACAATCGGTCGCCAATGTGAAAACACAAGTTTGTCCGCGACTGGCGTCGAAACCGTGTCCCCTCACTCCGGAGTAAGTCGCTCTCCCAACTGAGCTACGCGTACAGGATGTCTCGCTGCAGATTTGTTGTTTTGACACATGTTTTCACCTCTGTACTAAGTCACAGCACCCTGCCTACTCCTAAACAATGTCTTTTTTTTTTTTTTTTTTTTTTTTTTTTTTTTGCAAGTCATACAGCGGTTAGTGAATTGACTTCTAAACCTACCAAATATTGTGAAAAAATATTTTGAAGAATTTTTTTTTTTTGCAAGTCATACAGCGGTTAGTGAATTGACTTCTAAACCTACCAAATATTGTGAAAAAATATTTTGAAGAATTTTTTTTTTGCAAGTCATACAGCGGTTAGTGAATTGACTTCTAAACCTACCAAATATTGTGAAAAAATATTTTGAAGAATTTTTTTTTATTTGCAAGTCATACAGCGGTTAGTGAATTGACTTCTAAACCTACCAAATATTGTGAAAAAATATTTTGAAGAATTTTTTTTTTTTTGCAAGTCATACAGCGGTTAGTGAATTGACTTCTAAACCTACCAAATATTGTGAAAAAATATTTTGAAGATTTTTTTTTTTTTTTGTACAATCTCAACAAGTTAGCAAAATCATGCAATGCATTGATTATGATACGCTTTCCGTTCATCATACCAGAAATCGCGCGCAGACAGACCTTCCTCTCTACCCTAACTATTGATTCGTTCAGTATACCTCCGGAACAGCATACTAAAGTTTTGTCGCAATAGAAGCATTTTTTACGCTTTCCAGCCGTAGGTTGAAGAAGCGTATATGCTCCAGCTTTGTCCGTCTGTCTGTCTCTCCGTCCATGCGCATGATAACTCGCGTAAAAATGGTTCAATTTCGATGACATTTTAGTATGTGGTAGAGGACAACCTGGAGACGAACCCTATTGAAAATGGGCGAAATGAGGTCAAAGGTCAGGACATAGAAGCGGGATCCATTCCATCACCCTTATGCGTCATAACTTACGTAAAAATGCTTACATTGCGACAAAACTTTATCATGTTCTTCCGGAGCTATACTGAACCGATTGTGTTGAATATCATCGAAATGGGCTCAAAGGTCAGGGCACAGCAGCGAGATTTATTCCACAACCACTATCCTCATAACTTGACTAAAAATGATTCGATTGCGACAAAGCTTTAGTAAGTTGTTGCGGAGGTATACTGAACCAATTCTGTTGAATATCATCGAAATAGGGTCAAAGGTCAGGGCGCAGGAGCGAGATTTATTCCACAGCTATTATCCTCATAACTTGACTAAAAATGATTCTACTGCGACAAAGCTTTAGTAAGTTGTTGCGGAGGTATACTAAACCAATTCTGTTGAATATCATCGAAATGGTGTCAAAGGTCAGGGCACAGGAGCGAGATTTATTCCACAGCTTTTATCCTCATAACTTGACTAAAAATGGTTCTATTGCGACAAAGCTTTAGTAAGTTGTTGCGGAGGTATACTGAACCAATTCTGTTGAATATCATCGAAATGGGGTCAAAGGTCAGGGCACAGGAGCGAGATTTATTCCACGGCTATTATCCTCATAACTTGACTAAAAATGATTCTATTGCGACAAAGCTTTAGTAAGTTGTTGCGGAGGTATACTGAACCAATTCTGTTGAATATCATCGAAATGGGTTCAAAGGTCAGGGCACAGGAGAGAGATTTATTCCACAGCTGTTATCCTCATAACTTGACTAAAAATGCTTCCATTGCGACAAAGCTTTTGTAAGTTGTTGCGGAGGTATACTGAACCTATTCTGTTGAATATCACCGACATGGGGTCAAAGGTCAGGGTACAGGATCGAGATTTATTCCACAGCCATGGTATGTTGGAAGGCGTGTCATAATCAGTGCATTGCATGATTTTACTAACTTGTTACTCAAGTTATTACTCAAGTTATGAGGATAATGGCTGTGAAATAAATCTAAATCCTGTGCCCTGACCATTGACCCCATTTCAACAGAATCGGTTCAGTATAGCTCCGGAACAACATGATAAAGTTTTGTCGTAATCGAAGCACGTTTACGTAAGTTATGGCGCATAAGGGCAATGGAATGGATCCCGCTCCTCTGCCGTGACCTTTGACCCCATTTCGTCCATTTTCAATAGGATTCTTCCGTAGGTGGTCCCCTACCACATACTAAAATTTCATCGAAATCGAACCCTTTTTACGCGAGTTATCGTGCGGACAGACAGACGGACAAAGCTGGAGCATATACGCTTCTTCAATCTAGGTTGGAAAGCGTAAATAATGGTTAAAACTGCGGAATTGTCCACAGCGCACAGAGTAAAAATAGCTGTTCTGCATGATGTGGGATATTCTTCAAAGCAAATCGCTGAAAGAGTAGGCTGTAATCAATTTATAATTATTAGACTACTGAAGAAAGTAAAAGACACTGGTGATATTAAAAATATGTGTCGCAGTGGAAGGTCCAGATCCGCTACAACCAGGCAGGACAGAGTGCTCAGAAAGCTACGCTTGGCAGAGAGGAGGCTCAATTCACCTGAATTGCTTCAAACATGGTATGAAGTGACTGATGTTACTGTTAGTACATCTACTGTTAGGAGGAGGCTGCTTCACTATGACTTACGTGGCTGCAAAGACAGGCGTAAACCACTGTTAACTGCAAATCAAAGACAGTGTAGACTTTAGTGGGCAAAACAGCATGTCTTTATAGACAACCAAGCAAAGGGAAAATGTTCTTTTCAGTGATGAATCAGAATTTTGCCTTAATGGGAATCAGAGTAGTGCCTACGTGAGGAAATTCAAGCATGAAGAATTCCATTAAAGTTGCTTAGTGACTACTGTTAACCATCCGGTAAAGGTAATGGTTTGGAGCTGCATGTGTGCAAATGGCGTTGGGAACCTTCATATTGTCGATGGTACGGTAAATGCCCGGAAATACACCTGGATTTTAAAAAAACAACATGTATCATCTAGAAGACTTTATGAAAGCAATTTAATTTTACAAGATGAAAAATGCTCCCTGTCATCGCGCTACAGTAGTGAAAAAGTGGTTTCAGGAAAAAATGTTAAGCATCTTGATTGGCCACCACAGTCACCGGATTTAAACCCGATCGAAACTTTGTAGTTCAAAGTGTCGTATGAACTATCAAAAAAGAAGCCAACAACCGAAATTCAACTCATTGAAGATGTATTCAAATTTGGAATAGTATTGCCCAACCCAATCTTTTACAAAACGTTATTCACAGTATGCCAGCAAGATGCAAAGCTGTCATTAAAGCTACAGGCTGGGCAACAAAATATTACGTACCTTTTATAATTTTGTGTCATTATATTTCTGTATTTAAATGTTATTTCATCCCACACGAATTACAAAAACGATTTATTGCTGTAAACCTAAGTAGTGGATAAATGATCCTTTTCATAAAAATTTCGATTTGGTCATGAGTTTTGCAATGTGTCTTAAGAACAGAAGTAGTAACAGGAAAAACTAAGACATTTTTTTAAATCTCCCTGAAATTCCGCATCTAATAATGACATACGTAGTGCGATCAAAAAGTTCCGAGACTAGGTACGTAGCGCGCCAACAGATGGCAGTACGCGGATGCGCGAGCAGTGGTCGAGGGCAGTGACCTTTATGAGTCATTGTGCCCAGTGGCTTCGTTCTGTGAACATCGAGAGCTGTGCTACACGATATTTGGTGACCACGTGCAGAACACAGCTGCGATTTCGGTATGTACTTCAAACTAGAGCAGCGAGCGAACATCAGATTCTGCGTCAAACTCGGCAAATCGGGAACGAAGACGCATGAAATGTTGCGGCAGGCTTATGGCAATGAAGCAATGAGTCGTGTGAGGTGTTTTGAGTGACACTCGCGCTTCAAGAGCGCCAGAACGGCACTGAAAGACGACGAGAGGTTAGGTCAACCGTCTACGAGCAAAACCCCCGAAAATGTGGACAAAATTAGGGACCTGGTGCATGAGGATCGTCGGAAAACCATTCAAGACATTGCTACCATCGTCAATGTGTCATACGGAACAGTGCAAAAACATTTGACGTCGGTTTTGAACATGCACCGCATTGCTGCAACATTTGTGCCAAAAATTCTAAACCCCGAACAGAAGGCGCTCCTTGTCGAACTTTATCGAGATCTTCGTCAGCAGGTGGTGAATGAACTAACGTTCCTGTCGCGGGTCATCACTTGGGATGAGACTTGGGTCTACGGTTACGACCCAGAGAGCAAACTACAGTCGTCGCAGTGGAAGAGCCCGGCATCTACACGACCGAAGATATTTCAGGTGAAGGCTGGTGAATATAAGTGTAAAAACAATTCATCATCTAATATTACGAGAAAGACTCGAAGAAATCTGGACGTGTGACGTATACGACTAGTTTAACTTCCGGTTTTTGTTTCTTATTTCAGTTTCGTTTGTGTCTCTTGTTTACACTTCTGCTCTTAACGTCATATCGAAACTCCCAAAAGTTTCTCACTTTATGGCAACAACTGACAGCAGGTCAAAACTTAAATAACAGGATTAAGCTCTGTGTTCAGAGAGTGCGATTTGAAGAGATATTCCTTCAAATTAAATCTCATATTACTTCCTTTGTTAGTACTGTTGGTTATACTAATGTAGTTTAAGCTTCAATGTGTTAAAAGCCTTGAACTCCTCTAATATTAATCATTTTTTTTTCTACACCTTGTTTGTCCTCGTGAGAGCGGGTTCAGAACTCCCTGTTGTTTTGTGACGCAAGCTACAAATAAAAGGTTGGCGACGTTGAAGTAGTAAGTCATTTTTTACGCTTTCCAACCGTAGGTTGAAGAAGCGTATATTCTCCAGCTTTGTCCGTTTGTCCGCACCATAACTCGCGTAAAAATGTTTCGATTTCGATGAAATTTTAGTATGTGGTAGGGTACCACCTGGGGACGAACCCTATTGAAAATGGATGAAATGGGGTCAAAGGTCACGACATAGGAGCGGGATCCATTCCATTGTCCTTATGCGTCATAACTTGTGTAAATATGGTTCGATTTCAATGACATTTAAGTATGTGGTAGGGGACGACTGGGGACGAACCCTATTGAAAATGGGTACAGTGGGGTCAAAGGTCAGGACAAAGGAGCGGGATGCATTCCATTGGCCTTATGCGTCATAACTTGCGTAAAAATGGTTCGATTTCGAAGAAATTTTAATATGTGGTAGGGGACCACCTGGAAATGAATCATATTGAAAATGGACGAAATGGTGCCAAAGGTCAGGACATAGGATCGGGATCCATTCCATCGCCCTTATGCGTTATAACTTACGTAAACATGATTCGATTGAGACAAAATTTCATCATGTTGTTCCGGAAGTATACTTTACGGGTTCTGTTGAATATCATCGAAATGGGGTCAAAGGTCAGGTCATAGGAGCGAGATTTATTCTACAGCCATTATCCTCATAACTTGAGTAATAACTTGAGTAACGATTTCTGGTATGTTGGAAAGCGTATCATAATCAATGCATTGAGTGATTTGACTAACTTGTTTAAGCTTTCCAACCGTAGGTTGAAGAAGCGTATATGCTCCAGCTTTGTCCGTCTGTCTGCCCGTCCGCACGATAACTCGCGTAAAAATGGTTCGGCTTCGATGAAATTTTAGTATGTGGTAGGGAACACCTGGGGACGAACCCTATTGAAAACGGACGAAATAGGGTCAAAACTGAGGACATAAGAAAGGGAGCTATCCCATTGCCCTTATGCGTCGTAACTTGCGTAAAAATGGTTCAATTTCAATGAAATTTTAGTATGTGGTAGGGGACACCCTGGGAACGAATCCTATTGAAAATGGAATAAATGGCGTCAAAGGTCAGGACATAGGAGCGGGATCCATTCCATCGCCTTTATATGTTATAACTTATGTAAAAATGCTTCGATTTAGACAAAACTTTATCATGTTGTTCTGGAAATATACTTAACCAGTTCTATTGAATATCGTCGAAATGGGGACAAGGCCAGGGCATAGGAGCGAGATTTATTCTACAGCCATTATCCTCATAACTTGAATAAGTATTTCTGGTATGTTGGAAAGCGTATCATAATCAATGCATTGCATGATTTTACTAACTTGTTTTATAGTCCTAGAGCAGGGAATCCTGTGACAGTTAGGTTACTTTAATTACGAAATAAAATTAGTTTTCAGTGTTGTATAACTGAGCTTAAAACTTAACAGAAGAGAGAGATTACTTGTAACACTCATAATAAAAGATCTGTGAAATCTTAATGTTAGACAATGACCATAACGTCTTTGCGGAAATGTTCACTCCCGCTCTAGGATTTAGAGCTGGCGTTCGACCAAGCCTGCCGGAACACGTGGCATGGAGGTTCGCTTGTCCCACAGACCACAGAGTTGGCTCTCCCCTCTCCCTGGGGACAATGGTCCAAATTAGGGACGGACGACTGCTTATAGCCCTTAAGAGCGTCCCTAATTTAAGACCACTGGTTCCAGGGAAAAAATAAAATCAACGTCGTAGAACAAGCAGGCTGCCCATGCGCCCTTCGGTACTCGAACTGGGGACCAATTCGATCAATTAGGCAAAATCCCTCGTCTAGGACACTGGAGCAGCAATTTTTGGATTTCTTAATAAACCCCAAAACAAAACAAAAAACGAATGCCCCCAAAAAATATTGGACGAACACTGATTTCTTAAAAGCTCGAATAGTACCTCTGAATAATGGCCGTGACGATTCTGTATGCAGAAAAATCCTAGGAAAATCACAGATCCCTTCGCTTTACGTGTCTACGAAGAAAGTGTAAATTCCGCATCAACTAATCGATCCAGTGGCGCCCCCAGGAATTCTTGATGGAGGGGTCTATATACAGGGTGCATAGGAAAGTCCCTTTAGCCTGGAATAACTTGCGAACGAAGAGAGGTACAGCTATGCAAGTGAGATAACGGTATAGTAAAGCAACTACGCCCGATCGAATGCTACAGATAGCACCGCCCCTAGTGGCGAAAGGCGGAAGTTAGCCATTGCAAATCGAAAACGAAAAGAGATAGAGCAACCTTCCCAATTACAAAGTTGTAGAGCATTAATTAATTAGTACAAAACGACATTTGTTTCACACAAATAAGATAAATTGTCTCCTAAATACCCTACAATGTCCGAAGCGCGACGATTCGAATCTTCATATTCACATTTCGCAAATTTAGCCGTATGCTAATGCAGATTGTGACGTTGTACCGTACATACGATATAAAATCCTGTAGCCGGATGTACCCTGATCAGAAGCTTAGGTCTACGTACGCTGTGTGAGAATGGCGAGCTTGGATTTCTGGGGTTACGTAAAAAATCAGGTGTATGCAACAGCGCCTACAAGTCTACTGGATCTACGTCGTCGTGATACAGATGCCTGCAATAGTGTGACACCTTCCATGCTGAGGAATGTGCATGCAAAGTTACTTTCACGAATACAAATGTGTATCATGGGCAATGGCGAACTCTTCGAACGTACTCGACATTAACTTTTTATCACTATGCGCAGTTTGCCTTTTTTGTTTTTGTTTTGTCTGACGTCATCAAACTGTATTGACATAAGTAGCAATAAATTGTGTGTATTTGCTCATACCTATGCCTGTTCCCTTCAAACGTTTACACAAATGGTCGCGCATCGATTTCGGACATTTTAGGTTATTCAGGTAACAATTTATCTTATCCGTGTGAAACAAATGTCGTTTTGTACTAATTAATTGATGCTCTACAACTTTATAATTGAAAATGTTGCTCTATCTTTTTTCGTTTTCGATTTGCAATGGCTAACTTCCGCATTTCGCCACTAGAGGAGCTGTTATTGGTTGCATTCGATCGGGCGTAGTTGCTTTATTATACCGTTATCTCACTTGCATAACTGCACCTCTCTTCGTTCGCAAGTTATTCCAGACTAAAGGGACTTTCCTAAGCACCCTGTAAATATGTAGTATACGTACACCACAATATGTTTATATACACTGAAGAGCAATTGAATTAGAGACAGCTGGCGTTATGCAAATGTGGCGTTGTGGGCGGCCCTGTAAACGGAAACGACGTGACGTATGTAGCGATCCGACAATATAAGGAGTGATGCGACGGGAATCAGTAAGAGTCGGACGCAGTATGGGTAAGACGAAGGATCCAAGCGCATTTGATCGTGGGCATAAAGTCGGGGCCCGACGAATGGGTCACTCCATCTCGGAAGTCGTGCAGGCACTGGGAGTTTTACGAACCACTGTGTCACGGCTGCACCGTGAGTACATCGAATCCGGTAAAACCATCCCTGCAAGGGCCAACTGCCGTGTACAACAGCGTGTAGATGAGCGGCGTCATCGTCGGCTAGCTCGCATTGTAACAGCGGATAGACGGGCCACAGTGCAAGAAATCATGCGCCAATTTAACGCTGGTGCACAAAAACGTGTAAGCAGCCACACCATCCAGAACAATCTCCTCGCTATGGGGTACAGAAGCCATCGTCCCACGAGGGTACCGATGCTGACCGCACATCACAGGGTGCAAAGATTAGCATGGGCGTGGGAACATCGCCACTGGACACTAGACATGTGGAAAAATGTTGCCTGGACTGATGAGTCGAGATTCACGTTGGTACATGCGGATGGCAGGATACGAGTACGGCGCAAACCACATGAAGCGATGGATCCTTCTTGACAGCAGGGTACTCTTTAAGCTGGTGAGGGTGGCATGCTCGTCTGGGTACTGTTTACGTGGACTAGAATGAAACCCCTGGTACGTGTGACATCGTCTATCACAAGTCAACGTCCGACCATTTGCTCCCGTTTGTGTGTCTTCAACAACCCACTGGGGACCTCATCCGGCAACAAGACAATGCACCGTGCCATCGCTCCCGAATTGTATCTGAATGGTTGGATGAGCACTCCACCGACGTGACCTCGCTTCCTTGGTCAGCTAGGTCACCTGACCTTAATCCCATCGAGCACATCTGGGATGCCATCGAGAGAGATGTTCGAGGCTCTGACCCCCCTCCATGAAATCTTCGTGAACTGTGGGAGCTTGTTCAGGGGTCGTGGATCCGTATGGCTTCCCAACGCTTCCGGTGTCTTGTCGAGTCCATGCCGAGAAGAATCGCCGCCGTCATCAGGGCGAAAGGTGGTGCTACACGTTACTAGACAGCTATCTCTAATTCAATTGCTCTTCAGTGTACATATAGTACCTATACAGTGTGCTCCTACAGTTTATATACGGTTGTGACGTACGTCGCTCTTAATCTCTTTGGGGCTTTGGGAAGAAGACACCATGTAATAGAAGACATATGTCAGACACTATGTAATTTTTTGAACATGTAAAATAATATTTTTGAATGTTTAATTTGTGATATACGTCGCTCTTAATCACCTTGTAGGGGCTTCAGCCCCCAAAGCCCCCTCCGTGGGTGCGCCAATGAATCGATCTGAGCTTTCATTTTAGAACCACAAAATTTGGTATACTATCTCATGGTACTCTAACTTAGACGGTACAATGTTTTTGGAACGGGTCAAGGCCTGGGGTTACAGCCCCCCACATACAACATTTTCTTAAAAACTACAGTTTTCAATTCAGAACCACCAATTCTAATATACTATCTCATGGTACTCTAACTTAGACGCTAGACGATTTTTTGAAGGGGTTGCAGATAGGGGGGTAAGGGCCCCCTCATAAAAAAAATTCGCAAAATCTACAATTTTCAATTTAGAACCACCTAATTTGGTATACTATCTCATGGTACTCTAACTTAGACGCTAGACCGTTTTTGGAAGGGGTTGGAGCCCGGGGGTAAGAGCCCCCGTCATAAAAAATGCCGTAAAATCTACAGTAATCAATTTAAAACCACCAAATTTGGTATACTATCTCATGGTACTCTAACTTAGACGGTAGACCGTTTTTGGAACGGGTCAAGGCCTGGGGGTCGGAGCCCCCCCCCCCCCCCACACACACACACACACACATACGAAATTTTCTTAAAAACTACAGTTTTCAATTCAGAACCACCAAATCTGGTATACTATCTCATGATACTCTAACTTAGACGCTAGACAGTTTTTGGAATGGGTTGGAGCCCGGGGGTTAGAGCCCCCTTGGTCATAAAAAAGCCGTAAAATCTACAGTATTCAATTTAGAACCACCAGATTTGGTATACTATCTCATGGTACTCTAACTTAGACGGTAGATGGTTTTAGGAACAGGTCGAGCACGGGGTCAGAGCCCCCCCCCCCCCATAATTTTTTTGTAAAATCTACATTTCAAAATTGCCTTTATTCTTCAGTAAAATAACATTTCTATGTACATGACAATGGAATTCTGCCAATAAATACAGCGGTATATACATCAGCTGGAAAGTTCCAGTGAAACGTAAAACAAAATATTGTTAAAATCATAAAAAATATTTCGCCACGTAGGGCGAAGGAGAGGCAGACAATAAAGCACGAGCGATACAAACGAAAATGTTTACCTACAGTATTGTAGACAGGGCAAGACATGATTCTATACTATGCACAAATTCCAATTAAGCATTACTACCATACTAAAGATTAAACATTAGGTACTAATTCACAGAAATGCAACAGTGATGCTACATTCAAAATTTACAACATATGTACAGAAGTATTCAGTGACAAGGGGAAATAACGCTAAATGTACTCAGAAGGGCATCTTGTTGCATTAAATTATACACACAGTGACTAATATTTTAAAAAAATATTCAACATAATGAAGGGGACATTGCGTGGGCAGTAAACTGTGCAGAAGGAAGAATTATATACAACAACATAAAACCCAACATTATCGAAGAGAACATGGGAAACATATTGAGCCATCTTCAGTGGCACATTAAAACAGAAAAATCACAAATAGCGAAGCACCAAAATTAATACGTAAAAACATGATTTGTTACAGTGAACGTGGGCGACAACAAAAATCCCACTTATAGGTTGAGATGTAACTGCAAATTGTGGATATGGAACCACCCAGCCGATTGGGCCCAAGTGGATTGAAAAACGCTATCGGTGTTTGTTGAGGCAGCACGAGAGTGCTCCATTTGGAGGCGAGTGGTTAACCGTGCTAGGAAGCGTCTCCGAATGATAGCACTTGCCTCCTGAGGAGGTGGAATAAGAGCGGGGAAGCGTTGTTGAAGATGGAAAGCATAGACAGTGAACTTCACAAGAAGAAAAATATAACGGCACACAGGAGGCAAGTGAGTAGGTGGATGCTTTGTTTGGAGTAGCCAAGCATATGCAAGAAATGGTAACGATCGAGCACAAATTCGATCAGCAAGACGAAATGCTGTGTTTAGGACTGGCAGGAGAACGGGGCAGAATAGGTATTGATGTTGGACGTCGCTGACTTCAGGGCAAAAGGAGCACTGCGGAGAGGTGAGAAGGGTCATGCGAAACAGTACTGATGGGGCTGGGAGACGAAGGTGAAGAAATTGCCAATGGACATTGAGTTCAAGAGGGGAGGAAAGGGGGAGGTAGATGCTGTCCAGATGGCGGGGAGAAGAGAAGGAGGAGCAGAATGAACAGTTTTCAATTCAGAACCATTAAGTATGGTATCATGAAACTCTAACTTAGACGCTAGACGCTTTTTGGAAGGGGTTAGAGCCCGGGGGTTGAAAGCCCCCCCCTCATAAAACTTCGTAAAATCTACTGTTTTCAATTTAGAACCACCAAATTTGGTATACTATCTCATGGTACTCTAACTTAGACGGTAGACCGTTTTGGGAAGGGGTTGCAGCCCGGGGGTAAGGGCCCCCTTCATAAAAAAAATCGCAAAATTTAGTTTCCAATTCAGAACCACCAAATCTGGTATACTATCTCGTGGTATTCTAACTTAGACTGTAGACGGTTTTTGGAAGCGGTTGGAGCCCGGGGGGTTAGAGTCCCCCTACAAAATTGCCGTAAAATCTAGTTTTCAATTTAGAACCACCAAATTTGGTGTCATGAAACTCTAACTTAGCGGAAGACCGTTTATGGAACGGATCGGGGGCCGGGAGGTCAGAACTCCCCCCCCCCCCTCCCGGCACAAAATTATCATAAAATCTACAGTTTTGAATTTAGAACCACCAAATTTGGTATACTATCTCATGGTACTCTAACTTAGACGGTAGACCGTTTGGGGAAGGGGTTGCAGCCCGGGGGTAAGGGCCCCCTTCATAAAAAAAATCGCAAAATTTAGTTTCCAATTCAGAACCACCAAATCTGGTATACTATCTCGTGGTATTCTAACTTAGACTGTAGACGGTTTTGGAAGCGGTTGGAGCCCGGGGGTTAGAGTCCCCCCTACAAAATTGCCGTAAAATCTAGTTTTCAATTTAGAACCACCAAATTTGGTGTCATGAAACTCTAACTTAGCGGAAGACCGTTTATGGAACGGATCGGGGGCCGGGAGGTCAGAACTCCCCCCCCTCCCGGCACAAAATTATCATAAAATCTACAGTTTTGAATTTAGAACCACCAAATTTGGTATACTATCTCATGGTACTCTAACTTAGACGGTAGACGGTTTTTGGAACGGGTCGGGGCCCTGGGGTTCAGAGCCTCCCCACCGCAATACAAAATTTTCGTAAAATCTAAAGTTTTCAATATAGAACCACCAAATTTGGTATACTATCTCATGGTACTCTAACTTAGACGGTAGATGGTTTTTGGAACAGGTCGAGCACGGGATCAGAGCCCCCCCCCCCATAAAAATTTTCGTAAAAACTACAGTTTTCGATTTAGAACCACCAAATTTGGTATACTATCTCACGAAACTCTAACTTAGACAGTAGACGGTTTTTGCAAGCGGTTGGAGGCAGTGGGGCAGAGCCAGCCCCTTCCATACAAAAGTTTTCGTAAAATCTACAGTTTTCAATTTAGAACTGCCAAATTTGGTATCATTAAACTCTAACTTAGACGGGAGCCGGTTTTTGGAACGGGTCGGGGCCCGGGGGTCAGAGCCCTCCCCCGGTACAAAATTTTCTTAGAATATGCCGTTTTCAATTTAGAACCACCAAACTTGGTATACTATCTGATGGTATTTTAACTTCGACTGTAGATGGTTTCTTGGAAAGGGTTAGAGCTCGGGGTTCAGTGCCCCCCCCCATAAAAATTTCGTGAAATCTACAGTTTTCAATTTAGAACCACCAAATTTGGTATACTACATCATGGTACTCGAACTTAGACGGTAGACGGTTTTCAGAACGGGTCGGGGCACGGGTGGTTAGAACCCCCCCCCCCCCCACACACACACACAAATTTCGTAAAATCTATAGTTTTCAATTTAGAACCACCAAATTTAGTATACTGTATCATGGTAATCTAACTTAGACGGTTTTCGGAACGGGTCGGGGCACGGGGGGTTTCAGCCCACCCCCTACAAAATTTTCGTGGAATCTACAGTTTTCAATTAAAAACCACCAAATTTGGTATACTATATCATGGTAATCTAACTTAGACGGTTTTCGAAACGGGTCAGGGCATGGGGGTTTCATCCCCCAAAATCAATTTTCGTGAAATCTACAATTTTCAATTTAGAACCACCAAATTTGGTATACTACCTCATGGTAGTCTAACTTAGACGGCAGACGGTTTTTGGAATGGGACGGGCACTGGGTCAGAGCCCACCTCATAAAAAATTTTGTAAAATCTACAGTTTTCAATTTAGAACCACCAAATTTGGTATACTATCTCATGGTGCTCTAACTTAAACGGTAGACGGTTTTTTGGAACGGGTCAATGCCCGGGGAGTAAGTGCCTCCACATACAAAATTCTTCTTGACAAGTGGTCAGAAGCCAGCCCCTAGATCACTCCGCCGCCGTAGCGGCACACGTTCAAATGTATTTTTCATACGGCCTCAAACGCTCTTATGGACATACTAGATTGAACTATACGCAAATAAATCATTAATATAATTTGTACTAGCAGGGATACCAGTTATTTGCCAGGTACATATTACTATTTGTGGAATCACCAAGTTCAGCGGGTGAAAGTTAATGAATAAAAAAGATATTCCTGCCATTTTCCAGTAAACTCATTTTAAATTTTTTGATTTAGTTCATTTAATTTTGCGAAACAAAAAAGAAAGAAAAGGGAATGGGAATACTTACCTTCTAGGAGACATTTATAGAACTGCAGTACATCTGGCGTGTGCTTCTGTGAATCCCGCAACAAAGAAATGCAATGTACCTATGTGATGTCGATTGCGTTCGACTTCACATTGGCATTGATTATCATTTTCTTACCGTTTTGAATTTTGAATATCTGGAACTCTATTTACATCACATTATATTTCTTCCTGATAAGCCGCTCGTTGGTAGTGAAAGCTAAACTATATTGATTTGTGTTTTTAATACACCATTAAACGCATATTTTTGCACTTTACTGTTATCTACAGTCCCTAACTTAGACCGTAGGTTGGTTAGTTGGTTGGTTGATGGTTTATGGTGCAAGGCCCTAAAAGGGCCAAAGAGCGCCTTAGAACGTAGATAGGGTATTCTTAAGAGTAAAAAACGGAACTTTTTACGAAAATTTTGTATGGGGCTCCCTTGACCCGGGCCCCGACCCCTTCCAAAAACCGTCTACTGTCTAAGTTAGATAACCATGAGTAGTATACCAAATTTGGTTGTTCTAAATGGAAAACTGTAGATTTTACGAAATTTTTATGAGGGTCCAACCCCTTCCAAAAATTGTCTAGCGTCTAAGTTAGAGTTTCATGATACTAAATTTGGTGGTTCTGAATTGAAAACTGTAGTTTTTAAGAAAATGTTGTATGTGTGTGTGTGTGTGCAGGGGAGGGCTCTGACCCCCGGGCCTTGACCCGTTCCAAAACCGTCGACCGTCTAAGTTGAAGTACCATGAGATAGTATACCAAATTTGGTGGTTCTGAATTGAAAACTGTAGTTTTTAAGAAAATGTTGTATGTGTGTGTGTGTGTGTGCAGGGGAGGGCTCTGACCCCCGGGCCTTGACCCGTTCCAAAACCGTCGACCGTCTAAGTTGAAGTACCATGAGATAGTATACCAAATTTGGTGGTTCTAATTTGAAAGGTAGATTTTGCGATTTTTTTATGAAAGGGTCCTTACCGCTTCATAAAAAAATCTGCAACCCCTTCCAAAATCGTCTAGCGTCTAAGTTAGAGTACCATGAGATAGTATACCAAATTTGGTGGTTCTAAATTGAAACTGTAGATTTTACGAAAAAAAATTTATGAGGGGGCCTTTACCCCCGGGCTCCAACCCCTTCCAAAAACCGTCTACCGTCTAAGTTAGAGTACCATGAGATAGTATACCAGATTAGGTGGTTCTGAATTGAAAACTGTAGTTTTTAAGAAAATTTTGTATGTGGGGGCTCTGACCCCCGGGCCTTGACCCGTTCCAAAAACGGTCTGCCGTCTAAGTTAGAGTACCATGAGATAGTATACCAAATTCGGTGGTTCTAAATTTAAAACTGTAGATTTTGCGAATTGCGAATTGTTTTTATGAGGGGGCCCTTACCCCCGGGCTGCAACCCCTTCAAAAAATCGTCTAGCATCTAAGTTAAAGTACCATGAGATAGTATACCAGATTTGGTGGTTCTGATTTGAAAACTGTAGTTTTTAAGAGAATTTTGTATGTGGGGGGCTCTGACCCCCGGGCCTTGACCCGTTCCAAAAACCGTCTACTGTCTAAGTTAGAGTACCATGAGATAGTAAACCAAATTTGGTGCTTCTAAGATGAAAACTGTAGATTTTACGAAATTTTTATGAGGGGGGCTCCGACCCCCGGGCTCCAACCGCTTCCAAAAACCGTCTAGCGTCTAAGTTAGAGTTTCATGATACCAAATTTGATGGTTCTGAAATGAAAACTAGATTTTACGAAAATTTTGTATGTATGTGGGGGTGGGAGTGGGGGGCTCTGACTCCCTGGGCCTTTACCCGTTCCAAAAACCGACAACCGTCTAAGTTAGGGTACCACGAGATAGGATACCTGATTTGGTGGTTCTGAATTGAAAACTGTAGATTTTACGAATATTTTGTGTATGGGGGGCTCTGACCAACCGGGCCTCTGACCCGTTCCAAAAACCGTCTAATGTCTAATATTTTTAGTGCCAAAGAAAAAGCGTAATATTCCTATCCTGTCTGAGTGTCCAAACTTTATAAATTTGATCAGGGAGGAAGACGTTCGAAATCGTACGTTTTCCTGCATTTGTTTTGTATGTAACCAAAATCTGTAAACGCGACGAATTGACGTAGTCGACAAATTTGTCCGCGACGAATTGACGTAGTCGACGAATTTGTCCGCGACGAATTGACGCTCGACGAATCGTCGTGGTCGACGAATTGACGCGCGACGAACTGACGCAGTCGACGAATTGACGCGCGACGAATTGACGCGCGACGAATTGACGCGCGACGAATTGACGCTCGCGACGAATAGACGTTGAACCTTTTTAGGTAAGTTATGATGCACATGGGCAATGGAACGGATCCCACTCCAGTGTCCTGACCTTTGACCCCATTTAGCCCATTTTCAATAGGGTTCGTCCCCAGTGGCTCCCTACCACATACTAAAATTCCATCGAAATCGAACCATTTTTACGCAAGTTATGACGCATAAGGGCAATGGAATATATCCCGCTCTTATGCCCTGCCTTGCCTTTGACCCTGTTTCGCCCATTTTCAATGGGGTTCGTCCCCAGATGGTCCCCTACCACATACTAAAATTTCGTCGAAATCGAACCATTTGCACGTGAGTTATCGTGCGGACGGACGGACGGACAAAGCTGGAGCATATACACTTCTTCAATCTACGGTTGGAAAGCGTAAAAAACAAAATTCCATTGTCATGGGCCGCCCCGGTGGCGCAGTGGTCTAAGCGATGGCCTTTGATCATTCGTCCGAAAGGGGTCCGGGTTCGAATCCCGGTGAGGCATGGATGTTGTGTTTGTCCTACAGCACTAGCTCTCTCCCTTCCCTGGAACCAGTGACCCTAAATTAGGGACGGGCGACTGCTTATAGCCCATTGAGTTGCTCACGGTGGTCGTTAAACCTTCAATAAAAAAAAACAGATTGTCATGGAATTCGTATTACGATGTACATGAAGCTGGTCGCCCAGCGTTTGTAGTTCAATGGTGAAAGGCGCGAGTTACCTGTTGAGGCAGCTGAAATGTCGGGGGGTTCTGACCTGCGCGGAAGGATTATCTGGGGTAGGGGTTGACAATGCAGAGTCGTCGATTTTGAGGAATTTCAGTTTAAATACGGAAAAACCTGAAATGGGCTATTCTGAAAGAAACGGAATTTCTACCTACGGAAAATCTGTGAAAATACGGAAGTTAAAATAAACGGGCACTTTTAAAAACGGAAATTTCTGGAAAAACAAAACAAAACGGATATCTGCCGGCAACTTTGCTGCACGTTATTTTCAGAAATTTTCCGTGAATTCACACTACTAATTTTTTACAGTGCAGTGACAATCATCGTTCTAAGGACTGTATTCGTTAAGTCAGCCAAAGGAAAATTTCTGAAAACGTGCAACATTTGGAGCATTCTGTTTTGGCATCTCGCCCCATTAAACCTCTATTATTTTTGCGCTACGAGGTGCTCGTTCTATGGCCCAACTCGTTGGATAACTTATTAAAATTTGCAGATTTAATGTCGTCCTTCATTCCTTCCGTTAAATTTACGGTGGAATTGGAGTCCACTGGATCGCTTGCTTTCCTGGATTTTCTGCTTCGTTGGCATCCGGTTTCCAGTCATTTAAGTTTCTCCGTTTATCGCAAACCTTCTTTTTCACCGGCTATTATTCCGTTTTCCTCTGCACACCCTAACAGCTACAAACTATCTACCTTTTATTTTCTCGTCCGTAGGGCTTTCACTCACTCTTCCAATCGTGCGCTCCTATCGGCAGAATTACAGTGGATTTCTGACCTTGCTGCAACGTTTGGGTATCCCAATCATACTGTCAACAGGATCATCGCAAAAACTAGAGGATTCGCATCTACCACTTTAAGGGGTGACCAACCAAAACACCGATTTGTGGGTTCTATGGACTTTGTCCCCGGAGTTACAAACATCTTAAAAAACATGTGTCATAAGAATAACCTGGATTTCGGCCTTAGAACCAACACTATCTTTAACTTGGTTCGCAAAGACAGAGATAGCCGCCCCGGTGGCGCAGTGGTCTAAGCGATGGCCTCTGATCATTCGTCCGAACGGGGTCCGGGTTCGAATCCCGGTGAGGCATGGATGTTGTGTTTGTCTTACGGCACTGGCTCTCTCCCTTCCCTGGAACCAGTGACCCTAAATTAGGGACGGGCGACTGCTTATAGCCCACTGAGTTGCTCACGGTGGTCGTTAAACCTCCGATCAAAAAAAAAAAAAAAAAAGACAGAGATCCGGTGAACCACGTGGAACGATTTGGTGTTTACAAAATTCCTCTGAAGCCAGTGAACCCAGAGCCCCCTCCCCTCTATAAATGTATGTTGGTTCCACGATTAGGAATGTGAAATTGCATTTCTCGGAACATAAATACACTGACGGAAAAAAAAATCCCAACACCAAGACGGGGTTGTGTTAGATAAACGACAGTTGGTAGGCGGTGAGAGTACATCTGTAAGATGATGTCTATGCAAATTTCGCGCTCGGCGCATACGCGTGGCGCTAGTAGCGCCCCTCGGAACATGCAAAGCAGGTTTGCTGTAAATACGCGCTGTAACGTTCGTGAGCGTTAGTTATCGTTGAGAATCGACGTAGTGTGTTGATGTTAGTCCAGAATACCTTTAAGAAGACGAAGAAGCCATTATCAACAGCTCACGGAGTTTGAACGAGGTCGTGTATATGGCTACGAGAAGGTGGATTTTCGTTCAGCAATATTGCAGAACGACTTGGCAGGAATGTAGCCACTGTGCATGATTGTTGGCAGCGGTGGTCAAGGGAAGGTACTGCCTCAAGAAGACCGGGTTCCGGCCGGCCACGTGGCACTACTGAGAGGGAAGACCGCCGTGTACAGCGTATGGCCGTGGCGCATCGTACCGCGTCTGCAGCAGCAATTCGAGCTGCAGTTGCCACCACAGTGACACAACGAACGGTTACAAATCGGTTACTTGAAGGACAGCTCCGAGCCAGACGCCCTGTAGCGTGCATTCCACTTACTCCAAACCACCGCCGTTTGCGACGTCAGTGGTGTCAAGCTAGAGCTCATTGGTGGACGGAGTGGAGATTTGTTGTGTTTTCTGATGAAAGCCGGTTCTGCCTGGGTTTCAGTGATGGCCGTGTGTTGGTTAGAAGGAGGCCAGGTGAGCGCCTGCAGCCAACCTGTCTGCGGCCGAGACACACTGGACCTACACCTGGAGTTATGGTCTGGGGAGCAATTGCCTATGACAGCAGGAGCACTCTCGTGGTTATCCCACGCACCCTGACGGCACAGATGTACGTCGGTCTGGTGATTCAACCTGTTGTGCTGCCATTCATGAACAGCATTCCAGGGGTGTTTTCCAAAAGGATAACGCTCGCCCGCATACCGCTGTTGTAACCCAACATGCTCTACAGAGTGTCGACATGTTGCCGTGGCCTGCTAGATCACCAGATCTTTCACCAATCGAGCACGTATGGGACATCATTGGACGACAACTCCAGCGTCACCCCCAACCAGCGTTAACCGTCCCTGTATTGACCGACCACGTGCAACAAGGATGGAACTCCATCCCACAAACTGACATCCAGCACCTGTACGACACAATGCATGAACGTTTGCGTGCTTGCATTCAACATACTGGCGGTTACACCGGTTATTAATATACCAGCATTTCACATTTAAAATGTCTTTTCTCGCGCTTACATTAAGCTGTGATATTGAAACCTTAATTGATTAAATATGTTGCCTATACAAATGTATTGCCGCCATTTCATTCTCTACAACTATTTTTTCGTGGTGTTGGGAGTTTTTTTTTCCGTCAGTGTATATAACATTAAACTGCATGCTTTATCTACTGCTTTATCTCGCCTCGTCACTTCGGGAACTTAACTACCCGCGCTGGGAAGAAGCCAGGATTTTGACATCTCCAGCCAGTAACTCTCAAATCCGCTTTACAAGAGAGTCTGTACATCCACAGATTCTTTAACATGTGTTGCAACGAGGATTCACCTACTCAAGTTTCCCAGGCCTGGATAAGCCATTGTACCTGTAAAAGGTAAAGAGAAGTACATTCCACCCTGAAGTCTGGCACAGTGTGTGTCACCTGTGTTTGGTGCAAGCCTCCGGTATGTAACTTGCTTGACTTTTTATTTGCTTCTGTGATTTGAATTAAGTGGCAACAACTACCTTATTTATATGCCATGACAACTTTTTATGCGGACATTTTCATCTGATGAAGGACTCCAGCGGAGTCTGAAAGATCTTATGAGTATCTTTTAACCTTGTACATAGTTCATTAGATGTAATTTTTACGAAGTACATCTGTCATCTTCAGACTTCTTTTTTTTTTTTTTGATTGGAGGTTTAACGACCACCGTGAGCAACTCAATGGGCTATAAGCAGTCGCCCGTCCCTAATTTAGGGTCAGTGGTTCCAGGGAAGGGAGAGAGCCAGTGCCGTAAGACAAAGCACAACATCCATGCCTCACCGGGATTCGAAATCGGACCCCATACGGACGAATGATCATAAGCCAGCGCTTAGACCACTGCGCCACCGGGGCGGCATCAGAGGCCATCGCTTAGACCACTGCGCCACCAGGGCGGCCTTCAGACTTCGTTTTAATCGTGAATAACACAGCGTTTTTACCTTATCATTTAATTTTTAGTCTGCACGCACCGTCATAAACAAGGAATTTTTTCACCTAATGATTCAAACTCAATTTATTGTAAAGCAGCTTACAACTGCAATTATTTTCTCAAATTTCGTCAATGAAACAAAAAAAAAGTAGTCTATATTTCCCAAGCGCGTTTTAAGTGGGCTCAAATATCTTTTCAGTTTTCTCTTTTTTTCGGACGTATGTCTTCTTATTTTCTACGTTGTTAAATAAATAGTTCTTTGTTGTTTTTATAACAAAACAACGAAGTGCAATGCGGCTTCACTGGGAGGATATTCTCTTTAATTATTGAGGGAAATGGAAAAAAAAAGGTACATCAGAGATCTGCCTCTCCAAGTAATCTTGAGTTCTTTAGCGAAGTCAGCTGCTCCACGTTTTCTCCTGCTGCATCCATGCATAATGATGCTACTAGACTCCTGTTAAAATGGTTTAAGCAGCGATTCAGCGTTCACCTCACGCAAGGCGATTTATAGTCTTCGTATTCAGCAAAGCAAAGGTAGGTGTTTCTGAAGACCATTTTCTCCCAATCAGGCAACCAAGAAAGTGTTTATCTAATGTTCTCCACTAGCCACGAGAAAACTGCAAGGCGCATACATCAATCGAAATGGTCGACATAAATAACGATTTTCTTTCTGAGAAACCCCATTCCGAAAGTTCTAGAAAGAATAGTTTTCAGGCTCTCTCCGTATCACAAAATAAATTTTGACTCAGATGGAGCCCCGCTGCCCTAAAAAATTAAGGCTTGTTTAAACTCTTCTTTTAGTTATAGAATGGCTATTAAGAATATTGTAGATTTCAATTATTAATAGCGTATTCTTTCATTCATGCAAAAAGTCAATGAAAGAACGTATAGAAGACATTTTTACATCTTAACATCATTTTGGGATGACTTGTACATCATGTGACAAGCCATAACAAAGTAATATCATCAGATAATTAAGGCCTGTTTAACTCTTCTTTTAGTTATAGAATGGCTATTAAGAATATTGCAGATTTCAATTATTAATAGCGTATTCTTTCATTCATGCAAAAAGTCAATGAAAGAATGTATAGAAGACATTTTTACATCTTAACATCATTTTGGGATCACTTGTACATCATGTGACAAGCCATAACAAAGTAATATCATCAGATAATTAAGGCCTGTTTAACTCTTCTTTTAGTTATAGAATGGCTATTAAGAATATTGCAGATTTCAATTATTAATAGCGTATTCTTTCATTCATGCAAAAAGTCAATGAAAGAACGTATAGAAGACATTTTTACATCTTAACATCATTTTGGGATGACTTGTACATCATGTGACAAGCCATAACAAAGTAATATCATCAGATAATTAAGGCCTGTTTAACTCTTCTTTTAGTTATAGAATGGCTATTAAGAATACTGCAGATTTCAATTATTAATAGCGTATTCTTTCATTCATGCAAAAAGTCAATGAAAGAACGTATAGAAGACATTTTTACATCTTAACATCATTTTGGGATCACTTGTACATCATGTGACAAGCCATAACAAAGTTATATCATCAAATAATTAAGGCCTGTTTAACTCTTCTTTTAGTTATAGAATGGCTATTAAGAATACTGCAGATTTCAATTATTAATAGCGTATTCTTTCATTCATGCAAAAAGTCAATGAAAGAACGTATAGAAGACATTTTTACATCTTAACATCATTTTGGGATGACTTGTACATCATGTGACAAGCCATAACAAAGTAATATCATCAGATAATTAAGGCCTGTTTAACTCTTCTTTTAGTTATAGAATGGCTATTAAGAATATTGCAGATTTCAATTATTAATAGCGTATTCTTTCATTCATGCAAAAAGTCAATGAAAGAACGTATAGAAGACATTTTTACATCTTAACATCATTTTGGGATCACTTGTACATCATGTGACAAGCCATAACAAAGTAATATCATCAGATAATTAAGGCCTGTTTAACTCTTCTTTTAGTTATAGAACGGCTATTAAGAATATTGCAGATTTCAATTATTAATAGCGTATTCTTTCATTCATGCAAAAAGTCAATGAAAGAACGTATAGAAGACATTTTTACATCTTAACATCATTTTGGGATGACTTGTACATCATGTGACAAGCCATAACAAAGTAATATCATCAGATAATTAAGGCCTGTTTAACTCTTCTTTTAGTTATAGAATGGCTATTAAGAATATTGCAGATTTCAATTATTAATAGCGTATTCTTTCATTCATGCAAAAAGTCAATGAAAGAACGTATAGAAGACATTTTTACATCTTAACATCATTTTGGGATCACTTGTACATCATGTGACAAGCCATAACAAAGTAATATCATCAGATAATTAAGGCCTGTTTAACTCTTCTTTTAGTTATAGAATGGCTATTAAGAATATTGTAGATTTCAATTATTAATAGCGTATTCTTTCATTCATGCAAAAAGTCAATGAAAGAACGTATAGAAGACATTTTTACATCTTAACATCATTTTGGGATGACTTGTACATCATGTGACAAGCCATAACAAAGTAATATCATCAGATAATTAAGGCCTGTTTAACTCTTCTTTTAGTTATAGAATGGCTATTAAGAATATTGCAGATTTCAATTATTAATAGCGTATTCTTTCATTCATGCAAAAAGTCAATGAAAGAATGTATAGAAGACATTTTTACATCTTAACATCATTTTGGGATCACTTGTACATCATGTGACAAGCCATAACAAAGTAATATCATCAGATAATTAAGGCCTGTTTAACTCTTCTTTTAGTTATAGAATGGCTATTAAGAATATTGCAGATTTCAATTATTAATAGCGTATTCTTTCATTCATGCAAAAAGTCAATGAAAGAACGTATAGAAGACATTTTTACATCTTAACATCATTTTGGGATGACTTGTACATCATGTGACAAGCCATAACAAAGTAATATCATCAGATAATTAAGGCCTGTTTAACTCTTCTTTTAGTTATAGAATGGCTATTAAGAATACTGCAGATTTCAATTATTAATAGCGTATTCTTTCATTCATGCAAAAAGTCAATGAAAGAACGTATAGAAGACATTTTTACATCTTAACATCATTTTGGGATCACTTGTACATCATGTGACAAGCCATAACAAAGTTATATCATCAAATAATTAAGGCCTGTTTAACTCTTCTTTTAGTTATAGAATGGCTATTAAGAATACTGCAGATTTCAATTATTAATAGCGTATTCTTTCATTCATGCAAAAAGTCAATGAAAGAACGTATAGAAGACATTTTTACATCTTAACATCATTTTGGGATCACTTGTACATCATGTGACAAGCCATAACAAAGTAATATCATCAGATAATTAAGGCCTGTTTAACTCTTCTCTTAGTTATAGAATGGCTATTAAGAATATTGCAGATTTCAGTTATTAATAGCGTATTCTTTCATTCATGCAAAAAGTCAATGAAAGAACGTATAGAAGACATTTTTACATCTTAACATCATTTTGGGATGACTTGTACATCATGTGACAAGCCATAACAAAGTAATATCATCAGATAATTAAGGCCTGTTTAACTCTTCTTTTAGTTATAGAATGGCTATTAAGAATATTGCGAGATTTTAATTATTAATAGCGTATTCTTTCATTCATGCAAAAAGTCAATGAAAGAACGTATAGAAGACATTTTTACATTTTAACATCCTTTCGGGATCACTTGTACATCATGTGACAAGCCATAACAAAGTTATATCATCATTGTCAACCATCATTAATCCACTGCTGGATGAAGACCACCCCGAGTTTCTTCCGCAACGGTCTGCTTTCAGCCAGTCTCCTCCATGTCACTCCAGCATGATTTCAAATTTCTTCTACCCATCTCAACCGCCCCACTATAGCAGTGTTCTGGCCGATGGCTTCTGATCATTCGTCCGTAAGGGTTCCGGGTTCGAATCCGGGTGAGGCATGGATGTTGTGTTTTGTCTTAAGGCACAGACTCTCGCCCTTCCCTGGAGCCAGTGACTCTAAATTAAGGACGGGCGACTGCTTATAGACCATTGAGTTGCTCAAGGTGGTCACTGCGCCGCCCCGGTGGCGCAGTGGTCTAAAAGCTGGCTTACGATCCTTCGTCCGTAAGGGGTCCGCGTTCGAATCCCGGTGAGGCATGGATGTTGTGTTTGTTTTACGGCAGTGGCTCTCTCCCTTCCCTGGAGTCAGTAACCGTAAATTAGGGACGGGCGACTGCTAATAGATCCCTGAGTTGCTCAAGGTGGTCACTGCGCCGCCCCGGTGGCGCAGTGGTCTGGGCGATGGCCTCTGATCATTCGTCCGTAAGGGGTCCGGGTTCAAATCCCGGTGAGGCATGGATGTTGTGTTTGTCTTACGGCACTGGCTCTCTCTCTCTCTTCCCTGGAGCAAGTGACCCTAAATTAGGGACGGGTGACTGCTTACGGACCATTGAGTTGCTCAAGGTGGTCACTGCGCCGCCCCGGTGGCGCAGTGGTCTGGGCGATGACCTCTGATCATTCATCCGTAAGGGGTCCGGGTTCGAATCCCGGTGAGGCATGGATGTTGTGTTTGTCTTACGGCACTGGCTCTCTCCCTTCCCTGGAACCAGTGACCCTAAATTAGGGACGCCCCTAATTTAGGGCCCACTGAGTTGCTCACGGTGGTCGTTAAACCTCCGATCAAAAAAAAAAAAAGACAGAGATCCGGTGAACCACGTGGAACGATTTGGTGTTTACAAAATTCCTCTGAAGCCAGTGGACCCAGAGCCCCCCCTCCCCTCTATAAATGTATGTTGGTTCCACGATTAGGAATGCGAAATTGCATATTTCGGAACATAAATACACTGACGGAAAAAAATCCCAACACCAAGACGGGGTTGTGTTAGATAAACGACAGTTGGTAGGCGGTGAGAGTACATCTGTAAGATGATGTCTATGCAAATTTCGCGCTCGGCGCATACGCGTGGCGCTAGTAGCGCCCCTCAGAACATGCAAAGCAGGTTTGCTGTAAATACGCGCTGTAACGTTCGTGAGCGTTAGTTATCGTTGAGAATCGACGTAGTGTGTTGATGTTAGTCCAGAATACCTTTAAGAAGAGGAAGAAGCCGTTATCAACAGCTCACGGAGTTTGAACGAGGTCGTGTATAGGGCTACGAGAAGGTGGATTTTCGTTCAGCAATATTGCAGAACGACTTGGCAGGAATGTAGCCACTGTGCATGATTGTTGGCAGCGGTGGTCAAGGGAAGGTACTGCCTCAAGAAGACCGGGTTCCGGCCGGCCACGTGGCACAACTGAGAGGGAAGACCGCCGTGTACAGCGTATGGCCGTGGCGCATCGTACCGCGTCTGCAGCAGCAATTCGAGCTGCAGTTGCCACCACAGTGACACAACGAACGGTTACAAATCGGTTACTTGAAGGACAGCTCCGAGCCAGACGCCCTGTAGCGTGCATTCCACTTACTCCAAACCACCGCCGTTTGCGACGTCAGTGGTGTCAAGCTAGAGCTCATTGGTGGACGGAGTGGAGATTTGTTGTGTTTTCTGATGAAAGCCGGTTCTGCCTGGGTTTCAGTGATGGCCGTGTGTTGGTTAGAAGGAGGCCAGGTGAGCGCCTGCAGCCAACCTGTCTGCGGCCGAGACACACTGGACCTACACCTGGAGTTATGGTCTGGGGAGCAATTGCCTATGACAGCAGGAGCACTCTCGTGGTTATCCCACGCACCCTGACGGCACAGATGTACGTCGGTCTGGTGATTCAACCTGTTGTGCTGCCATTCATGAACAGCATTCCAGGGGTGTTTTCCAAAAGGATAACGCTCGCCCGCATACCGCTGTTGTAACCCAACATGCTCTACAGAGTGTCGACATGTTGCCGTGGCCTGCTAGATCACCAGATCTTTCACCAATCGAGCACGTATGGGACATCATTGGACGACAACTCCAGCGTCACCCCCAACCAGCGTTAACCGTCCCTGTATTGACCGACCACGTGCAACAGGGATGGAACTCCATCCCACAAACTGACATCCAGCACCTGTACGACACAATGCATGAACGTTTGCGTGCTTGCATTCAACATACTGGCGGTTACACCGGTTATTAATATACCAGCATTTCACATTTAAAATGTCTTTTCTCGCGCTTACATTAAGCTGTGATATTGAAACCTTAATTGATTAAATATGTTGCCTATACAAATGTATTGCCGCCATTTCATTCTCTACAACTATTTTTTCGTGGTGTTGGGAGTTTTTTTTTCCGTCAGTGTATATAACATTAAACTGCATGCTTTATCTACTGCTTTATCTCGCCTCGTCACTTCGGGAACTTAACTACCCGCGCTGGGAAGAAGCCAGGATTTTGACATCTCCAGCCAGTAACTCTCAAATCCGCTTTACAAGAGAGTCTGTACATCCACAGATTCTTTAACATGTGTTGCAACGAGGATTCACCTACTCAAGTTTCCCAGGCCTGGATAAGCCATTGTACCTGTAAAAGGTAAAGAGAATTACATTCCACCCTGAAGTCTGGCACAGTGTGTGTCACCTGTGTTTGGTGCAAGCCTCCGGTATGTAACTTGCTTGACTTTTTATTTGCTTCTGTGATTTGAATTAAGTGGCAACAACTACCTTATTTATATGCCATGACAACTTTTTATGCGGACATTTTCATCTGATGAAGGACTCCAGCGGAGTCTGAAAGATCTTATGAGTATCTTTTAACCTTGTACATAGTTCATTAGATGTAATTTTTACGAAGTACATCTGTCATCTTCAGACTTCTTTTTTTTTTTTTTTTTGATTGGAGGTTTAACGACCACCGTGAGCAACTCAGTGGGCTATAAGCATTCGCCCGTCCCTAATTTAGGGTCAGTGGTTCCAGGGAAGGGAGAGAGCCAGTGCCGTAAGACAAAGCACAACATCCATGCCTCACCGGGATTCGAAATCGGACCCCATACGGACGAATGATCATAAGCCAGCGCTTAGACCACTGCGCCACCGGGGCGGCATCAGAGGCCATCGCTTAGACCACTGCGCCACCGGGGCGGCCTTCAGACTTCGTTTTAATCGTGAATAACACAGCGTTTTTACCTTATCATTTAATTTTTAGTCTGCACGCACCGTCATAAACAAGGAATTTTTTCACCTAATGATTCAAACTCAATTTATTGTAAAGCAGCTTACAACTGCAATTATTTTCTCAAATTTCGTCAATGAAACAAAAAAAAAAAGTAGTCTATATTTCCCAAGCGCGTTTTAAGTGGGCTCAAATATCTTTTCAGTTTTCTCTTTTTTTCGGACGTATGTCTTCTTATTTTCTACGTTGTTTAATAAATAGTTCTTTGTTGTTTTTATAACAAAACAACGAAGTGCAATGCGGCTTCACTGGGAGGATATTCTCTTTAATTATTGAGGGAAATGGAAAAAAAAGGTACATCAGAGATCTGCCTCTCCAAGTAATCTTGAGTTCTTTAGCGAAGTCAGCTGCTCCACGTTTTCTCCTGCTGCATCCATGCATAATGATGCTACTAGACTCCTGTTAAAATGGTTTAAGCAGCGATTCAGCGTTCACCTCACGCAAGGCGATTTATAGTCTTCGTATTCAGCAAAGCAAAGGTAGGTGTTTCTGAAGACCATTTTCTCCCAATCAGGCAACCAAGAAAGTGTTTATCTAATGTTCTCCACTAGCCACGAGAAAACTGCAAGGCGCATACATCAATCGAAATGGTCGACATAAATAACGATTTTCTTTCTGAGAAACCCCATTCCGAAAGTTCTAGAAAGAATAGTTTTCAGGCTCTCTCCGTATCACAAAATAAATTTTGACTCAGATGGAGCCCCGCTGCCCTAAAAAATTAAGGCTTGTTTAAACTCTTCTTTTAGTTATAGAATGGCTATTAAGAATATTGTAGATTTCAATTATTAATAGCGTATTCTTTCATTCATGCAAAAAGTCAATGAAAGAACGTATAGAAGACATTTTTACATCTTAACATCATTTTGGGATGACTTGTACATCATGTGACAAGCCATAACAAAGTAATATCATCAGATAATTAAGGCCTGTTTAACTCTTCTTTTAGTTATAGAACGGCTATTAAGAATATTGCAGATTTCAATTATTAATAGCGTATTCTTTCATTCATGCAAAAAGTCAATGAAAGAACGTATAGAAGACATTTTTACATCTTAACATCATTTTGGGATGACTTGTACATCATGTGACAAGCCATAACAAAGTAATATCATCAGATAATTAAGGCCTGTTTAACTCTTCTTTTAGTTATAGAATGGCTATTAAGAATATTGCAGATTTCAATTATTAATAGCGTATTCTTTCATTCATGCAAAAAGTCAATGAAAGAACGTATAGAAGACATTTTTACATCTTAACATCATTTTGGGATCACTTGTACATCATGTGACAAGCCATAACAAAGTTATATCATCAAATAATTAAGGCCTGTTTAACTCTTCTTTTAGTTATAGAATGGCTATTAAGAATATTGCGAGATTTCAATTATTAATAGCGTATTCTTTCATTCATGCAAAAAGTCAATGAAAGAACGTATAGAAGACATTTTTACATCTTAACATCTATTTGGGATGACTTGTACATCATGTGACAAGCCATAACAAAGTTATATCATCATTGTCAACCATCATTAATCCACTGCTGGATGAAGACCACCCCGAGTTTCTTCCGCAACGGTCTGCTTTCAGCCAGTCTCCTCCATGTCACTCCAGCATGATTTCAAATTTCTTCTACCCATCTCCGCCGCCCCACTATAGCAGTGGTCTGGCCGATGGCTTCTGATCATTCGTCCGTAAGGGTTCCGGGTTCGAATCCGGTTGAGGCATGGATGTTGTGTTTTGTCTTAGGGCACAGACTCTCGCCCTTCCCTGGAGCCAGTGACTCTAAATTAAGGACGGGCGACTGCTTATAGACCATTGAGTTGCTCAAGGTGGTCACTGCGCCGCCCCGGTGGCGCAGTGGTCTAAAAGCTGGCTTACGATCATTCGTCCGTAAGGGGTCCGGGTTCGAATCCCGGTGAGGCATGGATGTTGTGTTTGTCTTACGGCAGTGGCTCTCTCCCTTCCCTGGAGTCAGTAACCGTAAATTAGGGACGGGCGACTGCTAATAGATCACTGAGTTGCTCAAGGTGGTCACTGCGCCGCCCCGGTGGCGCAGTGGTCTGGGCGATGGCCTCTGATCATTCGTCCGTAAAGGGTCCGGGTTCAAATCCCGGTGAGGCATGGATGTTGTGTTCGTCTTACGGCACTGGCTCTCTCTCTCTTCCCTGGAGCCAGTGACCCTAAATTAGGGACGGGTGACTGCTTACGGACCATTGAGTTGCTCAAGGTGGTCACTGCGCCGCCCCGGTGGCGCAGTGGTCTGGGCGATGACCTCTGATCATTCGTCCGTAAGGGGTCCGGGTTCGAATCTCGGTGAGGCATGGATGTTGTGTTTGTCTTACGGCACTGGCTCTCTCCCTTCCCTGGAGCCAGTGACCCTAAATTAGGGACGGGTGACTGCTTATAGCCCATTGGGTTGCTCACGGTGGTCGTTAAACCTCCAATAAAAAAAAAAAAAAAAAAAAAAAAGATCCACCTACCTCTCACGTGGTATTCTTCTGGGTCTTTTCCTGTACCTTGGTATTCCGTCTAATATTTTGGTTGTCCATCGGTGGTCCGTTCCTCTGGCAACATGTCCAGCCCATTGCCGTTTCAGGGACTTTACTCTGTATATGATGTCTTCCACTCTTGTCATTTTCCTGAACCATGAGTTGCTCTTCTTATTTTTTCTGGTTACACAAAGCATGCATCTCTCCATGCTTCTTTCAGTAATATGCAGCCTTTGTATGTCTTTTTTAGTTATCTCTGCTCCGTTCGTAAAAACTGGAAAGATGCATTGAATAAACACTTTTCTTTTAGGATATAATACACTGACGAAAAAAATCCTAACACCAAGAAGGGGTTGTGTTAGATAAACGACAGTTGGTAGGCGGTGAGAGTACATCTGTAAGATGACGTCTATGCAAATTTCGCGCTCGGCGCATGCGTGTGGCGCTAGTAGCGCCCCTCGGAACATGCAAAGCAGGTTTGCTGTAAATACGCGTTGTAACGTTCGTGAGCGTTAGTTATCGTTGAGATTCGACGTAGGGTGTTGATGTTAGTCAAGAATGCCTTTAAGAAGACGAAGAAGGCATTATCAACAGCTCACGGAGTTTGAACGAGGTCGTGTAATAAGGCTACGAGAAGGTGGATTTTCTTTCCGCAATATTGCAGAACGACTTGGCAGGAATGTAGCCACTGTGTATGATTGTTGGCAGCGGGGGTCAACGGAAGGTACTGCCTCAAGAAGACCGGGTTCCGGCCGGCCACGTGGCACTACTGAGAGGGAAGACCGTCGTGTACGGAGTATGACCGTGGCGCTTCGTACCGCGTCTGCAGCAGCAATTCCAGCTGCAGTTGCCACCACAGTGACACAACGAACTATTACAAAACGGTTACTTGAAAGACAGTTCCGAGCCAGACGACCTGGAGCGTGCATTCTACTTACTCCAAACCACTGCCGTTTGCGACGTCAGTGGTGTCAAGCTAGAGCTCATTGAAGGACGGAGTGAAGATCTGTTGTGTTTTCTGATGAGAGCCGATTCTGCCTGGGTGCCAGTGATGGCCGTGTGTTGGTTAGAAGGAGGCCAGGTGAGCGCCTGCAATCAACCTGTCTGTGGCCGAGACACACTGGACCTACACCTGGAGTTTTGGTCTGGGGAGCAATTGCCTATGACAGCAGGAGCACTCTCGTGGTTATCCCACGCACCCTGACGGCACAGTTGGACGTCGGTCTGGTGATTCAACCTGTTGTGCTGCCATTCATGAACAGCATTCCAGGGGGTGTTTTCCAACAGGATAACGCTCGCCCGCATACCGCTGTTGTAACCCAACATGCTCTACAGAGGGTCGACATGTTGCCGTGGCCTGCTGGATCACCAGATCTTTCACCAATCGAGCACGTATGGGACATCATTGGAAGACAACTCCAGCGTCACCCCAAACCAGCATTAACCGTCCCTGTATTGACCGACCAAGTGCAACAGGCATGGAACTCCATCCCACAAACTGACATCCAGCACCTGTACGACACAATGCATGAACGTTTGCGTGCTTGCATACAACATTCTGGCGGTTACACCGGTTATTAATGTACCAGCATTTCACATTTAGAACCGCTCTTCTCGCGCTTACATTAAGCTGTGATCTTGAAACCTTAATCGATTAAATATGTTACCTATACAAATGTATTGCCGCCATTTCATTCCTCTACAACTATTTTTTCGTGGTGTTGGGATTTTTTTCCGTCAGTGTAATACATTGCTCTTGAAAATTGTACTGTTTCTTTACTGTTTCTCCAAACAAATTTTATGCGACAATTAATTTCTTCATCATATGACCTTCACTTGATATCTGTTGCCCAAGGTAAATGTAGGTATCTGTTACCTCCAGATTTCGCCCATCAATCGATAAATCTTCATTTCTTTTAAAAACATTGCACATCCTTTTCTTTTTTCTGGAAAAATCAGTTTTAATCCCACTTTTTTACTCTTGTCAGCAAGTTCCTGGATCATACTCTTCAGCTCTAAAGGGGCATTTGAAAAAATGACTATGTCATCAGCAAAACGAAGGTTATTTAAGTAATCTATCTTAATCTTTATCCCTTAGTTCTCCCAGTTAATTGATTAAAAAACATTTTGCAATGAGGCATTGAAGAATTTGGGAGATATTTTGTCATCTTGGATACTGTATACTCAAAGAGCTGAACCTTTCCACTTGCATCTTTCTTTATAGATGTTATTATTACAGTGTGTCCCAATCGCTACCGAACCCGGCATTTTTTTAATAATATTGACACCAATGAAGATATTGCAACGAAATTTGATCTGGACTTACCTCATTTTGTGCGAAATGTGATGACGTCACAACATGTGCTGGAAGCGACCACCATTTGCGTCCAGACAGCATGGAACCCAGCGTATCATATCGTGGAAAGTCCTTGCCAGTACGTCCGCCGTCACTGCCTGAATTTCTTCGGTGAAGTTTGCTTTCAAGGCATCTATGGTTCGCAGTTTCTTTTGGCAAACTCTTCCTTTTAGGTATCCGCATAAAAAGTAATCAGGAGGCGTCAGATCGGGCTAGCGCGGTGGCCATAGATCCTTCGAAATGACGCGGTCGCCGAAAAAGGACTGAATTTCAGCCATACTGGTGTGTGATGTCGCTCCATCATGCTGGTAATACCCAATTGAGAGTTCTTCGTCGCCCAATTCATTTACACAGGAGTTGAAGATTTCCACATATGCAGCTGTTCTGATGGTTGTATCGAAGAAGATGGGACCAATTATGCGGCGCAGGGTCATCCCACACCAAACGCCACTTTTCTGTGAATGAAGGGGTTCTTCATGTATCGCGTTGGGATTTTCACTGGCCCAAATACGGGAATTTTTGAGAAATGGCGTATCCGGACAGGTGAAAATCCCGCCTCGTCCGGGAACCACGTGTAATCCAGAATGCCCGGATTTTCCTGAAGAAATGTCTGAAACTATCGACAGTATGTCACTCGTTTCACGAGATCAGGCTCTTTCAGTTCGTGGACATCGGAGATAAGCTACGCATTAAACTTCGCTTTTTTCACAGCACGTTGATAAGTGCTTTTGGACAACCCTGTTTCCTGTGACAGTCGGTGAAGTGACTTCCTGGGAAACGCAAGTAGTCGACCGTTAACATTATCGATTGTTTCCTCGAGCATTTGTGAACGACCTCCTGCATGGTAGTCTAATAAAGTCCCCTTAGTTTCCAATTTCTTCGACACTACCGAAATGGTGGACTTGCTCGGCGGATGTCTGCCTGCAAACCTCTCCAGGAATTGCTATTGACAAGACTTAACCGATTCTATTTTCCAGTAAGTGAGAACAATAAGCACTCGCTCCTCCAGAGTATAGCTATATATTTTCACGCGTACGCGTACAGCCACGAGCACTCACTATCAACAACCCTATTGCGTAGACACGCTCAGTGAAATGGCATAACAAAGCAGCAGAGAGGCGCGTCCGGCTGGCTGGCGGACTGCTCCTCAGTGGCGCCACACTTAGGAATGTGTCTACCACTAAGGTGCACTCAGGCTGGCTGGCTTGCGGACTGCTCCTCAGTGGCGCCACACTTAGGAATGAGGCTACCACTAAGGAGCACTCAGGCTGGCTGGTGGACTGCTCCTCTGTGGCGTCACACTTAGGAATGTGTCTACCACTAAGGAGCGCTCAGGCTGGCTGGCAGACTGCTCCTCAGTGGCGCCACACTTAGGAATGTGTCTACCACTAAGGAGCACTCAGGCTGGCTGGCGGACTGCTCCTCAGTGGCGCCACACTTAGGAATGTGTCTACCACTAAGGTGCACTCAGGCTGGCTGGCTTGCGGACTGCTCCTCAGTGGCGCCACACTTAGGAATGAGGCTACCACTAAGGAGCACTCAGGCTGGCTGGTGGACTGCTCCTCTGTGGCGCCACACTTAGGAATGTGTCTACCACTAAGGAGCACTCAGGCTGGCTGGCAGACTGCTCCTCAGTGGCGCCACACTTAGGAATGTGTCTACCACTAAGGAGCACTCAGGCTGGCTGGCGGACTGCTCCTCAGTGGCGCCACACTTAGGAATGTGTCTACCACTAAGGAGCACTCAGGCTGGCTGGCTTGGACTGCTCCTCTGTGGCGCCACACTTAGGAATGTGTCTACCACTAAGGAGCACTCAGGCTGGCTGGCGGACTGCTCCTCAGTGGCGCCACACTTAGGAATGTGTCTACCACTAAGGAGCACTCAGGTTGGCTGGCGGACTGCTCCTCAGTGGCACCACACTTAGGAATGTGTCTACCACTAAGGAGCACTCCCAGGCTGGCTGGCGGACTGCTCCTCAGTGGCGCTACACTTAGGAATGTGTCTACCACTAAGGAGCACTCAGGCTGGCTGGCGGACTGCTCCTCCACACTTAGGAATGTGTCTACCACTAAGGAGCACTCCCCGGCTGGCTGGCGGACTGCTCCTCAGTGGCGCCACACTTAGGAATGTGTCTACCATTTAGGAGCACTCAGGCTGGCTGGCGGACTGCTCCTCAGTGGCGCCACACTTAGAAATGTGTCTGCCACTGAAGAGCACTCAGGCTGGCTGGCGGACAGTGCCGGGTTCAATGCTGTATGCACGCAAATGGGGGCCACTTTCAGCACATGTTGTGATGTCACCACATTTCGCAAGAAATGAGTTAAGTTCACTGCAAATTTCGTTGCAATATCTTTATTGGTGTTAATATTATTAAAGAAATGTCGGGTCCGGTAGCGAGTGGTACGTTCTGTGTAATGCTAATGTATGTATCTTCAATGCTGCAAGATATATATACAGTATATCTTCTTTTAAAAAAATTTAGTGATGAAGGTGGAGAAATTCAAAAGAAAATATTCCATTATAATTGCAAAATGCGTTTGCAATTCCAAAATTATTCAGGGATCAGATAACTGATATATTTGTAATTAGGTACATTTAAAGTGGTGCAATTTCAAAAACACCTTCTGTAGATGTTCCTCAAATAGTTGCAAAGAAATCGTTTTATTATAGTTTCGCAGCAAGAGTTCATAACATTTTTGTATTGAAATGTTAAACACACTAGGTTCATTAGCAATTCTCTAACTTCAAGATTTGAAATACGTACGTTTCGCCATTTTGTTGAAATTTATTAATTCTGGCTCAAAACGAAAGGAGCATACACTATATTAAAAAAGTCACCGGACATCCCTTAAAAACAAATAAACGGATCCGTTGCGTTGTTGAGATGCGCGGTACAGCTGCAAACGGTACAAAAACAAGCCTGCAGCTGACCGCGATCATATCGCACTGTGAGGTTCAGTGAAAATGTCGCAGAACTGACTTTGAGAAAGGAAAGATTGTTGGTTGTTATATTAGTGGGTTTTCCATAAGAGAAACCGAGGAGCGTTTAAACATACCCCAGTCAACTGTTTTGGATGTACAGAATAAGTGGAAGACACTTGGCGTGCCTGAAGCAGCAAAACGTACCGGCAGACCAAAGAAAATCAGTGATAGAGGACGATGAAGCCTCAGCAGAGTCGTTACAGCTAATCAACGGAGTACTGCACAACAGCTCAGTGTACACATGAGTAAAAATGCTTGAACCTCGGTACGTAGACGTACCATTCGCTGGGGACTTCATTCCATGAGTTACCGTGATCGTGCGGCTGCTCATAAGCCTTCCATCTCCACTCGGAATGGTTCTCGTCGTTTAGCATGGTGTAAAGAACATTTATCGTGGACCGTAGATCAATGGAAACGAATCCTATGGACTAATGAATCCAGATACACGATCCATCAGTCTGACGGGCGTGTGTGGGTACGGCGGCAGCCGGGAGAACGATATTTACCACAGTGTACTGTTACTGCGGTCAAGTTTGGAGTTGGTAGTGTACTCGTGTGGGAGTGTTTTATGTGGTATGGTTTTATGTGCCCATTGGTTATCGTGGACAAACCTCGTTAACCAGCACGTCTAGTTAGATATTCTGGACAATTATGCCCTACCAACTCTGTAGCAATACTATGGAACCGAGCCTTGTTGGTACCAGCAGGATAATGCACCGAGCCATAAAGCAAGAACTGTTACGGCGTGGTTTGACGATAATTCTGTATCGTATGTGGACTGGCCAGCACAGAGCCCTGGTCCTACTCCCATAGAGCACCTATGGGATGAATTAGAACGTCGCATAAGAAGTTTGAAAGTAAGGCCTACTACTAAGCAACAGTTAGCAGCAGCATTATGTACTGAATGGAAGCGCATACCTATCGCTGTATTCCAAAACCTTGTTGAAAGCATGTCTCGAAGGGTCAGTGCATGCATTAAGGCCAAAGGTGGACCGACACCGTACTAATGTATGCCAATAATTGCTATGTTGTGTTTCTCTTCTAGGTGCCCCGTGACTTTTGTCAATATAGTGTATATTAAAGTAATTTCGGTGACAGTAGCTTGAAAGACATCCATACCGCATGACTAAAGACTGTTAGTTGTTACTGGAGTAGTTCTTCCTGTGCAGATACTCTATTCAACGTAAATACCCTATTTCATCATGTTCAGTATCCTTATGTAGGTGCTTTTTTCCTTGAAATCAGAAAACTATGGTAACTGGATAACTTGTAGTGGAAATTCCAGGTTACAGCAGTAAAAATTGAATGAAGCAGCAAATAAAATAACAGTGTTCATCGACAACGCAGCCCATTGCCCATTTCAGAGATTTTACCTTGATCGTCATGGCATCACTCGCCTCATTTCTCTGATCCATGTATTTCTCTTCCAATCCTTCCTCGTTATAAAAGGTATGCACCTCTCCGTGCTTCTTTCAGTACTTTTCTGATTTTTTTTTCTTTGTTAAGATCCATGTGTCTGATCCATAAGAAGGAACTGGAAGTTTGTATTGATTAAACACTTTTCTTTTAAGATGGTTTCACCTATAAACTCTGTCCTGTGTTTCCAATGGTAAAAACTTCTTTTCTTCGCAATTCTCAAGGATGAAAATTCACCCATCGCTAAAAATAACTTTACATTTCAGCATCGCATACTTAATATTTGCTAAAACTTAACCATAATTGTATTCAAAATCAGTAATTTTTCCTTGAGTGATGTTTACGATCTCCTAATAGATGGCGATCATGTACAGATAGATCAATTATTAATTATAATCATGTCCCACATATTTTTTTCAATAATTTTATTAATTTTCGGAATGAAATCAACCCTTCAGTCTAACCATGCGACAGTCTGGAATGTTTAACATGATTTGTGCCACTTAGATTAAGTTTTTGGACGATAACTTAGTTGAAAATGTTAATAAAGTGTAGGTACTTCTGATTTTTAATTCCTAAATAAACCAACATTTTAAAATAAATTGTTGTCAGAAAATTTAATGTAAGGTGCTCAAATCATTGTAAACGTTGACTATCGCATGGTTCGACTCAAGGGTTGATTCCATTCCGAATACAATTATTGAAAAAAAAACTGCGACCTGATTGCAATTACTAAGCGATATGTGTAGGTGGCGTCATCTATTAGCAGATCTCAAGCACAGCCCAAGGAAAAGTTACTGCGTTTGGATATAATTGTGGTTACGTTTTAGCAAATATTAAGTATTCCATGCTGAAATTTAAAGTTATTTTTATCGATGTGCATATTTTCATCCTTATGAATACATTAATTGCGAAGAAAATGTCTACGGAAGTTTTTACCATTGGAAATATAGGGCAGAGTTTTTAGGTGGAACCAGCTTAAGACATAGGGATGATTGCTCTTGAAAATTGTACTGTTCCTTCTAAATGCTCTGCAACTGAGTTTTATACTCCTCTTATTTTCTCCTTTGAAGTGGCCATTGCTTGATATCCGTTGCCCAAGTTAAATGTAGGTATCTGTTACTTCTAGAATTGCGCCGATCCATCGTTAAAATTTTCAGTTCTAAAAGCATTGTAGGCACTGGCGTACCGAATAAAGTGAAGCCCCCCCCCCCCCCGTAGGAAACATTCAGGGGCCCTTTTTTTTAAATCATTCAATTTTCATATATTACACCCACATTCATTTCAATGCTTAAAATTTTGTATTCAAAATTTTGTATTCAAATTACCGATAATTTAATATCGATCTCAATTTTATGTAAATTCTCCTTAATTTTATATTACACTGCCGGTCAATTGCTAAGGACGGATGACAATAGCAACGATAGCAACCATAAAATGGAAGGCAGGAAAATGTGGAAATTAGTATAAGTGCGGGATACAGTAAGACGTGTTGTGCGTATGCAAATTTTGGATTGCCGAACTTGTTCGTGACGTCATAGCGCTGATAAGAGATATAAAGGATTTGACGCGTATTGGCAAAGTTGAAAGGGAAAGAATCAATTGACGAACTTGCAATTTTCAGTATGTGTTCCCGACATCACCTAGATGATTTTACGTGTGGCCGTATTATTGGCAAGATTCAAGAAGGGCGAAAAATAACAGATGTTGCTAGGGAGTTTGACGACAGCCACAGTGTTGTTTCAAGGCTTTGGAAATCATTTCAAACAAATGGAGAGTGTAGCAAACGTCACGGGGAGGTCGTGTTCGCAGTACGACACCTGCAGAAGATCGGTACATAGTGCTATCAACAAAAAGACACCGGCGCAGCACAGCTAGTGAGGTAGCAAATCAGTTTATGGCTGCTACTGGCAAGCGGATCTCCCGAAAAACTGTCGCCAGACGTTTGCATGAAGGAAGACTATACGCCCGCCGTCCTGTTGTGTGCATCCCATTGTCCAGACGTCACCGTACCGCCCGTTTGCAATGGTGCCATCAACATCGCAATTGGACTGATAACAACTGGTGTGCTGTCCTCTTCTCAGATGAGAGTAGATACAGTCTATCGTCTGATTGTCGACGACAACTGATCTGGCGTGATAGTGGTACTGCATATTGTCCAGCAAACCTACAGGAAAGGGACCGATATCCGACATGTAGTGTCATGGTATGGGCTGACATCATGATCAATGGCCGTACGTCTCTCTATGTGCTTCCAACTGGGACTATGACTGGCCAACGATACATTAATGATGTTCTGCTACCTCATGTTCGCATGTTCCGTGGTGCTGTCGGTGATAGATTCATTTTCATGGACGACAACGCAACATGTCATCGAACAGTCGCTGTCCAGGAGTGTCTTGAGAGCGAGGATATTCAACGCCTCGTATGGCCAGCACGTTCTCCAGATCTGAATCCCATTGAAAATGTGTGGGATGCTTTGGGTAGGAGTCTTGCTGGTCGCCAATGCCCTCCAATAAACAAGGACACCCTCATCCGTGCACTGACAGAGGAATGGGATAAATTACCCCAACAGCTGCTTGATAATGTTGTGCAAAGCATGACACGACGTGTGGAATCTTGCATCGCCCTCCATGGTGGCCATATCCCGTATTGATATCTTACGCCGGAACGCCTGCGGACGGTAATTGCATTTTTTTCACGTTTACGTATTCTGCACAAAATGGCCTGTTTTTCCCTTGAACACGTTCCAAAGCCTTCTGGATTTCAGAGCACAATAAATTGTCTTTCTTGTAATGTCCTGGCATTCTGACATTATTTTATTTCACTTGGCATCCAACCACACTTACTTTTTTATGCGCTGTATAGCCGTTTGTGATCCGCCCTTAGCAATTGTCCAGCAGTGTATATCTAAACGCTTAACATTTAGAAATACGTAATTCTAAGATCAAGATGTTTATTTGCTTCCTGACTATGGGAATTTTGTTAGATTTTACGCCATGCCGTGGTCACTATTAATATTATCAGCAAAGCTTGCTTCATTTCATTAACACTTAAGAGTGAAGTTTTAGTAGCGAAAATTTGTAAGGCCGCCCCGGTGGCGCAATGGTCTAAGCGCTGGCTTATGATCATTCGTCCGAGAAGGACCCCGGTTCGAATCCCGGTGAGGCATGGATGTTGTGTTTGTCTTACGGCCCTAGCTCTCTCCCTTCCCTGGAACCAGTGGCCCTAAATTAGGGACGGGCGACTGCTTATAACCCATTGAGTTGCTCATGGTGGTCGTTAAACCTCCAATCATAAAAAAATTGTAAGTATAAGACTGTAACACTAGTAAATAACATGATATTGAAGTGTGTATTAAAAACGATATATTTACAGCTTAGTAACCCTTTCTTCCTAGAACTATGGCAGGCAGGAGGCAGTCCTCGTATTGCCGCGACCTACACAGGAAGTGGAGTTGGGGGGCTGGGCTAGGAGCGGGGAGAACGGAGGAGGCTTTAGTAAGGAAAGCTAACTTCGCCCCCTCCCACAGTGTCCTCCTCAACCACCAGCCGAACGTGAAAAAAATAATGCTGTGCTTTTTCAGGAAAGTCATTTTTAGAGTGTTTCGTGGGACATCCTTCCGGGGCCCCCTCAGACACCCCACCCCCACCACCCCGCACTGCGGTGGTTGCGGGGGCTTTCGGCACGCCCCTGATTCTAGGTCAAGAACAAGCAACATCTCGTTGATGACGCGTTAGACTTTCCGACAGACGAAAAAAGAAAAGTGTGATCTGAGTTGGAGTTATGAGTGTGCAGAATAAACCTCCTATGTGTTAAAACATAAGGAGAAAGAACTGGATTCACGCTCACAAGCTTTTAAGGTTCGCTATTTTAAGACGGAAACAAGTGTGGTGTATTCGGTTCAAAGCCAGATATAGTGGCATGCACCCTTTCATATCAGCAGTACCGTCCAATCACAGGCGACAAACGTTTTTGTAGTCCTTATTCTCTGCTGCATGACTCGGGGTATGACGAGAAAGGGCTTATTCCCCTGAAACAGATATCCTACCAATGGGTAGCAAGAAGTGACGCAAACATTTCTATCTCCCCTTTTATGTTCGCCGCCACTTTTATTGCCATTTCCGCAGGTAATGAGACGTTAAGCATTAGTGGCAATCATTACCACCCCTTTGAACAACAAAGCTAAAGGAAATGCAACGCTTTTTGATGTTATACATCTTTCTCGACAGTAGTGAAGTAAAATCCAAGTTAAAAATTTCGGTGTCACGAAAATGGGTAACGGTGAGTCATTGTCCAAAGCATTGTTAAAATCTGATCGTGCTGCATGCTGTCTCATGAAGTGACTCAACAACCGTTAATTTCATAATTGTAAATGCAAATCCGTCTATGCGTGATATACTAAGAACTACACGGTCGAGTCACACTATTGTGACCATCAGCTAATATACATAGTAACTTCCGTGTGCAGGCGGACAGCAGCTAGAAAGGCTGGAAGTGACTCGATAAGGGGCTGGAAGCTGTTCACAGGTATATGGAGCCATGCTGACTGCAGTGCATCTGACAGTTGCAGGAGGGTGGGTAGTGGAGGATCCAAAGAGCGAAAAATACGATCGAGGTTGTCCCAAAGATGCACATTTGGGTTTACGTCTGGGGAATTAGGGGACCAGGAAAGTACTTTGAAGTCTTCATCGTGCTCTTCCAACCACTCTCGGACATTTTTAGTAGTGTGACACGTCGCATTGTCGTGCTGGAAGATCCCATCCGCCCCAGGGATGACAATCAGCATGTATGGGTGTACGTGGTCTGCAAGATGGATTCATAACAAAGTTGGTCCATAGTGCCTTCCGCCGGTAGGAGTGGACCCAGAGAATGCCACGAAAACATTCCCCAGCTGCCCCCACCAGCTTGTGTTCTTCCAGAAATTTTTGAAGAGTGTTTGTTCTCCGGTGTTTCTCGCCTTATACGCCAACGTCCATCTGTTCGATGAAGCAGAAAACATGACTCATCGGAGAAGGCGATCCTTTGCCAATCAGCGGCGGTCCAATTCCGATACTGTCGTGCAAATGTAAGCCTTTTCTACCGATGCACCTTTGTTATCCTAGGTGCAGTGACCATCCGTCTGCATCGGGGCCCCATGCGCAGCAGGGTTCGCTGAACTGTCGTTTTTGACACACTTCCGGTAGCCTCCTGGTTCATTCGTCCAGTGAGTTGCTCCACTGTAGCATGTCGATTGGCACTCACGCACCTTCGAAGCCGACGTTAACCTCTCACATCAATGGCACGTGGTGCTACGCAGTTTCCACCTCACTTATTCGCAATGGTGCCATTTCTTCTTTTAACCACAGTAGCACGCGAACAGTTCACAAACTACGCTGTTCAGAATTACTGCCACCCTTGGCCCGAAAGCCGAAAATCATCCCTTTTTTGCAAAGCTGATAAATTGCTCCTTTAATCTATGACAGCAACGAGTGATATGTTTTCAGAATGCCAACAGCACACCATATATACCCTCCAAGCCAGCTCACGACACTTGCCCTTTTTCATTGGCTACGCTCTTTTGACGTCAAAAGTAGGAGGTGGTCACAACAATGTGACTCGACTGTGTATTTTTATAACGAAATTGTGCTGTGTCTATTAATTTTGAACTGTATTTAAGTAATTAAATGTTCCATTTATTCAGGTTTTATGCTTTCTAGTAAATATATCCGTAACACTATCTTCTTAATTGCTTTCTGATTCAGAGAACGAACTCGACTGTTCCGTTCCCATCCTGCGTGTGGCTTCTCGGATTTCATTCGAGATAATGGGCCATGTAACAAGGTTGTTAGATTTTCCCATGAAATTACGTAGATAAATAAATATAAGGGTATCTCTACACTGCAGGGTTTATCTGTCGAAGAGGGCATCTGCGATACAGTGGTGAAGCACTCAATTTATTAGAAATTGTGAAATAACCCCCACTCATCCTTTATAAATACATGACACAAAGTAAGCCTACATTTATAGGACGAAAATAGGATGTACTGATGCAACGTGAAAACGCGTCAAATGACATCAACGAAAAGGGATCCAGATAATTCGAGATTGCAAAGCCATTATCCGCTCATACTAGGGAAAGAAGTCTACGCATATTTTCGCCGCTGTTGCTTGAGCGAATAATCACTCTAAAAATCTGGAGTAGGGGAAGAAAAAAAGGAACTGGAAATAGCTGTGAGCAAATGAAAGGGTGAAATTTGAGACATACACCTCCAGCGGGTTCTAATTTATAACTAGGACGAGCCACCAACAGTAACCGATAACTCGAGTACAGTTGCCAAATTTGGAGCGAAGCTATTACAAACTCTAAGCTCATTAAGGCGTCTATTGTTACAAATTCTAAACAAGAAAGATGACACCGAAATTTCGGGTGAAGTAAGCACGTCATTTGAATCCGTTCTGACGCAAATAAATTAAATTTATCAAAGCTATTCAAAGTCAATGGAACCGGTATATGGAAAACAATAATATCTGACGGAAGAAAGAAGTTTTTCAATCGGGTTTTTAATCACTCAGATATTGCTCTAAACGGAATCGTGAGCTTACACCCTCTGGTTGCATACTTGTGCGTTAAGAAAAACATGAATTTATATGAGAAACATTTCGCACTGGAAACGCTCTCCAACACAGAAAGAATTTTTCGAATCGGACTCTTACAAACAGAGATATCGACAAAAATAAGATGTGACTTTACGCCCCCTAATGGGAAAACCATGCATTATTTTTGGGAAAACAGTATTCTCGAATGGTTTATCCATATGAGCGGTATCGGTCCTAGAAAAAAAATTTAGTCGAGTTTTCAGGAGCCCATATTTTGCTACAAATACACTGAAGAGCAATTGAATTAGAAACAGCTGGCGTTATGCAAATGTGGCGCTGTGGGCGGTCCTATAAACGGAAACGACATGAGGTATGCAGCGATCCGACAATATAAGGAGTGATGCGACGGGAATCAGTAAGAGTCGGACGTAGTATCGGTAAGACGAAGGATCTAAGCGCATTTGATCGTGGGCAAATTGTCGGGGCCCGACGAATGGGTCACTCCATCTCGGAAGTCGTGCAGGCACTGGGATTTTCACGAGCCACTGTGTCACGGGTGCACCGTGAGTACATCGAATCCGGTAAAACCATCCCTGCAAGGGCCAACTGCCGTGGACAACAGCGTGTGGATGAGCGGGGTCATCGTCGGATAGCTCGCATTGTAACAGCGGATAGACGGACCACAGTGCAAGAAATCACTCGGCAATTTAACGCTGGTGCACAAAAACGTGTAAGCAGCCACACCATCCGGAACCATCTCCTCGCTATGGGGTACAGAAGCCTTCGTCCCACGAGGGTACCGCTGCTGACCGCACATCATAGGGTGGAAAGATTAGCATGGGCGCGGGAACATCGCCACTGGACCCTAGACATATGGAAAAATGTTGCCTGGACTGATGAGTCGAGATTCACGTTGGTACATGCGGATGGCAAAGATACGAGTACGGTGCAAACCACATGAAGCGATGGATCCTTCTTTCCAGCAGGGTACTCTTCAAGCTGGTGGGGGTGGCATTCTCGTCTGGGGACTGTTTACGTGGACTGAAATGGGACCCCTGGTACGTGTACCATCGTCCCTCACAGGCCAACGTTACCGGGATATCCTGGACGACCATTTGCTCTCGTTTATGCGTCTTCAACATCCCACTGGGACCTCATCCTGCAACACGACAATGCACCGTGCCATCGCTCCCGAATTGTATCCTAATGGTTGGATGAACACTCTATCGACGTGACCTTAATCCCATCGAGCACATCTGGGATGCCATCGAGAGAGATGTTCGAGGCTCTGACCCCCCTCCATCAAATCTTCGTGAACTGTGGGACCTTGTTCAGGGGTCGTCGATCTGTATGGCTTCCCAACGCTTCCGGTCTCTTGTCGAGTCCATGCCGAGCCGAATCGCCGCCGTCATCAGGACGAAAGGTGGTGCTACACGTTACTTAACAGGTATATCTAATTCAGTTGCTCTTCAGTGTACATCAGAAGCAGAAATTAACATTTAAGCCCCTTGGTGGCCAAACCATTCTTTAAAAATTATGTTAAAAATATTTTCCATCAGGTCTTGTATGCGATACAGAAAGAATTTTTCAAATCGGAGTTTTAGGAGCAGCAATAACGCGAAAACGCAATTTACCTTTGTGCCCTCTAGCGGAAAGTCAATGATTTACTTGAAAATTTTGAATTTATAGGAAAAACATGTCGCATCGGAAACACTATGCAACGAAGGAGGAATTTTTCAAATCGGACTCTTAGAAGTACAGATATTGATAAAAATGAGATATACATCTACGCCCCCTGGCGTAGAAACCATGCGTTATTTCAAGAAGAAAATGTTTCTAAAAGGTTTTTCGACATAAGTAGTATCAGTCAACAAACGACTTGTTTTCTATCGAGATTTTAGAAGCTCATATTTTGCTGCAAATACATCAGAAGCGGGAATTAAGACTTACGCCACCTGGTGGCCAAACCATTTTTTACAAAAATTAGAAATTATATGCAAAGGATTTCTCATCAGGAGCTGTATCCGGTGCGGAAAGAATTTTTCAAATCGGAGATTTAGAAGCAGAGATACAGGGTGAAACGCAATTTACTTCTACGCCCCCTAGCGGAAAGTCTATGAAGTACTTGAAAATGTTGAAATTATATGAAAAACATATCACAGTGGAAACACTATCCAACAAAGAAGGAATTTTTGAAATCGGACTCTTAGAAGTAGAGATATTGACAAAAATAAGATATACATCGACGCCGTCTGGCAGAGAAACTGTGGAATGTTTTAAGAAGAAAATATTCCGAAAAGGTTTATCGATGTGAGTGACATCAGTCCACGGCCGCCCCGGTGGCGCAGTGGTCTAAGCGATGGCCTCTGATCATTCGTCCGAACGGGGTCTGGGTTCGAATCCCGGTGAGGCATGGATGTTGTGTTTGTCTTTCGGCACTGGCTCTCTCCCTTCCCTGGAACCAGTGACCCTAAATTAGAGACGGGCGACTGCTTATAGCCCATTGAGTTGCTCACGGTGGTCGTTAAACCTCCAATTAAAAAAAAAAACATCAGTCCACGAAAGAGTTTTTTCAATCGATATTTTAGAAGCTCAGATTTTATGGCAAATACATCAGAAACCAAAATTAACGCTTGCGGCCCTGGTGGCCAAAGTATTCTTTACCAAAATTTTGAAATTATATGTAAAAGATTTTCCATCAGGAGATGTATCCGCTGAAGAAAAAAATTTTCAAATTTGGAGTTTTAGAAGAAGAGATATCGGGAAAATGTAATTTACTTTTACGCTCCCTAGCGGAAAATCTATGCGTAATTTGAAAAAGTAACTATATCTAAAATGCTCTTCGATATAAATTGAATCGAAAGATAAAATATTTTTTTCAATTGGATGTTTAGAAGCAAATATGTGGAATAAAACGTATTTTTAAATTCGACATCATCTGCATTTACGCCCTCTAGCGGCAAAATTGTGCATCGTAAAAAAAAAAAAGGAAATGAAGGATCATCATTCGCATATTTCATGCTTCCCAATGCAAAAAGAATTTTTCAAATCGGACTAATATTTGCAGAGATATCGTGGGTACAGGCGGACGGACGGACAAACCGATAACATAAGCACGATCTTTTTTTACAAAAGACGTGCTAAAAACGAACGCGTAAAGACTTCCAGAACGAAAATACGAAACATTCTAAAAATGAAATTACGAATCATTCTAAAAAACAAATGCCTAAAATTTATCATGAACTACTTTCCGCCGCCCCGGTGGCGCAGTGGTCTAAGGCGTTGGCCTCTGATCATTCGTCCGTAAGGGGTCCGGGTTCGAATCCCGGTGAGGCATGGATGTTGTGTTTGTCTTACGGCACTGGCTCTCTCCCTTCCCTGGAACCAGTGACCCTAAATTAGGGACGGGCGACTGCTTATAGCCCATTGAGTTGCTCACGGTGGTCGTTAAACCTCCAATCAAAAAAAAAAAACTACTTTCCTTCGCGCCTTCACGTTGGTTGCGATCAGGTTACATGTAAATAAAGCGGAAAGACACACTCAGATCGGGAACCACGTTTTTCATCAAGATTCACCGAACCCACAAGCGACGTCATTGACGCCATATTGCTGGCCTTGATCGCGACTTCAGCAATTACAGTTAGAAAGAAACCAAAGCAAAACAAAAACAAAACAAGTTTGTAAAATCATGCAATGCATTGATTATAATACGCTTTCAAACATACCAGAAATCATTAGTCAACTTATCACTCAAGTTATGAGAATAATGGGTGTGGAATAAATATCGGTCCTGTGCCCTGACCTTTGATCCCATTTCGATGATATTCAACAGAACCGGTTCGGTATACCTCCGAAATAACATGATAAAGTTTTGTCGCAATCGAAGCATTTTTACGTAAGTTATGATGAATAAGGGCTATGGAATAGATCCCGCTCCTGTGTCCTAACCTTTGACTCCATTTCGCCCATTTTCAACAGAATTCCTCCCCAAGCAGGCCCCTACAACATACTAACATTTCATCCAAATCGAAGCATTTTTACGTAAGTTATGACGCATAATGTCGATCGAAGTGATTCCGCTCCTATGTCCTGATCTTTGACCCCATTTCGCCCATTTTCAATAGGGTTTGTATTTCGCCCATTTTCAACAGAATTCGTTCCCAGGCAGGCCTCTACAACATACTAACATTTCATCCAAATCGAAGCAATTTTACGTAAGTTATGACGCATAATGTCGATCGAAGTGATTCCGCTCCTATGTCCTGATCTTTGACCCCATTTCGCCCATTTTCAATAGGGTTTGTCGCCAGGTGGTCCCCTTCCACATACTAAAATTTCATCGAAATCGAACCTTTTTTACGTTAGTTATGACGCATAACAGCAGTGGAATGTATCCCGCTCCTATGTACTGACCTTTCACCCCATTTCGTCCACTTTAAATTAGGTTCCTTCCCAGGTGATACCCTACCAGATACTAAAATTCCATCGAAATCGAACGATTGTCACGCGAGGTATCGTGCGGACTGAGCTACGCACACAACGCGTGACGTAATGAAGCAGATGGGAATAGCGACCACCTGCTCGCACGAGTATGACGTCATAAAACCTTAATAGGATCCACAGACAACGCGTGACGTAATGAGACAGATGGCGTGACCGCGCGCCAACATTCTCAAACGCGAGATTGTGACGTCATAAGATTTCTAAGCATTGGAAACATTACTGGAACGACGCCATGACAGTAAAAACGTTATAATTCGGGGTGGTTATTTAACCCACTAAACGAATTCTCCTAAAGTCGAGATCAAGCTAAATCGATTTCTAGTACCAGGAAACGGCAGGTTAACGACTTTCATCAAAATTCTTAGAGCCGTTCTCAAAATAAAATGTACATACATACATACAACAAGAATTGCTACTTTAAGGTGGGCGTCAAGTAATTTTGCTTCCTACACTTCCAATGGAAAAACTTCTGTACATATTTCCTTCACAATTAATGCGTTCCCAAGAATAAAAATTTGAACATCGATTAAAATAGCTTCATTTCATAACTTGGAATACTTAATATTTTCTAAACCATAACCGTAATTATGCAATCCAACATTTATTTGTCCACTGACGTCATCAAAGTACAGGTCGCGCCATCTTTTTTCTGGTTTCAACACCACCAAAGGTAACGTTATTGTTTTTTAATATAATTTTGCTTATGTTTTAGAAAATGTTAAGTATTCCAAGTTATAGTATGAAGTTATTTTAATCGAAGTTCAAATTTCCATCCTTGGGAACACACTAATTGTGAAGGAAATGTGTACAAAAGGTTTTCCATTGGAAATATAGGAAGCAAAATTACTTGACGTCCACCTTAATAGTGTGGGATAAGGGCTATGGAATGGATCCCGATCCTATGTCCTGATCTTTGTCTCCATTTGTCCCATTTTCAATAGGGTTCCTCTCAGGTGGTCCCCTACCACATACTAAAATTTCATCGAAATCGATCCATTTTTACGTGAGTTATCGTGCCGACAGACGGACGGAAAAAGCTGGAGCATATACGCTTCTTCAACCTACGGTTGGAAAGCGTAAAAAAGTAACTGCCGCTACCGCCGCTGTTTTAGAAATTTCGCGACACTCGCGCTTTCCTAGCTCACAACGCAAACCGTATTGAACACAAAAATATGAAATTTACATCGTTTGTAGAGAAGTGTTTGGACAACACGCTGAAATAAACCGTTTTTCGATTCTGGCGATACTTCAAAAGCTATTGTATTTCAAATTTAAAGTAAGCAAAAAGCGCTATCATTTCGCGTTCCGGACGCACTAACAGCAACATAACCACGAAACTTTGTAGGCATGTAGGGTTATGGCCTAATTTTTGCACCTCGTTGCCTTTTTTTGAATTTCGATTTAGTTTACCAGAAATTATTTTTTTTAAATTTTACAAAATTCTCTATTTCGCGATAGGATCCATTTTAAAAAACGAATATATGGCAAACTATAAATCATAACGCATTGCAATTTTTACAGCATAAACTCACAACTGTCATCCTTCTTTTGAAAAAAAAAATTAAGAAAAATCGTTTTCTTATTTCTAAGCATTTTTTAAAGACGCAAAGGAAAGGAACGAACGGCTTCCTCTGTCTTCAACGGTAACCACACAGGAACGTTCTGGTCCCGTGACCTACTGCCATGGTGACGCAGCTATTTTTAGCACTCTCTTCTGATTGGGTGAAAGGACAGGCTATAATCAAACTGGTAATGACGCAATGCTTAATGACGTAGCGACGCTTCTAAAGTTCGGCGTTTTCCGCCGGCATAAAATAAATAAAATAAAATAAAAATGGTGGCTATGGAACATTTCTCTGCTTGAAATGTTTGCGAATTGTTCGACCATGACCTGGAGATTTGAAAAGTGTCATGTTGATAAGTTTTAAGGTCCGAATACCTAGAAGTGTCCGAAAAGAAAAAGAAACAAATGGCGGCTTTGAAACATTCTCTGCTTGAACTTTTCGCGCACTCTTCGACCACTTCTCAATAACTTTGAGATCTGAGAATTGGCATGCTGATAGTCCTTAAGCTCCGGATACCTAAACAAAGTCTAAAATCCAAACAGTTCAAAAGGGAGGCTTAGCTTTATTGTTCGAAATGCTGATAGGTTTAAAGATAATTATGCCAGAAACGTTGAAATGCTGTAAAAATTCCATGAAATTTTGATTTAAAAAAAGGGCGCCAAAGCTTGATCCGTTTTATGTCAAACCGTATGCATTGACGTCACGATCCTGTTCTAAATCGTGAAACAGTTACGGATGTTAAATTACTTTTCTTTCCCTTAATTACTTTTCCTTTCTTTAATTTTATGTTCCAAAAAAATTATAGATTCACCGTTCAGAGAACTGTCATAATGCTAGTATTAAAACAAAGAAATAATGTTGCGAAATTTCGATTAAATACCATCAGACATTTGTACTTATTACCAGCTGCTTTAATTAAAGGTTCACGTTAAACTGGGGCAATATTTCTTACTGGTACCTACAATATGACTACCCGATTATTACAACAGTAAGCATGGGAAGAGGTTGTCCCTTTTGAGTACCTCAAACAATAAGAAACCACAGAGAAACACAAAAGAGAAAAAAGTATCAGGAAGATTCAAATTTCATTCCAAAGGGGAGAGGAAATACTAAAGTACGCCGCCTCCCGTTCATTTCTTTACCTTACAGGCTTGCTCCAATGTCGTACACTTCAGTTGTCGTAGGAAACACCATGTCAGAAACAGTAAATAGATTGACAGATTTAGAAAATCTTCCAAATACGTGGCGTCAGTGAACAAACAAATACCTCTCTCTTTCCACGTTTTACCAACACACAGCAACCGTAAATTGTTATTCGGTCACCGTCGGGGAATTTAATCCCGTATCTCTCGATATCTAGCCGAGCGCGTTAGCCTTACACCACGGTGGCCAACAATCCACGGCGCTATGTGTGCTTTTCTGTCAGCTTCTAACATCATAAATCCCTAAGATGACCTCAGCTACTGAGACGTCTCCATCTGGTGGGCATTTACGGCACTGGCTATATATTAATTATAGCAGTTAAATCCAAAGGGCGAGATCCAAAGTGAAAATCCTCCAAATACGTGGTGTCAGTGAATATACAAAGACATCGCTCTTTCCACGTTTTTGCAACACATAGCAGCCGAAAAATTGTTATTCGGTCACCGCTGGGGATCCCAATCCCGTATCTCTCGATATCTAGCCGAGCGCGTTAGCCTTACACCACGGTGGCCAACAATCCACGGCGCTATGTGTGTTTTTCTGTCAGCTTCTGACATCATAAATCCGTAAGCTGGGCTGAGCTACTGAGACGTCTCCATGTGGTGGGCATTAACGGCACTGGCTATATATTAATTATAGAAGTTAAGCCTAGTCACTCTCTCTCCGAGTGTTAGGCAAAATTTCCGCGTCATGGGCTTGGGTTCGAGTTCCCGGTTACGTGTGAAAGTTCGCATTGTTCTTCTTGACTATGGCTAACTGGGATCATCAATTGTTGATGTTACTGCTCAAGGCTACATCAGTCCTTGTCCGTCAACGTACAGGCAGTGTTTCATATTTCTGCCACCGTGGTGCTGAACGCCAGCCCCTAACATTTCTTGTCGTACATAGTTTCTATATACATACAATTCAAGCATTAAACTCTCATCAAAAGTGTTAATAAAAACCATGAAATAACTTATTAGAATCACTTTAAAAATTTGGGAGCAAATAGTACACTTCGAGCAAGATATCCACACGATATCTGGACACTGTGATACACTCCTCTACGATATCCGGACGGCTCCTAGCGATACTACACTGCAATGACAAAACGTTCATTTAGAATTAGAGTTAACGAACATAAAAGGGACATTAAATACGCCTTATATATCCAGAGAAGTGCAGTTCAAGTCCGCTGCTCCTATGTGGGATGACCTAAAGAAATTAGCTTCCTACTCCAATCCAAAATCTACTGTCATTCGCGAAACTTTGGAAATTATAACCAACAACGAGTCATGCAATAATAGCGTCTCGCTGGAGTTGCCACGGGTTTGGAACCAGTTCTTCAAGCCGTGGATACATTTTGTTTTTCTTCCATGATTCCGCGTGTAAAACGAGCATAACGCCTCGTGTTTTGAATCCTTGATTACATACGTTCACACCTGTTCTTGTATTGTCAAGTCAAGTCTCCGCGTTTAAATTGTTGAAGCGTTCTGTCATTCATTTTGCAGTTTGCTGTCTACCTTCCTTGAAGAAGCCATCTGGTTGATGTGCGAAAGCTTAGAAACTTTTATTTCTATTCTACGCCAAGAAATTCGGATCACTAGTATAGTTATGCTATTTAAACAAGAACACATTATGCAAAACACTTGTGCGGAATAATTATATAAAATTCAAATTCCGACACATTGGAATTATATAGAATTCAAATTCTGGCATCGAAATTTATTGGAGCCAATTACACAGAATTTTGAATTGAATTTTTGGGGGCAAAGAGTGTGTATCCATTTCAAACACGGGACTATAACGAAGTAAATTTCTCCGTCATTTTTATCCGCGCCAGGATTCGAACCCGGATCCCCTCATTCCGGAATAAGTTGCTCTACCAATTGATCTACGCGGACGTTTTATTCTGATTCCTATTTGCCTTTATGTCGTGTGCGTCCTTCTGGCAGGTACGTCACATCTCCTGGTACGTTACATCATCTCCCCCTTTTTTTTTTATTTATTTATTTTTTTTTTTTTTTTTTGAAGTGCTGGAGAAGGGATTCTCTTAATTTTCCTATCTCGCGGTGTGGAAATAACATCACATCAATGCGAGATTTTGAACGGTCGGGTCATCCGGATAGTTCGGGCGCCATTCTAACGAAGTAAATTTCTCCGTCATTTTTATCCGCGACAGGATTCAAACCCGGATCCCCTCATTCCGGAATAAAATGCTCTACCAATTGAGCTACGCGGACGTTTTATTCTGATTCCTATCTGCCTTTATGTCGTGTGCGTCCTTCTGGCAGGTACGTCACATCTCCTGGTACGTTACAGGACTACTGGTCAAAATTATGGTCACCATCCCGGTGAGGCATGGATGTTGTGTTTTGTCTTACTTCACTGGCTGTCTCCCTTCCCTGGAACCAGTGACCCTAAATTAGGGACGGGCGACTGCTTATAGCCCATTGAGTTGCTCACGGTGGTCGTTAAACCTTCAATCAAAAAATTAATATATAAAAATGGGGCGCCAGTCGAACAGTTAGGTAATGTCAAGCAATCTTTGTTTAATGGAGAAACGGTTGGAAGCTTATTTAATGGTAAAACAGAAAAAGATAAAAGCAAATCTATCTGATTGTCAATTTGTGATATTTTCAAATGTTTTAGGGTAGGAAGAAAAAATACACATATTTTGCACTGATGTCCATGATTTCGGCCAACAGAACGCAGTCAACAGCCTTCTTTCAAAGGTAATAAATATGTAAACAGTTGAAATTCTTGGCTATCTTTAAACTGTAGTTCTGAGAAACATAACGAGAAACTAATAACGATCAGACAAAAAAATCGCCGACTGGGGTCGCTTCTACACCTTCTAGCGACGAAAAGTGCCATTTTTCTTGTACGTGAATCCCCGCAAAGATCGCCGAAGTGACAGAGCCTTGAAAAGTTACTAGTTAAAGTTGATGATCCCAGTTAGCCGTGTCCTCTCTAGTTTCTTTGCGCCTATGGGTTCCATCCTTCCACCTTCTTGTTGTTTCACCTTTATTAATTTTTCCTTCAGTTTTTCGTAGAGCATTTTTGTAGCAAACATGTTTGCCCCTCTTCGTTTAAACCCAAATATATGTATGAGATTTTTTACTAGTCTGTCCCAAAAGCTTGGAGACTCCTTTTTTTAGCCAAGAACATGATTATGACGCCTTGGGTGTTGCCGGGTCATGAACCAAACATACGAAAACCGATTATGAAGTGACACAAAATCCGATTTATACTAAAGCATTGAAACCACAATGTGGAGCACAAAATATTTATAAAACGGGCGTTCCAAATACACTGCTGGACAGTTGCTAAGGACGGATCATAAACGGCTATATAGCGTATAAAAAGTAAGTGTGGTTGGATGCCAAGTGAAATAAAATAATGTCAGAATGCCAGGACATTACAAAAAAGGCAATTTATTGTGCTCTGAAATCCAGAAGGCTTTAGAACGTGTTCAAAGGAAAAACAGGCCATTTTGTGCAGAATACGTAAACGTGAAAAAAATGCAATTACCGTCCGCAGGCGTTCCGGCGTAACATGTCGATACGGGATATGGCCACCATGAAGGGCGATGCAAGATTCCACACGTCGTGTCATGCTTTGCACAACATTATCAAGCAGCTGTTAGGCTAATTTATCCCATTCCTCTGTCAGTGCATGGATGAGGGTGTCCTTGTTTATTGGAGGGCATTGGCGACCAGCAAGAATCCTTCCCAAAGCATCCCACACATTTTCAATGGGATTCAGATCTGGAGAACGTGCTGGCCATGGGAGGCGTTGAATATCCTCGCTCTCAAGACACTCCTGGACAGCGACTGTTCGATGACATGTTGCGTTGTCGTCCATGAAAATGAATCTATCACCGACAGCACCACGGAACATGCGAACATAAGGTAGCAGAACATCATTAATGTATCGTTGGCCAGTCATAGTCCCAGTTGGAAGCACATAGAAGGACGTACGGCCATTGATCATGATGCCAGCCCATACCATGACACTACATGTTGGATATCGGTCCCTTTCCTGCATGTTTGCTGGACAATATGCAGTACCACTATCACGCCAGATCAGTTGTCGTCGGCAATCAGACGATAGACTGTATCTACTCTCATCTGAGAAGAGGACAGCAGACCAGTCGTTATCAGTCCAATTGCGATGTTGATGGCACCATTGCAAACGGGAGGTACGGTGACGTCTGGACAATGGGATGCACAAAATAGGACTGCGGGCGTATAGTCCTCCTTCATGCAAACGTCTGGCGACAGTTTTTCGGGAGATTCGCTTGCCAGTAGCAGCCATAAACTGATTTGCTACCTCACTAGCTGTGCTGCGCCGGTGTCTTTTTGTTGATAGCACTATGTACCGATCTTCTGCAGGTGTCGTACTGCGAACACGACCTCCCCCGTAACGTTTGCTACACTCTCCATTTGTTTGAAATGATTTCCAAAGCCTTGAAACAACACTGTGGCTGACGTCGAACTCCCTGGCAACATCTGTTATTTTTCGCCCTTCTTGAATCTTGCCAATAATACGGCCACGCGTAAAATCATCTAGTTGATGTCGGGAAGACATACTGAAAATTGCAAGTTCGTCAATTGATTCTTTCCCTTTCAACTTTGCGTTTGAACAACAACGGTCAATACGTGTCAAATCCTTTATATCTCTTATCAGCGCTATGACGTCACGAACAAGTTCGGCAATCCAAAATTTGCATACGCACAACACGTCTCACTTTATCCCGCACTTATGCTAATTTCCACATTTTCCTGCGTTCCATTTTATGGTTGCTATCGTTGCTATTGTTATCCGTCCTTAGCAATTGTCCGGCAGTGTATTTATGGAAAATCAAAGTGTTATGCAAATTGTAATTGAGTAGTTAATGACGTAGGTTTGGAAAGGTAAGGTCGTAGAGCCCAGTTTTGCTGAGGAACAAAATGCTTAAAGCTTCAGAGCTATCAGGTGATGAGGTTGCTGAAACATTCAGCTTGAAGTTGCAAGGTAAGCCGCAAATGAAACTGCAAACGTACTAAATCGTTGTAAAAGTATGATTTATCGCGTTCTAGCTCGTGGCGAACCGCACATATCAAAACCTCGTTCAGGAATGCCCCGTTCAACAAGTACCCGTGACGACAGGCGTATGCATGCTTCGTCCCACAAAACTGTCCGTATGTACAACAACCAAAGCTACTCAGTTGAAAACAGCGAAGAATACCGTACATAGACGTATTGAAGAAAGTGGTTGCATGGTGCACACGAAAATGTCTCGTAAACCGCCACACTCCAAGTGTCACCAAGGAAGGAGGTTGCAGTAGACACGTATGCACATGTCGTATAGCGACAAATGGCTGAGCGTGCTGTTCAGTCATGAAATATATAGGATCTGGATAGTCCTGTTGGATATGCAAGTTATTGACATGATTTAAGGAAAGAACCCAGAACATTTTCAGCAGACAACACGGCGGTGGACCTGTTATGGTGTGGGCAGCCTTTTCATGCAATGATCAAGCCTCTTTAGCTTTTCTGGGTGGACGAAAAAGCTCGGCAAACTATATAGAGACAACGGAAACACATTTGATACATTTCGGTAAACTTTTATGAAGCACAACTGGATATTTCCGCACAACAACTCGTCCATCCATACCTCCAATGCTACAAAAGCCTACTTACACAGAGAAATGCAGCCGTTCTGGACTGGCAATCACTCAGCCCCGACTTGAACCCCACTGAGAACGTGTGGGATATTCTAACACGAGACTTTCGCCAATTTCGTCAATAAATGACCTGAAAACGGCAATAGAACATGCATGGTACGCTTTAGATCCTGAAATGCTACAAATTTTCTATGGAAAATCGTATATACCAGGTCATTCGAAACAATGGAAAATCCACAAGCTTATGAGAACCACGTGTTCATTTACATTCGTGGCATTCCGTGCATATCTATACACATTTGGGGGCAACACCTGTTGTCATTTTTTATAAAACTACGGTGCAAGTTGCATTGTCATATACACTATGTGGATAAAAGTCACCGGACACCGAGAAGAGAAACATAACATAGCAGTTATTGACATACATTAGTACGGTGTTGGTCCACCTTTGGCCTTAATGCATACACCGACCTTTCCAAAAACGCTTTCGACAAGGTTTTGGAACACAGCGATAGGTATGCGCTTCCATTCTGTACATAACGCTGCCGCTAACTGTTGCTTAGTAGTAGGCCTTGGTTCCAAACTCCTTATGCGGCGCTCTAATTCATCCCATAGGTGCTCTGTGGGATTAAGATCAGGGCTCTGTGCTGGCCAGTCCACACACGATACGGAATTATCGTCAAACCACGTCCTTGCTTTGTGGCTCGGTGCATTATCTGCTGGTACCAACAAGGCTCGGTTCCATAGTATTGCCACAGAGTTCGTAGGTCAGTCCAGAATATCGAGGTAGACGTGCTGGTTAGCAGGTTTGTCCATGATAACCAATGGGCCGGGACTATACCACGAAAAACATCCCCACACGAGTACACTGCCAACTCCAAACTTGACCGTAGGAACAGTACATTGGGGTAAATAGCGTTCCCCCGGCTACCGTCATACCCACACACGGCCATCCGACTGATGGATCGTGTATCTGGATTCATCAGTCCATAGGACCCATTTCCATTGATCTATATGGTCCACGATAAATGTTCTTTACACCATGATAAACGACGAGTAGCATTCCGATTAGAGATGAAAGGCTTATGAGCAGCCGCACGACCACACATAGAATGAAGTTCTCTGCGAATGGTACGTGTACATACCGAGGTTCCAGCATTTTTACTCACCTGTACGCTAAGATCTTGTACAGTACTCCGTCGATTAGCTATAACGACTCTGCTGAGGCTTCGACGTCCTCTATCACTGATTTTCTTTGGTGTGCCGGTACGTTTTGCTGCTTCATGCACGCCATGTGTCTTCCACTTATTCAGTACATCCAAAACAGTTGGCTTGGGTATGCTTAAACGCTCCTCGGTTTCTCTTATGGAAAACCCACTAATATAACACCCAACAATCTTTCCTTTCTCAAAGTCAGTTCCCTCACACCGCGACATTTTCACTCAACCTCACAGTGGGATATGTTCGCGGTCCACTGCAGGCTAGTTTTTACACCGTTTGTAGCTTTACCGCGCATCTTAACGACGCAGCGGATCTGTTAATTTGCTTTTGAAGGGGTGTCCGGTGACTTTTGTCAATATAGTGTATATGTTTTATTAAATGCTAGTCGCATGTGTTCTGTCATAAATTTTTCGCACTCATGGTAATATTCCTTTTTGTTTTTTAGACAAATGCATTTTGACAGTGTCTCTATGCCTTTGGGACATACTGTAATGCACTAAAAAAGAATTTGGATCTTTTAGGTCTCTACAAAATGTTCTCAGTTATGATTAAAGTTAAGTACTCTGTCGCTAGACGATCTCAAAAAACACAGCGATTAGCTAAAGTGGGTCACAAAGTTAAATGGTTTTAGTTAAAAGCACATATGTACAAATTAAGATACACTTTCAAGATCTTTCGAACATTCATATTGTCCATCATCAGAAAGAGACAGAAAGAACAGCTGCGTAAATCCAAAAATAACTTCTTTTTCATCAGTTGCTTTATAGTCATAGTTTAACACTGTAAATTCCAAAGCACTCTTTTCTTCAATTCTGTCGCACACTCAGGGAAGCATGAAAAGCTGTTCAGATTTTAATAATCTATTGTGAAGTAATACATTCAAATGCTTGAGTACATGATTTTTTTGGGAAATACTAACTTCATGTCAAGGTAGCCACAAGTATAAGTAAGTCTTGCGAAGTGTACTCATTTTAACTTAAATGTTTGGCTCCAGTTTTCTATATACATTTTGGTTCATTCTTCTTAAGCATTTTCTGAACTTAACGCTACATTTCTCTCTCGCTGAATGTTTTTGTGACAACCTGAATTGAGGTCAAAAGTTCGATGACGTATGTTTACGAGATAAACAAGAATGATGTTTACGATTGTATGAGGCTGACTCTCGTCAGAAGTACTTACACTCTTGTTGGATGTACTGAGTCTCTCGGTAAGAGGTTCGCCCTTGTAAGAAGTTGACTAGAATGTGAGATCGTTATATAGCTTTGGAGACATAGGTCAAAAGAATTTAACCTGCCTTGTTATTAATTAAATTTTTTCACGTTAAATGTTGTGCTTCTTTGAGTTTGAAGCCTGAAATTGTTATAGATTTTATAAAATATATTGAAATATTCAGTATATTCGAGAATCTGTTGTATCCAGAAGACTGGATGATCCTATGATGTGTGCTGACATTTAAAATGCATAAAGTGGACCCAATAAGGATACTGAATTTATAAGTACAAGTCTAGATTTTCCTAGCCGTTAAAGCCAGTAAGTGCTTAATTAAGGATAACTGTGCTATCTAAGCGATCCGGAGCACGACGTAACGCTGCGAAGCTTTTCAATTCAAAGGTAAAGCCATTAAGTGTTTTATTAAGGATAACTCTGATATCTAAACGACCCGGAACACGACGTGAAGCTACGGAACTTTTCAATACAAAGGTAAAGCTATTAAGTGCTTAATTAAGGATAACTGTGATATCTAAGCAATCCGGAGCAGGACGTGACGCTACGGAGCTTTTCAATACAAAGGTAAAGCCATTAAGTGCTTAATTAGGTATAACTGTGGTATCTAAGCGATCCGGAGCACTGTTGGAAAATACCGCGCGTATGTGCCGCTACATCAAAGTAACAAGTAACTCGAGAAACATAAACAAAACACTTTCCCACGACTTTTTTTCACTCTTCGCAGAACTAATGCGTGAGCGCGCATCACCACCCAGAGAAAAACATCTGCGACCTACTTTTGTAGCAGATTGTAAACACTTCTCTTCTGTACTTCTCCATGTGAGGGAAAGTCCTACGTATTTGAAGTGAACAGATTGACAAATATCGTCTCAACAAGCACAGAAAATGGAGCTTAGTTTCTCACATAATTTTATGTGTTAAAATATAATCACATATATATTATATTGAGTCGTCAGTCTTATCACTTATCCTTCAACAATGATTGTAGTGTCATCTTATGTGTATCTATAAATCGGATTATCCTTTCATCAGGTGAGTTCTTATTTATACATTGTATTTGCTGAATCATTCAGCCAAAGTGCATTTTTCATTTTTATCTAATCGAGACCATGCTTGTTTTTCCTTATTGCACTATTGAGGAAGACGGGAACGCTTAATCGCATTGACTCTCGCTTACAAGCACGACGTAACGCTGCGAAGATTTTCAATTCGAAGGTGAAGCCATTAAGTGCTTTATTACGGATAAATCTGATATCTAAACGACCCGGAGCACAACGTGAAGCTACGGAGCTTTTCAATACAAAGGTAAAGCTATTAAGTGCTGAATTAAAGATAACTGTGGTATCTAAGCGATCCGGAGCACGACGTGAAGCTACGAGGCTTTTCAATTCAAAGGTAAAGCCATTAAGTGTTTTATTAAGGATAACTGTGGTATCTATAAGATCAGTATAACGTTTCGTCTGTATTCACCTTCGGTGTATTAGTTATTGTTTTTTTTTTTTGTTGTTGTTGTTGTTCAGTTTGTGTAGACCGTTTCTGTGTTGAGCCTTTACACCATTTCTTGTGATGTTTCTGTATCACATCTTGTTCGTGCTTTTTTTGGTTTCTTGATGTCTCCATCGGTTTTCGGTTTCCCGGGTTGATCGCATTGACTGGCCCACTGTGGCACTCAAGCAGCTAAAATCAGTTAGTCTAACCGTCTTTAACACGATATATCGGTACCTACAAGTCTAATTCGAAAAATCATTTTGGCTTTACATTGTACTAACTACACATACCAGACACCGAATTAAATTTTTTTATCCAGTACTGGGTTGGACTTTCTTTAGCCCAAATTACAGCATGTATGCGGTTTCGTATAGATTCTAGAAGGTGTGTGTTGGAGTGCATCTACTTCTACATCATATCAGGCGTTCACAAGACAGTCCTTTAACTGACTCAGATTTGACGGAAGAGGACTTCTTTCCCGGATCTGTTTTTCTATCATGCCCCATACATTCTCAATGGAGTTCAGATCCGGGCTTTGTGGTGGCCATGGAAGATGGTGGAAGTCGCTGTCATGCTCAATGGCCCGTTTATAAACCATCTTGAGCGATGGACAGTGGCCTGGTCGTTCATGAAACAGTCGGATAAAAGTTAACATTGATAAAAGTTAACTACTGGATAAAAAGTTGGCATTGCTGGATCGACTTGATCAGCCAGAATGTTCAAGTACTCCTTGGAGGACACCCAACCTTTCAGCAATATCAGGGGACCCTTTCCGTACGAACAGAATGGGCCCCACGCCATGACACCTCCTCGAGAACCTTGAGCTGTGTTTAAAAGGCAAACTGGTTCCATTGCTTCAAGGAGCTCCCACCAAACTCTCTTCCTATTGTCGGTACAGAAAAAGGAGTACCACGACTCGTCGGACCACATGTCCTTCTTATTCAGTGTCCAGTCACAGTGTTCCTGACACCACTGTAGACGAACTTTCTGGTTCTTTGCAGAAATCAGTGGTTTCTGTATAGGACTCGTCAGACCACACGACTGTTTTCCAGTGTCCAGTCACGGTATTCCTGACACCACTGTAAGCGAACTTTCCGGTTCTTCGCAGAAATCAGTGGTTTCTATAAAGGACTCGTCGGACCACACGACTGTTTTCCAGTGTCCTGTCACGGTATTCCTGACACCACTGTAGACGAACTTTCCGGCACTTCGCAGAAATCAGAAATCACGGTGTGAACAAAAAAAAATAAAAAAAATAAAAAGCAAAACTTGGAGATTCGAGAGTTGTGATGTAGTTCACCCGCAATCACCAATTCGTGACTGAGTGTAGTGGCCCGGATCTTACTCCGGTACATTCAATCACCAACCAGCCAGTGCAACACTCACTTTCGCAAATAACACATGATTCTCAAATACACAACACAACATTTAATTACTTTGTGATTCAATCAGTTACGGCGCTCTCTTGGCGCATAGATAATTTCCCCTCTTATGTGGGCAGGCAGCACACAGTATCAACACTTTACTGTCGGACGACGCAAGCCGACTGAGCCCCCACCGGACTATCTGATCAAGAAATACTACTCAACACACTAAATAGAACAGCAGGTGACATCCTACACAATCGCTTAGAGAATAAAAAAAATACATATGCAAACGATCACCTTAAAAACACTCGCGTCACAAAAATACACAAGCACGTTAATTTTCGGTATACACGATTATAGGTGCGAAATACTGCCAAAGTTAATTAACTAAATCTAAGTATGCACGTGCAAATCCCTTCCCCGCTAGCATTGGCCCTGAACCAAAATTAAAAGAAACTGTCCCTCAAAACAGAATTTGTGGCCACACCCTCCCCCTTATTCTTGAAAAAAATCAGGAAATGGGCCCTGAAAGAAATCGAAGGGTGTATGTGCTGGTACTTTCTCTGAGGTTCAGTCACAAAGGAGGCTCAGTATTGTTGCATCTATGTCCATGCAGCTTTAGGTGTCGGGATGGCACGAGTTCGCAGATGTGTGAAGAAAAATAGAAATATTCATCTACTTACAGTTTCTTGACTTTGCTGTGCAAATCCAGTGTGCATCACATAATAAAACGCGAGGAAAACACACACACACACACACTTGCACCATGTGGCAGCACCGATGAATTAATACTTCACTTTGACGCTCGATGTAAATGAAGCACACAATGAAATGGTGATATCACGCCGCACTTTGTTGCGCTGATGAGAGTGTACACTGATCCACTCTTGTGAAGATTCTAAGGTGGCCGTTAAACAAAATAGCCCCTCTCACATCTGCTGTTGCGGGTTCCGAGTCTGATTTTCTGCATTCCTGGGAAATGATTTCTGTTGTCGTAAAGAAATGACTCTGACCGTCAGCTGCCTGGAGAGTGGGACCCCCCTCACTTCCGCTGATGCTGTAGTGGATTCCATCCGTCGCTCCCTTCTGTTCTTTTTGACCGTTCATTCCAAATTCAGTCAATTCCTTTCCGTTAGTATAGCATCTACCCTGCCTGAGTATGCAATTCAAATATGCACCCTCGCAGGCTTTGTTTCCATTTTTCTCATCGAGTTGTGACCGCCAGCCCTGAGATTAGTTTTCTCGGCCGAGCGAAATCCGATGTGCTTTTTCTTTCCAGCGTACATCAGCAACTGCTTCCCAAAAACGACGCTCGAATTCACCCCCTTTCTTCGGCGATTTTCTACTCCTAATTGCCCGTTGTCCCTCGCAGACGTCGGAGTATCGTTCTTGCTGACGGAGTTATGTGTCTGCTAAGGGTCTCTTGGCCCACCCACTGAAGTAAACATACGGACCACAGCGTTTAAACTACAAGCGGAAAGAAGAAAAAAAAGAAAAGTGAAAAACCACTTCGAACATTGCTGCTCCCATCCGCATTCGAAAGCACATTTTCCATCGTTCGTTTTTTACCCCTCGAAGACCCTTGCGATAGGAATTTTTATGTTTCACTCCAGGGCTATGTGTGAGGTCTCGTAATTAAAAATGGCATAATATTACATTTCTTGCCTTCAAGAGCATTGGAGCGACTTCCTAATTATCCCGCAATTTTGTTAATCAAATTAGTGAACAACCGAAAGAAAAAACAACGTAAATGAGAAATAAATAAAAAAACTGTAAACTGTAAAAGAACATGTGAGCCTGCCGAACTGTGATTCCCAGCTGCTTCATACAATATGCGACATAGCGGACAAATTTTAGAGTTTTCTTCAGGTTTTAGGTTAGGGGGTGTCCACTGTAACAGTACATAGGATCTACACTTCGGACAATTGCGACCCGAGTGTCCGAACACAAGTATAACGTCTGGACAGGATCGAAGGTCACCGCTTTGTCCAGACTAATAAATCAAGGTCTGCACACCCCGGATTTTTTTTTTTTATTGGAGGTTTAACGACCACCGTGAGCAACACCCCGGATTGGAATAACATGACTTGTTTAGCAACGACCACAACAAAACCAAGTTTGTTTATTCACCGAAAACATATACATTACTATGCTTTTTAATCAATGTTGTAATGACGACACACCATGTACACTGCCTTCATCTTGGAAACACTATATTTTAAACCATTGCATTTTATCATTGTAATCCATAACCATTTTTATTTGTAGTTTCATATTATTTGCATGGCATGTGTATTATGTTGAGTGCGCATGCGTGAATTTGGATCAGCGCCTTCATGCTGATGCATGGTGGTATGGATCTCCGAGTTTAAAAGATCGGAATCCTACCCAAGCGGTTCCCGATGATGGACCCATAGTGTGTCCGAAAGATCTCGCGTGTTTTTAACTTGGTTTTAGCTATAAATAAAGTTCATCTTTTAGTTTGCAACTACCTCCGTTTTTTAATATCGTGTATAGACAGCAGTGACATGATTGATGTTTATCAGTTGGCACGAATACCACGGACGTTTGGGTACGTGTACATACTGAGGTTCCAGCATTTTTACTCACCTGCACACTGAGGTCTTGTAAAGTAGTACTCCGTCGATTAGCTGTAACGACTCTCCTGAGTATTAACAAATTTTATTGAACTCTTAAGCATAAAATAATACAGGCGCACCACAAAGTGGGAAAAACAATAATTAAACAATGAATGATAGTAATGACATTATCAACAGATGAATGCGGCTACGCTGGTCAAGATAATATGAAAAATGCTAAAACCCACAACAAGGTGGTAAAATACACAATACACAGAGACAGCAAAGTACACGAAAGCAATTACAATTGGCACTGGCAATAGCCAGGATGTAATCGAGGAACGCCTAACAACAGAAAAGGACATCCAACACGGCACTCTATTAACAATCAGGAAAACCAGAAATAGAAACGATAAATACAGTAAGCACTGTACACCAACAGCGCGCAACAAACCCGGGAAAATTCACATTAATACCGCTCCAGTGAGTGATTCTGAAGACAAGTTCAAGACGTGCCACACTGAGCGACGCTAAACAATGAGAAAACAGATCTACAAGTGAACGGGCAGCACCACTCAAGAACATAGAGGGGAAAACATAAAGGAACAACATAGCATCATGCACAAATCGAAAAACGGCACAAATAAATGTGAGCCCAATGACACCGACTCGAACAGAAATCGCACGAGGTTGGAAGAAAATACAAAAAGCCAAAAACGCAAGTGCAAAACCCCCGGGGCACATCGGGGATACATAACAAACAAGAATTACAAATAGCACGGTGCACTGAAAACAGGGAAAATACGCGTGAGAGATAGTTGATAATGACAGCAAGCACAGTACCAGAGAATTAATGCACATTACGGTAAGTTACATGATACGCACTACAGGTGAATGGCAAGCGCCAACTAAAGACACACAGAACAATAAAATTACAACTCACACTTGATGGGTAGCTCAATTCACAAAGATCAACATTGATACAAATGTACAGTGTCCCTGGACTCAACCGAGGAACAAGGAATCACAAAGGAACTAGTACCAACAGAAATGCTGAAGAAAAAGTGCAATATACATACAAGAAAAATAAAAAGCTGAATATATTAATTAAACACAGGATCAAGCACGAGGCATAACCAACACGGTACACGTAAGCAATGTAACAGTGATAAAACCTTGCAAGCGAGTGCGAAAAGTAAAACACAGCGCTCGCGGGAACCGGCGAAAGCAGAAGGAAAAATTGTGTAAAATAATACAGCATTTACAGGTCAATCAGCTATCACCAGGTCAATCAGCTATCACGTTCTTCGATTTGAAACAAATCGAAGAACGTGAAAAAGTATGCGGCAGGGTGACGTTCACATAGCACAAAGACATCAGGGGAACAAGAGTCCAATAACGTGAGACTCGAACATAAACCCTGTGACCACTCACACCTAGTGATATGCTCATTTCACAAGAAATCAACATTGATATAAAATTTAATGACCCAGGACTCAACCGAGGACCAAAGAATCCCAGATGAACAAGTACTAACAGAAATGCTGAAGAAAAGTACACTGTATACATACAAGAAAACAGAAAAAGCTGTACATATTCAATAAACACAATAACAAGAACAAGGCATAAACAACACGGTACACATTATCAGCTTATCCGTGATGAACACCGCAAGCGAGTGCGAAAAAAGAAGCACAACGCTCGCGTGAACCGGCGAAACCATGAGAAAGAAAATCTTAGAAAACGATACAGTATCCACAGGTCAATGAGATTACACTAACTCAAACAGAACGCAGAGCGTGAAAAGTGTGCAGCAAGGTCACGTTCAGATAACACAAATACAACAAAGGAACGAGAGTCCGGGAACTTCGGACTCGAACATCAACCCTGTGATAAGCCGAACAATACATGACTGGGAAGAAGAACAAGGAATGAGCACATTGGGTACACAGGGAAACAGAACATTCGAGTGAGAGGTACGAACCAGTATACGCTGTTCCTCGTTGCATAACACTACATAATACACAGTACAACAGTACAGTGAACAGGAACGATATAAAACTTCAGTATGAATATACACAATGAGCAGGCAATATAAATTACAAGCATAGAGAACAGAACTTCGCTGTCTCAGATAACAGTAGGGGAAAAAAGCAATGGACGAACAATTTACAATAAACAGGCTGCATGACAATCCAAGGTGCGAAAAAAGTGACAATGTCAGAAATTATGTACAATGAAGATAGGTTGCAACAGCATACAATTACAGGCAACCAACGATACCACGCCTATTGACAGCAATAAGGTGACCATAAAGAGATATGGTACATATATATCATAAAACACCAGGAAAAAATGATAAAAGGGGTACATGCAGCTTGGATCCGGGTACAAACCTGTACCCAAACAAAAGAAAACGAGCCCACATGAGTTAGCAATTCGCAAAACCTATGCCACGAAAGGCACACCACGGTGGACAACAACATACCCTGCCATGTGAGAGAACAGGCACTAAGAAATGCAGATCCAACAAAATATAATTACAAATAAACACTGTGTCCCAAAAGTCACATGGAAAAGTAAGAGGAGAAAGCACAACGCAATTACCACGAAAGATACAGCATCCACCCGTCAACTCGGAACCACCCGGTTTCCTGCGCCCAGGCATACCGGAAGGAAGCCAGAGATTGGGAGGTGGACGCTGCAAAATACTCCCGCCGAAGACGAGCCAAGATGCGATTCCGAAAAATCCTCCGCAAAGCTGCACCTGCAGAAAGGATGCTAGGTGTGGCAGAACGGGAACGTATAGAAAGGTGGTAAAGATGAATAACATGCTTCACAAGGATGAATGGGTAGGCAGAAGCATCCGAAAGTTTAGTTGGAGAATGCTTAGTGAGAAGTAGCCATGGATATGCTTGGAAAGGAAGTACCCTGGAACAAATAATGCCAGCAAGACGAAAAGCAGTATGAAGCAGCGGTAACAGAATGGGACAATGACAATAAACGTGTGGAACATCGCCTTCAGAACCACAAAAAATACAGAGTGAAGAAGAAGAAATAAACATACGAAAGAGAGAGGAAGGAACGGGAAGGCGACGGTGGAGAAACCGCCATTGAAGGTTAAGCTCCAGCGGGGAGGAGAGCGGCGAAAAAGATGCAGACCAGATTGTCAAAGAAGAAACATCCGGGAGTGGGTAGGGAATAGCGAGGGGTGCGCTGGGAAGAGTATAGATCGAACCAGTGGAAAAGGAAGAAATTTGGGCAACAGAGTCACGAAGAGGAAGGAAGAAAGGAATATAGAGGCTAGAACCCGAATCGGAGATGAGACCAGAATCAGAAACAAGGGAAGGGAAGAGAGAACAGAGAGTAGAACGAAGGAGATCATAATCTTCCTACAGTAGGGGAGTAGAAGCGGGGAAGAGAAAGTAAAGGGGCTTCCAGGAGAGGTCAGCAGTAACTAAAGCTTGAACAGTTAAGATTCCGGAGCGGACCCAAGGAGGGAAGATGAAGTAGAGTTGATCAGGAGGGTGAATCAGAGACGAAAAGAAAAGTGGTTCGGCAAGAAGATCACGAGTAGTAGAGGGAGTTGCGCGAAGAAGTGGAAGTGAGCGGAAGAACGCCAGAGCTTGAGTAATGAGGGGTGGAAATTGATTAAAATAAGAAGGATAAGAGTCCATCCGAAGATATAAGAGAAAAGAAAAGGATGTATCTCGGAGAAAGATAAGAATATCAAAAGTAGAGCAGAGTGATGGAGAACAAGTGAGAAGAAGGCGAAGGAATGAAACGATGCGAAAGGCTCGGTAGTAAAGGCGTACATCCGGTAGGCGAATTCCTCCCGCCGCCCCGGTGGAGCAGTGGTCTAAGGCGCTGGCCTCTGATCAATCGTCCGTGAGGGGTCCGGGTTCGAATCCCGGTGAGGCATGGATGTTGTGTTTGCCTTACGGCACTGGCTCTCTCCCTTCCCTGGAACCAGTGACCCTAAATTAGGGACGGGCGACTGCTTATAGCCCATTGAGTTGCTCACGGTGGTCGTTAAACCTCCAATAAAAAAAAAAGAATTCCTCCCAAAGAAGCTGGAAGAGTGAGAGTCGTAGCAGCAACCCAATGCTTTGCTGACCAAATCACGGAAGTAAAGATGCTGTTGATAGTAGAGAGACGAGCCGAGGTAAACACCGATGAGTTCCAAGAAAACAAGCATTGGAATAGAAGGGATCGCTGGACAATTTGCGCTCTCTGAATGTAAGATGCGAAAGAATGCGAGAACCGCCAAAACGCAGTTGAGCATTGTAATCGAGGAAAGAGACTTCCAGGTAATAATTCCAGCAGTGAATGGATGTCCAATCTGGGCGCCAAGAATTTTCTGTGTCGAGGGGGACCACACCGCACCCCATGGGGCATCGGTGCGGCCCATCCAAGACCCACACCACAACCCGGTTCTCTTGAGCACGTTCAAGGACGCACCAGAGAGAGATGCACACTGTTGATACGTGGAAAGTAGTATATCAAACTTTTCATCTCGTCGGAGACAGAAAGTGGCGTCATCTGCATAGGCGGAAACTACGAAACGGTGATGCCTGGTACTAGAAACGGTCAACGGCAGTGCAGAAAGAAGATATGAGCAATCAAGAAAGGTTCAAATGCGAGGGCAAAAAGTTACCCTGAGTAGGGACAACCCTGCCGGATTCTTCGTTGGAAAGGGATGGGTGCCGTCAAAAATGAGGCCTCCCGAACATGAAAATAAGCACTCCGATAAAGACTGAGAAGGAGAGAGACAAAAGGAGAAGGAAAGCCAAAATGGGTTAGAACAGCAGAGAGATAGTCATGGGAAACGTTATCAAAAGCAGACTGTTGATCAATGTTAAATAGGGCTAGGGGTTCTGAATGTTTGCGAGCAAGAATATTGAGATTAAGAAGAAAAGAAATGTTGTTAGCGATAGACCGACCAGGCACAGTGTATGACTGGTCGGGAGAAACAAGAAATGAAAAGACAGAGTTAAGACGTAGAGAAAGGAGTTTCGTGAAAAATTTAGAATCAATATTAAGGACGGAGATAGGGCACCAATTTGTCAGATTCAGGAGGTCCCCTTTCTTCGGCAGGAGGATGACATGAGCAACTGTAAATTCCGGCAGAAACGCAGAAGAAAAAAAGCGCGAGAAAAACCAGCAGAAAGAAAAGTTAGAAGGGACAAAAGAAAAGCACGGTAGAAGGACAGCGGAAGACCATCAGGTCCCGGAGAAGCATGGGAGTTCAGGGAGGAAAGCGCCTCTCGAAATTCAAGCAAAGAAAACTCAGCAGTGAGGGGAGCACAGAGAGAAGGCGAGACCTGAGGGAGAGAAGAGAGAAGGGGAGAAAAAGAAAGATCAGTCCCCTGCGCCACCGCTCGGAACTTCTCCTGAAAGAAGTGACGGACTTGGGAGCAAATAAGAGATGTGTCGAACGTGGTGGAGCCGTTAGGAAGGCGAAGATGTCGTAGTGAAGTTGACGCTCGTCTCGAAGATTCCATCTTGGAAAGAACTTCAAAGGCTTGTGTCGATGGAGATAGATGCAGAAGTCGAAGTCGACGCACAGCTTGTTGGGCAAGCGCTTGTAAGTGAGTGTATAGTTCATCATGAACTACCGAATACTGTGGATCCGACATTGGTAACGAAGAAAGCAAGCCCCGAAGATTGCTGATCGCCATCGCACGAGTGATGGTGATGGAAAATGAAAGGCGTCGTACCAATAATAGAAGGTCTTGTTTAATGTTGAGCCACAGGCGCAGGTCACTCGGAGTAGTAGCTAGCAAAGGTTTCCGAGCAGCAAGAAACTGCTGAACTGTATCGCAGAAAGACCTATATTGTAAAATAATTGTATCATCAAAACTCCATCCACGACGAGCCGAAGGTGGTGATGGGGAGACACAAACAGATAGAGACACAGCGCAATGATCGGAGGACACTGTGGGGAGGTGCCGTGCCGAAGTAATAGTGGGATTCAAAGAAGAGACAACATAAATACGGTCCAATCGAGCGGCAGCAGAAAACTGCGTCGGGGAATTGCACCAAGTAAATGAAATGGTTTGAGGATTTAGCTGACGAAAAGAGTCAACAAGCTGAAAATCAGCAATAAACTGTGTTAACTTGGAGACTAGATTCGCACGGTGTTCTCCGTGCGACAAATAGCGGTCTACAGAGGGCTGCACCGTGCAGTTAAAATCCCCTCCAATGATGAAAAAATCCCCGGAGGGAATCGCAGCAATCGCTGCACGTAGACTCCGAAAAAGTGGATAACAAATGATTCTTCAGTTAGTATATACACATTAAACACATGAAACGTTACCGTATCAACACCGAAAGTAAGGCATTGCAATAAATCTGAAGATAAGTTATTGACAGAAATAGGAGAGATACGGTACATCAAACGACAGTGTACACCGACGGCAGTGCCACGAGACCTCGATTGGCGGTACGCATGGTAGAATGTGTAAGGCCACGACCGCCATCTGTGTGTCGGTGTATCAGTTGAACATCGAGTCTCTTGAAGGAGGAGGACATCACTGGCATCCGCCACGAGGTCCTCGTAGACAAGGGCATTCACATCAGGGGTCGCAAATCCGCGACAGTTGAAGGTCGTCACCGTGAAAGCGCCAAATCAAAGGGTGGAGTGAGCACCTTACGCAAGTGGTCTCGTAGATCAGTGTATCGACGATCCATCATCATCAGAAGACGGACTACGAAGTGCTTGATAGATGCAGTCCAACGCCGTCAACTGCGCAGTCACCGCCGGAAGCTGAGCCGTATGTGCCTGGGCAGAAGGAGGGAATCCCCCAGGCAACGATTTCCGACAGAAAACTTCATATAACTCTGGATATGATAGAGGAGTCGACTGAAATACATGTTGTTGCAGTCTTCCAAGAAAATCCTCATAAGGTAAGATAAAGTCTTCAGGGTTCGAAAACAAATCACAGTCTTTCAGGCGAGAAGCCGACGTACGGGATCGAGTAGAAAGAGGCGACTTCCCTTGAGGCTTCCGCCACTTAGAGGAACCGCGAGGGGCTTTTGGCTCTTCTCTTTTGTCAGTGCGGGACCGAGAGGTCGCGTCCGATCCACCACTTAAGGTGTGGTCACTGACGCTCTGATAAGCGGTGTCGGTGTCCGCATTGGAAGTTTCAGTATCAGACAACACCCCACCATCAGCATCAGTAATGTCGCCAGTTGGTGCAGGAGCAAAGAAAGACGATGTCGGTGGTAATTCGGGATAATGCTCCACATAAGCAGGAGGTGGTAAGGCAGTCGACTTAGGAGCGGTCTCCAGGTGAAGAAGGTCAGCAGAATCCGAAGATAGTCATGAGGCACCAACAGGGGTGTAGTGAGTATCCATCCGTGGTGCAGGAGAACCAGGTGATGGCCGTGCAATAGGACACTCTTTGTAGAAATGTCCAACTTCCTTGCACTGACTGCAATGGAATTCAGTCAAGAGATCAATTTGGCGAGTCTGACCATAACACTTAACTGTGAAGTGAGTTGGGAGCTGAGCAATAGCTTCTTGGGAAGGAAAAACGACACGTGCAACTCGACGGGCTCTACAGATGGTATCATGCATCAGGTCGTTCTTTGCTGCTAAGTGTGTTTGAATCCCTCCAATGACTCGCCCCAGAGATGAAAGCACAGCATATAACATGACGTCAGTCACCTCTGGGGGTACAGGGTAAAAAGAAACATTTACTGGTCGTTGGGCCACTGGTTCTGGAGTAAGTTGGCGATCTCCAATGGTCAGGCCTGTCGTCAGGACAGACTTGGCATATTCAACCTTGGCAAGATAAACGTCAACCGTCCGGCCCCGCCGGAACATGTGCGAAATGGCGTCTGGGGTAAACAGGCGTTGAAGTGCATCGGCATAGATTCGCATCGGTGTATCTGGGAGAGCCTCAAAACTAACTCCCTTAGCCAGGTTTTCAAAGAAAGCAGTCGCGGCTGGCGATCCTGCTAGAATTTCAAGAAGAATGTTGTTTCCAGCACGATGAATATAAGTGTGCAAAGCTTGAGCGCTTACATACAGATAATTGGAAAGCTGTCGAGGAGTGGAAGAGGTTGCAACCTTAGAATACGTGGCAGGCGACTGAACGGGCACAGAAGAACTGGAAGAGGCTTCACCACCAGTAATATCCATGGCTTCATCAACTGGAGCAGAAGCTGAAAGGTTTGACGTAGCTGGGGAAGTCAACGGATTGACACCCGAAAGGCTTCCGAACGCACCACTCGGAGAGGGTAGTGCATCAGTGCTAGCGAGGGAAGACAGCGCAAGGACGCTAGCATCAGTCGAAGACGAAAATGATGATGATGATGATGATGATGATGATTGGCTACCGGAAGCGAGAGCTGGGCTCCGTCCCTCTCGGCCGGAAGTCGCCATTTGCAATTTTGATGAAGTGTGCACCGCCGACCGGCTAGGTCGAACGTAAACAAACTGATAACAGCAAAAGAAAAAACTCACCCGCTCGGGAGTAGACTTAAAATGATCACAGGACTTTCACGAATCGACGACTACAAACAGGTAAGGAAGAAACACTTGATATCACACCACACAAACCCAATATATACGGAACACACGCGAACGTGACCGCTGAGGCTTCGATGTCCTCTATCACTGATTTTCTTTGGTGTGCCGGTACGTTTTGCTACTTCAGGCACGCCATGTGTCTTCCACTTATCCAGTACATCCAAAACAGTTGACTTGGGTATGTTTAAACGCCTCTCGGTTTCTCTTATGGACAACCCACTAATATAACACCCAACAATCTTTCCTTCCTCAAAGTCAGTTCTGCGACATTTTCACTCAACCTCACAGTGCGATATGATCGCGGTCAGCTGCAGGCTTGTTTTTGTACCATTTGCAGCTGTTCCGCGCATCTTAACAACGCAGCGGATCAGTTCATTTGCTTTCGAAGGAGTGTCTGGTGACTTTTGTCAATATAGTGTATATTAGAATAATTTCGGTGACAGTAGCTTGAAAAACCTCCATACGACTAAAGGATGTTAGTTGTTACAGGAATAGTTCTTCCTGTACAGATAACCTATTCCACTTAAATGGAGTTCCAGCTGTCTTAGTAGGTATCACGGTGTCCGTAGCGTCCCTGAGAAGAAGACAAAAACGTCATGAAAAACGGGAGAGAAAGAAAAGAAGAGCTTATTTCGTCGAAATAATCCTCCTTCATGTGGTTCCGTATCTTCCAAAGAAAGAAGACGTGCTGAAGAAATTTAATTATATTTCCTCCTTGTTTCTCGTTGTATAAAATGCATGAAACATTTCTTTGAGCCTTTCATTTTGTTTTGAAGTGAGTTAGCAGAAATTTCTTGGAAATGCTTGATTAACTGGACGCACGGTAAGAAAATTGACACTTTGCAAGTTTTTGTTTTCCTTCGAAATAAGGTATTCTGTTTTACTTAAGGGAAATTGTTTTGTTTTATATTTCATGTAGGTATATACTCTCTCTTTCTCGCTCGCTCACCAGAACAACCACGGATATTTCTCTGGAGCTGCGACGATATAAAAATGCGAAACCCTTTCCAGATGTCATAAACCATAAGTAGATGGGAAAAACGTCAAGCAATCTCTTAGAATTCATATCTAAGTAAATATTCCCGTCACTGCTTTGTTCTTACTTTCCATGAAATATCCAGAATATTCGGAAAGTAAGTTTTTTAAACGGAAAACTGTAATTCCCATTTTCCCTTTTTTTTTTTTTTTTTTTTTTTTTTTTGTGCGAGTAATAACATGTCATTACTACACCGATTTCACTGCACTGAGCGACGTCTTAATTCATGGAAGTTTTATAAATGTGCGATGCGATAACAAGGTTAAGTTTTCATGTGGCAATAATATTTCGTATAAAAACGTAAACGACCTGGACCTGCAGCTGAACCTCGAATTGCACAGGAGATACGCTTCAGAAAAAACACCGCGTAGCTGCAGACATTATTTCAGTAGAAACGTCTTGGAATAGAGATATGAGATAACGCTTATTAACCTCTGGAAAAAAGATGGACACCATCATCAAATTTAAATGTGAAAATAACAAATGATTAATTTCACATTATGACGTAATTACATTGGCGTGCAAAGATTAAGGACGAGACGGTTTTTTGAATGTAACGTCCTGCAGAAGTGCTCCACATCGACTCAAATCATACCATAAGATCCCCAAGATGTAAGAATATGGGACAAGTGAGCAAAACCGTCCAAACAAGGAATCCAAAGGATACATAGGCACTTTAATTGAAAAGGTACTAGGGGTGCTCAAATGAAAAGGTACGAAACGTCATAAGAACGTAACCGTTAACATATTTGCCTATGCCGCTATGGGAGAACGTAGCGACACATCTAGGGATGCGATTGGAGTCGCCGGCGTGGATCGGAGCATGCGCGGGCGCCCGCATGCGCAGGAGAGAGCAGAGGCTCTTATAAGGAGCGCCGTCCAATTGACTACTTGTTGAATTCCTCCAGCACAGACGAACCATTAACTCCGATGTGTACTGTGAGACACTCCGAAGCCTACGCATGTCGATCAAGAACAAAAGACCGGGGCTGCTCACGGAGGGTGTGGTTCTGCTCCATGATAACGAGCGTCCACACGTCTCCAGGGTCACACACGCAGAACTGGCCAAGTTCCAGTGGAAGCAGCTTGACCATCCGCCCTACAGCCCAGACATGTCGCCCTGCGATTTCCATGTGTTTGGTCCCCTGAAAAAACATCTGAAAGGGAAGCGCTTCCACTCGGACGACGAACTCAAGGACGCTGTGCAGGACTGGGTCTCGTCACGGCCACAGGAATTCTGGGAACAAGGAATCCTTCGGCTCGTTTATCAATGGGATCGTTGTGCTACGGCCTATGGTGTTTCCTTTGAATAAAATCTTCATTTATACCCACAGTGTCGTTTCGTACCTTTTCATTTGAACACCCCTAGTAGCTTCGAGCACAACTGGACAGAAGACAGAAACGTCCATGTGACAGGCGGCTGCCAAGAAAAATCCAGTCTTTAGTAGGGGATATGATCACCCCTGACTGCGTTGCAGGATTTACAACGTCTGTCCATGCTGAGGACGAATTTGCCAAGGAGATGTTGAAGCATCGCGGCCCATTCCTCTTGTAGCGCCAATCGCAGCTACGGAATCGTTGCTGGCGGCTGATGACCAGCTGTCAAGCGTCTCTTGAGAAAGTCCCACACGTGCTCGATTGGATTTAGGTCCGGGGACCTTGCGGGACAATCCATGCGTTGAATATCTTCACTCTCTAACAGCTCTGCGACAGCCACTGTACGATGAGGTGTAGCGTTGTCGTCCATGAAGAGGAACTCAGGACCCTCAGCACCTCTAAACAGACGCACGTGAGGCAGGAGAACCTCGGTACAATAGCGGACACCAGTGAATGAACCTCCTTGGAAGATGTGGAGGTCCGTACGTCTACCAAGCATGATACCGCCCCAAACGAGAACTCCGCCACTTCCAAACCGGTCCCTTTCGATGATGATGGAGGTGTGATTGCGTGTTCCCTGCTCTCTCCAGATGTGTATACGCCCAGAATCGCTCGTCAGACTAGATCGGCTCTCATCCGTAATGAGAACTCAACCCCATTGCTGATGTGTCCAGTTCTTGTGCTCCTGGCACTACAGAAACCGCCGTCTCCGATGAGCAGGCGTTAATGGCACACACCGTACTGGTCGTGGTGCAAATAGACCACCTTTGTGCAGCCTCCTGGCCACGGTAAAACGCGATAACGGACGTCCAGTTGTCTGTTGCATGTGCCTTGCGATTTCTCCCGCTGTCTGCCGTCTGTCTCTTCTCGCCTGTAGGACAATATACCGGTTGTCCGCCGCCGTGGTTACTCGTGGACGACCACTGCTAAACTCTCGGACAGCTTTTCCTGTCGTTTGAAATGCTCTCCAAGCTCGTGAAACGATGCTGTGAACAATCCCGAACTCCTTGGCCACACTAGTCACACTTCAACCTTCTTCCGACTTCCTAATAACGCGACCTCGAGTAAAGTCATCCAGAAGCCGTCTACTGGATTGCCTGTTGGACATATCACACAGTGGCAGCAACTCGACGTCGTTCAAACCGATGTACACTGTGCAATAGCTTTAACCGAATTGCTGAGCGTACACCACCCGTGTGCTTTATACCCTTCCGACCCCCCCCCGTACTTAATGCTGCATATATGCGCATGCCCTACCGTACCGGACCCTAGTCTATCTCCTGAGTGGTCTTTCGGTCCGTTCTGCCTGCTCGTTCCGCTGCTATGCTAATTTCTCCTCTTCGTCCTTAATTTTTGCACACCAGTGTACATACGCTACTGTTTATAGAAATTGCAACACCAAGATAGGCACAAGATAACGAAGTGAAATACACCGATGAGCCGTTACATTATGGGGACCCCCAATGTAGAGAAATGAGTGCGCCTGGAGACAGAACGGTGGCGCATGTGAAGTTCACAGAGTAGTATACATACAACCGGACGACCAGCTTTCGGTTAGTAGAGTGTTCGAAGTCAAAATGGGAAAAGCTGCCGATTAATCGGAGTTTGGTAAAGGACAAAGTGTGTTGGCCCGGCGCCTCGGTACTACGATCTCGGAAACGTCGCGGCTTGTGGATTGTTCACATGCCGCTGTAGTGAGTACGTATCAAAAGTGGTTCACAGATGGCTAAACGACGAACCGTCGTCCAGTCGTGTATCGTCCGCAGCACATTGATGCCAGAGTGGAGCGGAGACTTTTGCACATTGTTCACAGCAGGGCCACGTTGCGACAAATCACCCGCAACTACAACAGTGGTGATGAGGGCAATGTCTCACAGCACACAATTCATCGTAGCCTTCTGCGCATGGGCCTGCGTAGCCGAAGACCCAGCCGACTCCCCATGCTCATTGCACGTCATCACCAATAACGCATGAAATGGCCCCAAGATCATCGAGATTGGACAGTGGATGATTGGAAGAAAGTGGCCTGGTCTCACGAATCAAGATTTCAGGTGCATCACGTATAGACGGCCGGTTGCAGATGCGCCGATTACCAACGAAGGCCATGGCACGTGGATGCACTGTTTGGCGGAAGCAAAGCCGGCGGCGGCGGTGTTATGCTGCGGGCGATGTTTTCTTGGGAACCTTTTAGGCCTCATTATCCCAATAGCACAATCCCTGACAGGTATCTGAACATCATTGCGGACCAAGTTCACTCATTCATTGCAAGCGTGTTCCCTGCTGGCTATGGCCATTATCAACAAGATAATGCGCCATACCACACTGCCAGAATCGTCAAGGAGTGGTTCGAGGAACATGCTGGTGACTTTCTGTTAATGCCCTGGCCTCCAAATTCACCTGAGATGAACCCAATCGAACATTTGTGGTTCGACTTGGAAAAGCGGGTTCGCGTTAAATCACCACCATCCCAAAATGTACGGAAACTGGAGTACCTGCTGTTGACATTATAGTACCAGCTACCCCAGGATATCTATCGCCACCTCATCGAATCGATGCCTCCCCGATGGGCCGCTGTTTTGCGGGTTAAAGGGGGGGATCCTACAGCTTTATTAGGTAGGTGGTCATAATATAATGGATCATCTGTGTATATATGGCTGATTTCTTAAGATACAAGACTGGATTGATCATGAGTACAGTGCTATAAGTGAATAGGAATGCACACTATTTATCATTCAGTGTACCAGCAATGACCGACACTAATGGCGTGAACGCTGTGTGGCATTGAACTGAAGAGATCCTCCTGAATGCCTGTTTGTGGAATGTTCTAAAACGCTGCCTCTATTTGGACCAAGAATCAAGCTTGGTAGATGCCAACGTGGCCTGACTGGCCATTCACCGAGCTACCACATCCCATACACGTTCAATGGGCGACAAATCTGACGAGCGTGCAGGCAAAGGAAAAAAACTGTATCGCACATCCAGGCGATCTAATACCCTCCGCGTCATATGAGATCGAACGTTGTCTTGTTGAAAAGTGGAGCTACGGACTTTCTGCAGATACGATAGAGCTTCAATCTCCAAAATGTCCTCGATGTATTGCTAGTTGCTCAGGGTCTTGGTGATGTGTATGAGACTGGAACGCAGCTCCGGTTGCGCATTGGTCTAAGCGCTGGCTTCTGACCGTTCGTCCGATATGGACCCGGATCCAAGTTCCTGATGAGGCATGACTGGTGTTCTTGACTTTACATTGTCTCTATCCCTTTCCTGGAACCTGCTGCACCAAATTAAGGACGGGCGATTTCTTACAGCCTATAGATTTGCTCAAGGCGGTCTATGGACCCCGAAAAAAATTACGCAAACGAAACCTAATAGCACCCACATCATAACGCTCCATGTCGCAGCCGTATGACGCTCCAAAATGCACGTCAGTTTACCAGAACGTCTCAGTGCAAGGGTACGTCTCTCATGATGCATCAGATTAAACCGCGACTCGTCTGTAAACACTATGCGATGCCATTCGTTATGCCAGCGTCTGCGTTCTTGGCACCTTTGCTGTCTCTGATGTATGTGGTATAGGGCCAATGAAAGTCGCAGCAACGGACAGCGAGTGGTGAGTCTTCTCTACACTAAATGGCGTCGAACGGAACATAGGGAAATCTTTTCACGTGTGACAGACCTCCAGTGTTGAGCTAATGCTAAGGACGTGGCTGTGAGGTTCACTATCGCAGTATCATACAAGTGCCGGTCTTCCCGTTCTTTCGTGCGACGTCAGTGCGACCTACCCCTTCTTTTCCCTCCCGCCATACACGCGTGACTGTGCATGCATTTCTTCCGACACGAGCGGCGATATCACCAGACGACAATTCGACTTCCGCTGTTCTACGATTCAGGCTCCCTCAAAGTCTGACGACTGTATATACGAATTTCATTTGCTGCGGCGTGGCATGGTCACTCTCTAGGAATGCTACACGGCTCGCATTGTTACGTTATGCTATGTTATGTCTGAGGGTTTAAAGACCACCCTGAGCCAGTCGATGGACTATAAGCAGTCGCCCGTCCCTAATTTAAGGTCACGGGCTCCAGAAAAGGGAGAGATCCAGTGCCGTAAGACAAACACAACATCACTGCCTCAACCAGATTCGAACCCCTAGCCATCTCGAACGAATGGTCAGCTGTTCACAATGGCGCGATGCAATTGTGGAAACACGTTCTCTGCGGCGCCTGCTTTTGTACCTAAACCGGATCAATTCAGAGGGCATGGCTTGCACACAAAATTTTCATACGCGCTGCCGCTGTAGTCGTTAACATCCCCTAACGTGGCCGATCCCCTAAAACGTAACCCTTTTTCGTGGGTGCGAGCTTGGTGTTACGCTATGTCCAAAACCATGACTAAGGAAATGTTGAACTAAATGAGAATACGATGCATACACAGAAGTTAAACTTACGATAACCTTTCATTGGTCCAGCAATATTTGACGAGATCCAAAATGTAGCATGGCGAGTTTTACACTTCACATAATCATCATCATTGTCAACCATTATCAATCCACTGCTGGACGAAGGTCTCCCCAAGTTTCCTCCACAACGGTCTGTCTTGTGCCAGTCTCCTCCATGTTACTCCCGCATACTTTCGAATTCCATCCGCCCATCTCACATGTGGTCTTCTTCTGGGTCTTTTCCTGTCCCTTGGAATCCAATCTAAAATTTTGGCTGTCCATCGATGGTCTGTCCTTCGGGCAGTATGTCCAGCCCATTGCCATTTCAGGGATTTAACTCTGATCATGATGTCTTCCACTCTTGTCATCTTTCTGATCCACGAGTTCCTCTTCTTATCTCTCCTGGTTACACCAAGCATGCACCTCTCCATGCTGCTTTGAGTTGTCTGCAGCCTTTGTATGTCTCTTTTAGTTAAGGTCCACGTCTCTGCACCATACGTAAGCACTGGAAGGATGCATTGATCAAACACTTTTCTTTTAAGTCATAATGGCATATTGCTCTTGAAAATTATGCTGTTTCTTCCAAAAGCTCTCCAGGCAAGTTTTGTACGCCGATTAATTTCTTCATTATTGTGACCCTCACTTGATATCTGCTGTCCAAGATAAACGTACGTGTCTGTTATCTCCAGCTTTTCTCCATCAATCGATAAATCTTCATTTCTTGTAAAAGCATCGAACATCACTTTTGTCTTCTGAAAGTTCATTTTCAATCCCACTTCTTTACTCTTGTCAGCAAGTTCCTGGATCATACTCTGCAGCTCTGATGGGGTAGTTGCAAAAATGACTACGTCATCAGCAAAACGAAGGTGGGTTAGATAATCTCCATTAATCTGTATTACTTTGTTTTCCCAGTTCAGTGATTGAAGGACATTTTCTAATGTGGCATTAAAGAGCTTCGGAGATATGGTGTCACCTTGTCTCACTCCCTTTCCAATTTTTATATGTGCTGTATTCTAAAACAGCCGAATCTTTGCACTTGCATTTTCATAGATGTTATGAATAATATTAATATATGCATCTTCAATACCGCAGGATTTGAAAGTCATTGTAACTGCTGATATCTGTCGTATAATCTAGCTGAACAACGATCGAACACACACACACACACACACTAAGCATCTCCTGTATCGACCTTTTTATCTAACGTTATTTTCACATTCATACGTCACTCTCTCTCTCTCTCTCTCTCTGACCTCAAATGTTGCCAACCTCATTCATGTGAGAGAGAAGATATTGCGTTAAGTTTGGAAAGTGCAAAAGAGAACAAACTCAAATTTACATAAGAAAAGGAACTAAAAATGAAAGTTAAATTAGAATGTACATCACACCCCTCATACGAGTTTTCGTCCGATCTGATTTTTTTTTTTTTTTTTTTTTGGAGGTTTTACGACCACCGTGAGCAACTCAATGGGCTATAAGCAGTCGCCCGTCCCTGATTTAGGGTCACTGGTTCCAGGGAAGGGAAAGAACCAGTGCCGTAAGACAAACACAACATCCATGCCTGACCGGGATTCGAACCCGGACCCCTTACGGACGAATGATCAGTGGCCAACGCCTTAGACCACTGCGCCACCGGGGCGGCCCGATCTGAATTGTTCTTCCTTGTGTTGCAACTTCAATAGACTGGAGTGTATTTATCACCCAATAATTAAACACAAGACTACTTAAAATTATAATATGACCGAATGTATCTCTGTTCTTTTCAGTTCCTTAAACTTCCATCCTTTTCCACTCCACTCTCTCCTGTACTTTCAGGTCTAAACTACCTAATTCTTTCAAGTATTTTTGTATTATTATCTTCCAAACGTCCACGTTGTCTTCTTTTAGGCTGCCTTCTAACTGGTATTTTAAGTTTCTGGCAGCCTGTTATCCCCCTCCCCCTGCTTTCAACGTGCTCAAGCCATCTTAGTCTTCATGACGTAATTTCACCTACTATTGGGTGTATGCAAAAGTTCTAACCGTTTTTTTTAATAGATGCTAATTACGATCGGAGCAGTTACGTCACAGATGACGCTGCGATGCCGAATTTTCAGCCAATAACGCGTGGAGCAGTACAGCATATAGAGGCACTAGGTTTGTCCGAATAAGTTATTCGTAACGGGAATCACGGACGGTGTAACGTGGCATGCGATAAGGAGCACATTAGACATTTTTTACTGTACGAGTTCGATAAAGGCAGTACTTCGGCCGCGGCTTGCCGCAACATCTGTCAAGTGTATGGGGAGGATGCAGTTGATGATAGCACATGTCGTAATTGGTTTCGGAATTTCCGGAACAGAGACATAAGCTGTAAAGATCCACCACGTCCTGGACGTCCATTCGTGGTTTCTGACGAGAATGGGACCAAGCCATAACAAATGACCTATATGTACCCGTTTCGGGAATTAGCGAAAACGCTGTCGGTACATAGAACAACAGTCGGAAGACGGATACGTGCGCTTGGGTTCATCACCAAGTTCGACAACTGAGTTCCGCACCAGCTTTCTGAAAAGCAACGAGAGGAGAGAATCTGTACCTGTGTCTCTTTGCTCTCTCGTCACAGAAATGAACCGTTTTGGGGACGAAGGGTAACATGTGATGAGAAATGGGGACTGTACCGTAATGTAAAACGTCGCCGAACTGTATGCTAAGGTGCGGAACCTGCTCCATCGACCTCAAAAGGAGGACTGTATTCCAAAAAGGTTTTGTTGAGTGTTTGGTGGGATGTCCAGGGAATAATCCACTGGGAGGTGTTGGCACCTAACCGAGCGATAAATGCTGACCTCTACTGCCAACAGTTGGACAGATTGCGAGAACAACTGACATCGACGCGGCCAGCACTCGTCAATCGCAAAGGTGTGATCCTTCATCATGATAACGACAGACCTCATGCTGCTTTAATCACTCAGCAAAATTTACTGGACTTTGTTGGGAAGTGTTACCTGACCCACCGTATTCCCTGATCTGGCGCCTACGGGCTGCCAACTTTTTCGATCGTTACAGAACGTCTTCGCTCTCTAAACCTTCGATGACGTGGAAGGTTTGAAAACGGCATTACGTGACTTTCTTTACTCTAAAACACAGGCGCTTTTCGGGAGTGGGATTCACCTACTCATAGACAGACCCAGCAAAAGCAGTCTTGCTGGGCCAGCACTGCCGGCAATGGCCCAGCACTTTGTTGCCGCTGCCGAACCGTCAATAAAATGTCCGCGCGGCCAACAGAAGGGCCAGCAGTTCAGGCCAACAGCTGGCCAACAGTGGGCACCCCATCAGTTGTCATATGCCACAACAGGGCCATCAGTGGTCCATCACAGGCAGTAACTGCCACAAGTGGCCCTGTAAGCACGTGCCAGAAATGATGGCTAGCCTAATGTGGTCCGCTAGTGTGCCGTTAGTGGCAGCCGGCAACCACGTGACGTAACTGATGGCTTGCCGAATCTTGTCCGCCAATTTCCCAGTAGTAGCCATAATAATAAAAAAAGCAAAGATAACCGCAGTTTCCCAAAGCTACACTTTTTTTTTCTACCCTTACGCAGCTTGTGAATTATCGAACTGCGATGGGGAAATTTTCTCAACAGATCGGTAAAACACCAGTTTGTATCTGAGTAGATTTGAACCTGGGCCGTTGGCGTGATAGCTGAGCTCTCTACCGACCAGACTAATTTGGCACGCCCGAGTATATGCTTAAAGCTGTCTGTTTGGTGTGCAATGTGTAATCGAATGCTTTACTCTTTCATTTTATAATATTGCGAGGTATTTTTAATAAAAGTCAGTTTCATATAATTGATTAATTAATTTCTCAACGTAACGATAGTTTTTTGTTTTTGTTTTTTTTTACCTTAAGGGAACTTCACTCATTTTCAAGGCGTGTACATACTTAGAGTCGCTTTCCAAAGTTTTGTACTGTCCTTGCCGTCTTGAAAAGAGATTGTTGAATAAATATATATTTACCCGGGTTCATGTCACATTCTGTTACATTTTTAACGTTGTGTCTTTCCTTTCCGTTGTCCGAAGCTGCATTTGTTTTAAAGAGTAAAAGATATTTTATTTTTACTTCTCGTTATTTTTAGAAGCGAATTCCGCCCAGTCTTGTGTATTCAACCCATGGATGAGTACACCACATAGCGTTGCTTTATTTTTCTTTCAAATAATTAATAAATTTTGTACGCGTATAATTTTTTTTTTTTTTTTTCCAACAAACGTTGTTTTAATGGTTTTCCAGGATATTTGTTTCAAGCTGTTTCAAATTTTTTCTTGTTATTCATCAACTCCATTCCATGAATTGTTATTCATGGGAATGGAGTGGGTGTATTTCATGGCTGTAATCTAGTATTTCACGGCTTAATCTGATATCTACGTCGACGTAAAATTTCATTAGGAAATTAATTTGCCTCTCCACATATAGATTTTTTTCTTAACATCCACTAAAATAACACGATGGCGGTAGCGTCGTCTTCAACTAACTGGTACCATGCGCAGTCCCGTTGCTTCCACCTGCTGTTGGCTGGTTGCATTGGTTGCCAGCAACGGGCCCCTAGTGGCACTTGCTTGGAGGCCCACAATTCACGGCGATGCTGCAGGGACATCAACGGCTCACCAACTGATAGCGCTGCCACCAACGGACCACTACCGGGCCATGAGCGGCAGATTTCAGCCAGCAGTGACCCATCACTGCCAGCTGGTGGCCAGCAGTTTCCCAGAACTTGTGTTTTTGCTGGGGATGTCAAGAGGTCATACAGAATGATGGCAATTATGTGAAATCCTAGGTACGTTATTTGTTGTGTTCTCCTCCTTTCTTTTTAGCTTACAAAAACGGGTAGAACTTATGCACACACCCAATAATAGGATGTACTTTATTATTAAGACGTTCTAGATTCACCTGTTCTGTGTCTGTAAGGGGTCCAACTATTCTTCAAAAATCCTGTTTGATAACCTCTGCAAAATTTTCTTATGATGGATTGTTGCGCTCCAACTTTCCGCTCCGTAATTGGTTTTGTAACGATTTTTTTTTTAAATTTCTGTTTAAGAGAGCTTTACTGAAACATAAATGCTGAAGAGAAAAGTAAGACTTATTAGTTTCTTGGATACAAATCCGGATATCTTTATTACTTTTGTTTTCAAAGTTCATTAACTCTTCTAGATCTTAAAAAAAGCAACGTTATTTAACTTGATGTTGTCAATTGAAAGAGGAGCATCGCTTTCTTGGATGTTATTTCTGGAAATCTTTAAATCTTCTGACTTATTTTGAATTACACAATATAGCCGTAACTTTTCAGAGAAAGGTTTAAGTTTTCTTAATATTGTTCTAATACCTTGAGTACTTTCTTCCAAATATCGTCAGCGTATTCCAGTGTTACTGTTTCAGTTTCGTCGTCTTTTGTTGTTTCTCATATGCATTTGTCAGTGTTAAATTAAATTAAACAGGGGCAAGGGTGTCTTCTTGTCTCAAATCTGTACTGATATTAAGTGGATGTGATCTAATTCCATAAAAAAAATTACCATGCTTCTGCTCTCGATGGTGCGAATTTTAATAAAAATTATTATTCTTTCAGTTACTCCAAATTCTTTCAGCATTCCCGATAAACGTTCCCTAATAATGTTGCAGTATTCCTTCCTTGAATCTACGTCTGTCCTTAACAGCCTTTTGCAAATTTCGTAGCGTTTGGCAATATGAGTCAGCATTGATAGTCGTCCCATTTGGCCGAAATTCTGTGTGAATAACACCTTCACAGTGAAAAACAAGTTAGTTTTAAAAGCATGCAATGTATTGATTATGAAACGCTTTCTAACATACCAGAAATCATTATTCAAGTTATTATTCAAGTTATGAGGATAATGGCTGTGGAATAAATCTCGCTGCTGTATCCTGATCTTTGACCCCATTTCGATTATATTAAACAGAATTGATTCGGTATACCTCCGGAACAACATGATAAAGTTTTGTCGCAATAGAAGCACTTAAGTTATGAGGATAATGGCTGTTGAATAAATCTCTCTCCTCTGTCCTGACCTTTGACCCCATTTCGATTATATTCAACAGGTTCCGTATATCTCCCGAACAACATGATAACGTTTTGTCGCATTCGAAGCATTTTTACATAAGTTATGATGCATAAGGGCAATGGAATGGATCCCGCTCATACGTCCTGACCTTTGACCCCATTTCGTCCATTTTCAAATGGGTTCGTCCCCAGGTGGTCCCCTACCACATACTGAAATTTAATTGAAATCGAACCATTTTTATGTGAGTTGTCGTGCGGACGGACAAAGCTGGAGCATATACGCTTCTTCAACCTACGGTTTGAAAGCGTAAAAAACAGTCGCCATGACCTTTCCCGCTAACGATCGGACTTGCACTTCTTCCTTGTTGGAGAAGTGACATACTTCCATTCCATGGACGATCGTTTGGTTTCAGGGGTGAAATGGTGGAACCACGTTTCATCACCTGTGATGATTCGACGCAAAACATTGTGACCTTCAGCAGAATACATAACGTTGCAGAAGATTCAAAGACGACAGAAACGTTGGTTTCCGTGCTGGTCGGAGAGTAAACGTGGCACCCATCTCGCACACAATTTCTAAAATCCCAGCTGCTCGTGAATGATGGAATGCACAGTCCCGTACGAAATGTCTAACATACTGGTAATTCAATTGATTTTGATACGCCTATTATCTCGTATCATGTCGTCAACGGCGGCAACATGCTCCGGAGGGCTGGATATTGATGGTCTGCCTTGGCGGTATTCGTCCGTCAAATTTGTGCGACCGTTTTCAAATTGTTGGCACTACTTTACAATGGGCGGGCGAGACATGACATTTTCCCCGTATACAGCACAGATTTCACGATGGATGTCAGTGCAATTTAGGCGCTTAGCCAACAAAAGTCGAATGGTTTTTTGCACTACCAATATTGGAGTAAGAATCCAGTTGAGGCGCCATTACGAACTGCCTTCTGCACACGCTTTACGCAGTTACTAAACTAAAACACCTCCCGTCGGCGGCTCTGACGTACTATCTACCAGAGTTGGGCAAAATCGTAATTGAATTAATTGGTAATGCGTTACAGCGTAATGGTAATGGAAACAAGAACTTAGCGTTACCATTACATGGTAATGGTGAACTGGTCATTAGAATTACATGGTAATTGCAATGACATGTAGCAGTTACCCATTATAATCGTAATGGTTAATGGATAACTATACAGGGTGTTCGTAAACTGCTTCGACAAAAGAAGAGGGGTGATAGTACCCATCAAGACGAACAATATTTACAATGGAACCCAGGGTCGCATTCCACTCTGAGTGTCAGAAAAGAGTAACTTCGAAATACGTCCAGCAAGCACAAGTCGTCACCTCAGACGTCATTTCTTTCGTGCCGGAGAAGTAGCGCATCGCCAGAACATCACCGTCAAGCATTTACCGTATGCAAATTGCCAGAGAAAAGACGCAGCATCGACAGTTGCAGCTGATTGGCTTATCAAGATGCAGTAGACACTTCCTGAATGCCACATATCCCGCACGATGGATTGGACGTGGCGGACCTGTGGCATGGCCTCCACGCTCACCGGACTTAAACCCACTGAACTTCTTTTTCTGGGGGCGCATGAAATCATTGGTGTACGAGACGCCTGTGGACTCCGTGGAAGATCTCGTCGTGAGAATCATTGTTGCAGCGGACAGGATAAACACGACACCAGGAGTCTTCGAGAGGGTGCGCCAGTCTTTCATTCGCCTGTGTGAATTGTGCAACGGCACCCGTAGCCGCCACTTTGAGCATCTACTTTGAGTCAGTCCTTGATCTCCATAAATGGGATTGTGCAACTTATGATGTCGTTAATTCTCTTTCTTTGCACTGTTGAAAGTTCAACTTGGACATCTAACGTTATTCTTTTCTTACTCTCAGAGTGGAATGCGACCTTAGGTTCCATTGTAAATATTGTTCGTTTTGATGGGTACTATCATCCCTCTTGTTTTGTCAAAACAGTTTACAAACACCCTGAATGTTGGTAATTAACCAATAACTTATGGGTAACAATACAACGTGAATAAACCAGCAACCAGTACACCCTTACCCGTTGTGCAGGTTATTTAACAATTGTTCCACCCCTCGGACTTCAAATGTGTGTATGTAGGTATTGGAGATTGTACGTGTATGAAGGTATTGGAGATTGTACGTGTATGAAGGTATTGGAGGTTGTACGTGTATGAAGGTATTGGAGATTGTACGTGTATGACATGAGCCCCGTCTTCGCCGCAAGTAAAGGGATTTGAACGAAATAATACATATGAAGTAAGTACGAATGGAATGTTTATTTCAGTTAGAGAATAATACAAATATGAAAGAAAGATCAATGCCGTTACATGTGATCTTAGTTTTCAACAAAGAACAATTCATCTTAGTCTTCAACAAAGAACAATTCATCTTGTTCTTCAACAAAGAACAATTCATCTCAGTTGTCAACAATGAACAATTCACCTTAGTCTTCAACAAAGAACAATTCATCTCAGTCGTCAACAAAGAACAATTCATCTTAGTCTTCAACAAAGAACAATTCATCTCAGTCTTCAACAAAGAACAATTCATCTTAGTCTTCAACAAAGAACAATTCATCTTAGTCTTCAACAAAGAACAGTTCAACTTAGTCTTCAACAAAAAACAATTCTTCTTTGTCTTCAACAAACAACAATTCACCTTAGTTTTCAACAAACAATTCATCTTAGTCTTCAACAAAGAACAATTCCTCTTTGACTTCAACAAAGAACAATTCATCTCAGTCTTCAACAAAGAACAATGCATCTGAGTCTTCAACAAAGAACAATTCATCTTAGTTTTCAACAAAGAACAGTTTATCTCAGTTTTCAAGGAAGAACAATTCATCTTAGTCTTCAACAAAGAACCATGCATCTTAGTTTTCAACAAAGAACAATTCATCTTAGTCTTCAACAAAGAACAATTTATCTCAGTCTTCAACAAAGAACAATTCATCTCAGTCTTCAACAAAGAACAAGTCATCTTAGTTTTCAACAAACAATTCATCTTAGTCTTCAACAAAAAACAATTCATCTTAGTTTTCAACAAACAATTCATCTTAGTCTTCAACAAAGAACAATGCATCTTAGTTTTCAACAAAAAACAATTCATCTTAGTCTTCAACGAAGAACAATTCACCTCAGTCTTCAACAAAGAACAATTCATCTCAGTCTTCAACAAAGAACAATTCATTTTAGTTTTCAACAAACACTTCATCTTAGTCTTCAACAAAAAACAATTCATCTTGGTTTTCAACAAACAATTCATCTTAGTCTTCAACAAAGAACAATTAATCTTAGTCTTCAACAAAGAACAATTTTTCTTAGTCTTCAACAAAGAACAATTCTTCTTAGTCTTCAACAAAGAAAAATTCATCTTAGTCTTCAACAAAGAACAATTCACCTTATTCTTCAACAAAGAACAATTCATCTCAGTCTTCAACAAAAAACAATTCATCTTAGTCTTCTACAAAAAACAATTCATCTTAGTCTTCAACAAAGAACAATTCATCTTAGTCTTCAACAACAATTCATCTTAGTTTTCAACAAAGAACAATTCATCTTAGTCTTCAACAAAGAATTATTCATCTCAATTGTTCAACAAAGAACAATTCATCTCAGTCTTCAACAAAGAACAATTCATCTTAGTTTTCAACAAAGATCAATTCATCTTAGTCTTCAACAAAGAACAATTCATCTCAGTCTTCAACAAAGAACTATTCATCTTTGTTTTCAACAAAGAACAATTCTTCTTATTCTTCAACAAAGAACAATTCATCGCAGTCTTCACCAAAAAGAATTCTTCTTAGTCTTCAACAAACAACAATTCACCTTAGTCTTCAACAAAGAACAATTCATGTTATTCTTGAACAAAGAACAATTCATCGCAGTCTTCAACAAAGAACAATTCATCTTGTTCTTCAACAAAGAACAATTCATCTCAGTCGTCAACAACGAACAATTCACCTTAGTCTTCAACAAAGAACAATTCATCTCAGTCGTCAACAAAGAACAATTCATCTTAGTCGTCAACAAAGAACAATTCATCTTAGTCTTAACAAAGAACAATTAATCTCAGTCTTCAACAAAGAACAATTCAACTTAGTCTTCAACAAACAATTCATCTTAGTCTTCAACAAAGAACAATTCATCTTTGTCTTCAACAAAGAACAATTCATCTCAGTCTTCAACAAAGAACAATGCATCTGAGTCTTCAACAAAGAACAATTCATCTTAGTTTTCAACAAGGAACAGTTTATCTCAGTTTTCAAGGAAGAACAATTCATCTTAGTCTTCAACAAAGAACCATGCATCTTAGTTTTCAACAAAGAACAATTCATCTTAGTCTTCAACAAAGAACAATTCATCTCAGTCTTCAACAAAGAACAATTCATCTTAGTTTTCAACAAACAATTCATCTTAGTCTTCAACAAAAAACAATTCATCTTAGTTTTCAACAAACAATTCATCTTAGTCTTCAACAAAGAACAATGCATCTTAGTTTTCAACAAAAAACAATTCATCTTAGTCTTCAACGAAGAACAATGCACCTCAGTCTTCAACAAAGAACAATTCATCTCAGTCTTCAACAAAGAACAATTCATTTTAGTTTTCAACAAACACTTCATCTTAGTCTTCAACAAAAAACAATTCATCTTAGTTTTCAACAAACAATTCATCTTAGTCTTCAACAAAGAACAATTAATCTTAGTCTTCAACAAAGAACAATTCTTCTTAGTCTTCAACAAAGAACAATTTTTCTTAGTCTTCAACAAAGAAAAATTCATCTTAGTCTTCAACAAAGAATTATTCATCTCAATTGTTCAACAAAGAACAATTCATCTCAGTCTTCACCAAAAAGAATTCTTCTTAGTCTTCAACAAACAACAATTCACCTTAGTCTTCAACAAAGAACAATTCATGTTATTCTTGAACAAAGAACAATTCATCGCAGTCTTCAACAAAGAACAATTCATCGCAGTCTTCAACAAAGAACAATTCATCTTGTTCTTCAACAAAGAACAATTCATCTCAGTCGTCAACAACGAACAATTCACCTTAGTCTTCAACAAAGAACAATTCATCTCAGTCGTCAACAAAGAACAATTCATCTTAGTCGTCAACAAAGAACAATTAATCTTAGTCTTAACAAAGAACAATTAATCTCAGTCTTCAACAAAGAACAATTCAACTTAGTCTTCAACAAACAATTCATCTTAGTCTTCAACAAAGAACAATTCATCTTTGTCTTCAACAAAGAACAATTCATCTCAGTCTTCAACAAAGAACAATGCATCTGAGTCTTCAACAAAGAACAATTCATCTTAGTTTTCAACAAGGAACAGTTTATCTCAGTTTTCAAGGAAGAACAATTCATCTTAGTCTTCAACAAAGAACCATGCATCTTAGTTTTCAACAAAGAACAATTCATCTTAGTCTTCAACAAAGAACAATTCATCTCAGTCTTCAACAAAGAACAATTCATCTTAGTTTTCAACAAACAATTCATCTTAGTCTTCAACAAAAAACAATTCATCTTAGTTTTCAACAAACAATTCATCTTAGTCTTCAACAAAGAACAATGCATCTTAGTTTTCAACAAAAAACAATTCATCTTAGTCTTCAACGAAGAACAATGCACCTCAGTCTTCAACAAAGAACAATTCATCTCAGTCTTCAACAAAGAACAATTCATTTTAGTTTTCAACAAACACTTCATCTTAGTCTTCAACAAAAAACAATTCATCTTAGTTTTCAACAAACAATTCATCTTAGTCTTCAACAAAGAACAATTAATCTTAGTCTTCAACAAAGAACAATTCTTCTTAGTCTTCAACAAAGAACAATTTTTCTTAGTCTTCAACAAAGAACAATTCTTCTTAGTCTTCAACAAAGAATTATTCATCTCAATTGTTCAACAAAGAACAATTCATCTCAGTCTTCAACAAAGAACAATTCATCTTAGTCTTCAACGAAGAACAATGCACCTCAGTCTTCAACAAAGAACAATTCATCTCAGTCTTCAACAAAGAACAATTCATTTTAGTTTTCAACAAACACTTCATCTTAGTCTTCAACAAAAAACAATTCATCTTAGTTTTCAACAAACAATTCATCTTAGTCTTCAACAAAGAACAATTAATCTTAGTCTTCAACAAAGAACAACTCTTCTTAGTCTTCAACAAAGAACAATTCTTCTTAGTCTTCAACAAAGAACAATTTTTCTTAGTCTTCAACAAAGAACAATTCTTCTTAGTCTTCAACAAAGAATTATTCATCTCAATTGTTCAACAAAGAACAATTCATCTCAGTCTTCAACAAAGAACAATTCATCTTAGTTTTCAACAAAGATCAATTCATCTTAGTCTTCAACAAAGAACAATTCACCTTAGTCTTCAACAAAGAACAATTCATCTTAGTCTTCAACAAAGAACAATTCATCTCAGTCTTCAACAAAGAACTATTCATCTTAGTCTTCAACAAAGAACAATTCATCTCAGTCTTCAACAAAGAACTATTCATCTTTGTTTTCAACAAAGAACAATTCATCTTATTCTTCAACAAAGAACAATTCATCGCAGTCTTCACCAAAAAGAATTCATCTTAGTCTTCAACAAAGAACAATTCATCTTAGTCTTCAACAAAGAACAATTCATGTTATTCTTCAACAAAGAACAATTCATCTTAGTCTTCAACAAAGAACAATTCATCTTAGTCTTCAACAAAGAACAATTCATCTTAGTCTTCAACAAAGAACAGTTCATCTTAGTCTTCAACAAAGAACAATTCATCGCAGTCTTCAACAAAGAACAATTCATCGCAGTCTTCGACAAAGCACAATTCATCTTAGTCTTCAACAAAGAACAATTCATGTTATTCTTCAACAAAGAACAATTCATCGCAGTCTTCAACAAAGAACAATTCATCGCAGTCTTCGACAAAGAACAATTCATCTTAGTCTTTGACAAAGAACAGTTCATCTTAGTCTTCAACAAAGAACAATTCATCTTAGTCTTCAACAAAGAACAATTCATCTTAGTCTTCAACAAAGAACAATTCATCTTAGTCTTCAACAAAGAACAGTTCATCTTAGTCTTCAACAAAGAACAATTCATCGCAGTCTTCAACAAAGAACAATTCATCGCAGTCTTCGACAAAGAACAATTTATCTTAGTCTTCAACAAAGAACAATTCATGTTATTCTTCAACAAAGAACAATTCATCGCAGTCTTCAACAAAGAACAATTCATCGCAGTCTTCAACAAAGAACAATTCATCGCAGTCTTCAACAAAGAACAATTCATCGCAGTCTTCAACAAAGAACAATTCATCTTAGTCTTCAACAAAGAACAGTTCAACTTAGTCTTCAACAAAGAACAATTCATCGCAGTCTTCAACAAAGAACAATTCATCGCAGTCTTCGACAAAGAACAATTCATGTTATTCTTCAACAAAGAACAATTCATCGCAGTCTTCAACAAAGAACAATTCATCGCAGTCTTCGACAAAGAACAATTCATCGCAGTCTTTGACAAAGAACAATTCATCTTAGCCTTCAACAAAGAACAATTCATCTTAGCCTTCAACAAAGAACAATTCATCTTAGTCTTCAACAAAAAACAAGAACATAACGTCTAGCCCAGTGGTCGTCAACCTGGTCCCTGCAGCCCATTAGTGGGCGATTCAAGCTTTCATGGTGGGCAGTGGGGGTTTTTGTCCATTACAAATTTTGTTCTTCTGCCATATATCGAATACATTGCTAACAACTTAGCGAGTTTGACTTTAAAATATGCTTTTGCAATTTACTTTTGAATTTCATCTCTAAACTTTGAATACTGATAGTAATTAAAACAAAGTAATCCGTAAATACAGAGTGTTGAGGGAAACATTATATCTTCTTCATTGTAATGATTACGTTTTATTAATGATGTAGATCACGCACAAAATAATATAAGAAGAAATAAAATGCGAAAAAACTTTTTCTCTTCTTGCAGATGATGTTATCTGCAGAGCTACAACAACACCAACGTTAAACAAGAGAGCAAATATAATTTCGATAGTGCTGGATTCCAAAAACTCCGGCAAAATAAAAAAATGCCTGCATTATATCCAATATGTGGAAAATGATATTTAATTTATTAATATACCTTTCCCTACCTCATATCTTGTAGAATCAGACTTTAAAGCTGTTAGTCATGTTATCACCAAACAGAGAAACCATCTGAATATCACTGAAAGAGGAGACCTTTGTTTGTTCCTGACGAAAATCGAATCAGAACAAATATTTAGTCTCGCAGCATCAGCCTCAAGGATCTCATTAATCATTAATTAAATATAATTTCAATAAACTTTATTGTTTTCACATTTAACTTTCATTTTCTTCAATTTAAGCAGCTCCCGCACTAGTAGGCGCTGTATCGATGGAGATGCAGAAATTCATTAAATTGAATTTACCTATGTATAAAAAACATACATATAGTATAAATAAAAAGATAAATTTAAGTCCATATATTTTTACAAACCCTCCCCTCTAAAAAACATTTCGCACTTGCCTGAATTGAGTTACTGTGGCACCCGTGGGCGGTAATGAAATTTTACCATCAACAAAGATACAAAAGTGGGCGGTAGGTATGAAAAGGTTGACGACCCCTGATCTAACCCATTCTTGCCGCTTCTAGAACATTCTGCACGACACTTTGGTCTCTGTCTGCTATGTTACATGGCCGCCTTTTCTATACATAGCTTTTGACACACGAACATTTTTATAAACTATTAGTATGTAATTATTATTTGCAAATTGTGTAATTTCATTACCAAATAATTCCATTTTATTTGAATGGCATTATTAAATAATTGAATTTTCTTTGTAATACATTACAGATTAATTCCATTACCTTGTGCAAACCATACTTGCGATTACCTTGTAATGCACTACTTGTTACTGCATTACCTTTTAATGCATTACACGTTAATTGTAATCTGTACTTCCATTACTTTGTAATGCATTTCTGCCCAACTCTGCTATCTGCTTCGCTCCCAAGCACACACGTTCTGACTTCAATCTTACTCCAGATCAGTGGCGTGTATTCAAGGCTAGCTAGGATAGCTGCAAAGCCCAGAGAATACACAAATAAAAGTCAATTAAATATATACAAATAAAAGTCAATTATCAACGGTTGACAAATGTCAACCCCGCCTTCTCGTGGTGCATCCTGTTCCCACTAAAGGGGCTCTGACGACCGCAAATAGCGGTATAACTATACCATCGGGATCAGAGGAAATGCTATCCCACACTCACCAACCCGCTTGGCCAGCGTGGTGAGTTATGGCCAAACACCTCCAAAATGACTCTACAACTTAAATCTTGGCCCTCAGTCTCCGGCAGCTGGAATGTACCTGGCCAAGGCAGCGGCCAGTGCGACATGAAGGCAGAGGGTGCTAAGAATCCCCGGAGGACCGGACTAGGCTGCCATTTGATGCTGACCTTGGCTACCTACAACGGACGCTCCCTATCTTCTGATTCAAGGCTTCTTGAATTGGAAGAGGAACTACAAAGGATCAAGTGGGACATCGTCGGGCTGAGTGAGGTAAGGAGAAAAGGAGAAGATCTCATTGAACTGAAAAGTGGACATCTCTTCTATTATCGTGGGACAGATACTGGCAGAACTAGTGGTGTTGGATTTATAATAAACAAGAAACTGAAGGATAAAGTGGTAGAAGTTGAAAGTTCCTCTGACAGAGCTGCACGACTCGTTATCCAACTATCGAGAAGATACCAGGCTCAGATTATTCAAACTTATGCACCCACCACAAGTCATCCTGAAGAAGAAATTGAAGAATTTTATGAGGAAATTCGTGATCTAAATAATAAAGGTAAGCAGCACTTGAAGATAATTATGGGAGATTTCAATGCAAAAATAGGGCACCGGCAACAGAATGAAACTTCAGTAGGTAAATTCGGTCACGGCAACAGAAACCAGCGTGGAAATACTCTCGTTGAGTTTGCAGAGGCAGAAGAATTTTTCATCTTGAATTCCTTTTTCAAGAAAAAGCCACACAGGAAATGGACATGGAGACATCCAATTGGGACGACAAGTGAAATTGATTTTATTATGTGTAACAAAAAATTCGTCATCAAAGACTGCAGTGTGCTAAACAAGTTCAACACAGGTAGTGACCATAGATTGGTGAGATGTAAGATGCACCTCAACACTAAACTGGAACGTGGCAAGCTCATAAGACAAACAAAATGTATTGACATAACCAACCTTAAAAAACACCATAATACTTTCAAGTTGGAACTGAAGAACAGATTCTCTGCTTTAGAAGGCCTAACATCGGAAGAAGTGGATATTTCGGAAGTTAACAGAAAAGTAACCAAAGCTCTTATGGAAACAGCAACAAAATTAGCTGAGTCTAAGAACAAGTTGCATGTAAACAAATTATCAGGAAAAACCAAAATGTTGATGCAAAAAAGAAGAGAGATGAGGACAACTAAAGAAGATGTGACTTCCAAAGTGGAATATATAGAGCTATGCAAGACAGCACGAAAAAGTATCACTGAAGACGTAAGGAAATTCAACTGTGAGCTAGTGAGGAAAGCAATTGAAAACAACCAAAGCCTAAAGATAGCAAAGGGACATCTCAGTAAGGGAAGAAAACAGATTATGGCTCTGAGAAAAGAAGATGGTTCTATAACAAGAAATAGAGGCGAAATTTTGACAAGAGTGAAAGATTTCTACTCCAAATTATATGAAAGGGATGATACGTGTACTCCAGACATCATGAAAGGTACCAGAGTTCTTCCAGTCCTCCCAGCAGAAGTTGCTCATGCAATCAAGAACATGAAGCGGGGGAAAGCTCCAGGAGAAGATGGAATTACTATAGACATCATACAAGAAGCAAGTGGAGAAATCGAAACAGTACTCGCCCAAATTTTCACTCGATGCCTTAATGAAGGGAAGATTCCTGAGGATTGGAACAATGCTACAATGATCCTGCTACATAAAAAAGGTGACATTGAGGATCTCAGGAACTACAGACCTATCAGCCTCCTATCAGTGGTTTATAAAATCTTCACTAAAGTTCTTTCACACCGCTTGAAGGTAACACTGGACATGGCTCAACCGAGAGAACAAGCTGGATTCAGGAGTGGCTACAGCACAATAGATCATATCCACGTACTGAGAGAACTAATTGAAAGAGCGAGGGAATATGAACTTCCATTGTGCATGGCTTTTATCGATTATGAAAAAGCCTTTGATTCGGTGAAACCATCAGCAGTTACCACGGCTCTGAAATCCTGCGGTATTGAAGATGCATACATTAATATTATTAATAACATCTATGAAAATGCAAGTGCAAAGATTCGGCTGTTTGAAAATACAACACACATAAAAATTGGAAAGGGAGTGAGACAAGGTGACACCATATCTCCGAAGCTCTTTAATGCCACATTAGAAAATGTCTTTCAATCACTGAACTGGGAAAACAAAGGGATAAAGATTAATGGAGATTATCTAACCCACCTTCGTTTTGCTGATGACGTAGTCATTTTTGCAACTACCCCATCAGAGCTGCAGAGTATGATCCAGGAACTTGCTGACAAGAGTAAAGAAGTGGGATTAAAAATGAACTTTCAGAAGACAAAAGTGATGTTCAATGCTTTTACAAGAAATGAAGATTTATCGATTGATGGAGAAAAACTGGAGATAACAGATACGTATGTTTATCTTGGACAGCAGATATCAAGTGAGGGTCACATTGATGAAGAAATTAATCGGCGTACAAAACTTGCCTGGAGAGCTTTTGGAAGAAACAGCATAATTTTCAAGAGCAATATGCCATTATGTCTTAAAAGAAAAGTGTTTGATCAATGCATCCTTCCAGTGCTTACGTATGGTGCAGAGACGTGGACCTTAACTAAAAGAGACATACAAAGGCTGCAGACAACTCAAAGAAGCATGGAGAGGTGCATGCTTGGTATAACCAGGAGAGATAAGAAGAGGAACTCGTGGATCCGAAAAATGACGAGAGTGGAAGACATCATGATCAGAGTTAAATCCCTGAAATGGCAATGGGCTGGACATACTGCCAGAAGGACAGACCATAGATGGACAGCCAAAATTTTAGATTGGATTCCAAGGGACAGGAAAAGACCCAGAAAAAGACCACATGGGAGATGGGTGGATGAAATTCGTAAATATGCGGGAGTGACATGGAGGAGACTGGCACAAGACAGACCGTTGTGGAGGAAACTTGGGGAGACCTTCGTCCAGCAGTGGATTGATAATGGTTGACAATGATGATGATGATGATGATTAAGATATATCGATGCTTTCGCTGCGAAAAAAACACGTGTGGATTCACTTCTTTAACACGATCTGGCGAGAGAATACCAACGTCGTAACTCAACCAGCTCTTCCAGAGTCTTCGTAGTTCTGATTCGAAGACCTTCCATACGATCGCCTGCTAGCGTTTCCATGACAACATGAATGAGCGGGTGGAGGGGAATGGGCCATTGCTTTGGGCAACGGTTCGCTCTGAAAAGAGATGACTTAGACTTCCTCAGTTATCACCCATAAGAGCACGTGTTTCGCGAGAGTTGTTTCAGTTTGTGAGAAGTGTCAATGAATTAAAATCAGTGATATTGTATCTTAAATTCGTGAATTTGTTGGATTCGAACTCTTTTGATAAATTTTGTGAAAGCTTCCCTGATACATCTACTGTCAGAACTTAAAGTACTCTATGCTTCAAATTTTGATAACAGCTCGACTAAAAACGTAACTGAAGGTATTTTATTCCCTGGACGAATACAAAAACAAATCAGTAAAGTTGAATAAATTGGACGTAGTGAGGTGTACAAATTAGCAGACTTAATATTAAACTTTCCATCAACAATCGCAACTGCCAAAAGAAGTTTTTCTGCATTAAAAAGAATCGAAATATATCTTAGAGCCACACAAGGACATGCACATTTGAGCACCTTGGCTGTTTTGTCAATAGAGAAAAACATTCTTTTTAAATAGGAAAAAGCACTCGGGAGAAACCTTTTATGAAAACGTAACACTCAAGTTCACACAAAAGAAAAGAAGACTGGAGTTCGTGCACAAATGAAGTATTAAGAAGAACAATGGAGTTAATGTACAAATAAAGTATTCAGAAGAAGAATGGCGTTCATGTTCAAATCTTAATCCTCATAGTTATTTGGTATCATGTTAGCAATAGCATGTACCTAAACTTTAGAAAAAGTTTCTTCTATTACTTAACAATTGAAAATTAAACTTCGCAATTTAAAAAAACAGTACTAGCGGAGGGGGGGAATTATTGGAAAGCCCAGGTCTCGGACCCAAGATACGCCACTGGTATAGATGGCACTAAGTGTAACTTACTTTTTAATTCAACTACGTATCTGGTCAGCTGTTGATTAGTTGTTTCTAAAACTAATGTGATATTCCCCTGTGTTTCATGTATTTGTGTAATAAGTTCTCTCTAGCCAAATTTGACAAGTTCACCGGCAATCCCATCATTGTTCGGTGCATTGTTATTCTTGAGCTGATCTATGCTTTCTTTTACTTCAACCAACAAAGGTGTTTGAATCTCTTGTTCATAGATCAGTAAAGATACACTGCCCTATTATTAATATCCGAACACCTCTCTGTTGATGGTACAAGCACCACATAGCAAAAACACAAGTGTTGGGAAACTGCTGGCCACCAGCTGGCAGTGATGAGTCACTGCTGGCTGAAATCTGCCGCTCACGGCACGGTAGCGGTCCGTTGGTGGCAGCCATTGATGGCCCTGCAGCATCGCCGTGAATTGCGGGCCTTCAAGAAAGTGCCACTTGTGGCCCGTAGCTGGCATCCGAGGTAACCCCAACACGAGGTGGAAGCAACGGGACTGTGCGTGCGCAGAAGCAACGCGTGCTGTGTCTCTCGTGGTACCAGTTAATTGAAGACGACGCTATCGCCATCGTGTTATTTTAGTGGATGTTAAGAAAAAGAAGCCATATGTAGAGAGACAAATTAATTTCCCACGTCAACGAAGATTACCGTCAGAAGAAAAATATATAAATACACTGACGGAAAAAAAAATCCCAACACCAAGAAGGGGTTGTGTTAGATAAACGACAGTTGGTAGGCGGTGAGAGTACATCTGTAAGATGACGTCTATGCAAATTTCGCGCTCGGCGCATACGTGTGGCGCTAGTAGCGCCCCTCGGAACATGCAAAGCAGGTTTGCTGTAAATACGCGCTGTAACGTTCGTGAGCGTTAGTTATCGTTGAGATTCGACGTAGTGTGTTGATGTAAGTCAAGAATGCCTTTAAGAAGACGAAGAAGCCATTATCAACAGCTTACGGAGTTTGAACGAGGTCGTGTAATAGGGCTACGAGAAGGTGGATTTTCTTTCCGCAATATTGCAGAACGACTTGGCAGGAATGTAGCCACTGTGCATGATTGTTGGCAGCGGTGGTCAAGGAAAGGTACTGCCTAAAGACCGGGTTCCGGCCGGCCACGTGGCACTACTTAGAGGGAAGACCGCCGAGTACGGCGTATGGCCGTGGCACATCGTACTGCGTCTGCGGCAGCAATTCGAGCTGCAGTTGCCACCACAGTGACACAACGAACTGTCCACAGTGACACAACGAACTGTTACAAATCGGTTACTTGAAGGACAGCTCCGAGCCAGACGCCCTGTAGCGAGCATTCTACTTACTCCAAACCACTGCCGTTTGCGACGTCAGTGGTGTCAAGCTAGAGCTCATTGGAGGACGGAGAGGAGATCTGTTGTGTTTTCTGATGAAAGCCGGTTCTGCCTGGGTGCCAGTGATGGCCGTGTGTTGGTTAGAAGGAGGCCAGGTGAGCGCCTGCAGCCAACCTGTCTGCGGCCGAGACACACTGGACCTACACCTGGAGTTATGGTCTGGGGAGCAATTTCCTATGACAGCAGGAGCACTCTCGTGGTTATCCCAGGCACCCTGACGGCACAGTTGTACGTCGGTCTGGTGATTCAACCTGTTGTGCTGCCATTCATGAACAGCATTCCAGGGGGTGTTTTCCAACAGGATAACGCTCGCCCGCATACCGCTGTTGTAACCCAACATGCTCTACAGAGTGTCGACATGTTGCCGTGGCCTGCTAGATCATTAGATCTTTCTCCAATCGTGCACGTATGGGACATCATTGGACGACAACTCCAGTGTCCCCCCAACCAGCATTAACCGTCCCTGTATTGACCGACCAAGTGCATCAGGCATGGAACTCCTTCCCACAAACTGACATCCAGCACCTGTACGACACAATGCATGAACGTTTGCATGCTTGCACTCAACATTCTGGCGGTTACACCGGTTATTAATGTACGAGCATTTCACATTTAAAATGGCTCTTCTCGCGCTTAAAATAAGCTGTGATCTTGAAACCTTAATCGATTAAATATGTTACCTATACAAATGTATTGCCGCCATTTCATTCCTCTACAACTATTTTTTCGTGGTGTTGGGATTTTTTTCCGTCCGTGTAATTATTAATGAACTGTAAGAAATAGTCAATTACTCTCATGCATTTGTAGAAATTCATTTCGTAGCAGAATACCTCCACTAGCACACAAAGAATCGAGAATACAGACAGCCATGAAATACACCCACTCCATTCCCATGAATAACAAGAAATAATTTCTGTGTAATCTTTCGTTTTAAAATACACTAAATGGCTTCAAACAAAAGTCCAGAAAAAACATTAAAAAACTGTTATGTTGGAAAAAAACACGAATTATACGGGTACAACATGTATCAATTATTTGAAAAAACAGAAAAGCAACGCTATGTGGATATAATGTGCTCATCCATGGGTAGAATACACGAGATTGGAGAAATTCGCTGCTGACAATAAAAACAATCGGTACGTTGAAAAAATCAATTTATGAATTATATGAAACTGACATTTATGAAACATACCTCGCAATATTGAAAAATTAAAAAGAGAATCCTTAGTTTCACATCGCGCTGGAAAGAGGTTCAGCTTCAAGCAAAGGGTTGCGCGTGGCAAACCAGTGTAGTGGGTAGTGCGCTCGCTTCGCAAGCAGACTGTCGTTGGTTCGTTTCCAGCCAGATCCAAACGGACGTTTTTCAGGACCTGTTGAGAAAATTTCCCCCGTGTCGTGCCCTCATGCAGAAGTTTTGTAATGGTGAAAAAAAGTAGTTGTGGCTTTGGAAGACGGCGGTTATATATATATTTTTATGGCTACTGCTGGGAAATAGGCGGTCAAGATTCGGCAAGCTATCAGTTACGCCACGTGATTGCCGGCTGCCACTGCCGGGCAACTAGCGGACCACATTAGGCTAGCCATCAATTACGGCACGTGCTTTAAGGGCCGCTGGAGAGCCGCTTCTGGCAGCCACTGCCTGTGATGGATAACTGATGGCCCTGTTCTGGCATATGACCACTGATGGGGTGCCAACTGTTGGCCAGCTTCTGGCCTGAACTGCTGGCCCATGTGGTGGCCGCCGGTACCTTTCATTGACGGTTGGGCAGCGGCAACATAGTTCTGGGCCACTGCTGGTGCTAGTGCTAGCTTGAGTCCTGGCCCAGCAAAACTGGTTTTGATGGGCAGGATATAGACCCGACTGAGCACCGAATAGCAAAAACCTCATGACCATTGCGTCTTTATGCAAATAGAAGCAACTGCAGGTAAACGACGGCGCGTCTGAAAGTCATGAAATGGTATAGATAGCCACTAATACTGAGCTCGGCTAATCAATATTACTCTTGCTCTTTAGACGGGAAAGGCAGCGGACTTAAGCAAGTTTGACAAAGGTCAAATTGTAAAGGCCAGACGACTACCACTGAGTATTTTCGAGACGGCAAAGCTTGTGGGGTGTTCACGGTCAGCTGTGGTTAGTACTTCCAAAAAGTGATCCGAGGAGGAAAAGCCATGAACCGCAGGCAAGGTGTTAGCCGACCCCCACTCATTGATGCTAGAGATGAGCGAAGGCTATCCTGTATTGTACCAGAAGGGATGCTGTAGCGCAACTCGCCGGTAATTTGAATGCTGGTGACGGAAGTACTGTGTCACAACACGCAGTACATCAAACGCTGCTGAAAATCGGGCTGCGTAGCTGGAGGCTGTTCCGAGTGCCCATGCTAACCTCGTTTCACCGTCGACAGCGCCTACAATGGGCATGCGAGTAACAAAACTTGATCTCTGATGATTAGAAGAAGGTCGTGCGGTCTAATGATTCTCGTTTTTTGTTGCGCCATGTGAGCGGCCGGATACATGTGCTCCGTGTGCCTGGAGAAGTGTTGCCACCGGGATGAACCGTGAGACGAACACAAGCCGGTGTAGAAAATGTAATGCTGTGAAATCCTGTGTCCAGTCATACATGTGCAGGAAACTATGACGTCTATCAGCTACCTAAACATCATTGCAGACCAGGTACATCCTTTCATGGCAACTGTATTCCCCTCTAGTAGTGTCTTCTTTCAGCAGAATAATGTGCCATGCCACTCTGCCCGAATTGTTCGAGGATGGTTCGCGGATCATGCGGAAGACTTTCAGATATTGCCCTGGCATCCAAATTCCTCAGACATGAACCCAATCGAGCCTGTGTTGGAACAGCAAATACCATCTGCGGTAGATCTACCACGTAACTTACATGAGTTAAAGGATCTGCTTGTAACGCGTTGATACCACAAGACACCTTTATAAATCCTGTAGCGTCTGTGCCTCACCGGGTAAAAGCTGTTTTGGAGTATCGTGGAAGACCAACATGGTTTTAGGCAGGTGGCCATAATGTTTTGTCTCTTCAGTGTATGCTCGTGGGGCTATGATGAGACAATAACACTACTGTGAATCTAAGATGTCTCAATCGAAAGAGTTGAATCATTTCCAGCTTGGTTTAGTAATAGGGTGCCACATAAGCAATCACTTTCAGCCTCATTGAAGATCCCTATGTCGATCATTGGTGATGTGACGTGCAAATGGAAGTGGCCAATGGCTGAATCTGCCTAGAAACGACCCGGTAAATCTTCGAAGCTAACAGAACGCGATAGGAGAACTCTGCAAAGGACCGTCATTGTCTCAAATTACACATATTCTATGTAAGACTATTGGGACTGATGATAGTATTAGTACAGTGCACTGGACGCTACACGACATGGTTTACCACGATCGAGCATCCATCCCTTGTTCTTCTAATGCCACACGCAGATTAGCGTATTGTAAGAAACGTCGATCTTGGACTGCAGACCAATGAGAAACCGTGCTTTAGACTGACATGTCACCGTACACGGTCTACCAGTCTGGTGGTCGTTCCGGGTTGTGGTAAGTGCCGGGAGAAAGGTAACTTCCGGACCGCATTGCCCTGACAATGAAGTTTGGTGGAGGCAGTGCAATTGTATTGAGATGTTTTGTGTGGTCCGGCTTGGGCCCATTAGTCATTTTGGATAAAGCCATGAATTCTGAGTTCTACCTAGTCGTCCTGGACAATTATGTACCACCAACTTTGAGGCAGTACTCTGGGGAAGGACCATACTTCTACCAGCAGGATAGAGCACCATGTCGTATTGCTCACGTAGTTACAGATTGGTTTCAGGACATGTGTGTCCAAAATTTGGACTGGCCAGCCCAAAGTCCTGACCTGAGCCCTTTAGAAAATCTCTGGGACGAATCGGATTGTTAGGTGCGTGGAAAAAGAGTTCGCCCAACAAACAAAGCTGTACTGGTCACTGTTTTGAAGGCCGAATGGTGGAACATAGCGGCCAACATTTACAAAAACACTACTGGAGAGTAATTAATACAGACATTTGACGTGGACCAGGAACATCAAACAGAGGTCATCGCTCTTTCCACGTTTATAAGTGAGTCACGGAAAAATTCTCATCGGCCGCTACCGAGAATCGAACCCAGGGTCTTCCAGTTACGCACCGGATATGCTTCCACTGCACCACAGTGGCTTCGAGTTCCTCCAGACTCACACAAACTAACTGCCAAGCCAATTTGGCAGGTTGCTTCTTGGAGCCCCGCACAATGCAGGCTGCTGTGGTGCAGTGGAAGCATCTCCGGCGCGTAACTGGAAGACCTGGGTTCGATTCCCGGTGGCGGTCAATGAGAATTTTTCTGTGTCTCACTTATAAACGTGGAAAGAGCGATGACCTCTGTTTGATGCTACAGGAGAGTGTTGCACGAATACTAGAGGCCGTCATAAAGCCAAAGTTTGCAGCACACAATATTAAAGGGTCTGAAAAATTCCGAAGTTTATTAAAGTACACTCAATGAACAAAACATTAGAGATACTTGCCTAATATTGTGTTGGTCCTCCTCTAGCGCGAATAACAAGTTGTACGTGCCAAGGCTTCGATTCCACCAGAAGTCAGTGAGTTTTCGGAAGTAATGCCAGCTACGCCTGTTGCAGCATTGCTTACAACTCCAGCCGAGACGTCGGTCTAGGATCCATGGATCTGATGTTCCCAGCCATGCCTGTTACAGCATTGCCCACAACTCCAGCCGAGACGTCGGTCTAGGATCCATGAATCTGATGTTCCCAGTCATGCCTGTTGCAGCATTGCCAACAACTCCACCCGAGACATTGGTCTAGGATCCATGTATCTGATGTTCCCAGCCATGCCTGTTGCAGCATTGCCCACAACTCCACCCGAGACATTGGTCTAGGATCCATGTATCTGATGTTCCCAGCCATGCGTGTTACAGCATTGCCCACAACTTCACCCTATACTTCGGTCTAGGATCCATGGATCTGATGTTCCCAGCCATGCCTGTTACAGCATTGCCCACAACTCCACCCGAGACATTGGTCTAGGATCCATGTATCTGATGTTCTCAGCCATGCCTGTTACAGCATTGCCCACAACTCCACCCGAGACATTGGTCTAGGATCCATGTATCTGATGTTCCCAGCCATGCCTGTTACAGCATTGCCCACAACTCCACCCGACACGTCGGTCTAGGATCCATGGATCTGATGTTCCCAGTCATGCCTGTTGCAGCATTGCCCACAACTCCACCCGAGACATTGGTCTAGGATCCATGTATCTGATGTTCCCAGCCATGCCTGTTACAGCATTGCCCACAACTCCACCCGAGACATTGGTCTAGGATCCATGTATCTGATGTTCCCAGCCATGCCTGTTACAGCATTGCCCACAACTTCACCCTAGACTTCGGTCTAGGATCCATGGATCTGATGTTCCCAGCCATGCCTGTTGCAGCATTGCCCACAACTCCACCCGAGACATTGGTCTAGGATCCATGTATCTGATGTTCCCAGTCATGCCTGTTGCAGCATTGCCCACAACTCCACCCGAGACATTGGTCTAGGATCCATGTATCTGATGTTCCCAGCCATGCCTGTTACAGCATTGCCCACAACTCCACCCGAGACGTCGGTCTAGGATCCATGGATCTGATGTTCCCAGCCATGCCTGTTGCAGCATTGCCCACAACTCCACCCGAGACATTGGTCTAGGATCCATGTATCTGATGTTCCCAGCCATGCCTGTTACAGCATTGCCCACAACTTCACCCTAGACTTCGGTCTAGGATCCATGGATCTGATGTTCCCAGCCATGCCTGTTGCAGCATTGCCCACAACTCCACCCGAGACATTGGTCTAGGATCCATGTATCTGATGTTCTCAGCCATGCCTGTTACAGCATTGCCCACAACTCCACCCGAGACATTGGTCTAGGATCCATGTATCTGATGTTCCCAGCCATGCCTGTTACAGCATTGCCCACAACTCCACCCGAGACGTCGGTCTAGGATCCATGGATCTGATGTTCCCAGTCATGCCTGTTACAGCATTGCCCACAACTTCACCCTAGACTTCGGTCTAGGATCCATGGATCTGATGTTCCCAGCCATGCCTGTTGCAGCATTGCCCACAACTCTACCCGAGACATTGGTCTAGGATCCATGTATCTGATGTTCCCAGTCATGCCTGTTGCAGCATTGCCCACAACTCCACCCGAGACATTGGTCTAGGATCCATGTATCTGATGTTCCCAGCCATGCCTGTTACAGCATTGCCCACAACTCCACCCGAGACGTCGGTCTAGGATCCATGGATCTGATGTTCCCAGCCATGCCTGTTGCAGCATTGCCCACAACTCCACCCGAGACATTGGTCTAGGATCCATGTATCTGATGTTCCCAGTCATGCCTGTTGCAGCATTGCCCACAACTCCACCCGAGACATTGGTCTAGGATCCATGTATCTGATGTTCCCAGTCATGCCTGTTGCAGCATTGCCCACAACTCCACCCGAGACATTGGTCTAGGATCCATGTATCTGATGTTCCCAGCCATGCCTGTTACAGCATTGCCCACAACTCCACCCGAGACGTCGGTCTAGGATCCATGGATCTGATGTTCCCAGCCATGCCTGTTGCAGCATTGCCCACAACTCCACCCGAGACATTGGTCTAGGATCCATGTATCTGATGTTCCCAGTCATGCCTGTTGCAGCATTGCCCACAACTCCACCCGAGACATTGGTCTAGGATCCATGTATCTGATGTTCCCAGCCATGCCTGTTACAGCATTGCCCACAACTCCACCCGAGACGTCGGTCTAGGATCCATGGATCTGATGTTCCCAGTCATGCCTGTTGCAGCATTGCCCACAACTCCAGCCGAGACGTCGGTCTAGGATCCATGAATCTGATGTTCCCAGTCATGCCTGTTGCAGCATTGCCCACAACTCCACCCGAGACATTGGTCTAGGATCCATGTATTTGATGTTCCCAGTCATGCCTGTTGCAGCATTGCCCACAACTCCACCCGAGACATTGGTCTAGGATCCATGTATCTGATGTTCCCAGCCATGCCTGTTACAGCATTGCCCACAACTCCACCCGAGACGTCGGTCTAGGATCCATGGATCTGATGTTCCCAGCCATGCCTGTTACAGCATTGCCCACAACTCCAGCCGAGACGTCGGTCTAGGATCCATGAATCTGATGTTCCCAGTCATGCCTGTTGCAGCATTGCCCACAACTCCACCCGAGACATTGGTCTAGGATCCATGTATCTGATGTTCCCAGCCATGCCTGTTACAGCATTGCCCACAACTCCACCCGAGACGTCGGTCTAGGATCCATGGATCTGATGTTCCCAGCCATGCCTGTTACAGCATTGCCCACAACTCCAGCCGAGACGTCGGTCTAGGATCCATGAATCTGATGTTCCCAGTCATGCCTGTTGCAGCATTGCCCACAACTCCACCCGAGACATTGGTCTAGGATCCATGTATCTGATGTTCCCAGCCGTGCCTGTTACAGCATTGCCCACAACTCCACCCGAGACGTCGGTCTAGGATCCATGGATCTGATGTTCCCAGCCATGCCTGTTACAGCATTGCCCACAACTTCACCCTAGACTTCGGTCTAGGATCCATGGATCTGATGTTCTGCTCCACGGCCACCCAGAGATCTTTCACAGGGTTTAAATCCGGGGATCTTGGGAGCCACTGGGTGGTTTCAAACTCAAATGATTGTTCCTTGAGCCAAGCCTGTGTGGGCGGCTTGGTGGGGAGGCGCATTATCCTTCTGAAACAGACCATCGGCCGCAGGATATGCGAAGGCTTTGAAAGCGTGTATGTGATCATCCAGCGCATGCTGATAGAGCGCAGCGGTTAAGGACCTGTTCAGACTCACTAAGGGTCCTAACGTATCCCATGAGAAGGTTTCCCAGACAATCATAGACCCACCACCGCCTTGAGAAGAGTCGGGACCATGGCCTCATGCTGTCGACTACACACCCGCACCTTCCTGTCACTTGGCACAGCTGGAAATGGGGTTCATCTTACCATACCGCGCGGGCTCCACTCTACAGAGGTCCAGTTTTTATGTTCGCGGCACCAAGCGAGAAGTAATGTCCGATGACGAGCAGTCAACAGTGGCACACGAGTAGGGCGTCGGCTCCCGTAGCCCAGGGTATACAGAGTGCGTTCACTCGCTGCCGCTGCTTGGGTCTCCGACATTTAACCTGGATGGGATTTGCTCCGCCTTTGCTAAGTGGTTGTTGTGTACGAACCTGGATATTCTACGTCGATCCCGGTCATGGTCGGCCACCGCTTGCTCTTTTTTTTTTTTTTTTTTTTTTTGATTGGAGGTTTAACGACCACTGTGAGCAACTCAATGGGCTATAAGCAGTCGCCCGTCCCTAATTTAGGGTCACTGGTTCCAGGGAAGGGAGAGAGCCAGTGCCGTAAGACAAACACAACATCCATGCCTCACCGGGATTCGAACCCGGACCCCGTTCGGACGAATGATCAGAGGCCATCGCTTAGACCACTGCGCCACCGGGCGGCACCGGTTGCTCTCTGGGCTCTGGTACGTCCGTCGAAGGTGTACTCGCCTTACACCCTTGACACGGTTGCCTTAAGGAACACTAGGGTTTTTACCACTTGAGCGATAGAACGAACCCTCTGTCTTGCGACGATAGTGCTGCTGCGATCAAAGTCGCTCAGATCACCACGTTTACCCATGTTCGTCGACTGCGATACATTGTTGAGGAGCCCTCCTGTCCGCCTATTTATCACCTGCGTTCGGTTTAGGTCTGTTCCACTCTGCGGGGGATGATGCCCATGTCAACTGCTCATCGCCTATCTCTAATGTGTTGTCTACCGAGTGTATTCTTTTTACCTGCTTGCAGTTGCTGTATCATTTGCGAAAAGCTATCACCGTAGATATTTTGCATGTTTACACGTTTCTTTGAGTTCTAAATCGAAAAAAATATTTACTGTTCATTTATTTTTTGATTGAAGGTTTAACGACAACCGTGAGCAACTCAATGGGCTATAAGCAGTAGCCCGTTTCTAATTTAGAGCCACTTGCTCCAGGGTAGGGAGAGAGCCAGAACCGTAAGACAAACACAACATCAATGCCTCACCGGAATTCGAACCTACACCAATCTCGGATGAATTATCATAATCCATCGCTTAGACCACTGCGCCACCAAGACGGCATTTACTGTTTAATATAAGCTGTTTCTTTTCTTTTAAGACATAATGGCATATTGCTCTTGAAAATTATGCTGTTTCTTCCAAAAGCTCTCCAGGCAAGTTTTGTACGCCGATGAATTTCTTCATCAATGTGATCCTCACTTGATATCTGTTGTCCAAGATAAACGTACGTGTCTGTTATCTCCAGCTTTTCTCCATCAATCGATAAATCTTCATTTCGTGTAAAAGCATTGAACATCACTTTTGTCTTCGGAAAGTTCATTTTTAATCCCACTTCTTTACTCTTGTCAGCAAGTTCCTGAATCATACTCTGCAGCTCTGATGGGGCAGTTGCAAAAATGACTACGTCATCAGCAAAACGAAGGTGAGTTAGATAATCTCCATTAATCTTTATCCCTTTGTTTTCCCAGTTCAGTGATTGAAAGACATTTTCCAATGTGGCATTAAAGAGCTTCGGAGATATGGTGTCACCTTGTCTCACTCCCTTTCCAATTTTTATGTGTGTTGTATTTTCAAACAGCCGAATCTTTGCACTTGCATTTTCATAGATGTTATTAATAATATTAATGTATGCATCTTCAATACCGCAGGATTTCAGAGCCGTGGTAACTGCTGATGGTTTCACCGAATCAAAGGCTTTTTCATAATCGATAAAAGCCATGCACAATGGAAGTTCATATTCCCTCGCTCTTTCAATTAGTTCTCTCAGTACGTGGATATGCGGGAGTAACATGGAGGAGACTGGCACAAGACAGACCGTTGTGGAAGAAACTTGGGGAGACCTTCGTCCAGCAGTGGATTGATAATGGTTGACGATGATGATGATGATGATGATGATACGCTGTTTCTCTAGTTTTTTTTAGCTGTAACTTAATCCTTACATGAGTAATTACGTTGTGTGTGCTAAAGTCAAGAAGTCATTCTGTGACATGCCTGCACCGCAGGATAAAGGCTGATAGCAGGGAGAGCATACGTCCGCGCAGCTCAATTGGGAGAGCGACTTATTCCGGATTGAGAGGACCAGGGTTCGATGCCCGGCGTGGACAAAAGTGACGGAGAAATTTACTTGGTTATATTGGCGCCCGAACTTTAAGATTGACCTGGCCGTTAAAGTTCTCGCAATGGTGTGATGTTCTTTCCACACCGCGAGACAGGAAATATAAGAGAATCCCTTCTTCAGCGCTTCGACAAATAAATGTGTGTGATGCTACGTTCCACTCACCAAATTGACTGGGATTTCTCCAATGTACGTTCTTCAGCGGATGACTGCCTACAGCGATACATGGTCGCGGCTGACCCGTGGACCATGCCCCGGCCCTCTTTCGGGGACGGGGAGTTGTGATGTGCCTGCATCGCAGGACGCACATGAGATAAGGGCAGATAGCAGCGAGAGCATACGTCCGCGTAGCTCAGTTGGGAGAGCGACTTATTCCGGAATGAGGAGAACCGGGTTCGATGCCCGGAGTGGATAAAAATGACGGAGAAATTTACTTCGTTATAACTCATACGCATTACAAGAAAGATGTCAATTGTAGTACTATACTGTGCAAATTATTTGGGACAAAGTAAAAAATCACTCTTTTTTCCAAAACTATGCCTTTATATCATTCTATGCCTTGATATACACTGATAAATACCTGTATTAGTATGAAGTATGTCCTCCTTTAGCAGAAATGACCTGTTGAATTCGTTTTGGCATTGACTCCACCAATTGAGTGCACATATTTTTGACTTCATAATCGTAGAACCAGACTTTTATAGCATTCGTTATCATGCGTCCTTTGGTTGTACAGTCCATTTTACCTAAACGTCTCTTCAAAATATTCCACAAGTTTTCTATGGGATTTAAGTCTGGTGAATTTCCAGGCCAATCAAGCAACTGAATTTGATTTTCCAGCTTGACCAATTTCGAATTGTGACATGGGGCCAAGTCATGTTGAAATGTCCCGTCAGAAGTTTGCAAGAATGGAACAATCCTACGTTGTAATAATTCTACGTACTTGGCTGAATTCATCATACCTTGAACAGGAACTAAGCTTCCAGTGCCATTTGATGTGAAAAAACCCCAAACCAACTGTTTCAGAGGGTGTTTTACAGTTTGTTTGACATGCTCAGGTCTTAAGGGTTCACAGTTGCTTCGCCTAACGACATTTGCTTGGTAACTCTGCACAAATAAATAAGTTTCATCACTGAAAATTACCTTTTTCCAGTCGTCAGCAGTCCATGATTTATATTTTTTGGCCCATGCTAAACGTTTTATATTTATTTTCAAATTCAAATATTGCTTTTTCGTTCGTCTTCTTGCCTTCCGACCAACTTCCAGAAGCCTACGGCGTACAGTTGAATCACTAACATCACAACCACTAGCCAATAAATCTCTTTGAAGGTCGGTGCTTGTTCTTTTTGGATTCATTTTACTATTTCTGATTAGATATTTATCGGTTCGTGGAGTTGTTTTTCGTTTTCTTCCACATTTACCTCTCCTTTTTGGAGACGATGATCCAGATGCATTGTATCGCGTAAGCAGTCTTGATACACTTGATTTGCCTACACCAACTGCAGAAGCAATATCTCGCACTGTCATAGAAATGTGATCCTTCAGAGCAATTATTTTTGCACGCTTCCTTGGGGAAATATCCATTTTTCAATACACGAAAGCAACACGTACTCACAGAGGAAAAACTAACATCCACCTGTCACACACGAAAGCTCACAACTGAAGCTGAAGTGCCTATTTCCAGTTTAACACCGGTCAAACCACATTCTTACTATCAAGTTCTAACAGTCACACCACCTCACAGCTGATAAAACCGGTTTACGTGGGTTTCCGACATCAACTGGCGATCACATTACAATTCTGAGAATAAAATAGCTTGTACCTATTAATTTGCACGGTATAGTACTTACAATTACGTTTTTTTTTTTTTTTTGCTTGCATGGTTTGTACTCCACACTCACATCCGGTTTATTGGTATACTCAATACAGTATCAGTGATTTAGCATCCTAGCACAGTATAACAACACGTCTATCATCATTAACATCAATCCCCCTTAAACAGATCAAATCAGATCATATGTAGAGGATTTTAGAGGAGTGTCTGACCCCAAGTCTTAAACAACCCTTAGAAATAGGAAGCTAGGAGATTTTAGCTAGAGTGCCCGATAGGAAAGTGACACGGAAGCGAGGTAGAAAGGGGGAGGAAGACGCCCTTATTTATTACCGGGGGCAGTTCCCGTCCCCCTTAAACAACCGCTGCATTATTGCCTTTTTATCTATCGTTCTTATTCGGCCACACATACGTCACTCTTGTTCCGATCTCAGTGTGTTGTCAACATCATTCTCGTTTGAGGGAAAAGACATAACGTTAAGGTTTGAAAATGTCTAAGAGAACGAACTCAAATTTACATAGAAAAAGAAACTCAAAAGGAAGGTTAAAACAGAATATACCTTACAAGTTCATCAATCTGTTTTTGTTGACATTTTCATTTTTGTTGTCTAATTACTTCGGTAGAGTCTCTACTACTTTCACAGCGTCTATGATGTTATTGGACATCAGGCTGGTGTTCCGGAGACAATATTCCTGATTTCTGTTTGTTTGTTTTTTGTTTTGTTTTTTCGATTGGAGGTTTAACGACCACCGTGAGCAAATTAATGGGCTATAAGCAGTCGTCTGTCCCTATTTTAGGGCCACTGGTTCCAGGGAAGAGAGAGAGTCAGTGCCGTAAGACAAGCACAACATCCATGCCTCACCGTGATTCGAACCCGGACGCCTGTCGGACGAATGATCAGAAGCCATCGCTTAGACCGCTGCGCCACTGGGGCGGCTTCTGTTTTTTTTTTTTTTTTTCTTATTCATCACGAAAGTTGTTTTTTTTTTTTTTGAACCCAAACGGATTTTAATGGGCAAATTTTAAACTATCTCTTATATAACTATCCCAAAGATATTCAACCGCATCTATTTTATCATCCCCAAATTTTTGCTTCAGTGATTTTTCAAAATTTTTCTTCTATTCTGTGAAATTTTTCAATATGTACCTATTTGTTGTTTAACTTGACATAGAACATAGTTCCTACCAAAAAGTTGCTGGTGACACGTTCTGCGACTGTATAGCTTCGGATAATTTGAATGAAGTTTCTAAATCTTTTGTTTTGTGATTACAAGTATAGTTGAAGTATGATATAAAAAACAGGAAGTTTATATTTCTACACAGACCTTCAGTAAACTTAGAGCTTTATCCAATGGACGGTGATACTTTGGAAATTACTGTATGCGAATAAAAGTGACTCGCCTTAAATAAGGTAATTGAAGATTGATGAAGATGACAATTTTCGCTTAAAAATATATCTTTACTTAATACTTAAGCACGCACAACACATTAAGGCTGTCTTTGAATGAATGTAAGAGAAATTCTATCCTATATCTGCAATGTAAATCCTTTTGTACACATTTTCTCGAAGACTGTTTTGTACTGTTTGAAATTTTGAGCACAAATAAAAACGACCTATAGCTAATATGTGCCACAGTTATTATTCCGAAAAAATCGTTAGAATTTTTTTTTTTAATTCCATTTATCTGACTCGAAAGTACTCCAATTTGGGAGCTAGATGGCGCGATAAGTTAGCTTAGCCGTGTCTGGAAGAAACGAAATATCTCATTTCTGTCTGATTTTTTTAATTATCTAGGCCAAATAGAAATATTGGGTTGTCGGAAAAGTCATGACGTATTTTAGCACCCGATGGCGGTTGGCGGTTTTGGAAGTACTAGAGGCAGCTCTGTTATCGCTATGGCATTCGGCAGGTGCCAGTTCTAGCTGCAGTGTAAAAGGAATAGTGAGCGATTTGGTTGATTTGCGGAGATTTGACATCAAGTTGAAGATGGAAGACCAAACTGTGCATTTTCGCCATATTTTACTATTTTACTTCCGTAAAGGGAAGAATGCGCGTCAAGCTTGTGAAAAGTTGCTTAAAGTGTACGGTGATAATGCTCTACAAGAACGTCAGTGCCAGCGGTGGTTCGCAAAATTCCGTGCTGGTGATTTTGACCTCAACGATGCTCCTCGGTCCGGTAGGTCAACCGAGGTTGATGACGACCAAATCAAGGCATTGAACGAGTCAAAACCACGTTACACGACACGAGAGATTGCAGACACATTGCACATCCATCATTCAAGCGTTCACGACCACCTGAAGAAGCTGGGATACGTAAGCAAGCTCGATGTGTGGGTTCCTCGTGAACTCAGAGAAGCTCAATTGACGGCGCGTATAAACATCTGCGATATGCTCATTAAACGTGAGGAAAACGATCCTTTTTTAAAGCGACTGATAACTGGTGACGAAAAGTGGATTGTGTACAACAATGTGCTGCGCAAACAGTCGACGTGCTGCTTCGCCTCAAACGACATGCAAAGCAGACATTCATCAGCGGAAGATTCTGGTATCAGTGTGGTGTGATTTTAAAGGTGTCGTGTTTATCGAGCTCCTACCACGGAACCAGACAATCAATTCGAATGTGTACTGTCGGCAATTGAACAGTTTTGAACGAATTCATCATCCAGAAACGTCCAGAGCTCGTTCATCGTAAAGGTGTTGTGTTCCATCACGACAACGCGAGACCACACACAAGTTTGATCACCCGCCAAACATTATTGGAGCTTGGGTGGGATGTGTTGCCACACCCAGCATACTCGCCTGACCTTGCGCCGTCAGACTTCCACTTGTTTCGCTCTCTTCAACAGTCCTTGCGTGGTATAACGTTCAATTCAAATGAGGCTGTAAATCAGCACCTTGTACAGTTTTTCGCCACGAAAGACAGGTTCTTCTATGAACGAGGCATTCTGCAGCTCACAGATGGCAAAAGGTTATCGAACAAAACGGGCATTATATCATTGATTGATCTTTGTTCTTTCTATCAATAAATGACCTTTGTAAAACATGGCTAAAATACGTCATGACTTTTCCGACATCCCAATAATTGAATAGGACCAAAAGTGAGACTGGAATCTTGTCTCTCATAAATCATCTTAAATCCTACTGTACGTTCATTTTTTGAACAGAAAATGTGTACATTAGCAGATAACCCTGAATTTGATTTACAGAAACTCCGCCTACCTATTAAGCTCCACCCCAAACAACGTTATTTGTTAAAACGTAACAGCGCGTATTTTGTCTTTTCTTTGTGGAGCCAACGGGAGACCGCATCCATTCTGAATATGGCGAGGTCTGCAGTGATTCGCTGACGCCAACTTCTGGGACAGTCCCTCAAGACGTAAAAGCCACGCCCAAGGAGTTATTTTTTGCGCCATCTGTCGCAGTAGAGGAACCCTTATACACATTTAAAGACAGCCTTAAAGGAATAAACAGACTTTTTGGTTACACTGAATAAAACACACAACACAAACACACACACACACTGCTTGCGTGAAAGATCGCAGCAGAAGACCGACAAAAGGCGTGTGGACCATAGCTGAGACGGGATGAGCCCGAGCCCGATAGCTCGAAGCAGAGCCCGGGCCTGAATCGGGCTCGGGCTGTAGAATAATTATTGCTGTTCAGGCTCGGGCTCCAAGAGAGAGGGAGAGCGAGAGAATTTTTTTATATATAAATGTGATTTTATATGATTTAACAAATGAGACACTTTATAGTTGGTAAAGGGAATTCTTCGGCAACTGGTTCTGGTTAGGAATCGGGCATTCGGCATGGCTATTTATTCCTGGCTTGGGTAGAAAATGCCATAGGCTGCGCATTAGTGTGTTTCTACAGAGAAGAAAAACCTATTTTCAAGAACTATAGATATTTGATAGTTGATAGGTTGCCGACGATTCTCTACGCAGTAGCTCCCTGCTAATTCTGTTTAGCAACGTACATATTGCAGCGCGTAATGGCACGATAATGTTAGCCCTATTTGAGCAACATACAATTGCAGCACCGCACGATCATTTTGGATATCCGACCGCACGAAGCACTTCAGGTGGAAACTGACGGTCAAAGAAAATTGTACAGTTACACTGTAAAAATAGATAGAGATTCTTTCCCCACTCTCCATTTGAGAAATAAATTCGTTAATTGCAGGAGGAGGAGAAAGAGGCAGTGCGGAAAAGGAGATGTTTTTAGCACGTTTTTTGTAAAAAAAGATCGTGCTTATGTTATCGGTTTGTCCGTCTGTACCCACGATATCTCTGCAACTATTAGCCCGATTTGAAAAATTATTTTTGCATTGGGAAGCTTGAAATATGCCAATGATGATCCTTTATTTCGTTTTTTTTTTGTTTTTTTTTTTTTTTTACGATATACAATTTTGCCGCTAGAGGGTGTAAAAGCAGATGATGTTGAATTCAAAAATACGTTTTATTCCACATATTTGCTTCTAAACATCCATTTGAAAAAAATATTTTATCTTTCGATTCCATTTATGTCGAAGAGTATTTTAGATATAGTTACTTTTTCAAATTATGCATAGATTTTCCGCTAGGGAGCGTAAAAGTAAATTACATTTTTTCCGATAACTTTTCTTCTAAAACTCCGATTTGAACATTTTTTTCTTCAGCGGATACAGCTCCTGATGGAAAATGTTTTGCATATAATTTCAAATTTTTTGTAAAGAATACTTTGGCCACCAGGAGACGTAAGTATTAATTTTTGCTTCTGATATATTTACCATAAAATCTGAGCTTCTAAAATATCGATTGAAAAAATTCATTCGTGGACTGATGCCACTCACATCGATACACCTTTTCGGAATAGTTTCTTCTTAAAATATTCCACAGTTTTTCCGCCAGGGGGCGTAGATGTATATCTTATTTTCGTCAATATCTCTACGTCTAGAAGTCCGATTTGAAAAATTTCTTCTTTGTTGGATAGTGTTTTCAGTGTGACATGTTTTTATATAATTTCAAAATTTTCAAGTAATTCATAGACTTTCCGCTAGGGGACGTAAAGGTAAATTGCTTTCCCCCTATATCTCTGCTTCTAATAAATCTCCGATTTCAAAAATTCTTTCTTCACCGGATACAGCTCCAGATGGGAAATCGTTTGCACATAATTTCTAATTTTTGTGAGAAAATGGTTTGGCCACCAGGGGACGTAAATCTTAATTTCCACTTCTGATGTATTTCCAGCAAAATATGAGCTTCAAAAATCTCGATTGATAAAAATGTCGTTTGTAGACCGATAGTACTCATGTCGACAAACAGTTTAGAAACATTTTCTTCATAAAATAATGTATGGTTTCTACGCCAGGAGGCGTAGATGTATATCTTATTTTTGTCAATATCTCTACTTCTAGGAGTCCGATTTAAAAAATTCCTTCTTTGTTGGATAGTGTTTCTAGGGTGACATGTTTTTCATATAATTTGAAAGTTTTCAAGTAATTCATAGATTTTCCGCTAGGGGGCGTAAAGGTAAATTGCCCCCCCCCCTCCCTATATCTCTGCTTCTAAATCTCCGATTTGAAAAATTCTTTCTGCACCGGATGCAGCTCCTGGTGTGAAATCCTTTGCACATAATTTCAAATTTTTGAAAAAATTGTTTGGCCACCAGGTGGCGTAAGTCTTAATTTCCTCTCCTGATGTATTTGCAGCAAAATATGAGCTTCTAAAATCTCGATTGAAAAAAAAGTAATTTGTTGACCGATACTACTCATGTCGAAAAACATTTTAGGAATATTTTCTTCTTGAAATAATGCATGGTTTCTACTCCAGGGGCGTAGATGTATATCTTATTTTTGTCAATATCTCTACTTCAAGGAGTCCGATTTGGAAAATTCCTTCTTTGTTGGATAGTGTTTCCGATGCGAAATGTTTTTCCTAAAAAATACAAAATTTTCAAGTAAATCATAGACTTTCCGCTAGGGAGCACAAAGGCAAATTGCGTTTTCTGCGTGATCTCTGCTCCTAAAACTCCGATTTGAATAATTCTTCCTGTATCGCATACAAGACCTGATGGAAAATATTTTTCACATAATTTCTAATGTTTGGTAAAAAATGGTTTGGCCACCAGGGGGCATAAGTGTTAATTTCTGCTTCTGATGTATTTGTAGCAAAATCTGGGCTCCTGAAAACTCGACTAAATTTTTTTTTTCTTGGACCGATACCGCTCATATGGAAAATCCTTTTGAGAATACTTTCTTCCTAAAATAATGCATGGTTTTCCCACCAGGGAACGTAAAGTCACATTTTATTTTTGTCGATATCTCTGCTTCTAAGAGTCCGATTTGAAAAATTCTTTGTGTTCGAGAGCGTTTCCGGTGCGAAATGTTTCTCGTATAAATTCATGTTTTTCTAAACGCACAAGTCTGCAACCAGAGGGCGTAAGCTCGCGATTCCGTTTACAGCAATATCTGAGGGATTAAAAACCCGATTGAAAAACTTCTTTCTTCCGTCAGATACCATTGTTTTCAATACCGCTTCCATTGACTTTGAATAGCTTTGATAAATTTAATTTGCGTCAGAACGGGTTCAAAACACGTGCTTATTACACCCGAAAATTCGGTGTCATCTTTCTTGTTTATTAATGGTTGAACAGGTTAACCACACTGAGAAAAAAGTTTGTTTGAAACAACAAAATAATTTTGTTGAGCTGTTTTGTCCATTCATTTTGTTGCTTTAGCAAAACTCCATCGGAATTGTTTTGTTGGCAACACAAAATTATTTCGTTGGCTATATTTTGTTAATTCAACTACATGGAGGTGGCATCGACCTTACGACAAATCGCTTGTGATTACTAGCTACTATACCGTGCAAATTAATTGGGACAAGCTATTTTATTCTCAGAATTGTAATGTGATCGCCAGTTGATGTCGGAAACCCACGTTAACCGGTTTTATCAGCTGTGAGGTGGTGTGACTGTTAGAACTTGATAGTAAGAATGTGGTTTGACCGGTTTTAAACAGGAAATAGGCACTTCAGCTTCAGTTGTGAGCTTTCGTGTGTGGCAGGTGGATGTTAGTTTTTGCTGTCTGTGAGTACGTGTTGCTTTCGTGTATTGAAAAATGGATATTTCCCCAAGGAAGCGTGCAAAAATAATTGCTCTGAAGGATCACACTTCTATGACAGTGAGAGATATCGCTTCTGCAGTTGGTGTAGGCAAATCAAGTGTATCAAGACTGCTTACGCGATACAATGCATCTGGATCATCGTCTCCAAAAAGGAGAGGTAAATGTGGAAGAAAACGAAAAACAACTCCACGAACCGATAAATATCTAATCAGAAATAGTAAAATGAATCCAAAAAGAACAAGCACCGACCTTCAAAGAGATTTATTGGCTAGTAGTTGTGATGTTAGTGATTCAACTGTACGCCGTAGGCTTCTGGAAGTTGGTCGGAAGGCAAGAAGACAAACGAAAATGCAATATTTGAATGCGAAAATGAAGATAAAATGTTTAGCATGGGCCAAAAAATATAAATCATGGACTGCTGACGACTGGAAAAAGGTAATTTTCAGTGATGAAACTTGTTTATTTGTGCGGGGTTACCAAGCAAATGTCGTTAGACGAAGCAACTGTGAACCCTTAAGACTTGAGCATGTCAAACAAACTGTAAAACACCCTCTGAAACAGTTGGTTTGGGGTTTTTTCACATAAAATGGCACTGGAAGCTTAGTTCCTGTTCAAGGTATGATGAATTCAGCCAAGTACGTAGAAATATTACAACGTAGGATTGTTCCATTCTTGCAAACTTTTGACGGGACATTTCAACATGACTTGGCCCCATGTCACAATTCGAAATTGGTCAAGCTGGAAAATCAAATTCATTTGCTTGATTGGCCTGGAAATTCACCAGACTTAAATCCCATAGAAAACTTGTTTAATATTTTGAAGAGACGTTTAGGTAAAATGGACTGTACAACCAAAGGACGCATGATAACGAATGCTATAAAAGTCTGGTTCTACGATAATGAAGTCAAAAATATGTGCACTCAATTAGTGGAGTCAATGCCAAAACGAATTCAAGAGTTCATTTCTGCTAAAGGAGGATATACTTCATACTAATACAGGTATTTATCAGTGTATATCAAGGCATAGAATGATATAAAGGCATAGTTTTGGAAAAAAGAGTGATTTTTTACTTTGTCCCCATTAATTTGCACAGTATAGTATTCCATACGGGCACTACCAGACTACCACTGACCAGAAGAATCTCGGTTTGCGCTAAGATTTCGCTTTGAATTATGGCTGACTACGAAGTGAGTGCATTGTTAGAAGACTGGGAGCTGTCAACTCTGATAGAGACATTCAGAGGTAAGAATTTCTAACATATCTTAACGATTCCGACGTATTTTTATGCTAGTTTTTATTGTTTGTTAATTTGCTTGGATTCAGTGAATGTTAGTGATAATTTGGATTCGCTTTATAGACTCATAATTACAATGAACACGATAGAATCCCATCTTATTAGATGCACAGGGGCACGTATTAAATTTAAACCCAGATTTTTGATAATACATTTCTTATCACAGCTTGCGGTTCCTGATCGCAAATAAAAATTTGCACGTGAGGTAATGATACGAATTGTAATTTATGTATAGAGCTTGATTTCATGTATAGGCTATATATACAGGGTGTTTCAAAGAGGTTGCATGGTAATAGTACCCTGGAACATATAAAACATTGAAAAAAATGTTACGAATTTTTTTTTTTTTGTCTAACCAAAAATGCCAATAATTTGTTTCATCAAAAAACTAAGAAAAACATTTAAAAATAAATCGGATTTAGAAACATGTTACACACGCACCAAAATAGTGTCAATACATCGTAATGTCAAATACAAATCGTCCGTGAGCATTCCAGAAGGTAATAAACCCACCTCCAAATGCTGAATTCGCAGATAAAAACCCGCTTGCAAGAGCAGGTATAGCCGAGTGGTTAACACACCTCGATTTTTCGCTGGCTCTGAAAAAATTTCCTTGTGACGTAACCCTGTCCAAATTCATTTAAACACCACTAAAAATTAAATACGTCGGGGAAAAAATGGCTGACACCCAGGTTCGAAGGGCACCGCCTAAAATTATTGCACCGGAAAAGTGTTGCCATCGGAAAAAAAGTTTAGGGACAAAGTGGCCCAGCTACATAACTCTAAATTTTGTCGAAGCAAGAAATTACTGCGTCACGATAACAATATGTTTGGTTGCAGCGACAAAACGTTTTATCACGATAACAATACATATTGTTGGATCAAAGAAATTCCCCAAAATCGACAAAATTATTTTCTTAAATTAACAAAATCTTTTGTCACGATAATAATAAATTTTGTACAATCAACAATAATTTTCAACAAAATAAATGTGTAAGTTCAACAAACATTTTTGTTGACTGTATATCGATAAAAAAATTTTTGGTTGATTCAACAAAAAAAATTTTAGCTGAATTAACAAAAACGTTTTTCTCAGTGCAGTTTTGGGACTTGTTCGGGCCCGGGCTCTATCTTGCAAAATAAAATTCGTGCTGATATACCACGGGCTCAGACGGACTCAGGCTCCGAAAATTGAGCCCGAAATCAGCTCTAGTGTGGACAGCCCGCGCCCTTCTCTCTCTCAGAGGTGTTTGCCCGGGGGCTAATCAAACGACACTGTGTCAACACTAAAAGCAGAGAAGTTAGAAATAATAAGCAAACAACTTTTTCTCCGCGCGTTAAAATAATTTGAGCGACTGAGATGGGACGTATCTATGACTTTTTTTCCAACAATAAGGTCTACATGATTAAACGTTCCACGTTTTTCCACGTTAGTGTTATCTTCAGTGATGAGTCACGGTTTGCATTTGCGCCGATGACCAGTGCATACGTGTCCGGAGATGAGCCGGCCGGAGCACGGATCCTGTCTTTACCATGGGACGGCACACGGCTGGCACAACGGGAGTGGCTGTCTGGGGTGCCATTTCCTAGGATAGCCGGACACCCTTGGTAGTCCTCCCTACTACCCTCACGGCTCAACGGTACATCAGAAAACATTCTACGACCTACTGTGTAGCCATTTCTGTCGCATCATCACCGATAAATTTTTCAACAGGATAATGCCCAGCTATACACGGCACAGCTCTTCCAGGCCTGCCTGCGTAATGTCGACATCCTTCCATGGCCAGCTCGATCGCCTGACCTTTCAACGATCGAATATGTTGGGACACCACCTGCTCTCATCCTGAAATGTCAGATAATGGGCCTGCAAATTAGACACCGATAATCCCATGGTTGATGATGATGATAGTATATATAAAAAACATAACCACAGTGAGATTTTAAAAAATAACTGTTAAGGCACGATTTTTAGCATAAAATAGTTAAAAAGCTGGCTCCTTAAACTACTTTTCATCTTCCACCCTAGTTCATTATGCTTTACTTTCTTCGTACCCGATGTGAAAAACGGACATCGAATTCATGTCCCCTCGCTCCGGAGTAAGTCGCTCTCCCAACTGAGCTACGCGGACAGAATGTCTCGCTGCAGATTTGTCGTGTTGACACATGTTTTCTCCTCTGTAGTACGTCACATCATCTCCCTCTTAAATTTTTTTTCTTTGAAGCGAAGAAGGAATTTTTCGTTAATTCCAAACAATATGTAAAACAAACGTCACACATTTTTTGAAGAACCCAACGACCAGTGGATTCATTTTTCAATATCGGGCGCCAATGTGAAAGCACAAGTTTGTCCGTGTCCCCCTCACTCCGGAGTAAGTCGCTCTCCCAACTGAGCTACGCGGACAGAATGTCGCGCTGCAGATTTGTCGTCTTGACACATGTTTCCACTTCTGTAGTACGTCACACCGAACACAGCTCGATCAGTGGAGGCTTCTACATCAAACCATAAATATTTGCATCAACTTAAATATTCGCAAAAGCTCATGTTTAAATGAATTAGTTTTGAGATTATTCAAGAGTGATGTTTGTGCTACTACGAAACAAACTATCTATAAAGGCATATTTAAATATTTCGGGGGGGGTCCGGACCCTCTTATGAGTGAATTTGGAACTGCTACATTTTGTTACTGGTGACAGTGACAGTGATTTTTTAGTAACGGTGACAAAGTAACAGTTATGTCATTTTGGACCCATCTCTAGAGTGAATGAACCTTGGAAGCAGTGGCAAACTTTATGAAGGTGGCCCAGGGGCCCGGGCCCTCCCCCTTGAGGTATTACTTGATCCCTGTTTCTTTGTTATTGGCTGCTTATTCTTAGATGTATTTGTACATGTTTTTAAATATATATTTTACATTTGGAAACGCACTTGAATATGTCGGCACGTATCCAAGGAGGGGGTCCGGACCCCACCCAAAAGTTACCCAACAACAATAACAAAAAACGTGGATTTTTTAAAATCTTTTCATTATTTTCTTAATAATTGCCCACAAAATTATTTTATGGGAACCAATAAATAAATCTGTAACTGGGCAAGGGCACCTGGGCCCTTTGCACATGCCCCGACCCTGAACCCATGCCTGGGCCTAAGGCTAGCTACACATTAAATAAAGTCAGTAAAGAATGTCTTAAGTTTCTTTATGTAGTCTATAAAAATTAATGAATGAATATAGAACAGTTTATCAATGAATGAAATACGGGATTACATCAACGTACAATGCATATTTGGAAAATGTGAATCCGTTTATTGGTGTAAGTATGACAGGGATGTTAAGTCAGATAGTATCCGAAAGCTTGAAAGTTTCGTCCGAGTATGCTAACCACTACACCACCCAGAACGATCAAGTTTCAAGTTTCCGATTAATTTGAATAGAACCATCACAGGATTTGCTAGTCGAAGCAACCGGCATTCATATATAGTGAATCTGGAGGTTTAGAATTCATTCCCGTGGTTGCTTCGACTAGCGAATCCTGTGATGATTATATTCAAATTAATCGGAAACTTGAAACTTAGTCGTTCTGGGTGGTATAGTGGTTAGCATACTCGGGCGCTCTCCGGGAGACGCGGTTTCGATTACCGCTCCAGAGCGACGAAATTTTCAAGTTTTCGAATTTTATCTGACTTATCATCCCTGTCATATTTACACCAATAAACGGATTCACACCTTCCAAGTTTGTATTATAGAACACAGTGGCGTATATTCGAGGCTAGCTGCGAAGCCCAGAGAATGCACAAGTAAAAGTTAATTAAATATACACAAATAAAAGTCTATTATCAACGGTATTAAGATATGTCGATGCTTTCGGTGCCAAAAAAACAACGAGCGGATTCGCTTCTTTCCGTTATGAGAATCAGTCTAGTGGGGGATGGCAACGGCATCAACGTAAACCAAATAGGTCTTCGAGAGACTTCGCTGTTCTGATGCGAAGAGCTTCAATACTATCTCCTACTAGCGTTTCCATGACAACATGAATGAGCTACGGAGCTCGTGAGTGGCCATTGCTTTGGCCAAGGGTTCGCTCCGAAAAAAAAACCTTCGGACTGCCTCAGTCCCTCCATGCTTCCTGCGCGTGTTTCGCGAGAGTTATTTCAATTTGTGTGAATGAATTAAAATCAGTGATATTATATCTTAAATTCGTGGCTTTGTTGGATTCGAACTGTTTTGATAAATTTTGTGAAAGCTTCCCTGAACATCTACTATTAGAGCTTAAAGAACTCTATGCTTCAAATTTTGATACAGCTCGACTAAAAAATGAACTGAAGGTGTTTAATTCCCTTTATGAATACAAAACAAATCAGTGAGAGACATTACTTGTTACATAAAGTTGAATAATTACACATAGTGTTTATTGAGGTGTACAAATTAGCAGATCTAATATTAAACTGTTCATCAACAACTGCAACTGTCGAAAGACGTTTTTCTGTATTAAAAAGAATCAAGATATATCTTAGAGCCACACAAGGACATGCACATTCGAAAAACGTGGCTGGTTTGTTAATAGAGAAAAACATTCTTTGTTAATACGCAAAAGTACTCGGAGGAAACATTTTTGTGAAAAAGTAACGCTCAAGTTCACACAAAGGGAAAGAAGAATGGAGTTCATGTACAAATTAGTGTTAAAATTCTAATCTTCATAATTATTTGGTATCATGTTAGCAATAGCATGTACCTAAAATTTAGTAAAAAAATGTTACTTCTATTACTTAACAATTAAAAAATATACTTCGCAATTTTTAAAAAACAGTACTGGAGGGGGGATGGTGAGATAGCCCAGGTCTCGGACCCAAGATACGCCACTGGTAGAACAATTTGTTTATGAATGACCTTCAAGGCAAGTTTCTGTGCAATTTAAATCGGCAGTTTGATATATTTTTTATAAATTTCGCATTTGGTCTTATCATTTATTCCTAGTAGCAACTAGTGCTATTCACGGATTTCGGGTTTTTGGATATCCGGATATTTTAGTATCCGAAAACCGAATTTTTAGCATTCGAATAGTTCGAACTCCGGATATCCGGATTTCGAACTTTGCAAGTGCTGTTCACGGATTTCGGATTTCCGGGTATTTTACTATCCGAAAACCGGATTTTAGCATTCGAATAGTTCGAATTTCGGATATCCGGATTTCGAACTTTGGAAGTGCTGTTCACGGATTTCGGATTTCCGGGTATTTTACTATCGGAAAACCGGATTTTAGCATTCGAATAGTTCGAACTTTGGATAACCGGATTTTGAACTTCGGATATTCGTATATCCGGATTTAGAATACTGAATATTCAGACATCTCAACAACATAGATCTATCTATCTGGCCATGATAGACCGCATGCCTCAGGTTGTTGTTGGTTGTTCGTTAAGAAGACGCAAACAAAAATTTACAAAGAACGAACAAAAGAGATGATGGCTGGTTATTATTGCTAAACCGCTTAAACCAGGTATCTCCCGCTCACTAGCACTTATAGTATTTGTGATTAATTCACTAGTCCACTGGCAAGGACGCGCCAAGCGGGGATTCAATGGATGTGAAGCACCAGGGCGCCAGCTTCCGGGGGCGGTAGGACGCCTCAATCAAATTTTACATTTCATAGATTAATGTCAATGGCGTGGGAGAAGTGAAGAAAACGTTTTACTGTGAGAAATCGTAATGCTACGTGGCACGTTTATTTTTCTAGTAAAAATATTCATTATATAATTCAATAGAAAATGACTTAAAATCAGAGAATATTTTTTATTGTTTTGTTCAGTAACGCATACCGCGGGCAAATGACTAACAATTTTTTTTTTCTAATTCTTTTTTTTTTTTTTAATCTTGAAGATTTCAGTATCATGATATGCGTGGCCAGCGCTATGACCATGGGGTCAATATGAAGGAAAAACACAGTGGACTTCTAAAAACATAATTTTTCGATACTTATACTCAATTTTATACTTTGAGCGGCTCATACTTTATATCTGGTCATAAATAACGACGAAAAAATTCCTCTACAAATTTTCAGCATTATTCAAAAAATATATGCTTTCTTTTCTGAATTACCTTAGGCAAATTTTAAAGAAAAAGCTTCCAGCGTTGACCGTAAAACTCTGAAACAAGGTGGGTAATCGATGCAATAAGGGTATCAGGATTTACAGGGGGGGGGGGGTAATATATTATTTCGAATTCCGTTTTTAGTTTTATACAACTTACTTTTATATGTAAAAACTATCTTTTTTTAATATGAAAACCAGTCATTTAGAATTATGTTTTTAGTTTTAAACAACTGATTTGTATATGTACCCATACGAGAGATTTTTTGACGTATACAATTGTATATATTATGATATTATGAAAACTCTTACTTTACGGGAAATAGAAAATGATGTTGCTAAAAATATTTATTTCACGTAAAAATGAATAAAAATTGAAAAATATTCTCGTACAAGGGGTGGCAAATCTGGTCTTGCACCCTCGCTGCAAATGCCCTTGGCGCGCCCCTGGCCACTGGGGCAGTAAAGAAAGAAAGAAAGAAAAGATGGAAAGAGATATCAGGATTCATGCGGCTATCTTGATTTCGGATTTATGATATTTCGGATATTTTGAAATCCGAAATCCAGATTTCAAAATATCCGATTTTTGACAGCACTAGCCGGATATCCGAATATTCGGATTTGGATCATGCGGCAATCCGGATTTCGGATTTATGATATTTCGGATATTTTGAAATCCGAAATCCGGATTTCAAAATATCTGATTTTTGACAGCACTAGCCGGTTATCCGAATATTCGGATTTTGATCATGCGGCAATCCGGATTTCGGATTTATGATATTTCGGATATTTTGAAATCCGAAATCCAGATTTCAAAATATCCGATTTTTGACAGCACTAGCCGGATATCCGAATATTCGGATTTGGATCAAGCGGCAATCCGGATTTCGGATTTATGATATTTCGGATATTTTGAAATCCAAAATCCGGATTTCAAAATATCCGGTTTTTGACAGCACTAGTAGCAACCCTAATTTATTATTTTGTTTCTATTATATCAGTTTGAAAATTTGTCTTTATAATCTCGGGTTTCCCCCTCCCTAGCCGAAAAGACGTGGTAAAATGTACATTACGCATGCGGCAAGTTAGTACAGCATATGGTCAATACAACTTTCCACCTACATATGCTATGCATAAATTATTCTAAATTTTTGCTCCCCCTCTTCCCCCCAGGCAAAATTCCTGGATACGTTCCTGGTCGGAGATATTTTTATTACTTCCCAAAATTTTTGGAGATGTTTTCTCCAGGGTAATTTTATTTTCATCTTCAATTTTTTAGGACACACCCATAAAAAAACCTAGGTGCGCCATTGCTTATAAGGACATTTATAGAAATGACAGCAAGAAACATTTCGCCTAGGAAGACCTAGAGAGAGCACATTATCGCCAGCACTCGTTTTGGACATACACAGTCAAAAGAGCTTCATTGGGAAAAACATGAAAGAATTTTTCAGAAGAGCTCAAACCCATTGATTGGAACAGAGCGGTTTCTATATACCTTTTGCGTAAACATATACGCTTCCGCGGAATGACTTCTTTTACGAATTTCATTTCGGTTTCCATTGGTATAAATCTGAGACTTGTGGATGTGCTGACATCTACTGGCACTAGATCTACTGGCACTTGCTGTCGTCCCAAAATATGAAAAAGAATAAAACATATGGCATATATGAAAGCAAGTAAGATGGTTATAACAGAAGCATCACTGTTATCAGCATGCTTGGAACTACAATTTAATGATAGGTTTAAGATTCGTTTTGTAGATCAGGGTGATTTACAATGTAATTTCGCAGAGACAAGGCAAAGTTTTTGATATTTTCCAGGGATCTGACGCTCTCTGGGAGATTTTTCCATAGGATAATGGCTTTATACAGTATGCTATTTAAACCATAATTAAGTCTAACACACGGCTGACATAATTTGTTGTTAGCAACAGATCTGGTGAAGATAGAATAATCCAGATATTTGATGTCAGATTGAAAAATAGGCAGTTTAAGATGCATTATTTTAAAAAACATGATACCTAGTTTCAAGGTAAAAATTTCATGAATGTTTAGAATATTTAGTTTTAGAAATAATGGTTTTGAATGAGACATGTAATCTGTGTTCAGCATATAGCGAACAGATTTCTTCTGTAATTTGAGCAAGCATAACTTATTGTTTGCACTTATATTTGAATACCAAGATTCCAGACAATAGGAGAGATGGGTATAAATAAAAGCATAGTAAAATATTTTTAGGACATTGATAGGTCCTAAAAATATTTAATTTTACCAAGATGCTTAATTTTACCAAGCAGGCCAACCTGTAAGGAAACTTTTTAAAACAAACAGAACATGCGTATTCCAGTTAAAGAATTCATCAAACCAAACACCAAGATACTGAACTTTGTCCACAATTTTAAGGGGGAGATCATTAATCCTGACTGGAAAGTTATTTATGTCCTTTCTTTTATGAACGTTTCGGAAATATACGGCGTTGGTTTTTAGAATATTAAGTGATAATTTGTTAGAGCATAACCAATGAGATAAATTTGATAGATCATTATTGATCATTATCTGTAACTTATGCAAATCATGACATTTTTGAAATCAATAAAAACACAAATAGCATAATAACTGTCATCTAGTGCTTCGGAAATGAAGTTTGACAACTTAGCAACAGCCATTTCAGTAGATCTGTTTCTTTGGAAACCGAACTGTTCCAAAGAGAGCATACCATGGGTGTGTAAAAAATCAACCATTCTGCTGTGAATAGACCTTTCAAAAATCTTACTCAAAACGGGTAACAAAGATATCGGTCTGTAATTACAGGTAGATTCCCTATCTCCTTTTTTTTTAAAATAGGAATAACCTTAGCGATTTTCAGACTGTCAGGAAACTGACCTGAATAAAAACTCAGATTAATAATATGTGTTATAAGTGGTACTAAAATAGAGATCGACTCTTTTATGACTCTGCTATTAATATTGTCTGAACCAGCACTTCTTTTTAGGGACAATGAAATGATAATATTATAGGTTTCAGTATCATCCAAAGGGCGTAGAAACATTGAAAAAGGAACTTCCTTAATTTTGGATAAAGAAACATAACTTTTAGTATTTGTGGGCAAGTTTTGCTGAGATGCTAAATCATGACCTATGTTAATGAAGTAATTGTTGAATTCATCAGCCACTGATTTTGAATCAACATTAAAATTACCAGAATTTCCTTTTAACGTCAGTAGTGGTTCAGTAGCACAGAATCGTTTGTTAATTGCTGATTTGATTATTTTCCATTTTTGATATGAGTTATTTCCTGCATCTGAAATAAGCAACTTTCGCATGCTTAATAGCATTTCTTAGGGCATAATTATACCTTTTATAATTATCACGTAAGTGACTGTTATAAGGATTCTTTCTACTTTTTTTACGAAGCGTATCCTTTTTTTTTATTGATCTAATGATTCCATTGGTCATCCAAGGTTGGATCTTAATGTCATATTTAGTGTTAACTATTTTATGAACGGTTGTGATCTCAAGGAAATCATTAAAAATGCCTTGCAAAATTTCGGTAGCTATAGTTGGACAAGTTGTATTGAAGATACCTGACTTGTCCCAGTCAAAATTTGAGACTAGGTCAGCTAACGTGGTGTAGTCACAATAGGAGATTGTTTTGTGGTTAATTGAGTAATGGTAATTTGTAAAAACTGGAACATGAATGAAGACAGGGTTATGATCACTAATACTAAAATCAATCACTCCGGACTTTAAAGCAGTATTAAGTAAGTTAGTACCAATATGGTCTAGAATATTGGCACCACGAGTTGGTAAAGAAATGCACATCTGAAAAAAAATTGCCTGATAGCTTATTAAGATAGATTTCACTTAGAGATAGGTTGTTAATGTTAATATTAATATCTCCCAGAAAAATGCAATTTTTATTTTCGTTATTTATTTTGTTTAAGATATTGTCAAAGCATTCACAAAAGGTTTTTCGATCACTACTTGGCGATCTGTAGATAACGCCAATAATTAGGTTTTTGGACTTGGGACTTTTGATTTCAATCCAAAGCATTTCACAGGAATCAAGTACAAGGGACATATTATTCAAGTCATCACGAATAAAGTAGGTGATGCGAGACTTCAGGTATAGGCCTACTCCACCAGAACCCCTTATATTCAGTAATGAATTATTCCGATTTCTAACTTTGCATTCAAAATTAAAGTTACTGAGATTGAAAAACTCCTTTTGTTTCTCATCAATTAAATGAGTTTCGCTAAGTGCAATTACAGAAAAATCATGACTCAATTGTGATAGAAAAATTTGAAGCTTATCAAATTTAGAGTTAATGCTTTGAATATTGATATGTAAGGGTGAAAAAGTAAGGCAATATGAAGAATATAACAAATTAATTTAGATATTTTGCCTGTTTGTGCGTGTTCAGACCAGCAGACACAATAAAAAACAAAGTGTAGTGTAATTCTTAATATGAAAATATTGTTATAAGTTTGTATCAACAACTGAAACGTAAGCTACACTTGATTTCATTTTCTTAAATTATAAGTTTGATGCATTTCGTACATTTAATACAAAGTAATTATTATTTTAATTTCGAGAAAGATAGAGTTATTCTACCTGAGGTTTCAAAAATCGGGAAACTATGAAATGTGAAGACAGTATCAACATTCCTTTCTCCGGTTTATTTATACAGCCAACACATTAAATAATGTTAAAAAAAACATACTTTGAATATATAAAAATTTTATTCTTTTAATCTTTTAGATAATTGAGAATGAGTACAAGCGATAGCGGCATAAAAGTAGTGATCAGAAAAGAAAGAAAGCTCAAAAGAAATTGAAGATCTGCAAAGAGGAGGTCTACTTAAATTTTTGAAAACTGGAAGCAATGAAAGGGAGCAGACAGGCTCCTGTTAAGCATAAACAAATTCTATAGTCAATGCAGGCTTAATTACTGACAAAAATATTAAAATAAAAATGCTTATTCTCAGCATCAGAATAACTCAGATGAAATTTCTGCAACTTCATGTTCTTTAACAAATGAAGACTTAATTACAGATGAGAATGAAAAAGGAAATTATTCGTATCAAATTCGCATCCCTGAAGCAACAAATACAACCTTGGCCTAAGATGATGCTCTCAATTATTCTAAATATTCATCGATAGTTAGGTATACCTCACTTGGGTCCTTGAATTTCATAATACATTGTTTAATCCATCTGTTTATATAGAGAAGGATCCCCCTCCAAAAAAAGGTTGTCCAGGATCCCACACACCCTAGGGAGCTGCCCTGCGTGCCTGCGTGCACTCTACGTTAACATACATCACTCCCCTAAAATATTATAACTTTTAACATTTGTTACTTTCCTAATATTCACCTGGAACAAATCTTTTTCGGAGGCACATACAAGGTTTGTCCGGAAAGTAATGAGACCACTTTTCCTGGGCCAATTAGAAGGGCCGGAGGGCAGAGTCTCCGGACGTGACGGGTGGCGGGGTATGTTAGGTAAACGATCGATGTCTCGTCAGTTGGCTCTGAGCTTTTACAGAGTGAGGATCGCTTGCGAAGTGAACAGCTGTGTGAGCGTCGCGTAACGGTCAAAATGCAGAAGACTGTCGAACAGCGAGCGATACGCCGCAAAGTTTTGTTTTAAACTTGAAAAATCTGCAACAGAGACGCTTGCTATGATACAGAAAGCCTACGGGAAGGATGCTTTATCGAAAGCACAAGTGTTTCGGTGGCACAAAATGTTCACAGAGGGAAGGAAGAGCGTCGAGGATGAGCCACGCCTAGGGCGACCTTCAACGTCTCACACTTCGGACAATGTGGAAAAGGTGAAAGTGGTTTTGGACTCTGAGCGACATCTGAGTGTTAGATAGGTAGCAGAGCACGTGGGACGCGCGAAATCCATCGTGCATGAAATCATCACGCAAGAACTGCAGATGCGGAAAGTTTGCGCCAAATTGGTTCCTAAGATTTTGACCGATGAACAGAGGAACAACCGTGTGTCCATTTCTCGTGAGCTTGTGGACTGTGGGAGGAGTGAACCTGGTTTTTGTAGAAAGTGATAACAGGTGATGAAACGTGGGTCTTCGAGTTCGATCCGGAGACGAAAAGACAGAGCTCAGAGTGGCACACTTCCGAGTCTCCTCGACCAAAGAAGACTCGAATGTGCAAATCGATGCTCATTGTCTTCTTTGACTGTAAAGGTGTTGTCCATAAGGAGTTCGTACCACCCGGACAAACGGCCAACGCTTCATTTTACGTAGAAGTGCTTCAACGGCTGAAGAACAGAGTTGCGCGCGTCCGCCCGGAGATCACCAACACTTGGGTTCTTCACCGTGATAATGCGCCGAGCCATGCGTCGCTGAGAGTGAGAGGGTTTCAGCGAAACACAACGTGGCAAAGCTGCCCCAACCTCCCTACAGCCCGGACTTGGGCCAGGCTGACTTCTTTTGTTTCTGCGGCTCAAATCCAGCCTGAAAGGACACCATTTTGGGACTGTTACAAACGTGCAAACTGCCGCGACGAGTGTTTTGAAAGCGATCCCTGTTCCCAACTTCCAAGCAAGCTACGCGGCGTGACAGAATAGCTGGCAGCGGTGTATTGATGTTCAAGGATATTATTTCGAGGAATTTTAATGTTATGTAAGTATAACTTTAATTAAACGTCTGTTATTGAATGAGTCTCATTACTTTCGGGACAGACCTTGTATTCACCCTTGAAGGTTTGTGTTACTAAATGAAAAGAGAAATTTATTATTTCACAAGCTTACCAATATCCGACTTCTTTGCAGAAACTATTCGGTACCATGTGAATGTTCAAACGGTCTTACGGGGGATTGATAAGTACAAAGCGGAATAAGAATCAGTACTGAAGAAACGCAGAATAGAATCTGTACCGTAGTGAATATTTTGTAGTGTGAGCTAAGTAAATCATTAAATAGGTATAAATACAGAAAAGAAAGTTGCTAAAAAACAACAAGTAAAATCCTGCATGACGCTGGATTTACCTTTTGAGAAGCTAAACCAACGAGAGGAAAATATGTTATTTTATTATTATTTCTTCCTACTCATAGTCCACTGGACATCGTGACTGGGGATTTGGTCCATCGGTAATTCAGAAAAAGCTCAAACACACATAACATTTTATCCAAAAATAGAAGACTCAACGAGAAATCCTACAAGGTTATGGTAAATTCCAAGGAGTGACACTTTATGAAACTACGCAGTTTTTAGTCAATCAATTCCAATTGCTTTGAGATGTTACTTCATTGCTTTTTTTATACACCATCCATTACTGGAATAATTGTTGCTCTTTCTTCCCAGACGAATTGAATTTCAATTTGCAAATCTCTGTATTTTCCAATTTTCTTGTTCTTTTTCCTTAATTTATCTATTCTCTGGGATAACGACATCAATTCTGGTAACTTTCTTTTATCCAGACACAGCAATATCAGATTTATTATGGCCCATTTTTGTGTTGTTTGTTTGAATTTTAAACTCCCATAAAATTTTAACCTCAGTATTTTCTACAACTTTTTCAGGTCTATGCTCCCACTGATTTTTTGCAGAAAAAAAATCAAATCACATATTTGGCAAACGTTCTACTATACACCGCTGGCCATCCAAAATGCAACACCAAGAAAGACACGAGATAGCAAAGCCAGATTTACTGAACACATAACAAACAACACATACAAAGACAAAACGATTGAGCTTACACGCCCGTGCGACTTGCGGAACACGCAGACATCAATAGTTCTTGTGGGCCCCCGTGGCTGGCAATAACGGCCGCTACACGCCGCGGCATCGAACGAAAGAGGCTTTGGATGTGGGCTTGGGGTATGTCGGTCCAGGCTACTTCCACACGTTGCCACAGTTCATCAGGCGTAGCCGCGGGTGGTGCTTGCCTGGCCACTCGGTTGCCGATCAGCGACCAGACGTGTTCGATGGGCGATATATCGGGAGAACAGGCGGGCCACGGCAGCAGTGACAACTGGTGGGCCGTGAAGAATTGTTGCACGATGCGTGCCACGTACGGGCGCGCATTGTCCTGTTGAAACGTGGCCGCTGGCAGGTCATGCAGATAAGGGAGTAGTACTACAGGCTCCAAAACGTCGGAGATGTAACTGTGGCTGTTGAGTGTACCCGCGATGCGTACCAGACGGGTGCGGGTGTCATATCCAATTTTTTTTTTTTTTTTTTTTTTTTTTTTTTTGATTGGATTTTTAACGACCACCGTGAGCAACTCAATGGGCTATAAGCAGTCGCCCGTCCCTAATTTAAGGTCACTGGTTCCAGGGAAGGGAGAGAGCCAGTGCCGTAAGACAAACACAACATCCATGCCCGACGGGATTCGAACCCGGACCCCTTACGGACGAATGATCAGAGGCCAGCGCCTTAGACCACTGCGCCACTGGGGCGGCATATATCCAATTGCTCCCCAAAAACATAAAGTCAGGTGACGGACCTGTATGGCGATGCATAATGCAGGCGTCATACAGTCTCTCGCCATGGTGCCGGCACACGCGGATCCGACCATCCTGGTGTTGCAGGCAGAAGCGCGATTCGTCGGAGAAGACAATGTCGTGCCATTCCGTAGTCAAGGTGAGGCGTTCAACGGCCCACTGCCGCCGCACTCGCCGGTGGTGTAACGTCAATGGTAATCGGAGCAATGGGCGCCGTGCGACAAGTCCCCGCTCATGCAGACGACGTCGAACGGTACATGCTGACACAGGTTGTTGCACAACACATCCTAATTCCTGCGCTAAATTTCGTGATGTGGCGGTACTAGCCGTCAATACCCGCTGCACAACATGCCGGTCCTCTCGTTCGGTGGTGAAAATGCCTTTAAGAAGACCAAGAAGCCATTATCAACAGCTCACGGAGTTTGAACGAGGTCGTGTAATAGGGCTACGAGAAGGTGGATTTTCTTTCCGCAATATTGCAGAACGACTTAGCAGGAATGTAGCCACTGTGCATGATTGTTGGCAGTGGTGGTCAAGGGAAGGTACTGCCTCAAGAAGACCGGGTTCCGGCTGGCCACGTGGGACTACTGAGAGGGATGACCGCTGTGTACGGCGTATAGCCGTGGCGCATCGCACCGCGTCTGCGGCAGCAATTCGAGCTGCAGTTGCCACCACAGTGACACAACGAACTGTTACACATCGGTTACTTGAAGGACAGCTCCGAAATAGACGCCCTGTAGCGTGCATTCCACTTACTCCAAACCACTGCCGTTTGCGACGTTAGTGGTGTCAAGCTAGAGCTCATTGGAGGACGGAGTGGAGATTTGCACGCCATCGTGGTTGTCGTTCTCTATTTAAGCGACAACCACGATGGCGTGCAAATCAATCTTCTAACACTCTGCATAACTTGAAGGAAGGTAGAGCTAATCACGGACGAAATGAAACTTTGAATTCAACCGTTTATTATAGTTATATATATGTATTTTACGATTCGTGTTATAGAAATTTGAGTCACAGCTTTTTCACCTGTTCATCCTACAGGCTATGAGCTAGTTTTTTAATATCATTCAAAATCTATGACACCTGTTCTATGAAATTCAATGGTTTAGAGTTTTATCAAGAGAAGACAGACTGATTACACTACAACTGAAACTGCAGAAACGGAAGCCTTAGCACTTTTATTAATTTTTCTGTTTCTTAGATGTGCGGTGGTGCCAACAATTTTGTTAACCTTACAAATACCCCTAAAGACCCCGAACATCGATTAAATTAATTTGCGTATCTCTCAAAACCAGCTTTTCTAGTGCCATTGGTGCTTTTTTTTTTTTTATAGGAGGTTTTTTTGTTTTGTTTTATTAATTATTTATTGGACTTGATTAACAACAGATGCATTGACATATACACTATATTGACAAAAGTCACCGGACATCTAAAAGAGAAACACGACATAGCATTTATTGACATACATTAAAATACGGTATCGGTCCACCTTTGGCTTTAATGCATGCACTGACCCTTCGAAACATGCTTTCGACAAGGTTTCGGAACACAGCGATAGGTATGCGCTTCCATTCAGTACATAATGCTGCCGCCAACTGTTGCTTAGTAGTAGGCCTTGGTTCCAAACTTCTTATGCGGCGCTCTAATTCTATCATAGGTGCTTTATGGGATTAAGATCAGGGATCTGTGCTGGCCAATCCACACACGATACGGAATTATCGTCAAACCACCACGTAACAGTCCTTGCTTTATCGCTTCGTGCATTACCTCGGTGTAACAGTCCTTGCTTTATCGCTGGTACCAACAAGGCTGGGTTCAATAGTATTGCCACACAGTTGGTAAGGCATAATTGTCCAGAATATCGAGGTAGACGCGCTGGTTAACAGGTTTGTCCACGATAACCAATGGGCCGGGACCATACCACGAAAAACACCCCCACACGAGTACACTGCCAGCTCCAAATTTTGACCGTAGGAACAGTACACTGTGGTAAATAGCGTTCTCCCGGCTGCCCCCATACCCACACACGGCCATCAGACTCGTGGATCGTGGACGGATTCTGGCTTAAACCGCAGCCCATAGACTTAACATTAGGCTGCGGCCGGGCGGACGCAGCCAGCCGCAACCAGCCGCAGCCGGGTGGATGGAGGGGGCGTGGTCAGTAGCAGTCTCCAATTCCCCGCTGCAATTTTTCCCCCTCGACCGAAGTGTGTGCTTATCTCCGAAGATAGTAGTATTTATTGGACTTTGTCGAATTTTGGGGGAAATCAATGAAGGCTATTCCTTATTTTTTTAAATTTAATGAAGGTTTATTCATTATTTATTTTCCCCTCTCTCGACCCCATCCCCTTAGGTTATTGTTATGTAAAACGTTTTTTCCCTCGTAATTTGTTGATGTATTTTTTTTTTCAATTAATTTTCATGAATTCCTCATGTGTCTTCCCTAATGAAAATTATGTAGGGTAAGTATTAATTAATCATTTCTCTTTTTTTCTCGAATAATACGGTCATGTCCTCATCTCAAGAAATGTTATTATGATATCTTATTTTTGTTCATAAATGTTTGATTTTGAGGGATGGCAACACCCGAGTGGGAAAGGGGTTGGATATAGGGGGATGGCAACTCGATGTGTTGCCCCCTAGCGGTGCTTCTTGGAACTTTCGATTGATCTTTGATTTTGAGGGATGGCAACGCCCGAGTGGAAAAGGGGTTGGATATAGGGGGATGACAACTCGATGTGTTGCCCCCTAGCGGTGCTTCTTGGAACTTTCGATTGATCTTTGATTTTGAGGGATGGCAACGCCCGAGTGGGAAAGGGGTTGGATATAGGGGATGTCAACTCGATGTGCTGCCCCCTAGCGGTGCTTCTTGGAACTTTCGATTGATCTTTGATTTTGAGGGATGGCAACGCCCGAGTGGGAAAGGGGTTGGATATAGGGGGATGTCAACTCGATGTGCTGCCCCCTAGCGGTGCTTCTTGGAACTTTCGATTGATCTTTGATTTTGAGGGATGGCAACGCTCGAGTGGGAAAGGGGTTGGATATAGAGGGATGTCAACTCGATGTGCTGCCCCCTAGCGGTGCTTCTTGGAACTTTCGATTGATCTTTGATTTTGAGGGATGGCAACGCTCGAGTGGGAAAGGGGTTGGATATAGGGGGATGCCAACTCGATGTACTACCCCCTAGCGATGCTTCTTGGAACTTTCGATGGATCTTTGATTTTCGGGGATGGCAACGACCGAGTGGGGAAAGGGCACTGCGTAGGTGTTAGATATGATGATGCTTCTTGGAACTTTATTATTTCGATGGATCTTTGATTTTGAGGGATGGCAACGACTGAGTGGGGTCCGTTGGGAATTTTTGCATTTATTCCTGTGGTTTGCAAGCAAGATTTCCCCCTCTTCAATACTATTTTTCCCCGGAGGAAATTTTTACGTAACGATGCTGGGGAATTTTCTTTCCAAGGGAATAAAAATGCTCCTAAGGTCTTAGCGAGGTTCTAACTCACGATGATTTGGTTTCCAAAAATAGTCAGGGGTCAAATGGTTTTCGTGTACTACGTATTCCCTATATATATATATATATATTTAAATTACTTTTACGTTATTTCTTCATGTGTTTTTATATATTTTTCATATGTTTTGAGGGAGTTTTTTCGTGTAGATGTAATGAATTTTCTGGGGATCTTTTCTTTTTCCTCCATTCAATTTTATTTCAGACCATGAGACGAGGAAATGCTTCTTTAGAAATTATTTCGTTCTTGTTCGCAGTAATTACTGGACATAGACTTCATGTTAATTCTGAGTCTTTCACCCCTGCAATAATATTTTCTCGTAATTTTTTCGTATGTTCAAGAACTCTACAGATCTTTCCCAGTTAAAATTCTGCTCAAACAATATTTTCGGTCTTTATTTCCTTATAGCTTCCCAATTTCCGATATTTTTCTTCCTCTATCTTTGAAATTTCATTAAACTTCTCAATAGGTCAGGATTCTTTTTTTTTCTTGGACAAACTTATGAGTCCTTTTATTTACACTATCTTTTTTTTTCCATTTCATTTCAGCAAACGATTATTTTAGATGCAACAAATCGTCAGATTTTGGTTTCCTTATATAGCATATTTTATAACTTGCTTAAAAAATATTCCTCAAAACTTGCATGTATGTCAAATATACATTTTTTTTATTCTTTCGTAGTTAGCCATACTTTTCGTGGACTGCCTCGACAGGAAAGCATTCAATGTCAAGACATACAATCTAAAACCTTTTTCTTTCAATAAAATTTGTATTCTTTGGACTGAATATTTTTCCGTCTCGTCCGAAAAAACATTCATTCGAGAGGCAAAGCGACTAATTCCGTTCTTCCCATAAACATTATTTTTTTATTTATTTGATATTCAGAGTTGTATACATTTACTATCCAAAAAAGAGATATATTTAATGTAAAGGTATATTCTTCCAAGCTGGGGAAATATATATATATATTAGTTCATTTCCAGTTAAAGGAAATGCATCTTTATATTTCAATATGAAAAAGAAGCCCTATAAGTGAAAGCTCAACCTAAAGACGGATAGATTGTTCCCACTCTCTCTACTCTATGACATTTCTTTACTGAATGAACCATGGCCTTTTTTTTTTCATGAACTGCTTTAAAATCTTCGTTCTCACTTTACTATTGTCAGATGCCCCTTCAGTTCTTTACTTATTCAATTTTAATTTATTAAGAGAGTAGAACTCTTTTAGGCTTTCGAACTCTTTTAGGCTTTCTATTGACAGATTCCATGTCCCTCCAGTTCTTTACTTATTCAATTTTAATTTATTAAGAGAGTAGAACTCTTTTAGGCTTTCGAAGTACTTTCAAGTCTTTCATTACGAAAATTTTCACTGTCATGAAAGAAGCCATAATCGAGATGATTTACTATCGTTTCAATGAAAGTGTTTACGCATTCATTGCTATGATGTCAGATTTCATTTTCTTGTACTTCGAACAGAAATGAGTTTGAATCATTCGTCGAGAAAACATTTTTCATATATATATATATATATATTTTGCCTCCGAATCAAACGAACTCAAAAAATAAGAGACGCACTTTAATATTTTTTTTTCCTCTTATGAGAGGAATACGGGAATATGATACCAAAATTAAAGAATATAGAATATCGACTTTCCTCTCAACACCTTTCATCTACGTTTTTTTTTATTTTTTTTATTTTCAATAAGCTGTTTCTATATTTTTACAACTGAATAGAATTATTTATTGAAAAGTTCTAAGTAAGACGAAAAATGGTTTTGTTGATTTCCTAAGAGGATGATTTTGGAAATTTTCGTTTTCTGGTAATTGTAAAAATCTCATAGAATAACATGGGAAAACTAGCATGCATAAAAGACTGTTTTGGATCGAGTAAATTGAAAGAATTTTACAAAGTTCATTTCAGAAAAGTACATTCCTTCCTAGTGTCAAAACGAATCACTTCGTTTTTTCTAAGATACACTTTGGAATCTTATAAAAGTGCATAGGGTCAAAAACGATTTTGATGATTTTACTAAGATGACAGATTTCGGATTTCTTATGATAGAAAATACAGTGAATTTCCCATTGAATAACATGGGAAACTGCGAAATTTAAGAAGTACGTTTTCGTTCAAGTAAAATATTTTAAAAGTCTTTTTCGAATCAGTTGAAAACAGACAGGGTGTGTTTCTGAACAGCTCATTATTTCCCAAGATCAAAACGAATCACTTCGTTTTCTTTTTTTTTTTTTTTTTCCTAATGTGCGTTTCTGAAAGAAGTAAAAATAGTTTAGCTAGAAAATTGGAAAGATATTTTTATGAATCCTAGACTGGTTATTTTCGTATAGCTAGAAGGGTCTTCAGTGAGAGCACTTATTCTCTTTACAAACTAAGAGAATGAAGTGTAGTCAGTTTGAAAAAAAAATTCAAACTCCCCTAAATTTAGCCTTTTGTCCTGGTTTCGACTCAATACTGTAAAGCATTGCTCTCAGACCAGTTGAATTCCTGGCCCTTAATGAAATACATTAAGCCTTTCCCTTAAAAATAAGCAATCTCTTCTTCAATACCAGATCCCCAATAAATTTCTTTAAGAGTTATTCATTCCCACTTTTACTTTTTAAAACTTAAAATTCATTATTATTTAACTCATTACAAAAAATGAAACTCATTCATACAGAAAAAATATAAATGAATAAAAATAAATAAAGTAGTCCTAAAAAGGACTGTTTTTCTGGGTCCCCTTCATACAGCTGCTCCATGATCGGTATAAGGAATTTTTTTTTTACCTGCTGATATCTCAGCACATTGACTTCACAGTCTCTAGCAAGTTCTTTACAATTATACTTTCCAAGAACGCTTTGGACGGGACATGGTCTCCAGTGACTGCAACAAAAGATTCTGCTAGAATCTTGGGGTTAAGCAATGCAACGGCATCATCGAAATACTTTTGCCACTTGGATTCGGGGTGGCATATGCACAGCTGTGGGCCGTGATGTTTGCGAATATGCGATTTGGGGGTTGGTGGCACTCCATACAATAATATAAGTTATTGACATGTTCCTGAAGGCGATCCCTTACCATGTCAGCAAGCATGATGAAAAACTCTTCATCTGAGATGGAAGCAACAGGGGAAGAAATCCTTGGATGGTGCAAAACAGCCTTTCTAAAGACAGGTCCAAATAGTAGTTGAGTAATGCTGTCCCATATTTTTCCACATTGATCAATAAGAGTTCCAAATTGTTGACAAGTCAGCTTTATCGGAACAGGATTCAATCGACGAAAACCATGAATTCTGGGGGAAAGCACTTCTAACGTGTAACTGCCAGAAGCATCTAAGAGGGAAGGACAGCAGGAAACGATAAGTTCACGATTAATCAAGATGTCACAATTCATGCCTTGAATTCAGTGTGATTTTCCCATGAATTTTCGGAACGTTGAAGCTGACATTGTTATTCCATTCTTAGAAGGGTAGAAAGATTCCCCATCTTTCCTATAACTTCGAATATGAACTCGGACCGTGTTGTTAAAATCGCATACTTTTGCAAACGTGTTTTCACCTAAATAAAAATGATGAGGTGCAAGATTTTTCATAGAAATTCTTGGGAGGATAACTTCTCCACACGATTTGGGCTTTAAAGGAACGGACTCACATAGCTTCTTAGCGAGAGTAGCAGAAATTTCACCACTTTGCTTCATCGTGGAAATGGAATCGGTAGCGCTCAAAGCAACAGACAAAAAAGAAGTGACTCGTTTGAAGACTAAAGACAAACTGAAGGAACAGCTCTTATTCTAAGTCAAAACTGAGAAGAGGTTGGAGTTCGTCACTTGTTTACTGTCATGGGTAAAGAACACTCGGTTATCTTCTTTCTAAAAGTCAAATTCAATCTAATGTTTGGAGCATTCTTTTGTCGAGGCAGACCATGACTCCAATACGAATTAGTTGGTGGCAGGATCTGTAGTAAAGTTCCAGATCTCAAAGATAAGGAAACTGGTTTAAACCCGTTTCGCTTGAAAACAAGAGTCTCTTTCCTGTCAGAGAGATACTGATGTAATACAAGACAAAGGATCTAATTCAGCTTCGTCATCATGGTGATCACCGATTTGGTTATCACCATTTCTTATAAAAGTGCATGGGGATCAAAAAACGATTTTGATGATTTTACTAAGATGACAGATTTCGGATTTCTTATGATAGAAAATACAGTGAATTTCCCATTGAATAACATGGGAAACTACGAAATTTAAGAAGCACGTTTTCGTTCAAGTAAAATATTTTAAAAGGTAATCAGTTGAAAACAGACAGGGTGTGTTTCTGAACAGATCATTATTTCCTAAAATCAAAACGAGTCACTTCGTTTTTTCCTAACGTACGTTTCTGAAAGAAGTAAAAATAGTTTAGCTAGAAAATTGGAAAGAATTTTTTATGAATCCTAGACTGTTTATTTTTTTATAACTAGAGGGGTCGTCAGTGAGAGCACTTATTCTCTTTACAAACTAAGAGAATGAAGTGTAGTCAGTTTGAAAAAAAAATTCAAACTCCCCTAAATTTAGTCTTTTGTCCTGGTTTCGACTCAATACTGTAAAGCATTGCTCTCAGACCAGTTGAATTCCTGGCCCTTAATGAAATACATTAAGCCTTTCCCTTAAAAATAAGCAATCTCTTCTTCAATACCAGATCCCCAATAAATTTCTTTAAGAGTTATTCATTCATCCTTTTACTTTTAAAACTTGAAATTCGTTATTATTTAACTCCTTATAAAAATGAAACACATTCACACTTTTACTTTAAAAAACTTGAAATAACTTCATACAAAAATGAAACCCATTCCCTTTTTTACTTTTAAAATTATAGAAAAAATAGATGATACAGAACATAGGTTCACTTTCTCATTCACACTCATGCATACAGAAAACAAAATTAAATAGTGCTATTTGAGCTGCATGGAGGTGTCAAGATGGGTGGGAAAAACCTCCATCTATCATTCAATTGGACTAAAACTGTTGAAGGATGTGAGCTATTCTCACTAGCTCCTCCATGCAAGCTGTCTGTCTCGAGGTTGGCCATCCCAGTCGATGATTTTATTTCAATCATTTCCACTTCGGAATCTGAATCCCAAGTAAGATCAATAATTTCAACTTCGGAATCTGAATCCCAAGTAAGATCAATAATTTCCGGATCTTCAGAAGTTAAGTCAACAACCTCCGGTTCTTGGGTAGAGTCTTCCACAACCCAGAAGTTTTCCCACTGTGAGGGGGAGGAAGAGACCTAATCCACTGATTAACGTAGAAATCGTCTCTAGATTCCTGGAGGAGAGAAAAAAAATATATATATATATAATAAGAAATGAAAAAAATAAAACCCTACATCCTAGATAAAGCAAAGAGAAAAATTAAAAATATTCTTACCGAGTCGAAGTCCAGGGGAGGTGTAGGGGAATTATTTCCTTTCAACATCTGTGATTCTAATAGCATGCGTTACTTCAAAGAAAACTTCGAGAAGCTGTGAGAATCTGATATCTCTCTTGCTACTATTATACTAGCAGAAGGATTGATAAGGAGGGATCATGTGATAACATACACGGAATAGAATGGTCTTTGAGGTCAACTTAAATCGACAGATCGCTCTATTTTATAAACTTTCCATTGTACAGGAAATAACATCTTTCTCAATCACCATAGTTCATGGGACCTTCTAAGGAGGTAAAAATATTCTAAGGCGTATCTAATCAATGTTCTGTATACTTAAGACCAAGCGTAAATGGAATCGATAGCACTCTTCCTCCCTGAAGGAAATGACGTCTGCATACATCTCAAAATCCTTTGTTCCCTAAGTCAAACGCATGGAGGGAAAATCAAGTAATCTTATCTGTATTCCTTCGTTGAAAGTGTATGTTTGTTTAGAAAAGATACAAAACATTTCCTTTCTCAAGTTAAATTCGAATCAGCATTACACTTTCAACGAAGGAATACAGATAAGATTACTTGATTTTCCCTCCATGCGTTTGACTTAGGGAACAAAGGATTTTGAGATGTATGCAGACGTCATTTCCTTCAGGGAGGAAGAGTGCTATCGATTCCATTTACGCTTGGTCTTAAGTATACAGAACATTGATTAGATACGCGTTAGAATATTTTTACCTCCTTAGAAGGTCCCATGAACTATGGTGATTGAGAAAGATGTTATTTCCTGTACAATGGAAAGTTTATAAAATAGAGCGATCTGTCGATTTAAGTTGACCTCAAAGACCATTCTATTCCGTGTATGTTATCACATGATCCCTCCTTATCAATCCTTCTGCTAGTATAATAGTAGCAAGAGAGATATCAGATTCTCACAGCTTCTCGAAGTTTTCTTTGAAGTAACGCATGCTATTAGAATCACAGATGTTGAAAGGAAATAATTCCCCTACACCTCCCCTGGACTTCGACTCGGTAAGAATATTTTTAATTTTTCTCTTTGCTTTATCTAGGATGTAGGGTTTTATTTTTTTTTATTTCTTATTATATATATATATTTTTTTCTCTCCTCCAGGAATCTAGAGACGATTTCTACGTTAATCAGTGGATTAGGTCTCTTCCTCCCCCTCACAGTGGGAAAACTTCTGGGTTGTGGAAGACTCTACCCAAGAACCGGAGGTTGTTGACTTAACTTCTGAAGATCCGGAAATTATTGATCTTACTTGGGATTCAGATTCCGAAGTTGAAATTATTGATCTTACTTGGGATTCAGATTCCGAAGTGGAAATGATTGAAATAAAATCATCGACTGGGATGGCCAACCTCGAGACAGACAGCTTGCATGGAGGAGCCAGTGAGAATAGCTCACATCCTTCAACAGTTTTAGTCCAATTGAATGATAGATGGAGGTTTTTCCCACCCATCTTGACACCTCCATGCAGCTCAAATAGCACTATTTAATTTTGTTTTCTGTATGCATGAGTGTGAATGAGAAAGTGAACCTATGTTCTGTATCATCTATTTTTTCTATAATTTTAAAAGTAAAAAAGGGAATGGGTTTCATTTTTGTATGAAGTTATTTCAAGTTTTTTAAAGTAAAAGTGTGAATGTGTTTCATTTTTATAAGGAGTTAAATAATAACGAATTTCAAGTTTTAAAAGTAAAAGGATGAATGAATAACTCTTAAAGAAATTTATTGGGGATCTGGTATTGAAGAAAAGATTGCTTATTTTTAAGGGAAAGGCTTAATGTATTTCATTAAGGGCCAGGAATTCAACTGGTCTGAGAGCAATGCTTTACAGTATTGAGTCGAAACCAGGACAAAAGACTAAATTTAGGGAGTTTGAATTTTTTTTCAAACTGACTACACTTCATTCTCTTAGTTTGTAAAGAGAATAAGTGCTCTCACTGACGACCCCTCTAGTTATAAAAAAATAAACAGTCTAGGATTCATAAAAAATTCTTTCCAATTTTCTAGCTAAACTATTTTTACTTCTTTCAGAAACGTACGTTAGGAAAAAACGAAGTGACTCGTTTTGATTTTAGGAAATAATGATCTGTTCAGAAACACACCCTGTCTGTTTTCAACTGATTACCTTTTAAAATATTTTACTTGAACGAAAACGTGCTTCTTAAATTTCGTAGTTTCCCATGTTATTCAATGGGAAATTCACTGTATTTTCTATCATAAGAAATCCGAAATCTGTCATCTTAGTAAAATCATCAAAATCGTTTTTTGATCCCCATGCACTTTTATAAGAAATGGTGATAACCAAATCGGTGATCACCATGATGACGAAGCTGAATTAGATCCTTTGTCTTGTATTACATCAGTATCTCTCGGACAGGAAAGAGACTCTTGTTTTCAAGCGAAACGGGTTTAAACCAGTTTCCTTATCTTTGAGATCTGGAACTTTACTACAGATCCTGCCACCAACTAATTCGTATTGGAGTCATGGTCTGCCTCGACAAAAGAATGCTCCAAACATTAGATTGAATTTGACTTTTAGAAAGAAGATAACCGAGTGTTCTTTACCCATGACAGTAAACAAGTGACGAACTCCAACCTCTTCTCAGTTTTGACTTAGAATAAGAGCTGTTCCTTCAGTTTGTCTTTAGTCTTCAAACGAGTCACTTCTTTTTTGTCTGTTGCGTTGAGCGCTACCGATTCCATTTCCACGATGAAGCAAAGTGGTGAAATTTCTGCTACTCTCGCTAAGAAGCTATGTGAGTCCGTTCCTTTAAAGCCCAAATCGTGTGGAGAAGTTATCCTCCCAAGAATTTCTATGAAAAATCTTGCACCTCATCATTTTTATTTAGGTGAAAACACGTTTGCAAAAGTATGCGATTTTAACAACACGGTCCGAGTTCATATTCGAAGTTATAGGAAAGATGGGGAATCTTTCTACCCTTCTAAGAATGGAATAACAATGTCAGCTTCAACGTTCCGAAAATTCATGGGAAAATCACACTGGATTCAAGGCATGAATTGTGACATCTTGATTAATCGTGAACTTATCGTTTCCTGCTGTCCTTCCCTCTTAGATGCTTCTGGCAGTTACACGTTAGAAGTGCTTTCCCCAGAATTCATGGTTTTCGTCGATTGAATCCTGTTCCGATAAAGCTGACTTGTCAACAATTTGGAACTCTTATTGATCAATGTGGAAAAATATGGGACAGCATTACTCAACTACTATTTGGACCTGTCTTTAGAAAGGCTGTTTTGCACCATCCAAGGATTTCTTCCCCTGTTGCTTCCATCTCAGATGAAGAGTTTTTCATCATGCTTGCTGACATGGTAAGGGATCGCCTTCAGGAACATGTCAATAACTTATATTATTGTATGGAGTGCCACCAACCCCCAAATCGCATATTCGCAAACATCACGGCCCACAGCTGTGCATATGCCACCCCCGAATCCAAGTGGCAAAAGTATTTCGATGATGCCGTTGCATTGCTTAACCCCAAGATTCTAGCAGAATCTTTTGTTGCAGTCACTGGAGACCATGTCCCGTCCAAAGCGTTCTTGGAAAGTATAATTGTAAAGAACTTGCTAGAGACTGTGAAGTCAATGTGCTGAGATATCAGCAGGTAAAAAAAAAATTCCTTATACCGATCATGGAGCAGCTGTATGAAGGGGACCCAGAAAAACAGTCCTTTTTAGGACTACTTTATTTATTTTTATTCATTTATATTTTTTCTGTATGAATGAGTTTCATTTTTTGTAATGAGTTAAATAATAATGAATTTTAAGTTTTAAAAAGTAAAAGTGGGAATGAATAACTCTTAAAGAAATTTATTGGGGATCTGGTATTGAAGAAGAGATTGCTTATTTTTAAGGGAAAGGCTTAATGTATTTCATTAAGGGCCAGGAATTCAACTGGTCTGAGAGCAATGCTTTACAGTATTGAGTCGAAACCAGGACAAAAGGCTAAATTTAGGGGAGTTTGAATTTTTTTTTCAAACTGACTACACTTCATTCTCTTAGTTTGTAAAGAGAATAAGTGCTCTCACTGAAGACCCTTCTAGCTATACGAAAATAACCAGTCTAGGATTCATAAAAATATCTTTCCAATTTTCTAGCTAAACTATTTTTACTTCTTTCAGAAACGCACATTAGGAAAAAAAAAAAAAAAAAAGAAAACGAAGTGATTCGTTTTGATCTTGGGAAATAATGAGCTGTTCAGAAACACACCCTGTCTGTTTTCAACTGATTCGAAAAGACTTTTAAAATATTTTACTTGAACGAAAACGTACTTCTTAAATTTCGCAGTTTCCCATGTTATTCAATGGGAAATTCACTGTATTTTCTATCATAAGAAATCCGAAATCTGTCATCTTAGTAAAATCATCAAAATCGTTTTTGACCCTATGCACTTTTATAAGATTCCAAAGTGTATCTTAGAAAAAACGAAGTGATTCGTTTTGACACTAGGAAGGAATGTACTTTTCTGAAATGAACTTTGTAAAATTCTTTCAATTTACTCGATCCAAAACAGTCTTTTATGCATGCTAGTTTTCCCATGTTATTCTATGAAATTTTTACAATTACCAGAAAACGAAAATTTCCAAAATCATCCTCTTAGGAAATCAACAAAACCATTTTTCGTCTTACTTAGAACTTTTCAATAAATAATTCTATTCAGTTGTAAAAATATAGAAACAGCTTATTGAAAATAAAAAAAATAAAAAAAAACGTAGATGAAAGGTGTTGAGAGGAAAGTCGATATTCTATATTCTTTAATTTTGGTATCATATTCCCGTATTCCTCTCATAAGAGGAAAAAAATATTAAAGTGCGTCTCTTATTTTTTGAGTTCGTTTGATTCGGAGGCAAAATATATATATATATATATATGAAAAATGTTTTCTCGACGAATGATTCAAACTCATTTCTGTTCGAAGTACAAGAAAATGAAATCTGACATCATAGCAATGAATGCGTAAACACTTTCATTGAAACGATAGTAAATCATCTCGATTATGGCTTCTTTCATGACAGTGAAAATTTTCGTAATGAAAGACTTGAAAGTACTTCGAAAGCCTAAAAGAGTTCTACTCTCTTAATAAATTAAAATTGAATAAGTAAAGAACTGGAGGGACATGGAATCTGTCAATAGAAAGCCTAAAAGAGTTCGAAAGCCTAAAAGAGTTCTACTCTCTTAATAAATTAAAATTGAATAAGTAAAGAACTGAAGGGGCATCTGACAATAGTAAAGTGAGAACGAAGATTTTAAAGCAGTTCATGAAAAAAAAAGGCCATGGTTCATTCAGTAAAGAAATGTCATAGAGTAGAGAGAGTGGGAACAATCTATCCGTCTTTAGGTTGAGCTTTCACTTATAGGGCTTCTTTTTTCATATTGAAATATAAAGATGCATTTCCTTTAACTGGAAATGAACTAATATATATATATATTTCCCCAGCTTGGAAGAATATACCTTTACATTAAATATATCTCTTTTTTGGATAGTAAATGTATACAACTCTGAATATCAAATAAATAAAAAAATAATGTTTATGGGAAGAACGGAATTAGTCGCTTTGCCTCTAGAATGAATGTTTTTTCGGACGAGACGGAAAAATATTCAGCCCAAAGAATACAAATTTTATTGAAAGAAAAAGGTTTTAGATTGTATGTCTTGACATTGAATGCTTTCCTGTCGAGGCAGTCCACGAAAAGTATGGCTAACTACGAAAGAATAAAAAAAATGTATATTTCACATACATGCAAGTTTTGAGGAATATTTTTTAAGCAAGTTGGAAAATATGCTATATAAGGAAACCAAAATCTGACGATTTGTTGCATCTAAAATAATCGTTTGCTGAAATGAAATGGAAAAAAAAGATAGTGTAAATAAAAGGACTCATAAGTTTGTCCAAGAAAAAAAAAGAATCCTGACCTATTGAGAAGTTTAATGAAATTTCAAAGATAGAGGAAGAAAAATATCGGAAATTGGGAAGCTATAAGGAAATAAAGACCGAAAATATTGTTTGAGCAGAATTTTAACTGGGAAAGATCTGTAGAGTTCTTGAACATACGAAAAAATTACGAGAAAATATTATTGCAGGGGTGAAAGACTCAGAATTAACATGAAGTCTATGTCCAGTAATTACTGCGAACAAGAACGAAATAATTTCTAAAGAAGCATTTCCTCGTCTCATGGTCTGAAATAAAATTGAATGGAGGAAAAAGAAAAGTTCCCCAGAAAATTCATTACATCTACACGAAAAAACTCCCTCAAAACATATGAAAAATATATAAAAACACATGAAGAAATAACGTAAAAGTAATTTAAAAATATATATATATATATATAGGGAATACGTAGTACACGAAAACCATTTGACCCCCTGACTATTTTTGGAAACCAAATCATCGTGAGTTAGAACCTCGCTAAGACCTTAGGAGCATTTTTATTCCCTTGGAAAGAAAATTCCCCAGCATCGTTACGTAAAAATTTCCTCCGGGGGAAAAATAGTATTGAAGAGGGGGGAAATCTTGCTTGCAAACCACAGGAATAAATGCAAAAATTCCCAACGGACCCCACTCAGTCGTTGCCATCCCTCAAAATCAAAGATCCATCGAAATAATAAAGTTCCAAGAAGCATCATCATATCTAACACCTACGCAGTGCCCTTTCCCCACTCGGTCGTTGCCATCCCCCAAAATCAAAGATCCATCGAAAGTTCCAAGAAGCATCGCTAGGGGGTAGTACATCGAGTTGGCATCCCCCTATATCCAACCCCTTTCCCACTCGAGCGTTGCCATCCCTCAAAATCAAAGATCAATCGAAAGTTCCAAGAAGCACCGCTAGGGGGCAGCACATCGAGTTGACATCCCCCTATATCCAACCCCTTTCCCACTCGAGCGTTGCCATCCCTCAAAATCAAAGATCAATCGAAAGTTCCAAGAAGCACCGCTAGGGGCAGCACATCGAGTTGACATCCCCCTATATCCAACCCCTTTCCCACTCGGGCGTTGCCATCCCTCAAAATCAAAGATCAATCGAAAGTTCCAAGAAGCACCGCTAGGGGGCAGCACATCGAGTTGACATCCCCCTATATCCAACCCCTTTTCCACTCGGGCGTTGCCATCCCTCAAAATCAAAGATCAATCGAAAGTTCCAAGAAGCACCGCTAGGGGGCAACACATCGAGTTGTCATCCCCCTATATCCAACCCCTTTTCCACTCGGGCGTTGCCATCCCTCAAAATCAAAGATCAATCGAAAGTTCCAAGAAGCACCGCTAGGGGGCAACACATCGAGTTGCCATCCCCCTATATCCAACCCCTTTCCCACTCGGGTGTTGCCATCCCTCAAAATCAAACATTTATGAACAAAAATAAGATATCATAATAACATTTCTTGAGATGAGGACATGACCGTATTATTCGAGAAAAAAAGAGAAATGATTAATTAATACTTACCCTACATAATTTTCATTAGGGAAGACACATGAGGAATTCATGAAAATTAATTGAAAAAAAAAATACATCAACAAATTACGAGGGAAAAAACGTTTTACATAACAATAACCTAAGGGGATGGGGTCGAGAGAGGGGAAAATAAATAATGAATAAACCTTCATTAAATTTAAAAAAATAAGGAATAAGCCTTCATTGATTTCCCCCAAAATTCGACAAAGTCCAATAAATACTACTATCTTCGGAGATAAGCACACACTTCGGTCGAGGGGGAAAAATTGCAGCGGGGAATTGGAGACTGCTACTGACCACGCCCCCTCCATCCACCCGGCTGCGGCTGGTTGCGGCTGGCTGCGTCCGCCCGGCCGCAGCCTAATGTTAAGTCTATGGGCTGCGGTTTAAGCCAGAATCCGTCCTTTTCTACTACTATCGTGTATCTCGATTCATCAGTCCATAGGACCCGTTTCCATTGATCTACGGTCCACAAAAATATGATCTTTACACCATGCTAAACGACGAGTAGCATTCCGAGTGGAGATGAAAGGCTTATGAGCAGCCGCATGACCACGGTAGCCCATGGAATGAAGTTCCCTGCGAATGGTACGTGTACAAACTGAGGTTCCAGCATTTTTACTACCTGTACACTGAGGTCTTGTATAGTACTCCGTCGATTAGATGTAACGACTCTCCTGAGGTTCGACGTCTTCTATCACCGATTTTCTTTGATCTGCCGGTATGTTTTGCTGCTTCAAGCACGCCATATGTCTTCCACTTATTCAGCACATCTAAAACAGTTGACTTGGGTATGTTTAAACGCCTCTCGGTTTCTCTTATGGGCAACCAACTAATATAACACCCAACAATCTTTCCTTTCTCAAAGTCAGTTCTCTCCCCCGCGACATTTTCACTCAACCTCACAATGCGATATGATCGCGGTCAGCTGCAGGCTTGTTTTTATACCATTTGAAGCTGTATCGTGCATCTTAACAACGCAGCGGATCCGTTCATTTGCTTTTGAAGGGGTGTCTGGTGACTTTTGTCAATATAGTGAATATTGAACTTGGTGGACATATTTAGTATATACAGTATGTCTATACTGTATATACTAAATATGTCCACCAAGTTCGATATGTCCACCAATATGTCCACCAAGTTCAACGGCAGCAATGTACATTAATGAACAAGGAACTAAGCGAATAAACCCCCGAAAGACAAACACAAACAACCATGCCTTACCAGGGATTCGAACCCAGACCCCTCCGTTGGGCGAATGATCAGAAGCCATTGCTTAGACCACTGCGCCACCGCGACGGCTGTGATTGTCTCTTAAACTGGACTGAATGAGGGGAAAATGTGAACCCTTCATATTAATTAGCTAATTAAAGAGCAAAATGCTTATTCATTTTAAGAAAATCTGGCAGAAGTAACACACCTCTGAGCTCAGTTGTAGTGCAGTATTAAATTATATTACTTTCAAGATGATTTTCTGTCAGCCTGCAATTAGGGTATTAAATTAATACTTTAGATGCCATACTCACAATGGACCTTATTCATGTGACGTCAGAAGTGGATTTCTGCGGACCAGAATGGCTGCTGGTTTAATGTTGTCGCTACTAGATTACCCCTTACTATTGGCCAGTTTTTTTTTTTTTTATTTTAACGTCTTGGAGTATGCCAACGAATTAATAGAGCTTGTGACTTGCCTGCCCCGCAGGACGCACATGAGATAAAGGCAGATAGCAGTGAGAGCGCATGTTCGCGTTGCTCAGTTGGGAGAGCGTCTTATTCCGAAATGGATTTGGGGGGGGGGGATTGGAGGTTTAACGACCACCGTGAGCAACTCAATGGGCTATAAGCAGTTGCCCGTCCCTAATTTAGGGTCACTGGTTCCAGGGAAGGGAGAGAGCCAGTGCCGTAAGACAAACACAACATCCATGCCTGACCGGGATTCGAACCCGGACCCCGTTCCGACGAATGATCAGAGGCCATCGCTTAGACCACTTCGCCACCTGGGTGGCAATTCTAGAATGACATGACACGGGTTTGATGCCCTGCGCGGCCAAACGTGTACGTTATAAGCTACAGGGCCAAAGAGATGAAATTAATTTCTTAGAAAAACAAATCGAGTTTGCAAAAATATACCGCCGCCCCGGTGGCGCAGTGGTCTAAGCAATGCCCTCTGATCATTCGTCCGAAAGGGGTCCGGGTTCGAATCCCGGTGAGGCATGGATGTTGTGTTTGTTTTACGGCACTGGCTCTCTCCCTTCCCTGGAACCAGTGACCCTAAATTAGGGACGGGCGACTGCTTATAGCCCGTTGAGTTGCTCACGGTGGTCGTTAAACCTCCAATCAAATAAAAAAAAAAATTACCAAAACAATTGTGGGTTCGATGATTATTTCGCTTGTCGCAAGAGTAAAGAGAGCGGAGCTCTCTTTACGAGACAATTAGTTGTTCGGGCATAGGTACGAGATGACATATCCGATCACCATGATTTTTTGCATGTAATTGGACATTGTCCGTGGTCAGGTTTTGACGCCTTTCGATTATCGAAATTCCGAGTCATTGACGAATAATCGTCCCCAAACTTGCATTTTTAGGAATTTTTCCGGGTTTTGAGAAGGGGTCGTTTGTTACCTATCTTCTTCTCAGACATTGGCAAAACATAAACTTGATATTTTTTTATTTATTTTTTTTTTTTGCATAACAAAACATTTAGCAACCCAGAAATATGCGTAATATGGAAATAAACTTCTCATTGTCTCACGCTAGGCAATCTACTTAAAAACAAAATGAATGCGTAGCATTAAATAAACGAAAAATCAAAAGTATGTTTCGCTCTTTGGGGAAAGAACGCACAAGTTAATACGCAGTTTACCGATCTAGATATGCAATTCGTTTTCCCTTTTTCACATTTTTTTGAAAATTAGTTTTATTTTTTATGATTGGAGGTTTCAAAAGACAGCAACTCAGTGGGATATAAGCAGTCACCCGTCCCTAATTTAGGGCCACTGGTTCCAGGGAAGGGAGAGAGCCAGTGCCGTAAGACAAACACAGCATCCATGCCTCAACGGGATTCGAACCCGGACCCCTCCCGAGCGAATGGTCAGGAGCCATCGCTTAGACCACTGCACCACCGGGGTGGCGAAATTAAATATGAAAGGAATACTACCAGGTTTTAACCGCCTTCTATTTTTAGTGCCTTATATTTAAAATCTTCCTCGTTAAAGTGGGGAGAACATATTCCAGAATGCACATTGGGATGGAAATCATATTGCCACCCCGGTGGCACAGTGATCTAAGCGCTGGCTTGTGACCATTCGTCCGAGAAGGGTCCGGGTTCGAGTCCCGGTGAGGCATGGATGTTGTGTTTGTCCTACGGCACTGGCTCTCTCCCTTCCCTGGAGTCAGGGACCTAAATTACGGACGGGTGATTGCGTATCGCCCTTTGAGTTGCTCACGGTGGTCGTTAAACCTCCAACTTAAAAAAAAAAAAAAAAAAACTCTAATAAAAAAAAAAATCATATCGTTTCATTTTACACAGCGCCGCCCCGGTGGCGCAGTGGTCTAAGGCGCTGGCCTCTGATCATTCGTCCGTAAGGGGTACGGGTTCGAATCCCGGTCAGGCATGGATGTTGTGTTTGTCTTACGGCACTGGCTCTTTCCCTTCCCTGGAACCAGTGACCCTAAATTAGGGACGGGCGACTGCTTATAGCCCATTGAGTTGCTCACGGTGGTCGTTAAACCTCAAAAAAAAAAAAAAAAAAAATTTACACAGCCATTCCTTTAACAGTTCCGGCCTTTTCAGAGAAAAATTATGGAAGGTTATTCTTTCTTCTGTACGTTTTAAGTGACAAGATTTATTAGCACAACCATATGATGAGAAAAAATTAGGCATGTCGTTAATAAATTTTCGAAAATCGCAATTTGCCTGAAACCCTGTTAAGCAATGGGAAAGCCCATGTAAACATATTATTGCTGGTCCCTAAACACGGAAAAGTTTTCCTATATTGCAATGCGAACATAGGCGTAACCACTGGGGGATCGGGGGTCAGGACCCCTCCAGATTTTTAGAGTAGGGGATCCTCAATGTAAAAGACCCCTTCCCCCACTTTTTCGGGAATGTAATGATATACAAGTTATAATGCACACTTTTTTATGATGTGAGCCGACTAAATTTAATAATATAAGAATGTGATTTTTCGTAGAATGCAAACGCGTGTGTAATGTGTACTTAATAAAGCAGCTATATCGATTCCTAATAAGCAAAGTCAGCTCTACAACTTTGTAATTTGCATTTTTGCCCTATCTATCACAGTTTTACAGTTGTGTTCGCTAAGTTCCACAATTCGCCAACAGGGGCGCCTATGTCGTACCCGTTGGATCACTTCTCAGCAACTGCTTTGCTCCTGCGTGTGTGTGTATGTTAGAAAAGGGGGTCCCAAATTCTATCTTATACAGTATGTATGTAATATTGTATATATACATGTAAGATAGCAAAGGGACATCTCAGTAAGGAAAGAAAACAGATTATGGCACTGAGAAAAGAAGATGGTTCTGTAACACGAAATAGAGGCGAAATTTTGACAAGAGTGAAAGATTTCTACTCCACATTATATGAAAGGGGTGATACATGTACTCCAGACATCATGAACGGTACCAGAGTTCTTCCAGTCCTCCCAGCGTAAGTTGCACATGCAATCAAGAACATGAAGCGGGGAAAAGCTCCAGGAGAAGATGGAATTACTGTAGACATCATACAAGAAGCAAGTGGAGAAATCGAAACAGTACTCGCCCAAATTTTCACTCGATGCCTTAATGAAGGGAAGATTCCTGAGGATTGGAACAACGCTACAATGATCTTGCTACATAAAAAAGGTGACATTGAGGATCTCGGGAACTACAGACCTATCAGCCTCTTATCAGTGGTTTATAAAATCTTCACTAAAGTTCCTTCACACCGCTTAAAGGTGACACTGGACATGGCTCAACCGAGAGAACAAGCTGGGTTCAAGAGTTGCTACAGCACAATAGATCATATCCACGTACTGAGAGAACTAATTGAAAGAGCGAGGGAATATGAACTTCCATTGTGCATGGCTTTTATCGATTATGAAAAAGCCTTTGATTCGGTGAAACCATCAGCAGTTACAATGGCTCTGAAATCCTGCGGTATTGAAGATGCATACATCTATGAAAATGCAAGTGCAAAGATTCGGCTGTTTGAAAGTACAACACACATAAAAATTGGAAAGGGAGTGAGACAAGGTGACACCATATCTCCGAAGCTCTTTAATGCCACATTGGAAAATGTCTTTCAATCACTGAACTGGGAAAACAAAGGAATAAAGATTAATGGAGATTATCTAACCCACCTTCGTTTTGCTGATGACGTAGTCATTTTTGCAACTACCCCATCAGAGCTGCAGAGTATGATCCAGGAACTTGCTGACAAGAGTAAAGAAATGGGATTAAAAATGAACTTTCAGAAGACAAAAGTGATGTTCAATGCTTTTACAAAAAATGAAGATTTATCGATTGATGGAGAAAAGCTGGAGATAACAGACACGTACGTTTATCTTGGACAGCAGATATCAAGTGAGGGTCACATTGATGAAGAAATTAATCGGCGTACAACAAATTAATCGGCTTTTCTTTTAAGACATACTGGCATAATTTTAAAGAGCAATATGCTATTATGTCTTAAAAGAAAAGTGTTTGATCAATGCATCCTTCCAGTGCTTACGTATGGTGCAGAGACGTGGACCTTAACTAAAAGAGACATACAAAGGCTGCAGACAGCTCAAAGTAGCATGGAGAGGTGCATGCTTGGTGTAACCAGGAGAGATAAGAAGAGGAACTCGTGGGTCCGAAAAATGACAAGAGTGGAAGACATCATGATCAGAGTTAAATCCCTGAAATGGCAATGGGCTGGACATACTGCCAGAAGGACAGACCATCGATGGACAGCCGAAATTTTAGATTGGATTCCAAGGGACAGGAAAAGACCCAGAAGAAGACCACATGGTAGATGGGTGGATGAAATTCGAAAGTATGCGGGAGTGAAATGGAGGAGACTGGCACAAGATAGACCGTTGTGGAGGAAACTTGGGGAGACCTTCGTCCAGCCGTGGATTGATAATGGTTGACAATGATGATGATGACATATAATAATCTGGGGAGGGGTTCGATCACTGTGAATGTGTGATCGGACCCCCAAGAGATTTTGAAACTTGGTTACTCTACTGAGTGCGAGGTGATTAAGGTCGATTAGGGTGGCTGTTCATGCCGCCTTTGGGGTGCTCCAGCATCGCTGCCCCCCCCCCACGCCTGGGCGTTGTGGGCTTCCCTCTAAATCCGTCTCTGATCCGTGCATTTTCGTTTAATTTTCAGTTAGGGTTGTAACGTACCAGGAGATGTGACGTACCTGCCAGAAGGACGCACACGACATAAAGGCAGATAGGAATCAGAAGAAAACGTCCGCGTAGCTCAATTGGTAGAGTGACTTATTCCGGAATGAGGGGATCTGGGTTCGAATCCTGGCGTGGACAGAAATGACGGAGAAATTTACTTCGTTATAATGGCGTCCGAACTATCCGGATGACCCGACCTTTCAAAATCTCGCATTGGTGTGATGTTATTTCCACACCGCGAGATAGGAAAAATAAGAGAATCCCTTCTCCAGCACTTCGAAAAAAAAAAAAAAAAAAATAAGGGGGAGATGATGTAACGTACCAGGAGATGTGACGTACCTGCCAGAAGCACGCACACGACATAAAGGCAGATAGGAATCAGAATAAAACGTCCGCGTAGCTCAATTGGTAGAGTGACTTATTCCGGAATGAGGGGATCCGGGTTTGAATCCTGGCGCGGACAGAAATGACGGAGAAATTTACTTCGTCATAGGGTTTTCTTATTATTGTCTGATAGAACTGCTTATTTAATACGGAGATTAAGATGCACAGCGGATGTTTTTATCACCCAGGACGCCTAAATCAACATTTGGTAATTTATCAACAATTCTGCTTCGTTCTTCGCCGACTCGATGCTGTCTCTGATGCCATGTGGATGCTACCGTGCGGACGAGCAACAGAGCAATTTAAATCATCACGAATGAGCATTGCCGTTATGGATTTTCGGGTTTGTGTAAATACGAAAACGAGTGTTGTTTTTTTTCGAAGACGGATTGATAGCATAACACAAGTTATTTTGAGAGCCACCGAAACATTTGGCAAGGAGAAACACACACAAAAAATAACATGAAGCCGGAAGTTTTGTTGCTTCCAATAATAAACTTCGTTGTTCGCTAATCAACTTCCGCCCAAGAAAATCGGTTGAAATCAAAGTATTCCAGACTCCAAAATGAACTGAAGAGAAAAGCACTTATTACCTTCGTCGTTTTGCTGTTTATTCGCAAGTAGTTTGAACGGTTCTGGTTAAACAGATTTGCATGAGAACTTGCTTTCAAGTATACAAATCACGAGTACAATTCTTGAAAATGCAAGCAAAAAAATGGCGTTCTTCATTTTGCGCAGAAATATGGTAGACACCTAAGAGTGCTTAAGACAAAAGTGCCTTCCAAAGCGAACTTTTATTTGTTCTTTGTACGTAAATATAAAAAGAGCAAACTGTTTTAAAACTCCCTTAACTTACATCATAGTGTTTCGCAGAAGCTGCAAAATTTTACTGTCGAAAAAAATCGTCATAGCGCTGAATTTAAAACACCATTTAATTGATACTAATGTGGTAGGTTAATAGTGTCTAAATTGGAAATTGGTGTGCCAAAGCATTGCATCACCAGCAAAATCCGTGAATTTTTAAGTTTAACTCTTTTTAACTTACTAATTTTCATAGTTGATTCATGAATAATATGTCATTTTATGCGCAATTTAATGGATATTTCAAAAATGTCTTAGTTTTCCCTGTAACTACTTTTGTTCTTAAGATATGACATACACTGGCGTGGAAAAATCAAGGACGAGATGGATTTTCGAATGTAACGTCGTGCAGAAGTGCTCCACATCGACTCAAATCATACCATAAGATCCCAAAGATGTATAAGAATATGGGACAAGTGAGAAAACCCGTCCAAACAAAGAATCCAAAGGATACAAAGGCACTTTATTAAAAAGGTAGCTTCGAGCACAACTGGACAGAAGACAGAAACGTCCATGTGACAGGCGGCTGCCAAGAAAAATCCAGTTTTTAGTAGGGGATATGATCACCCCTGACTGCGTTGCAGGATTTACAACGTCTGTCCATGCTGAGGACGAGGTTGTCAAGGAGCGGTTGAGGCATCGCGGCCCATTCCTCTTGTAGCGCCAATCGCAGCTGCGGAATCGTTGCTGGCGGCTGGTGACGTGCTGCCAAGCGTCTCTCGAGAAGGTCCCACACGTGTTCGATTGGATTTAGGTCCGGGGACCTCGCGGGCCAATCCATGCGTTGAATATCTTCACTCTCCAACAGCTCTGCGACATCCACTGTACGATGAGGTGTAGCGTTGTCGTCCATGAAAAGGAACTCAGGACCCACAGCACCTCTAAACAGACGCACGTAAGGCAGGAGAACCTCGGTACAATAGAGGACACCAGTGACTGAACCTCCTTGGAAGATGTGGAGGTCAGTACGACTACCAAGCATGATACCGCCCCAAACGAGAACTCCGCCACCTCCAAACCGGTCCCTTTCGATGATGTTGGAGGTGTGATTGCGTGTTTCCTGCTCTCTCCAGATGTGTATACGTCCAGAATCGCTCGTCAGACTAAATCGGCTCTCATCCGTAAAGAGAACTTGACCCCATTGCTGCTGTGTCCAGTTCTTGTGTTCCTGTCACCACAGAAACCGCCGTCTCCAATTAGCAGGCGTTAATGGCACACACCGTACTGGTCGTCGTGCAAATAGACCAGACCACCTTTGTGCAGCCTCCTGGCCACGGTAAAACGCGATAACTGGCGTCCAGTTATCTGTTGCATGTGCCTTGCGATTTCTTCCGCTGTCTGCCGTCTGTCTCTTTTCGCTTGTAGCAGTGGCGGCCCGTCAGATGAGGCAAGTGAGGCGCCGCCTCACCTGAAATTCCGCAAAGTGAAAGAAAAAAAAAACCTTCTGTCCGTAACAAAGGTATAAGAACTTTGCAGGATAAATGAAACACTGAAATTCACATTGTGATTCATGAATTAGGTTAAAGAAAGGCTTTCGAGAAGAGGAATGAATCATTATTTTTGCAAAGCAGCTAGCTGCATGTTTTAAGCGCTGAGAGGCGACCGGCTGAATCGTCTCGATGAGAAGTCGGTTTTGGGAACTGGGGATCAGAGAAGAGCCCTACAGACTGAACCCCCCACCCCCACGGTCCGAGGTCTACCTAAAGAGGTGCCGGACTTCCAGTAAGAGAAAGGAAATTTCTGAGGCGACCCTCCATTTCGCTTAAACTGGAATCGCATCTCCGCTGTTATTGGAGAACCCAAGGATTGTGTATCCAATGGGCGCGGGAAAATGAGCAGATGACCCTTGTGAAAAGTGGTTTCACAGGCGATGACGCCGTTCGCCTCTATAAGCTTTGGAGTACGAAGATTTCTACGTAGCTTTAACTATTCGTCAGAGTGTATTTGAATCTAACTTTTTGTAGTGTGTTTTCAATCCTCTCTTCTGCGGGTGTTTGCTAGTTCATAGTAATGTTGAGTTTTTCTTTTTTTATTTTGTTATTGTTACTAAACAGCATATTTTGATTTTTGTTGGAAAATATGAATGGCCCAACAAACGACGTGATTTGTGTTCTGGAAGAAATTCCTTTTAAACACTGGAAAGATTATGATAACAAGGATGTTCTCATATCTGGAAGACCGACACCTATAATAAGTTCAATATCTAAAGATAAGAAGTGCGGCAAATCGTTTTTTAGGTCTTTCAATAAATCATAGTACGAGATTTTTTCCCTGGCTTTCTGGTGCTATTACAAGCAAACTCTCTTTTGCTGGTCATGTTTACTTTTGAGCAATAAGAAAAATGTGTGGAATACAACGGGTTATTTTGATCTAAAAAACTTTTCTCGTAGTGCAAAATTGCACGAAAGCTCTAAAGAGCATAGAACTAACCACGTAGGTCTAAAACGAATGGAAAAAAACAAACACTATTTCTGATATGCTCAAAGAAAATTGCTGCTCTTCGTGAAGTCAAGTTTAATGAAAAGGTCAGACTAAATAGGCTTTTTATGGAACATATAATCGATTTAGTTGTCGTTCTAAGCAAGCAAGAACTGCCTTTTCGAGGACATGATGAAACTATTTCCTCATTAAATAAAGGCAATTTCAAGGAAATGTTCCAAATGTTACTTCGTAGGAGCATCCGAGAATTAAAAGCACATTTTGAAGAAATACGAAGCTTCTTTTCTGGACAATCTAAAACGATACAGAATGATTTAATGGAGTGTATTCATGAATATATAAAAGTCCAAATAAATACCAGATTTGAAGATATGGGAAAGCTCGAGTTTCTGCAGCTAGTTGACAGCTCAAAATACCATAGTTATTCAGAGTCATTTCCATCCAGTGCCCTTAACACTCAAAAAAATTTATCCAAACATTTTTACAGACACACAACGACTAAAAAACGAATTAGATTTTTTATATAATGATCACAACTTCAGGGAACTCAGTTTTCAGAAAACCTTGAAAACAATGAAAGAAAACGAGCTGAAAGATGTGTTACCAGAAGCCTACAAATGATTTTCTCTTGTATTGACACTGGCGTCAACAAGTTCTTCTGCTGAAAGGAATTTTTTCTTGTTTGAAGAGAATTAAGACTTACCTCCGTAATACAACGGCACAAGATCGTTTGTCTTCACTCGCTAAAATTTCAATCGAGAAAGAATTGCTGAACCATCTAATGTCTACTCAACCATTTTATGATCTGATCATAGACAAATTTGCAGCCAAAAAGGATCGCAGAATTGAACTTATTTATAAAAAATAAACTGAAAGCATTCTGTTCGAGCCCAAAGCAAATTAATTTCGTATTCCTCTGTTTTTAATTCCAGGTTTAAATTATTTTATACTTTTTTTTATATAGAAATGTACTTCCTTAGCTTGACTTCTCCTGTACATAGTTATCACGAGCCTGGACTTCAGTTTGTGACCCGTGCTAAATGCACCTTCACTAATATGCCAATCGAACTGTGACTTTTATTCAAGCTCAAGAAACACTTCGTGAGAAAAAAAATTATATTCAAATGATTTACTTTGAATTTTTTAAGAAGTGGATCTCCGATTGGCGTTGGGATGTGAGTGACGCATTGACTAGCTAAAGAAACCGCGCAAATTGCGTATTTTCGCTCAAGTGTATTACATAAAAGAATACTGGTGAAATATTTCTTTCTTTGTTGTAAAATTATCGAATAATTGTCTTCATAAAAATATTGTTGCAAAAGTAGCGTATATTACACACACACATATCATCATCATCATCATTGTCAACCATTATCAATCCACTGCTGGACGAAGGTCTCCCCAAGTTTCCTCCACAACGGTCTGTCTTGTGCCAGTCTCCTCCATGTCACCCCTGCATACTTTCGAATTTCATCCACCCATCTCCCATGTGGTCTTCTTCTGGGTCTTTTCCTGTCCCTTGGAATCCAATCTAAAATTTCAGCTGTCCATCGATGATCTGTCCTTCTGGCAGTATGTCCAGCCCATTGCCATTTCAGGGATTTAACTCTGATCATGATGTCTTCCACTCTTGTCATTTTTCGGATCCACGTGTTCCTCTTATCTCTCCTGGTTACACCAAGCATGCACCTCTCCATGTTACTTTGAGTTGTCTGCAGCCTTTGTATGTCTCTTTTAGTTAAGGTCCACGTCTCCGCACCATACGTAAGCACTGGAAGGATGCATTGATCAAACACTTTTCTTTTAAGACATAATGGCATATTGCTCTTGAAAATTATGCTGTTTCTTCCAAAAGCTCTCCAGGCAAGTTTTGTACGCCGATTAATTTCTTCATCAATGTGACCCTCACTTGATATCTGCTGTCCAAGATAAACGTACGTGTCTGTTATCTCCAGCTTTTCTCCATCAATCGATAAATCTTCATTTCTTGTAAAAGCATTGAACATCACTTTTGTCTTCTGAAAGTTCATTTTTAATCCCACTTCTTTACTCTTGTCAGCAAGTTCCTGGATCATACTCTGCAGCTCTGATGGGGTAGTTGCAAAAATGACTACGTCATCAGCAAAACGAAGGTGGGTTAGATAATCTCCATTAATCTTTATCCCCTTGTTTTCCCAGCTCAGTGACTGAAAAACACCCTCCAATGTGGCATTAAAGAGCTTCGGAGATATGGTGTCACCTTGTCTCACTCCCTTTCCAATTTTTACGTGTGTTGTATTTTCAAACAGCCTAATCTTTGCACTTGCATTTTCATAGATGTTATTAATAATATTAATGTATGCATCTTCAATACCGCAGGTTTTCAGAGCCATTGTAACTGCTGATGGTTTCACCGAATCAAAGGCTTTTTCATAATCGATAAAAGCCATGCACAATGGAAGTTCATATTCCCTCGCTCTTTCAATTAGTTCTCTCAGCACGTGGATATGATCTATTGTGCTGTAGCCACTCCTGAATCCAGCTTGTTCTCTCGGTTGAGCCATGTCCAGTGTTACCTTCAAGCGGTGTGAAAGAACTTTAGTGAAGATTTTATAAACTACTGATAGGAGGCTGATAGGTCTGTAGTTTCCGAGATCCTCAATGTCACCTTTCTTATGTAGCAGGATCATTGTAGCGGTGTTCCAATCCTCAGGAATCTTTCCTTCATTAAGGCATCGAGTGAAAATTTGGGCGAGTACTGTTTCGATTTCTCCACTTGCTTCTTGTATGATGTCTACAGTAATTCCATCTTCTCCTGGAGCTTTTCCTCGCTTCATGTTCTTGATTGCATGTGCAACTTCTGCTGGAAGGACTGGAGGAACTCTGGTACTGGTATCTTTCATGATGTCTGGAGTGCATATATCATCCCTTTCATATAATTTGGAGTAGAAATCTTTCACTCTTGTCAAAATTTCGCCTCTATTTCTTGTTACAGAACCATCTTCTTTTCTCAGTGCCATAATCTGTTTTCTTCCCTTACTGAGATGTCCCTTTGCTATCTTTAGGCTTTGGTTGTTTTCAATTGCTTTCCTCACTAGTTCACAGTTGAATTTCCTTACGTCTTCAGTGATACTTTTTCTTACTGTCTTGCATAGCTCTATATATTCCACTTTGGAAGTCACATCTTCTTTAGTTGTCCTCATCTCTCTTCTTTTTTGCATCAACATTTTGGTTTTTCCTGATAATTTGTTCACATGCAACTTGTTCTTAGACCCAGCTAATTTTGTTGCTGTTTCCATAAGAGCTTTGGTTACTTTTCTGTTAACTTCAGAGATGTCCACTTCTTCCGATGTTAGGCCTTCTAAAGCAGAGAACCTGTTCTTCAGTTCTAACTTGAAGGTATTATGGTGTTTTTTAAGGTTGGTTATGTCAATAGATTTTGTTTGTCCTATGAGCTTGCCACGTTCAAGTTTAGTGTTCAGGTGCATCTTACATCTCACCAATCTATGGTCACTACCTGTGTTGAACTTGTTTAGCACACTGCAGTCTTGTATGACGAATGTTTTGTTACACATAATAAAATCAATTTCACTTGTCGTCCCATTTGGATGTCTCCATGTCCATTTCCTGTGTGGCTTTTTCTTGAAGAAGGAGTTCAAGATGAAAAACCCTTCTGCCTCTGCAAACTCAACGAGAGTATTTCCACGCTGGTTTCTGTTGCCATGACCGAATTTACCTACCGAAGTTTCATTCTGTTGCCGTTGCCCTATTTTTGCATTGAAATCTCCCATAATTATTTTCAAGTGCTGCTTACCTTTATTATTTAGATGACAAATTTCCTCATAAAATTCTTCAATTTCTTCTTCAGGATGACTTGTGGTGGGTGCATAAGTTTGAATAATCTGAGCCTGGTATCTTTTCGAGAGTTGGATAACAAGTCGTGCAGCTCTGTCAGAGGAACTTTCAACTTCTACAACTTTATCCTTCAGTTTCTTGTTTATTATAAATCCAACACCACTAGTTCTGCCAGTATCTGTCCCACGATAGTAGAAGAGATGTCCACTTTTCAGTTCGATGAGATCTTCTCCTTTTCTCCTTACCTCACTTAGCCCCACGATGTCCCACTTGATCCTTTGTAGTTCCTCTTCCAATTCAAGAAGCCTTGAATCAGAAGATAGGGAGCGTCCATTGTAAGTAGCCAAGGTCAGCATCAGATGGCAGCCTAGTCCGGTCCTCCGGGGATTCTTAGCACCCTCTGCCTTCATGTCGCACTGGCCGCTGCCTTGACCAGGTACATTCCAGCTGCCGGAGACTGAGGGCCAAGATTTAAGTTGTGGAATCATTTTGGAGGGGTTTGGCCATAACTCACCACGCTGGCCAAGCGGGTTGGTGAGTGTGGGATAGCATTTCCTCTGATCCCGATGGTATAGTTATACCGCTATGGGCGGTCGTCAGAGCCCCTTTGGTGGGAACAGGATGCACCACGAGAAGGCGGGGTTGACATTTGTCAAGGAGAGGCTGTGATGTTACGCATCACCTGACCTTACATCCCACACATATATAGAGAGGTATATGTACATTTTTTCTCTAAATTTTTGGATTTTTTCGTGAAGAAAGACTCCCCACGCCGTGTTTCATATATTTCTATAATTTTATTCCATTACTGTTGAATAATATTTGTATATAAGGGCTAAATTCCGAATCTCAGCGGATTTTAATGATTCAGCCGACTCGAACCCAGGACTTCAAAGATATCTAATGGGGGATACTGCCTTTGACATGAAACTTTTTGAAGGGGGGGGGGGTTCTGCGCTTCTGCTGTATAACTGTGCATAAGTGCATATAACAATTTGGGGGGGGGCGCTTCAACAAATATTTTCCTATTGGTACGTACGCACATCTTGAATATTAATACAAAATGAAGCTAATTTAATAAAATGAAGAAAATGCAATAAATTATAGTTGTTTTAATAAAAATTTAATAAAGCAACTTCTTTGGCCGCTTTGCTTTACTTTCTCTTCTATTATCAAGAAATTATATTGCTTTCCGAGTTATATAAAAATCAAAGAATTTAAATAGGGAAATTATCTATAAAACGTACTTAGAAAAAGCTGTCTCGCCTAATAAGGGGGTGCAAACCACGACCCCCCTGCTACGCCACTGATATATATATATATATATATATATATATATATATATATATATATTCGTATAACGTTATACGAATTTATATATTTTTCAATAACATATGTTTTACTGTTTTACATTTACATCAAGACCGTTCGCCTCACCAGCATTTTACACCACGAGCCGCCACTGGCCTGTAGGACAATATACCGGTCGTCCGCCGCCGTGGTTGCTCGTGGACGACCACTGCTAAACTCTCGGACAGCTGTTCCTGTCGTTTGAAATGCTCTCCAAGCTCGTGAAACGATGCTGTGAGCGATCCTGAACTCCTCGGCCACACTAATCCCACTTCGACCTTCTTCCAACTTTCCAATGACGCGACCTCGGGTAAAGTCAACCAGATGTCGTCTACTGGATTGCCTTTTTTTTTTTTTTTTTTTTTTTTTTTGGATTGGAGGTTGAACGACCACCGTGAGCAACTCAATGGGCTATAAGCAGTCGCACTGGATTGCCTGTTGGCCATATCACACGGTGGCAGCAACTCAAAGACGTTCAAACTGATGTACACCGTGCAATAGCTTTAACCGAATTGCTGAGCGTACACCGCCCGTGTGCTTTATACCCTTCCGACAACCCCCCCCTCCATCTACGCCATGCTGCATATATGTGCACGCCCTACCGTACCGGACCCTAGTCTATCTCCTGAGTGGTCTTTCTGTCCGTTCTGCCTGCTCGTTCCGCTGTTATGCGAATTTCTCCTCTTCGTCCTTAATTTTTGCACACCAGTGTACTAACTTGTTGATCACTAGTATTGGACAGACGAGCAAGAATAAAAAGAATGTCTTTCACTTTCGAGTCTATAACGAAGTAAATTTATCCGTCATTTCTGTCCACGCCAGGATTCGAACCCGGATCCCCTCATTCCGGAATAAGTCACTCTACCAATTGAGCTACGCGGACGTTTTATTCTGATTCCTATCTGCCTTTATGTCGCGTGCATCCTTCTGGCAGGTACGTCCCATCTCCTGGTACGTTACAAGTCTTCTATGTTGGTTTTCCCATGCATCTCGTTTACAATTCTCCGAGGAGGGCCAACTCTTTTCCAACATATGTACATATATTGGGAGGTGCTCGTCAACTGATTTAATACTTCTTTGTTTTTCTTTCATGATAGTAGGTAAAACAGGAGTTTCTGGCTGTGTGCCACAGGTAAGAGGCTGAATTGCAACACCATTAACGCGGTGCGATGTACCACCACCAGATAACGTGGCTTCCAATCTGTCAATATTGTCGAATGCAAGCACAGTTTGTATGTGTGGGTAAATATTTCCAGGAAGGACTAAAGCTTCCGGTATCGCGGCTAACCTTTGAAGACACAGTGATGTTTCAATCTCTTCCAGTTGTGTGTAGGATACTCCATGTCCAAGGCGGTTTAGTATTTTCAATAGCTCAACATTGCCCGACAGTGATTTTATAACGGACGGTAATAGGATGTGCTTCGGTGGTTTTTACCTCCTTTGCTGATTGCAAACATCAAATCTTGAGCAAATGGTGTAATCATCCACTTAGTTCTGTCTGTTACAGCTGATTCTTTGCTCGTGAGAAGACGGTGAAGAAATTGTTCAAGAAGCTTTGGGATACGGATATTCTCCACAGTCAGTTCCTCAGGACTTGGTGGCCAGGATTGGACAACAAGGCTTTCTTTACATTTTGCCTAATCGATAGTGCTGATTGGTTCACTCTTTCTACAGGTGTCGAACTCTTTCATCGTTATCGTCGTTGTTCAATTTTGTCTCATCACTAAATAACACTTGACGCCACCTATCAGTGTTCCACTCCTTATGTTCCTTTGCCCATTCTAAACGTTTCTTGCATTGTACATTGGCTAGCAATGACGTCTTTACCGCCCTATGAGACGTCAGACCCATAGAACGTAACCTGTTCCTCACTGTTCGAGGACAAACAACAGTACCACAGCTCTCCCGCAATTCTTTGACAAGAACTGTTGACGAGACGAACCTGTTTCGCAGACATAACCGTTTCAACGCGTTTTTACTCCTAGGAGTTGTTTCCGTTTGAACCCAGCCTGCCAGTCTTGATTCCACCCATATTACGGATCTTCGCCAGCTGCCGTCCAACTGTACTCTTGGGTACCCCAGTTATCCGGGCAATTTCTGCATTGCTTTTGCCGAATTTACTGAAGATCACCATTCGCGAAGCTTTTCGTGGTAAAATATCACCTAATCTTCCCATAACTGCAACACCGCTTGCACAGAATAAACGAAATGCATTCTAAACGTCAGATTTGCACTGCAGTCCACAGGAGTAACGACTACACACTCAACAATGCAAACGAACTACCTACGCGCACTGCGAAAACGTCTGAAATAACCCCATAATAATAATGATTTCTAGCTTAGGTTGAGAGACCCGAGCCAACAGCGCTATGCGCCTTTTGGCAGGTGAAAGAGAAAATGAGAGAGTTAGGAACAGATTGCCCTGATAGTATAAGCACGAAAGAAAAGTATGGAAAAATTAGAGCAGAGGGAGTAAACGGTTTCCCGTTAAGTAGTGAAGTTGTAAGCTGCCCTACGTACTTACCTGCAACAACAAGCCGTTCCGAGCAACACTTCTCTCCGCAGAAAAAAGCCCGGTACACCGCTGCCACAGATGAGTACAAGGGAAAAGGAAGGGAAGGACACGGAAAAGGGGGAACCTGAAATAAAAAAGACATCACACGCAGAATAAGTTTCCCAGAGGAATATCGACGTTCAACACCGGATAAAACAAAACTGGCTGTTTGCTCAGTTTTCCTCTCGAAGTCGGCTATTTGTTTCGTTACTCAGCATTGCTGAGTTTTGCTTGCCGTGGCGAGAGTAACCATATAGCTAAGGTGGTATATTAACATATGTTTCTACCGATTGAGGTGCAAGTTACTCAATTTGAGTAAACAACAGAAAAAATAAATAAAAAGGCTACAATCAAGGTTTTTATTTATTTACGCTTTCCAACCGTAGGTTTAAGAAGCGTATATGCTCCAGCTTTTTCCGTCCGTCTGTCTGTCGGCACGATAACTCACGTAAAACTGGTTCGATTTCGATAAAATTTTAGTATGCGGTAGGGGACCACCAGGGGACGAACCCTATTGAAAATGGGTGAAGTGGGGTCAAAGGTCACGCCATAAGAGCGGGATCCATACAATTGCCCTTATGCGTCATAACTTGCGTAAATATGGTTCGATTTCAATGACATTTTAGTATGTGTTAGGAGACCACCTGGGAACGAACCCTATTGAAAATAAATGAAATGGGGTCAAAGGTCAGGACATAGGAGCGGATCCATTCCATTGCCTTTATGCATCATAACTTGCGTAAAAATGGTTCGATTTCAATGAAATTTAAGTATGTGGTAAGGAACCACCTGGGAACGATGTTAAAAATGGACGAAATGGGGTCAAAGGTCAGGACATAAAAGCGGGATCCATTTCATTGCCTTTAAGCGTCATAACATGCGTAAATATGGTTCGATTTCGATGAAATTTTAGTATGTGGTAGGGAACTACCTGGGCACGAAACCTATTGAAAATTGGCAAATTGGGGTCAAAGGTCAGGCACGGCATAAGAGCGGGATTTATTCCATTGCCCTTATACGTCATAACTTGCGTCAAAATGGTTCGATTTCGATGAAATTTTGGTATGTGGTAAGGAACCACCTGGGAACGAAACCTATTGAAAATGGGCGGAATGGGGTCAAGGGTCAGGACATAAAAGCGGGATCCATTTCATTGCTTTTATGCGTCATAACATCCGTAAATATGGTTCGATTTCGATGAAATTTTAGTATGTGGTAGGGAACCACTGGGCACGAACCCTATGGAAAATGGGGAATGGGGTCAAAGGTCCGGCAGGGCATAAGAACGGGATTTATTCCATTGCCTTTATGCGTCATAACTTGCGTAAAAATGGTTCGATTTCGATTAAATTTTAGTATTTAGTAGGGAGCCACTGAGGACGAACCCTATTGAAAATGGGCGAAATGGGGTCAAAGGTCAGGACACTGGAGTGGGATCCATTCCATTGCCCTTGCACATCATAGCATCATAACTTACCTAAAAATGTTTCGATTGCGACAAAACGTTATCATGTTGTTCCGGACGTATAGTGAACCGGTTTTGTTGAATATCAACGAAATGGGGTCAAAGGTCATTGCACAAAAGCAAGATTTATTCCACAGCCATTATTCTCATAACTTGCGTAAAACTGCTTCTATTGCGACAAAACTTTAGTATGTTATTCTTGAGGTATACTGAACCGGTTCTGTTGAATATCATCGAAATGGGGTCAAAGGTCAAGACACTGGAACGAGATTTATTCCACAGTCATTATCCTCATAACTTGAGTAATAATTTCTGGTATGTTGGAAAGCGTATCATAATCAATGCATTGCATGATTTTACTAACTTGTTATTAAATGAGACGGTAGTATAAGGGCCAATCATTTTTTTTTCTCGCTACTTGTCTGCTTGTTGCACATTTGTGTGCAACAGCGCAGAAACTTAAGTCCTGTTTTTTTTTTTTTTTTTTAGTCAGAACTAAGGCGTAAGAAAAAACAATTTTAGTAAAAAAGACAAGACTAACAACATCTTGTTTGTTAGGGGAAGAGATATTCAGCACAAAAACGATAATTCATTTTTTGCAACATTTTGATAGGCTCTTAAAAGGGCCCTTTTTTTTTTTTTTTTTTTTCAAAAATCCTGATAATCAATTCTTCCCTTCTTCATATGCGTGAATAACACTTTGTTTTCTTCCCATGTGTGAAGAATACCTTCGTTCTAGTCCCAGTTATTTCTAATTTTTTTGGAAGTATAACTGTGAATTGGATTCTTTTCAGTGATTTTATTTAAAATAGCTTTCGGCCTATTAAATTTGTCAGTATCATTGACAACATAATTAAGGGCCTCCCTGACAAGAGGATTGGGATGTTCCTTAGCTTTTTCGTAATACCTGTTAGCTAGATCATACATAGTATAATGTATAGGGTTGATATTTAGCATACTACGGATAGCATTGTTGGATGTTTTACCATCGAGTCCTACCATCATACGAAAAGTTTTATTTTGAAACGAGGTAATATTTTTTTTTTTTTTTTTTTTGCTGCTTTCTGCAGTTACCGCAGATAGGACAGCCATAGGTAATCACCGGGCTGAAGCATGCTTTCCATAACAAGGTTTTATTTTTTTTATTTTTTGCTAAGCCTTTTATTTTTAGCACGTCTTTTGTAAAAAAAGATCGTGCTTCTGTTATGGGTTTGTCCGTCCGTCCGTCCGTCTGTACCCACGATATCTCTGCAACTATTAGTCCGATTTGAAAAATTCTTTTTGCATTGGGAAGCTTGAAATATGCAAATGATGATCCTTTATTTCGTTTTTTTTTACGATGTACAATTTCGCCGCTAGATGACGTAAATGCAGGTGATATCGAATTCAAAAATGCGTTTTATTCCACATATTTGCTTCTAAACATCCGACTGAAAAAAAAATTTATCATTCGATTCCATTTATGTCGAAGAGTATTTTAGATATAGTTACTTTTTCAAATTAGGCAAAGATTTTCCGCTAGGGGGCGTAAAAGTAAATTACATTTTCCCCGATCACTCTTCTTCTAAAACTCCGATTTGAACATTTTTTTCTTCAGCGTATACATCTCCTGAAGAAAAATCTTTTGCATATAATTTCAAATTTTATGTAAAGAATACTTTGGCCACCAGGGGCGTAAGTATTAATTTTTGCTTCTGATGTATTTGCCATAAAATCGGAGCTTCTAAAATATCGATTGAAAAAATTCTTTTGTGGACTGATGCCACTCACATCGATAAACCTTTTCGGAATATTTTCTTCTTAAAATATTCCACAGTTTCTCCGCCAGGGGGCGTAGATTTATATCTTTCTTTGTCAATATCTCTACTTCTAGGAGTCCGATTTGAAAAATTCCTTCTTTGTTGGATAGTGTTTTCCGTGTGACATGTTTTTCATATAATTTCAAAATTTTCAAGTAATTCATAGACTTTCCGCTAGGGGGCGTAGCTGTAAATTGCGTTTCCCATTATATCTCTGCTTCTAAATCTCCGATATGAAAAATTCTTTCTGCACCGGGTACAGCTCCTGATGGGAAATCGTTTGCACATATTTTCTAATTTTTGTAAAAAAACAGTTTGGCCACCAGGGGGCGTAAATCTTAATTTCAGCTTCTGTTGAATTTGCAGCAAAATATGAGCTTCTAAATTCTCGATTGAAAAAAAAGTCGTTTGTTGACCGATACTACTCATGTCGACAAACATTTTAGGAAAATTTTCTTCTTGAAAAAAGTATGGTTTCTACGCCATGGGGGCGTAGATGTATATCTTATTTCTGTCAATATCTCTACTTCTAAGAGTATGATTTGAAAAATTCCTTCTTTGTTGGATAGTGTTTCCGATGCGAAATGTTTTTCCTATAAATTCAAAATTTTCAAGTAAATCACAGACTTTCCGCTAGGGGGCACAAAAGTAAATTGCGTTTTCTGCGTTATTTCTGCTCCTAAAGCTCTGATTTGAAAAAATTCTTCCTGTATCGCATACAAGACCTGATGGAAAATATTTTTCACATAATTTCTAATGTTTGGTAAAGAATGGTTTAGCCACCAGGGGTCATAAGTGTTAATTTCTGCTTCTAAAGTATTTGTTGCAAAATCTGGGCTTCTGAAATCTCAACTAATTTTTTTCTTCGACCGATACCGCTCATATGGAAAAACCTTTTACGAATACTTTCTTCCTAAAATAATGCATTGTTTTCCCACCAGGGGACGTAAAGTCACATCTTATTTTTGTCGATATCTCTGTTTCTAAGAGTTCGTAAGCTCACGATTCCGTTTACAGCAGTATCTGAGGGATTAAAAACCCGATTGAAAATCTTCTTTCTTTCGTCAGATCTATTGTTTTCCATACCAGTTCCATTGACTTTGAATAGCTTTGATAAATTTAATTTGCGTCAGAACGGATTCAAAAGACGTGCTTATTACACCCGAAAATTCGGTGTCATCTTTCTTCTAATTATGGGTTGGAGACATCCTCTTATTTTAAGAGCTTTAACCAGGGTTTCCTTAATATGCTTGTTCCAACTCATATTATGATCCATAATGAGGCCTAAATATTTGACATCCTTTACCCAAGGTTTTTTTTTTTTTTTTTTTTTTGCCATACGATTCAATTTCAAAGTCAGGATTGTAATTGTATATTTTACAGGAGAACATAATTGCTTGGGTCTTGTCAGTATTAATTTTAATTTTCCAGTCCAGGAAGTAATTCTCCAGTTTTTCCACGTCAGTCCTCGCAGTTCTGATCGAAGGTCTTCCGATCAGAACTGCGAGGACTGACTGGTAGAGCTGTTTGCGTTACGATGGCACCAACCCGTATGCAGGCGTTTTTTGCCGTCGTTGCCTGTCTTTTTATGCAGGCGTTTCGTGCTGCGCGCTTCGACGACGGCAGATTGTGTAGTCAGTGCTGCCAGTGACTCTATTAAATGCAAAAGATCCGGTTTATAAATGGAAAAGTAGGAACTGCAGGTTTTGGAGAAAGAGTATCGTTGAAACTTTTTATTGCTTTTTCAAAAGCTACTTTTAAGTCGATTTAAGGAATAGAAAAGGTGAGAATACTTGATAATTATCAGTATTAACCCAAGGGAGCAGAAAGTAATGAGAAAATTTTGTTTCAATACAATATAAATTACTTTTAACACTATTTAATGAGATAGTGTGATGTTCTCAAATTTCTTTATTTTTTCAGCCTAAATTAATAATAACTCTTTTGGTTTAAGATGGTTTAAAGGGATTAGGGTCGAGAAAGAACTTGATTGTCCTAAGAAGAGTTATCCTGTGAAAAATATTTCTTTCTTCATTGATTATCCTACCACGAAGGAAATTAACTATTAACAGCAAACACGCCCGATCATCAGGAAAATGTTTACAAGTACTCCTCATCGTAACTCGGGAAGAAGGTGGGAAGGTTCCAACCCAGATGTGTTCCTTTGGCTGGAAGTAGCATGAAAGCAATTTATAGCACAGCAGGCCAGTTAAGAATTCGCCTTAAACAATGAAAAGTGTGGGAAGCGTGAATACCTTCTTTACCAACCACTACAAGGAACTCAAAATTATTTTAACCGTTACTTTCAAAATACGTACATCGATAAGAACTTGAAAATTTGAAATATCACAACAGCAAGAAAAAATATGTTATTATTAATATGAGAAAGTAAAATATCAATTGACAATACAAAGTAGTCGCTTTAAGAATTGATTTGCTTTGGTCCGTGAAAACCAAAACTGAAAATCCAATTATATGTTTTCGGGGCCCCTCAAACAGCGAGGCCCTAAGCGCGCGCCTAATGCGCCTAGCCGGAAATCCGCCCCTGAGAAAACCTCATCATTCACATTATTATTACTTGTGAAAAAAAATATTATATTGGGTGCTCATTAAATTTACAAATTTGCAGAAGCAAAACAAAATGGAATCCATTTTGAGAAAACCCAGGTGGCCCTTTAGGTGGGTTTTTTCAACTGGGCCCAGCTTGAAAAGCCCCACGGGGTTTTTCTACGTTGGCGAACCCTGTTAATGTTTTGCATTTTGTTTTGGAATAAAACTGCGGACCATGGGCGCCGACTTTCCAGAAATCCAATGGGTGCACAAGCACATAACAATAACATGGAGTACGAGAATAGAAAAGACTCCTTATCCCCCCACCACCCGCGGGCGTTGAGGTTTGGAAATAAAATGCAGACTAACTTCTTTCAAAAAGTCTGTATGTTACCTAGATTTTAAGGCTGTTAGATAGATATCAGCCCAAAATATCACAACCTGTTGTCGAAGACAATAACATTTTCAGCAGTTATTTCATTAATTTAATATTTTTTTCAAAATTTTTCAAAATCTGTGTGCTTTCAAAACACTTGAACATGATGCCCAAAATTTTTGATTTTTGATTTTTCAATTAAAAATTTTGATTTATTTCCGACTTTCATTACCAGGGCAGTTCCAATTTGTAAAAATTCTTGTAAAAGACGCAAAACGCAAAACTTTTTTTTTTTTTTTCCAACACCACTGGGGCACTTGAGGCTTAAAAACTTGCAGTGATGCACGTCTTGGATACTTTCGAGTTTTCTACCCTCAACTGATACGTTAATTTATTTATTTTTATTCTTATTGTGTCTAATATCTTCGTTATACATGGTATGGTCACAAGTAAAATAACTGTAATTTGACTCTCCCGGATTTTTCTCTCTCACCTTTTACATACACATTGCATGTAAAAGATGAAAAAACTATTCCTTAAACAGCAATTATTTTCAATGGCAATTTGCACCGAAATCGTACTCGAACGCTGGATGAGAAGTAAAGAGAAGTACAGTTGCATCATTCGCAATAGTGTACTTTTTTTAATTCAAATCTGAAACAGCGTCAGCAAAGCGACTGGCTAAAAGCTAGTAATAAATAACATTAAGATTAAACAATAATAATAACAGTTTGAACTAACCAAGACTATATTTCTCTTTAACATCCAATCCTTCGAATTCCGGGTTAAATAGAGTGCACACTTCGATCCACTGATTTTTTTTCAGGTTTTTATTTTTGTAGTCCTCCAATGATGAATCCCAAATTGCTGTATTATTTTTAATAGCATCTATAAAACGTTCTGTTTCAACATCATCCATTTCTTACAAAATATAACAATGTCACTTCAACTAGCACAATGTAATCCCACGGCGATGAACACTGATGGACAGTGGACACTTTGCAGACCGGTTGTCAGCGACCCTTGGATTGCAAATGGGGGAGGTTGATTTATTACAAGCCGACGGCAGGAAACGCGACGTCTGCATAAATAGTCCCACTCCCCACCATGTACTTGGAAAAGTTGAGCGTCTTTTTGCTTCTGGGCGTTCTCTAGAACACGACGGCATGTTTTTCACGACGCGACCGCAAGAAAACGCGACGTCAGTGCATAAAAGGACCAGCTTGTCCCCATTGCTTTACAGAACGGACGTTTTTTTGTCGTCGCCGAAACGCGCGGCAAGAAACGCTTGCATAAAAGGGGCCTAAAAGCACTCTAAGAGACCCGTTGGGCTTCGCTCGCCAGACTGATTCTCTTAGTCAAAAGAAGCGAATCCGCACGTGTGCTTTTTTTTTTTTTTTTTTTTCGCAGCAAAAGCATCGACATATCTTAATACATTGCTAATTGGCCTTTATTTGTGTATATCTAATAGACTGTTATTTGTGCATTCTATGGGCTTCGCAGCTAGCCTCGAATATACGCCGCTGATCCTTACGTTTCTAATAAAAATTTCGCTTAAAAATAATTTCCGTTGTACCCACCTGTCAACACGCTTATCGTAAAAACAAATTGTACTTGTAATTTCCACTAAAACTGTTCATAAAATGAGAAAATTCTGCATGCAGTTTGTTCTTCAGAGAAAGATAGAGATTATGCGTGCCGTTCTTATTTCAACACGTGCATCTAAGGTACACCCAAGGACCTTGGAGGAGAATAGACTGGCAAACAACAATCTACATCCGGCATTCATTGAAAATCGGATGTTCCGCCGTTAGGTTGAAAGAAAAGGGATTGATGTGTATTCCCGGGCTTTGCGGGTGTTTCAATTTGTGCTTCAAATAGTTGCAATAAATTCTAAATATGGTTAAATATTGTGTGACATGTTTTAGCGAGCCTGTGGTTCCCAGGCCCGTTTGGTTCGTTTCGTCCTTCACAAAGTACGGCCTTAAGGAAAATATCTTCAGTTCAGGAATCCATTTGCCAAGAAATCCGAATATTTATTCAAGGTATATATATATATAACTGAACATTATTTACATGCTTTATGGGTTATATCCCATACAACGAAAAAAACATTATGGTGTATCACCGTGACATCTCATTCTCCTCGCCTTCCAATCTCTAATGTCCTCCTCGTCTCCCTTCCTCCGGAACCCCCAACGTTTTCGGGGGTTGCATTGTTGACACCTCGTAACGAATGTTCTTTAAGTTCCACCTCCGAGCATGTAAGAAGGCGTACCGAATATCACCATGTGCTTGACAACCAACGACTATCTTACGAGTTCGAGCAAAATGGCGTCGTTGAGGACCAATGTCCCCAAAATGTCCAGCAGTGAGTTTGCAAGGATAAATTGTTCGTTCTCGTACAAGATATCTTACACGGCTGTCACTTGAACACATACATATACCCACGAAAAAGACACAAAAATCATATATAAGTATTTAAAGGGGCCTCTCGTTCGCAGAGATCCTTACATATTGTATTCGTTATAGATGTAAAGGTAAAGCTGGATAGTCCAATGAATCCAGCGGACGTCAGAAACCGATATCTTTTAACAGGTAATTTAAATTAAATGCTTTGCTCATTGTTGTTTACAATGTCTTTCGTTGTTTACATTCCTTAAATATCAGTATTCAGGCTTTTCTGACTTATGTGTAAAGTCGGTCGCAATCTAACGATTTTTATGAGGACATTGCAGAAACATTGTTTTATTTTTACTTAGAAAAAAAAGAAACTGCTCGTCAGAATTATTTCACGTCTCACGAATAGCGAGCATTTCTACGGTACGTAAAAATGGAAAAATTAAGCAGACATTTATTACTCATATTCATGCAGAGTATTCATTTAATTGACTTATTTTCCAAATGGCTTAGGTGTAAGAGGAAGCATAATTGTAGAAAGATGAGCTTTCTGAGTAACATTCTTCAAACATAAGTTGCATAAATGATGCTTCTTACCAGTATGAAGGAGCATATGCCTTGAGATCAGGCGCGACTCCTGTATAGGCTATGCGGAACTGCAGCACCCCCTATTTTCACTCGATATTATCGATAACAGTCAATATAATGAGTCTTTTTTTCTTTAATTCCTTCTTTATACTTGTACATTATATAATCCTTAAGCTTAATGTCAGTAGCCATCCCCTAGTTCATGAAAAAATTGCAAACATCCTTGTATGGAACTGTGCGTTTCACAGTTCCAGCGACGCGGTGTTTGTGCACACGCGCACATGTCCGAGCTCCGATTTAGGAGGCAGCACGCTTGGTAGAGAGAGCACTATCGATCATGCAGTGCCGACCCTGTTGGGCAAGCCTAAGGTAGTGTTTCTTTTGGCTCCGAGTGTGTTGCTCTTAAAAACCGTCGTACCATATTCTTTCTTGAATGTGATAAAGTGTAGAATTAGATGATTGTGAATTTGTGATGCTTCCAGCTATTCTATTTAATTCATAGTTGTGTTTTTTCGGTTCTTCTATTTTACAGAAAATTTCAATAATTTAACCATGGCCTCCTTGCATCCCCAAGAAATAAGTTCTGTGACTGTAAGTGAACTTCAACAGCTTAAGTTTTCACAGTTATCTCTCCATGAGAAAGTTACAGGGAAGAAAAGAGGCCGTTCAACACCTGATATTCAAATATCTCAGCCAGGAATAAGCAACAACAAGAAGTATATCCGTAGCTTTAATTCTGAATGGTACCAACGGAAAAGTTGGCTTTACGGCTGTGAAGTAAAAAATGCCTTGTTTTGCTTCCCGTGTTTGATGTTTGAAGGTGATGTGCCGAAGACAACAGACGGTTTTAGAAATATAAACAAAATGAAAGAAAAAACTGAAAAACATGAGAAGTCAAAGAAGCACGTTGAAAATGTGGTTTCACTGTCACTTTTAAGGAACGTAAATATTAAGGAGAAACTTAGTGAGGCATACATTCTTTCAATCAATGAGCATAACATAAAGGTTAGAAAGTATAATGAATCAGCTTTATTTTCTTTTCGCTAAGCTAATTATTATGAATGAATAATGCTCTTCCTACCAGCTAGCTAATGATATACTTGTACTAAGCTTCAAAATAGTGAATTCAAAAAGGTTGTTGTTAGTTAATTATGAAAGTAAACAAAGTCTTAACGCTGGTTATTTATGGTAAATAAATGTCATAAACCTAACAGCCAGACAGAGGTCTGACAAAAACTATGAATTGAGAAAGACTAACTTACGGTCAACTTCTTTATTATAAGACTCTTGGTCAACTAAGGCACACACACAACTTGTTTTTACAATAATGAAGAATCTCTCCTCATAACAACACAATCTCTCCTCGTATTACAAACGCTCTCCGTAAACAACAACGCTCTCTCATAACAACAACAAAAGCTCTCCCTAAGTCTCGATGAACGCGCCTATATACTAGCTACCACCACGTCATGACTTACACTCATTGCCAGATCTCATTCATCGGGTGAAATAATATTTCGTTCAGTAAGAAGATAATTTACATAGTAAAATAAAATAACCAGAGATAGTAAAATCAAAAGGAAAGTGAATATAGAGTATACGTTACAAAAGAACCGTGAAATTTTATCCAAAATAATAGACTGTATTTTCTTTTGTGGATACTTTGAACCTCCCTTACGTGGACATGATGAAAAAGATGATTCAGTAAATCTAAGGGTATTTATTTAGAGGATTAATAAATTTTGCATCTAAATTAGATCCAGATTTGAAGAATCACTTAGAAACCAGTACGGTCTTCAAAGGTGTTTCTAAGACCATTCAGAATGAGTTACTTGACTGCCTGCTACAAATATACCATGAGGAGATAAGGAGAGAAATTAAAAGCTTTCTTTGTAGCTGTCATGGCTGATGACACTACAGATGTATCGGAACACACTCAAATGGTCCTTGTTCTACGTTACGTGTTGAATGGAGAAATAGCCGCCCCGGTGGCACAGTGGTCTAAGCGATGGCCTCTGATCATTCGTCCGAACGGGGTCCAGGTTCGAATCCCAGTGAGGCATGGATGTTGTGTTTGTCTTACGGCACTGGCTCTCTCCCTTCACTGGAACCAGTGACCCTGAATTAGGGACGGGCGACTGCTTATGGCCCATTGAGTTGCTCACGGTGGTCGTTAAACCTCCAATAAAAAAAAATGGAGAAATATTTGAGCGTTTTGGGGGATTCTTTATTCCAGAAAATCAAACTGCAGATGGCATATCGAAACATATTCTAGAACAATTAGACATAACCCTTCAAGGAAATGGACAAAAACTGATAGCTCAGACATTTGATGGTGCAAATGTCATGAAAGGCAAAAATAAAAGCAGTTTATAGTAATGCACATTTCATTCACTGCTATGCGCATCAACTTAATTTAATAATGAGAAATGCAGCAAGTATTACACAGAACGCAAGAATATTTTTCTCTAACATTTTGGCTATTCCAATATTCTTCTCAAGATCACCGCAACGTGTATCCATTCTCAAGAAGCATATGGACGTCAACATTCCACGTCCATTCTCAAAAAGCATATGGACGTCAACATTCCACGTCCATTCTCAAGAAGCGTAATGACGTCAACATTCCACGTCCATCCTCTACAAGGTGGAACTTTAACATACCGACCGTAAACAGAGTTCATGAAAATTGCAACCTTTAAAAAGCTGTCTTACTGAAATGCAGTCAACATCAAATGCAGATGGAACCATTGCAGAAGCAACAGGAATTTTAAAATACCTGAATCATGATAATTTCATATTTTGGCTAGAGTTTTTTCATCAGATTATGCCTCATCTTGAAGAAATTTACAACCAAATGCAATCGCGAGAAATTAGTGTGTCTAAAGTCAATGCATATATAATAGATTTCAAAACTGCTATTTTAGAAATAAGAAACTCGAAGTACTGTGAGAATCCTTCAAAGACACTCATGGCAGAAGCAAAGGAAGTGTGTGACTGTATATGTGTTGATATAATGGACAGATATTCTTCCACTAAACACTTAGCAGCTGCTAAATTGTTCAACAAGAAAAGCTTCACTAGTTTTAAGAATGAACTGTCTACAGAAGAGATAGTACTGAGTACTGAAGCATATCCCATGATTGAAAAAGAAAAGCTTGAAGCTGAACTAAAAGTATTCTATTGTAGATCCGATATGCATGAATATTGCAATTTAATTGACCTTCTGAAATTTATCTTGGAAAATAATCTAGATGATGTTCTTAATGAAATTACGAAACTGATAAAAATCCTCTTGATCAATTCCCATGACAACAGCAGAACCAGAACGCTGCTTTTCAACACTGAAAAGAATAAAATATTTTCTAAGAAACACTATGAATCCTGAAAGACTAAGTGCACTTGCAGTGCTTTCAATGGAGAAAAATTTTCTCAACAGTCATCCAGAGATGAAGGAGAAAATTATTAATCTTTTCGCGCAAATTAAAACAAGAAGAATGGATTTCGTTTTTAAATGAATGGATCAAGCTTGAACTGTAACAATTTAGGCTACTAGTAAGTAAAAAATAGTTTTTTATGTATAAATTTTCTTTTTATATGTGTTTGTTTCGTTTTACACAATATTAAAACAATGGATAAATATTTTCTGAAGCAGCACCCCCACTAATTTTAGCTACGAGCCGCCACCGAATATTGTTAATAATAAATTAATTAAAGGTGAATTTTTAAACTTTAATGCCATCAGACTTTTTAATTACCGTATTTATCGGCGTATAACATGCATCCTAATTTTAAGAAGGAAGTTTGAGTAAAAAAATAAATTTAAAATAAATGACTTGGGAGCTCTGAACTTTTTGAAATAACTCAACACACATGTTTATTAATATTTATAACACTTATAAGGTAAATAACACGAAAGAAAAAGCATCTGTTTGAACGAAAATACTTGGATATTAGACCTGTTACACAAATTTTAATCAGAATCACTGCTATCTTGGAAGTGATGAGACAGACTAAAAAATTAAAAGCAGCCAGAAGTCTGGGTCCCTTAAACTAAGGTGACCAGATTTTTTAGAACGAAATTGAGGACCAAATGGCACGTTGTCCTTAATTTCCATGCAAAATTGAAGACAATTTCGTTTCAAAATGAAGACATAATTGAGGACAACATCTGACACATTATAGTAAAGCCGAAGATTAGCAAAGGATATTATGATCTGTACCGCAATTGTCGAGTTCCATGGGAAAAGATACGATGAATCTGAAGGATGTTTTCCTGTGAAAAAAGGATAAAATAGCAATAAAATACTGTGATGCAGAATATGGCTTCTGATAAATTTTGAATGTTACTCTTACAGGGCAGCACATGCAAACAAAGCTACATTTTGATTTTGTACTGAAATTTCATTGTGATTCTATACAAGGAAAAATATCTGAAGCCAGAAAATTACTATACACTGAGCGGACAGGAATCATGGGATACCTGTGTGCTATCTGTATCAGAAGAAATATTCCAAGTCCAATAACTTCACTTGGAGAAACAGTTTATTGAAAAAATGTACTGAACAAAAGTTGTAGAACTCTCAATGGAATCTACCAAATGCAACCAAATTTAGCATCACTTATTTATTTTTTAATTGTAGATTTAACGACCACCGTGAGTAACTCAATGGGGTATAAGCAGTCGCCCGTTCCTAATTTAGGGCCACTGGTTCCAGGGAAAGGAGAGAGCCAGTGCTGTAAGACAAACACAACATCCATGCCTCGCCGAGATTCGAACCCGGACCCCATTCGGACGAATTATCAGAAGCTATCGCTTAGACCACTGCGCCACTTATTTATTTGCAAGAAAGTGCATGCTGAAAAAGATTAGATTTCTTCCTCATCCTATAAATATTTTAGTTAAATCAAGGCCTTGGTTAAATCCAGTTAAAACAGAAGCGAAATAACATCACAATTATCAACATGACTTTGTTCGATGCTAGCGCTGGTGGTGATGATGTTCCGACTTCTCTGAGAATCCGAAAGTTTGAATTTTTTAATTGCCACTATTTTAATATAGTTTTAATATGGGGGGGGGGGTCAAAAATTGGGGACCAAAAATAAGAAATTGAGGACTTTTGTCGTCTTTCGTCAGTTTTTACGGAATTGAGGACTGTCCCTAGCAAATGAGGACTGTCCCTAGCAAATGAGGACGTCTGGTCACTTTGCTTAAACCGACGCCGTTTGCTGATAATGCAAGGTTATCGTCGCGAGAAATGATACGAGTACAAACGCTTATGCTTAACGTGGCAGCTCGCGTTCGCTGCTGAAGCGAGTGAGGTTACTTTCGGGCGCTTAAAAAAGGTAAATCAGTAGTAGTCTATCTCATTTTATTTGGGGGGGGCGGGGGGGGGGCGAATCTTGTTTCCCAAGAACTGTAGATTGTATTGATACCATTTTTAACAAGATCCGCCAGAAAACAGAAGAGATGTGCGTTAGAGAAGCGTCTGCAGTTAAGAGTAAATAGATACCAAACCGTTATCATTTGGCAACGTCGGGATGCATCGCACTCTGCAGCAGTATTAATTTTACCTAACTTTAAATTCAAAACAAATACACTGACGGAAAAAAATCCCAACACCAAGAAGGGGTTATGTTAGATAAACGACAGTTGGTAGGCGGTGAGATTACATCTATAAGATGACGTCTATGCAAATTTCGCGCTCGGCGCATACGTGTGGCGCTATTAGCGCCCCTCGGAACATGTAAAGCAGGTTTGCTGTAAATACGCGCTGTAACGTTCGTGAGCGTTAGTTATCGTTGAGATTCGACGTAGGGCGTTGATGTTAGTCAAGAATGCCTTTAAGAAGACGAAGAAGCCATTATCAACAGCTCACGGAGTTTGAACGAGGTCGTGTAATAGGACTACGAGAAGGTGGATTTTCTTTCCGCAATATTGCAGAACGACTTGGCAGGAATGTAGCCACTGTGCATGGTTGTTGGCAGTGGTGGTCAAGGGAAGGTACTGCCTCAAGAAGACCGGGTTCCGGCCGGCCACGTGGCACTACTTAGAGGGAAGACCGCCGCGTACGGCGTATGGCCGTGGCGCATCGTACTGCGTTTGCGGCACCAATTCGAGCTGCAGTTGCCACCACAGTGACACAACGAACTGTTACAAATCGGTTACTTGAAGGACAGCTCCGAGCCAGACGCCCTGTAGCGTGCATTCCACTTAATCCAAACCACTGCCGTTTGCGACGTCAGTGGTGTCAAGCTAGAGCTCACTGGAGGACGGAGTGGAGATCTGTTGTATTTTCTGATGAAAGTCGGTTCTGCCTGGGTGCCAGTGATGGCCGTGTGTTGGTTAGAAGGAAGCCAGGTGAGCGCCTGCAACCAACCTGTCTGCGGCCGAGACACACTGGACCTACACCTGAAGTTATGGTCTAGGGAGCAATTTCCTATGACAGCAGGAGCACTCTCGTGGTTATCCCACGCACCCTGACGGCACAGTTGTACGTTAGTCTGGTGATTCAACCTGTTGTGCTGCCATTCATGAACAGCATTCCAGGGGGTGTTTTCCAACAGGATAACGCTCGCCCGCATACCGCTGTTGTAACCCAACATGCTCTACAGAGTGTCGACATGTTGCCGTGGCCTGCTAGATCACCAGATCTTTCACCAATCGAGCACGTATGGGACATCATTGGACGACAACTCCAGCGTCACCCCCAACCAGCATTAACCGTCCCTGTATTGACCGACCAAGTGCAACAGGCATGGAACTCCATCCCACAAACTGACATCCAGCACCTGTACGACACAATGCATGAACGTTTGCGTGCTTGCATTCAACATTCTGGCGGTTACACCGGTTATTAATGTACCAGCATTTCACATTTAAAATGGCTCTTCTCGCTTTTACAATAAGCTGCGTTCTTGAAACCTTAATCGATTAAATATGTTACTTATACAAATGTATTGCCGCCATTTCATTCCTCTACAACTATTTTTTCGTGGTGTTGGGATTTTTTTTTTCCGTCAGTGTAGTATACGCAGTTGCGAACTGGCCAGGGTGTCAGCTTGCCCGATGGCAAGTGGGCCCCTAATGACCCCTGACTAAGTGGGCCTCCTTAAACATTAAACAATACGTATGTGCAAATCATTGCTGTATCTCCTAGCGAATGTGCAGGGGCGGATTTATACTGTTGGGGGCCCCTCGTTTAGGGACACATCTGAGTTACGGATACATTTACTACAATGTTTAAATTGTATAATCAGTTTCATCCTCATCAAATAATTCTATATTGTAACAAAGGGAAACACTATTTCATTGAATTACAAAAACATTATCATGTTTATAAGAAATTTCTCCTGGCTTTAATCGCAGCAAAAGTGTCTATGACTTCATCATAATTGACACGATTACTTTCTATGTACAATATTGAAAAACTGTTCAAATGCTCTTGAGAAAGTGTTGATCGTAAATAGTTTTTAGCTCTTTTAAAAGCACTAAATGATCTTTCACCACTTGCATCAGACATTGGTAAAGTAAGGAAAATTTAAGGAATGGTTTTCGCATTTGGAAATGTCTCTTTCAAACCGTCACTGTCCACAAGCAGTTTGTAGCGATCTTACGGCCGGATTGAGGATTGATCTTGATCCATGTTATTCACAAAACGACGGAATAGCTGCAGTTCATCACAAAACAGTTTTCCATCTATGGCATTTGAATATACCCTGGGAATATTGCTGAAGTCACATTTCGTAGAATGGTCATGTTCATCACAAAAGAACTTCTTTGAATAGGTCGAATATGTACTACTGTTTGTGAAAATTGCAGCACAAAGAAGGAACCATGCGATTCGAATTAAATTTATACCACACATTACTGATATGGCTGTACATAAGTGATTTAATTTTCAGAACAATAGAACAATTTTTACCTGCAAAAGTCAGTATCTTGTGAAGCCTCAGCGAGCTGCAATAAGAGTTTCTAGACGGTGTGACATTAAAACGAAACGGCGTTGGATGGTGTCCTGCGTACTTGCTTGCTAGGTGGCACTGACCGCTGGAGGACTTTGATGGGACAGTTGCCGAGTGACCATATCCCAAACATGTTCAATAGACGATATGTCTGGCGAACGTGTAGGCCAGGGAAGAAGCGGTGTCTGCTGCGCTGCGAAGAGGGCTTGAACATTCCTGGCAACATGTGGTCGGGCATTGTCCCGCTGGAATATAGCACCAGGGGTGCACAGAAGGAAAGATATGACTTCTGCCTGTACAACTTCCCTGGTGCAGCGGTTGCTGTTGAGGGTGTCCTCAAGTCGTAGCAGCCGAAATCGCGAATGGTACCCAATAGCACCCCACATCATCACACTTGACGTTCGGCTCATATGACGCTCGACAATGCAGGCTGGAATAAAGCGCTCACCACAACACAGTCTAATGTGTAAGCGACCATCATGGTAGTCCTAGTGGAATTGGGACTCGTCCGAAAACACATGTTGCACATCCGTGGACGCCTGAGGCTGGAATGTTAAACACATTCCAGCCTGTGAAGCCTCCGCGAGCTCAGGCTGAATGTTAAACACATTCCAGCCTGAGGCATCCACGGTTCAGGGTTAAAGGAATCCGCCTCAAAGGGATACGTGCAACTAGTCCTCTGTGCAGCAGACGGCGTCGAACAGTGGAGGCAGACAATGCAACACCTGTTGCAGTGCTCCACTGTTGTGCTAACACTTGCGGAGATGCGGAACGGTTCATCACTGCTATGCGGGTGAGGTGTCTGTCCTCCAGCGGTGTACTCACATTTCTCGGTCCACTGCCGGATTGTAGATGCACCTGGTTCTCTTCGGTCCACTAGCGCAACACGCGCATCACTGTCGTAGTGTTGTGTCCGGTCCGAGCCGCAATGTAACGGTGCGAAATTGCACCTTCACGCAGAACAATCATTCATCCCCATTCAAAATTTGTCGTATTATGACATTGCGCCCTTCGTCGTCATCGAGGCATTATTGAATCGTGGAGACTCTTTTAGAACTCGTTGTCCTCGATGCACTACTGGTGCGTATCCTAAACAGCCATCTCTTAATACCCCCTCACTCGACTGTCCGGAGGGCGCTGCCGGGTTCAGACATGTACAATGACTTTGCACTTCTAATCATTTGCATGTCTTACTCTGCTCTGTAAATCTTGTAAGTTTCACGTGATTACCATCATTCCTTCATGGTTTGGCAATTTTCACAAAAAGTAGTTTATATCCTAATTTTGCTTTTCTTTCTCCAGAACAACTACCAGGTTGTCACAGATAATATTCAGTATCTCCACTCGAATCTTTTCTTTTCCTTCCAGATGAACTTCATTGTTTGTACTTTCTCTCATCAGCAAAGCTCTTTTTTTATTATCCTTTTGTAATTCTCCTCATTGTCTGGTTGCTGCTCCACAGAAGTAGACAAAGTTAAGGCTTCCATGTCAATGACAGAATAGTCGTTACGTACGTCATCAAAGAAAGTTTCAGAGACTAAAATAGATTTACTGCCATCTTCATGTTTCCATCTTCCTTCTGAAAGGATTTGCTGACTTTGTCGATTCGTTGCAGCAGCCAGTTCCACAACATAGTCATGAACGCAGTTTCATATTTGTCACACTTTTTTGCCAATGATTTTGCCTCTGTTTTGACTAAAGGCTTTTCAGCTTCACACTCAGAAAGTCTAATTAATGCTTTTCTAATCTCGCTATAAGCTCCTTGTAAGGCTGATACAGCATCAGCTCTTGCTGATCATCGAGTATCACTCAACTGTTTCACAATGTGATGATGTGGTTGAAAGTGAGATTTAAGTATTTCCCAACGATTAGTGGAGGTCGAAAAAAAAGGTATATACTTTTTGAACAAGATCAAAGTAAGCTTCAGCACATCTGTAGCATTCAGCAGCATCATTGCCTACAAAATTCAAAGAATGACTTGAGCACGGCACATAAAATGCTGTGGGATTTCTTTCAATTATTTTTGCTTGAAAGCCAGCATTACACGTCTGACATGTTCAAGGCATTGTCATAGCATTGGTCCCTACAGTTTTTTTATATCTAGCCCTAGATCTGAAATCTTTTTCAAGACAGTATCTTTCAAATGCTCCGCTTTGGGAGATTTTACGGGCAAAAAACCAAAGAATCGCTCAACAGTTTTTCCATCAGCTTTTACATACCTCGAAACAAAAGTTAGTTGGTCCACATGACGTACGTCAGAAGTAAAATCGGCGATAATTGAAAAGTACTGTGAATTTTTAACCTCCTCACAAAAAACCTTCTCAAATTTTTCCGCCATTACAGTTAATATCTCATCATATGTTTGGTGAGGCAAATAGTTTGTTCTGCCTAAACCACAGTGCTCATACTTTTCAAAATGATCTTTCAGAAAGTCAACAAACTCTGGAAGATACTCCATAAAAGTTTAAAAATTACCCTTATTTACATTTTTCAGAGCATTCTGTTTCTCTTTGACCTCTGAGTGGATGTCCGAGTCTTGCAAGTAGTTTCACAGTGGCCACTACTCGATATAGTACTTGCCTCTAATAGCCCTTCTCTTTTTCAATCTGAGTCATTAGTTGAAAATCAACTCTCCCGGATAATTTAATCCTTGCTTGTTGAATATTGCTGTCAAGTGAGACTTCGAGACTTCATGATTTCTTGAAAATTTTTCTGTACAGAACCAATCAGAAAATCCATCAACAAGAACCCCATGGGATTTTTTATGGCCCGGAAAAAGTTTACACACACAGCAATAAACAGACTTAGAAGTTTTAGAAAAAATTAACCAGTTTCATTTTCATTTTGTTTCATTTGTCTTCGACGTGTAAAAGGGATTTTCATTGATGTTCCTGAAATACGTTTTTTTAGAATCAGAGAATACTTTCCTCAGATTTTTTAGTTTTCCTTCACTTTCTGGTTTGTTTCTGATAAAGTAATCTATCGTATCAGAGGTTGGGTTAGAAGGCCATACAGCTACATCAGTAGGATAGTATGAATTTATTGAACAGGTAGGCCTACGCTATTTCCTCTTGATTTGTTGGTTCATGCTCTTGGTTGATTATTTGATCTGACTCCAAGGGTTGATAATTAAAATCATTCAGTGGCAAATGGGATGGTTTCTCACATGAATCTAAGAAGCTGGACTCAAGATTTGAATTTATTAAACGAGCATTACCATCGTTGTTGTCTAAACTTGAATGGTGTGGGACCTGTGTAGGTTCCAGATGAACATTTTCCTTCGAAGTACATGAATCCGAAAGGCTTTTGCTCAATTCGCTCATCACCGGTATGACTCTGTTCAGGCTTCTGTAGGAATACTAATAAACAATCCTTTTGCTTTTGAAGACGTTCGTTTTACTCTTTTTTCTTCTTCCGCTTTTCATAACCTGATTCAACTTCGTTTCACTGGCTTCCTTTTTAGGAGAATCAGTCACATAAACTATATGTAAACGAAACAGAAACAACATCTGTAACGATGCCGATTTTAAGGGAACGGTTTGGCGTTGATAATCAAAATATTAAGTACAGGGGGTGAAGAAGGAAACTGAAACAACCTGCGCAAATAGCACCCCACGTATCACGCCGCTGTACGCGCTACCTGGTGCCCAGTATGCATCTATTTCGCAGTCTATCAACGAAAGCGGAGTGTGAAGGTCGCATCAGCAGAGCAGTAGCACAGCTGGACCTCAAAAAGTGCGATCCACACATGTTGGGAGACATATCCGAGTTTCAAAGAGGACAGATTGCCGGTGCGCGTCTCGCCAGTGCATCTGTGCCCAAGACAGCAAGTTTTTGTGGTGTATCGCGAGCCACGGCATCCAGGGTCATGTCGGTATACCAGCAAGAGGGAAGAACCACATCCAAGAAGAGTAACTGTCGAGGTAGGAGGAAGCTGTCTGACAGGGACGTCCGGGTATTAACACAGATGGTAGCCAAAAAACATAAAACCACAGCTGCCGAAATCACCGCAGAGTTTAATACGCACCGTGACCCACCTATTTCCATCAAAACTGCTCTCCGGGAGCTTACCGGGTCAATATTCAAGGTCGTGTTGTTATCGCCAAGCCCTGGATCTCCAGTGTGAATTCCAAACGTCGGTTACAATGGTACCAGCAGCGCAAATCGTGGACACTGGACAACGTGAAATGTATATTGTTCTCCGATTAATCGTCCTTCATTGTCTTTCTCACAACCCAGAAAGTTTACGTGTGGAGACATCACTCACAGGCTTACCACCCGGACTGTTTATTGCCCACAGTGAAGCATGGAGGTGGATAGATGATGGTTTGGACAGCAATATCGTGGCAATCTTTTGGCTCGCTGATTCTTCTTGAGGGGCATATCACTACCAAGGACTATCGGACAATTCTGGAGGACCAGGTGCACCCAATGATTCAGACATTGTACGCTGCGGTGGTGCCGTGTATCAGGATAATGCACTGATACACAGAACCAAAATGGTGGAAGATTGGTTTACTGAGCATGGAAATAGGGTTGAACATCTGTCATGACCTGCACAATCACCCAACTTGAACATCATTGAGCCACTCTGGGGTGTTCTGGAGGAACGAGTCAGGAAATATTTTCTTCCACCACCATAATATCGTGAACTAGACACTTTCCTGTAAGAGAAATGGCTTCAAATCCCTCTGGCCACTATACAGGACTTGTATCGGTCCTTTCCACGACGAATTGCAACTGTATTGGCCTCCAAATGTTGGCTCAATCAAACCCTTCTCACTCGTGAGCTGTGATCACTCCATAAAAGGAGACGGAGTAAAGTTATAGAGGCTAGAGCGATCTAGAGCGATCTTCTCCCATTCAAGTTTAAACCAGAGTCTGCTGTGATGTCTACGGTATTCCCCCAAGGCCATAAACATTAGTTTTCCACCCCGTAGCAGAATTGCGGCGCCATATGTCGCAGATTTTATTTTGGTCCTGCAGACAAAAACAATATCTCCAAACCCCTATTAAATCCTCTTTTTATCGTATTTCAAAACTTTACGAAAACGAAAGACTGAGTGAAGATTTTTCCCGTAATTGCAAAAAAAAAAAAAAATAAATTCAGCGGTGTTTTCCCTGCACTAAAAGTATCGTCTAATTACATTAATGTTGGTATTTAAGATCGAAAATTAAAATTTTGCTTTATACCCTTCCGACACTCGCCCCCCTACGTCATGCTGCACATATGCGCATGCCCTACCCTACTGGACCCTAGTCTATCTCCTGATTGGTATTTCGGTCCGTTCTGCCTGCTCGTTCCACTGTTATGCTAATTTCTCCTCTTCGTCCTTAATTTTTGCACACCAGTGTATAAGTACCACAACGTGGAGATCGAAAGGCAACGCAGAAATATAGATTACAGACGATATCTTAGGTTATGTTGCGACGTTACCAATGGTCAGTATCGCCAATACTCACAAAAGAAATTACTCTACAGTTAACAAAATGTTACCCGCTTGTCAAGCAGGATAGCCAACTTTACATTTCTTATGTAAAGCCCAGACGACAAGCTCTATAAAAGGTTTGAACCACGACTGCTTTTCTAAGAATCCGCAAAATATTATATCCATCAACATAAATGTCCCCCTCTTTTTTTTTCCTTTCTTTGTTTCCTCCTCGTTGTACTTCTCTTTCCACTGTTAATCGGGGGCTCTCCGTGACGCGGGGCCCCTTGCAGTTGCGACTTACGCGACCCCATAAATCCGCCCCTGAGAATGTGAAAGACGTTGTACTGAGACGAATTTCAGAATCACTTCAGTTAAGGCTCTACGAGACCCGACATCTTGTATTGCTACTTTCTCTTGTAAGCGTTAGATATTCTTTGCTCTTGTTAACAAACGGGCAAGCGTATTTCATAAATTGCTCGGGCAATTTTGCACATTTTGGAACACCTTTTGTGGCTAACGCAAGATATATGATAACTAAAGAGTTACCTGGTTTCAGATGTTCATTTTGGACTCTTTAAGTATTTTTTATTAATTAATAAAGCTAAGGAAGACGCCTTGGTACGACTTTCGCTGCCGATAAAAAATGAAGGGAAAGGTCAATAAAAATTCTGAAACCAGGGAACTCTTTATTTATCATATATCTTGCGTTAGCCACAAACGGTGTTCCCAAAATGTGCAAAATTGCCCAAGCAATTTGTGAAATACGCTTGCCCGTTGGTTAACAAGAGAAGGCAGCAATACAAGATGGCGGGTCACGTAGAGCCTTAAGTCTTATGTTTCAATCACAGCAATAACCTCAGTATTATTCTTAATAATTGTTGGGCCTCCTCTAACTCGGTTTGGTCCTACAAAACACTCTTCTCGATCGTGGCTCCTTCGAGGTCACCACTCGGTAGTGGATACGAAAAGCAAGGAGCGGGCGAGAACAGTAGAAATATCTCAAGAGTTGAACATATTCTTAATAATATATAGAACATATTCCTCCTATCAGTTAACGTCAGCCATAGATTACTAAAACTCAAAATTGATATATTCAAAACACACAAAATGTTAATGACCTTTTAGTAGCTTGAAAACATAATAGAAGTTCCATTATTATTACTGTATGCAATAATATTGGAACTTCACTATATTGTACATTTTACTACCAGCAATATGTACAATATATGAACACTGTAATTATAAGAAAATATAAATTTATTTTGCAAAAATTTTAATTGTAGCTTTTTCCCACTTTTGTATTTTTTGAAATGTTTATTAATTTCTTACAAAAGTTCAATGATAGCCATATAGTTGTGGGTGGGCCCCTCTTTGTCTCCTGGCAACCAATATTTTTAGACCCAGTCCGCCACTGAGTATACGCGTATAACACGCACGTAGAATTTCAGCCTTAAATTTTAGGAAAAAAAGTGCGTGTTATACGCCGATAAATACGGTAGATTTTTTCTTTTTTCTACAGTAAAAATGATTGTAGTTCGTAGCTGATTTATTAATAATTTGTTTAAATATAAGAAAAATAATTAAACGTTTTTCTTTTCCTCCCAGTGCTTTGTTATGACGAAACACCTTCACAAGCAGTTTTAAAGAAGGGTACAAATAAAATTTATAAAATAGCCTAAATAATCGGTGTTGCACTTTAGTTTGTTAAACATTTTTGGGTGGGTAGGGTAGTCTCCAAGCAAAGCTGGTCCCAAATATTTAAATTCCCTCACTTGAAACAATACAGTTTTATGACAAAAATTTTTCATGCTTAGTCTGATTATGTATGTGTCCCCAAATTTGGGGACAAATGGCATAGTGTCCCCAAATTTGGGGACACTATGCCATTTTGTCCTCAAATCAGTGTTCCAGGGGGAACGCGAATTCATCGAAAACAAATTTATCGAACGAACAATTTACCGAAAGACGACTGTTTCGAAAAAGTGAAGCGAATTCATCGAAATGGGGTTTAAGACAGCTGGCCACTGGACAAGTGGCCACAGGACAACTGCCCGCTAAAGAGCTGGCCAAACGGACAAGTGCAGACACCCACTTTAGAGGCCGTATAAAAATTGCAGTTTCTTGGTTTCTGACGTGCGCAAAGGCCTAGGAATTAATATTTAATGCCTAAGTGAAAGGGCAATAATAGTAGTCTTAGTGTCTAAACCTTATGAATATGAGCACGACGGAATATATTCATAACGTTTACATAATAAGCCAAGCTAATAATGCTGCGCTTTTTACCTAAGCCTCAAATATTAATAAACAGGTCCTCGGCCAAGACCTTTTTAACAGTTTTTATTCAGTCGTGCTCTTATTAATAAAGTTTAGGTATCCAAGTCGAGTTAGTATTATTGCGCTTTTACTTAGGCGTTAAGTGCAGTATATTAATGCATAGGCCTAGGCCTTTTTAACAGTTTTTATTCCATTGTGCTCATATTCACAAGGTTTAGACACAACGTCAAGTTAGTATTATTGAACTTTTACTTAAGCGTTAAATATTAATACATAGGCTTACGCCTAGGCCTTTTTAGCAGTTTTTATTCCATCGTGCTCATGCTCATAAGGTTTAGACACAAGGTCAAGATAGTATTATTTAGCTTTTACTTAAGCATGAAATATTAAAGAATATTTGCATTAAAATATTTGCATTAAATATTAAAAAGGCCTAGGCCTTTTTAACAGTTTTTATTCCGTTGTGCTTATATTCATAAGGGCTGGGCACCAAATCAAGGTAATTATATCGCGCTATTTCTTAATCATCAAACATTAAAAAATAGGCGCTTGACCTAGGACTGTCAATCAGTTTTATTTCGTCGTGCTCATATTCATAAGGTCTACATCAACTGAAGTTAGTAATATAGACCGTATGCATATGACGTCACAGCGAGGTAAACCATCGTAGCAGATGCCCTGGTGATCAACTGGTGTACAAGCACTGCTTGGATTTGCATTGTGGAGCGTTAAGAAAGATGGTGTTATGTGCTTTTTTCTGCTGAAGTAACTGAAGTGGGAGAGATAATCATGTATCCTATTATAGATTACCGTCTGAACGAACGAAGTGGGATCAGAATTATAAAAATTTAATTCAGAAGCGCCAAAATTTGTGGTTGTCACGTATGTTGACATTGATGACCGTAAACGAAGGAACATTGGAGTGTGTAGTTTACATTTTGTAACAGGTATGTTCATAAATTTACTGATGCATTATCAAAAAAAAATACTCTATGAAGATCTTTAGACTAGAATTAACCTTTCTTATGAGTACTAGAATTAACCTTTCTTATGAGTAAGATTATGCTGTTCTTTATCGTGAATGTATCCACTGCTATAAGGGAGTGAATGAATATCTTATAGAAACTTCATATGTTGGGCTCCCAGGCCGATTCTGGAAAAATGATCTCATGATAACATTCACCAGTTTATTATTATACACTGGCGGAAAGTGAAAAAAGAACACCAAGAAGGAATTGGCGGACGATCATGAAATTTACATATGTTACTGGGGTCAAGTTTACGTAGGTGTGATGTTAATTTCGGGACCAACCGGTGAATGCTTACGCCGCAGCACGGCATTATATGCAAATTATCGTCGGTGGTATTTAAGGAGTACGGCGAAGTGAATGTAATCAGTCGTCGGCGTACGGACACGTGCGAAAACCCTGAAGAAGCTACAATGCCTGGACATGGAAGACGTGTACGATTTCAGCAGTTATCGGACTTTGAGCGAGATCATCTAAGCGGACTTCGCGAGGCTGGGTGGTCGTATCGTCGTATTACGGAGCGAATTAGACGGGAAGTGTCGGTGGTGGTGCGATGGGGGCGTAGATGGTCCGAGAAACATTTCCACACGAGAAGACGTGGAACCGGGAGTCACAGACGGACTGGTGAGCGGACCGATCGACGCATAAAAAGAGCGGCGTTGTCAAGCAGAACATCCAATTCGACGCAAATCCGAGCTGCCGTTTCACCTGAGGTGACTGTGCGAACAATCCGTAACCGTATACTGGATGCAGGACTACGTGCTCGTGTGCCTCTGGCGTGCGTACCTCTGACTCCAGCCCACCGTCAGGAACGGCTGCAGTGGTGTCGCCAACGTCTGCACTGGAGAACGCAATGGCCATCTGTCGTGTTCAGCGATGAAAGCAGATTCTGCTTGGGAGCCTCCAATGGCCGTATGCGTGTTCGCAGACGCACAGGGGAGCGTCTCCACCCTTCTTGCATCCGCCAGCGACACACAGGGCCTACACCTGGTCTCCTGGTGTGGGGAGCGATCAGCTATTACTCCCGTACACAACTAGTATTTGTACCGGGTACGTTAAACAGCACCTCCTACATCAACAATATCATTCAGCCCGTTGTTGTGCCATTTGTAAGATCGGTCCATCATGGTGTTTTCCAGCAAGATAACGCACGCCCACACACGGCACATGCAACGCAACATGCTCTTCAGGGTGGGAGACAACTTCCATGGCCTCCACGTTCACCGGATTTGTCCCCCATTGAGCACGCGTGGGATTTTATGGGACAACGACTTATCCGGTCTCCACGGCCAGCCACGACCACCCCCGATTTACGCGTCCATGTTGAGGATGCTTGGAACTCAATACCCCAAAATTACATCCAACATCTGTAAGACAGACTCCATGCAAGAATTGCACAGTGTGACGCAGTTCACGGCAGTTCAACCTCGTACTAACCATGTTACATGGAAATGTTTTTTTTTTTTTTAGTTTACCAGCAAATACAGCTGTATTTTGCCAAAATGTTTTGATCACGTTATCCTCTGTATTCCGTTATTATGCTGTATAAATTTCGTTGGTATCAGACGTCTCCTTCTTGGTGTTCTTTTTTAACTTTCCGCCAGTGTATATAAGGTACAGAGACTTAGTGCTACTCGCCAGAATTATTATTATATAGCCTTACCTGTGTATAGCTTATAATTTTTACCGTAGCTTAAGTATCAGATGCCGCCCCGGTGGCGCAGTGGTCTAAGGCGCTGGCCTCTGATCATTCGTCCTTAAGAGGTCCGGGTTCGAATCCCGGTCAGGCATGGATGTTGTGTTTGTCTTTCGGCACTGGCTCTCTCCCTTCCCTGGAGCCAGTGACCCTAAATTAGTGACGGGCAACTGCTTATAGCCCATTGAGTTGCTCACGGTGGTCGTTAAACCTCAAAAAAAAAAAAAATATGCTGTTAGCACAGAAGCTGGTGGATGTGCCGAAATGCAGAATTTCGAGTTCCTTTCAAGCAAAAACATTCCCCTGCCTACAATATTGTTCAGGAAAATAGAATATGGAATATCGTATGGGTCACCACAATTGCCTAATAACTTTATTTTATCAGAATAAACCTGTTTTTGATCACCAGATAACCCACTTACGTGGCCCATGCAATGCATCTTTGACCTCACTTGTACACCAGTTGTTCTGCAAGAAAACAGCAGACGAAAAGGCTTTACACAGGTAAGCAAACCGCGGTTTCGTGACGTCAATGCATACGGTCTATTGCGCTTTTACTTAAGAATAAATAGTTCAGGCACTTGAACAAAATCTGTCAGAAACGCCTGGACCTAAGGCCTATTTATTAATATTTAATGCCTAAGTAAACGCGCAATATTACAAACATGACTTGGTGTCTAGCCCTTATGAATATGAGCACGATGGTACAAAAACTGTTAAAACGGCCTAGTCCTATTTATTAATATTTAATGCCTAAATAAAAGCGCAACGATACTAACTTGACTTGGTGTTTAAACCTAATGAATATGAATACGATGAAGTAAAAATTGTTAAAAAGGCCTAGGCTTAGGCCAAGTTAATGCCTAAGTAAAAGCGCCATAACAGTAATTTGACTTGGTGTTTAAAACTTATGAATACGATGGAATAAAATTGTTAAAAGGCCTAGGCCTATTAATATTTAATGCCTAAGTAAACACGCAATAATACTAACTTGATTGGTGTCTAAACCTCATGAATATGAGCACGATGAAGTAAAAACTGTTAAAAAGGCCTACGCGTAGGCCTAGGTATATTAAATTATTTTTAGTGCCAAAGAAAAAGCGTAATATTACTAACCTGTCTGGGTGTTCAAACCTTATGAATAAAATCACGACGGAATGAAAAATGTTATAAAGGCCTAGATCGTGGGCTTAATTTTTAATATTTGATGATTAAGGTGGACGGCAAGTAATTTTGCTTTTTTTTTTTTTTTTTTTTTTGATTGGAGGTTTAACGACCACCGTGAGCAACTCAATGGGCTATAAGCAGTCGCCCGTCCCTAATTTAGGGTCACTGGCTCCAGCAAAGGGAGAGAGCCAGTGCCGTAAGACAAACACAACATCCATGCCTCACCGGAATTCGAACCCGGACCCCTTACGGACAAATGATCAGAGGCCAACGCCTTAGACCACTGCGCCACCGGGGTGGTTAATTTTGCTTCCTATACCACCAATGGAAAAACTTCTGTACACATTTTTTCACAATTGATGCGTTCCCAAAGATGAAAATTTAAACATCGATTAAAATGGCTTCATATTATAACTTGAATACTTAATATTTTCAAAAACATAACCATAATTATATTAAAAATCAATAACTTTTCCTTTTGTGGTGTTGAAACCAGAAAAAAGATGGCGGGACCTGTACTTTGATGACGTCAGTAGACAAACAAATGTTGGATTGCATGATTATGGTTATGTTTTACAAATTATTAAGTATTCCAAGTTATAATATAAAGTTATTTTAATCGATGTTCAAATTTTCATCCTTGGGAACGCAGTAATTGTGAAGAAAATATGTACAGAAGTTTTTCCATTGGAAGTATAGGAAGCAAAATTACTTGACGTCCACCTTAAGTAAAAACGCAACTTCACGAATTTGACTTGGTGTCCTAACCTTATAAATATGATCACGGCGGAATAAAAACTGTTGAAAAGGCCACGGCCTAGGCCGTATTTTTAGAGGCGATCTACGGAGAAAGCAGACACGATAAAAACAAGTCTGATTCTTGTAAGACTCCCTAACGGTTTTGTGGTAATCCTACATGTCCTACACAAAAGTGTACACAAAATAAAAAATGCAATTTTTATACGTTCCCCAAACGTTTTTGTGGCCACTTACGGCACTTAGCCATATTCCACTTACCTGTCTTTAGTAAAGAATTCAGAAATAGTCAACGTTTTCTAGAAAAGCTTACCCTACGGAATTGCATCTTTCGGTGATTTCGCTTTCGATGAATTCGTTTTTGATTAATTCACCTGAAGCCTTAATTTTCGAACAATTTGCTTTTCTACGAATTCTCTATTCCATGAATCCGTTTTCGATTAATTCACCTGAAGCCTTAATTTTCGAAGAATTTATTTTTATAAGAATTCTCCGTTCGATGAATCCGTTTTCGATTAATTCACCTGAAGATCTAATTTTCGAAGAATTTGCTTTTCTATGAATTCTCCGTTCGATGAATCCGTTTTCGATGGTTCGTTTTCGACGAATTCGCTTCCGATGAATTCGTTTTCGATTAATTCACCTGGAGCCTTCCAATGTCTGGTCACCTTACGTATAAATATATGCATGTGTGTGTAAGTAAATAGATAGATGAATAAATGAGCTGTTGATTTAGTTGGCCTGATTACGAATCTTGCAAAGCTTTAACTTTGCATTGTAATTTTTCAAAGTAACATGATCATTATATCATTACCTCGAATTATATGTTTCAAATTACATCATTTCTACACTGCTGGCCACCCAAAATGCAACACCAAGAAGGACACGAGATAGCAAAGCCAGATTTACTGGACACATAACAACAGATTCAAAGATGAAACGATTGAGCTTATTCGCCAGTGCGACTTGCGGAACACGCAGACAACAATAGTTCGTGTGGCCTCCCGTGGCTGGCAATAACGGCTGCTACACGCCGCGGCATCGAACGAAAGAGGCTTTGAATGTGGGCTTGGGGTATATCGGTCTAGGCTGCTTCCACACGTTGCCACAGTTCATCAGGCCTAGCCGCGGGTGGTGCTTGCCGGGCCACTCGGTTGCCGATCAGCAACCAGGCGTGTTCGATGGGCGACATATCGGGAGAACAGGCGGGCCACGGCAGCCGTGGCACTTGGTGGATCGTGAAGAATTGCTGCACGATGCGTGCCACGTGCGGGTGCGCATTGTGCTGTTGAAACGTGGCCGCTGGCAGATCCTGCAGGTAAGGGAGGACTACAGGCTCAAAAAAGTCGGAGATATAGCTGTGGCTGTTGAGTGTACCGACGATGCGTATCAGAGGGGTGCGGGTGTCAATATCCAATTGCGCCCCAAACCATAACGCCAGGCAATGGACCGGTATGGCAATGCATAATGCAGGTGTCATACAGTCTCTCTCCGCGGTGCCGCCACACGCGGATCCGACCATCGTGGTGCTGCAGGCAGAAGCGGGATTCGTCGGAGAAGACAATGTCGTGCCATTCCGTAGTCCAGGTGCGGCGTTCAACGGCCCACTGCCGCCGCACTCGCCGGTGGTGTAACGTCAATGGTAATCGGAGCAATGGGTGCCGTGCGACAAGTCCCCGCTCCTGCAGACGACGTCGAACGGTACGTGCTGAAACAGGTTGTTGCGTAACACACCCTAATTCCTGCGCTAACGTTCGTGATGTGGTGGTGCGAGCCGTCAATGCCCGCCGCACAACATGCCGGTCCTCTGGTTCGGTGGTACGCCGCAGCTGGGGCGATCGCTCACGTCGGTCCGTCCGTCCGTCCCTCCTGCACCCACCGAATCCATACTCGCTTCACTGTGGCTGAATGTCGTCGTCGATGTCTCGGTACGAAAAACCGCTGTCACGATAAGCCACTATTCGTCCTCTGTCGAACTTCGAAACGTGCTGGAATGACTGCCGTATTCTGCGACGAGGCATCAGGAAGCTTCCCACGCACAGGTCCGGCAGCACAACACACTTCCACTACTTACACCCCGCCTTCTGTGCACCCTTCTTATAGTGCTTCTGGGTGGCGTGCCAGGCGCACAAGATTTACATATGCCCTGCAATGCTAACCGTTTGCATGTCCTCTCGCGGGCGACGCATGCTGCGAATGTCAGGCCAATCGGATGCATTCCTTCTTGGTGTTGCATTTTTGGTTGCCAGCAGTGTATGAAAAATTCTTCCATTGCTGTATAAATTTTCATACATATTTTCCTTCTGGTTGCTTGTAAAATCTGAGCCGCCCCGGTGGCGCAGTGGTCTAAGCGATGGCCTCTGACCATTCGTCCGAACGGGGTCCGGGTTCGAATCCCGGTGAGGCATGGATTTTGTGTTTGTCTTACGGCACTGGCTCTCTCCCTTCCCTGGAACCAGTGACCCTAAATTAGGGACGGGCGACTGCTTATAGCCCATTGAGTTGCTCACGGTGGTCGTAAAACCTCCAATAAAAAAAAAATCTGAATTTTCGTTGGACATTTTCTGTTACAAAATGAATATATATACTGATTTCATTGTCCCGTTCCGCCAATCTGTCTTGGCTCCACGGGGACTTATTGAGCACCTTGGATGTTATTTTGATATGTTGCGACAATTATCCTGCCTTGAGACGCGGTTCGGACCCTGGCCACCCCAATGGCCCAGAGACCAGCCCGTGGTGACGTGCTGGCAGGCGACCTAGAATACCTGGTCTGGGTTCCCGCTCTGTCTGGCGGGATAGGTCGTTTCTTACTTTATCGTTGACTGGAAGATTCCTTGCCCTCGAACTTTTTTTGGGGAATAATTTCCCTTTATTTTCTTTTTCAAAACATCTACACACATGTATACACTGTCCTCATGCTTAGGACTTACAACATCAAGAGATAGCAAAAAATTTATTTACAGAATATTTACATTGGTGGTCTCTTCGTCTGCTTTCCCACAGACCTCTACCCTCATTCATCTTCCGAATCGCTTTCGGTGTGCACGTTCACCTCCTGCGTTTCGGTCCCCGTTTGATTGGGGAAGATGGTATGTTGCTGGAGGGTTAGCCTTTCAACCAAGGCTATTATCCCCTCCTGTTCACGGAAGATTGGATGAGCAGATCCAATCTTCGCGTTCTTTGCACACCTGGGATCAGTGTGTTTCTCCATTCGGCGAAGCCACTGCATTCGAGCACGCAGTGTTCTATGCTTGCCGCTCTATTTCCACAGGGACAAGTGCAGTTCCTGATGGCAAATCTGCCCAGGTATTCAGGGCTGATGCCATGGCCACTGAGTACCTGATTCAGGAACTTATTTGTTCTGTGCTCGTTTGGTCGAGACCTTCGGAAACACTCTGTGTGTCTTCCGCCCTGTCTCTCCCGTGTCCCACCTGACCTGCCATTCGGTCATGGTCCGACGTGCCAATGCTGCGCGAATACTCCTTCGCGGCGTTCTGCAATGCACGTCGACCGTCTCTTTCAGCGTGGCTGCCTTCGCCAGCTGATCTGCCCTTTCATTTCCTAGGGTTCCGACATGGCTTCGTACCCAGTGGAAACTAACTGCCCCATCTCCCTCTGCCCTCAAGAGGGTTTTGATCCTCTGGACGATGGGGTTTCTTCCCCTGAATCTACTCAGAGCCTGCAGTGCTGCCTCACTGTCCGAGTAGAGTTTTATTCTTTCGTCACTACGCCTGGGGAGTGCCCAGGTGAGTGCCGTCTCTATCGCCAGAAGTTCTGCCTGGAAGACAGAAGCGTTCTGCGATAATTTCACGCTTCCTGCAGTGGCTTCGTTCCCGTCCGAGAACGCACAGAAGCCTGCCCCCACTTGTCCCTTCAACTTTGAGCCGTCCGTGAACAGCTCATGCCCAACTCCCGTGGGTTTCTCCTTGTCCCACGGTGGGCAAATTTCCTCGGCAGGGTGGATCTGCCAGTCCACGCTTTCCATCTCCATGTCGGAGGCTCGATGCGGCGCACCGAGAAGGTAGGCGTCCTCGCCTGACCTTAGGCAGTGCATTGCTGCCTCCCTTTCCACTACTAGGTCTGCCGGCTCGCACCCCGCTAGCACTTGGAGTGCTAGGGTCGACGTTGTGCGAAAACAACCGGTTATCCCTAGTAGGGCCAACCTTTGGATTTGGTTTATCCCCTTCTTCATTCTGACTGTGGGAGTCCACCATGCTCCACTTGCATACGTCAGAATTCTTTCAATTCCTCTCTGATAGATGGCCTTCTTGGTTTTGCCCGTTAACCTCATGTCATTCAATCTATTGAGAATCACCGTGCACCTTGTTCTAAGGTGCCTCAGGTGTGGCAGCCCTGATAGACTCTGATCCAGGACCACACCCAAGTATTTCATTTCACGCACCGCCTTGATAGTGCACCCTTGGAATCTGCACTGGGGTGGTGTTTTCATTACTCCTCTCTTAGCTATTGCTAGCAGAGTGGTCTTCTCAGGAGCGAAGCACAGTTTGCTTTCTCTGCTCCAATTTTCTAGCACATCCAAGGCCCTATGTGCTTCTCTTTCGATCACGTGTCTCCCTGAGGCGGAGACCACGAGAACGAAATCGTCCGCATAGGCTTGAATCTCCACTGCGGGCCCCAGGTCTAGGTTCAGTGCTGAATCAGCAACTATATTCCACCAGAGCGGCCCGGAGTTGGATCCTTGCGGACACCCTCTATGGTACGAACGCGAGGATTGCCCATTCCCCGCTTCGAACTCGACTCTTCTATCAGACAGGTAGCTGCTGATCAGTTTGAACAGGTTCCTTGGACAGCCAAGTTCTTTAAGTCTGGTTAAAACCATTGGCCACCAGACACTGTTGAATGCCCCCCTCACGTCTAGTGAGATGAAGCAGGTATGGAGCCCCTCCGCTTTGTTCCTCTCTGCCCTCTCTCGGAGGCTGCGAATTGCCTGCGTTGCGCAACGCCCCGGAAGGAAACCAAATTGGTTCCTGTTTAGCTTTCCCTGCTCCATGAGGAAGCCAAGCGCTCTGTTCGTTATGAGCTTGTCCAGCACCTTGCTCCACGCCGAGAGGAGGCAGATGGGCCTATAGGCTGCGGGATCATTTTTGTTCTTTCCGGTCTTGTTGAAAAGAACTAGCACCGCTGTTTTCCACAAGTCTGGGAAGATTCCCCTCCCAAGGCATTCGTTTAGGAGCGCCACAAAATACCCGGGATTTGCATAGTAGATTTCTCTGACTATGCTGAGGTCGAACCCATCCTTGCCTGGTGCTTTGCCCGTATTTAGACTGGAGAGGGCATTCTCCACTTCGTCTCTCGTGAAGGGGGGTCCTCACCAGTGTCCGGCGGGATCCGACATTCTTCCCTTATTTCTTTTTGTTGAGGGAGTCCCCTTCTCCCTCGTCTCCTTGGAAGTGGTAATCCAAGAGACTTTCTACGGTACTATCAAGAGTCTTTGATAGGCTACCGTCTGCCCTTTCTACCGCTGCCAGTTTTAGCGGTTCGGTTATGGATCCCCTCGAGATCTTGTAGGGGATCCCGAAAGGGTCAGCCGGAGTTTGAAACTCACACAGTTTTCTCCAGTAGGAGATTTTCGAGAGATTCAGTTCTCTCCTGTATGCTGAACGAGCCTTTTTATGCACTTCTGTGCACTCCCTGTCTTGCGGAGTAGCTTTTGCTCTTTGCAGAGCTTTCCTACTCCGCCTAGCTCTAGCCCTTAGAGCTTTTAGTTTCTCCGACCACCAGGGGTGGGGGTCCTTGGCTCCCCTTTTATTTCCCCTACTACTCTCACATAGCGTTGTTATTTGACTGGTAAGTTCTTCAAAGAGGAAGTTGAGGTCCGACACTTCTGCGGCCTCTTCTTCCCTCCTACCCCAACAGGGTAGTTAACTTGGCTTTAAAATCCCACCAGTCTATATTCTTCATTAAGAACCTTTTGCGCTTGGGTCGGATGGGCTTTTCCGATCCCAAAATGAAAGATAGCGCTAGGTGGTCACTGCAGCTCTCGTCGTCCAGTACTTGCCAATCCTGGACAAGGCTGCGCTTAGAGACTCTGACGAGAGTCACGTCGATCCAAGAGGAGCCCCTCGCCCCTTGGAAGGTCGGGGTGCTCTCTGGATCGTTCAAGAAACTCAGGTCTGCCGCGTTGGCAAAGTCCACTAGTAGCTGGCCGCGTTCCTCCTCGTTCTGATTGCCCCAGAGAGGACTCTTCGCGTTGAAGTCGCCTGCTATTATTATCTCATGACTGGGGAATTCCCCTAATAGAGCCATTAGCTCATTCAGCGTTTCTCTCAAATTGCCTGCTGGAGATCTGTATACGTTCACCATTAAAAATTTCGCATCACCACATTCCACGCCCAGGGCGACCACGTTCTCGGAGCATTTTATCTCGAGAACCGCTAGGGACGGGTCTTTCACGACCGTGGCCACCCTGGGCTTTGCCACCCTAGGGTGGTAGATCCGGTAGGAGTTAGGGAAGCCCACCACTCTTCCCCCTGTTCGAATGGTTCCTGCAATAGCAGAATATGAGCTTTTTGCTCAGTGGCTGTCACCAGGGCCTGTGTTGTTGCTGCCCGTGCGTGGTGCAGATTGATTTGAAGTTACAAAATGAATATCCATCTAACATTTATCATGTTCCGCAAACCAGCTAAGGTTTCCGGAGATTGAGAGAGACGTAATTTTACTCCCCACATGGTCATCAACGATTCTGAGAGCCGCCCCGGTGGCGCAGTGGTCTAAGGCGCTGGCCTCTGATCATTCGTCAGTAAGGGGTCCGGGTTCGAGTCCCGGTGAGGCATGGATGTTGTGTTTGTCTTACGGCACTTGCTCTCTCCCTTCCCTGGAACCAGTGACACCAAAGTAGCGACGGGCGACTGCTTATAGCCCATTGAGTTGCTCACGGTGGTCGTTAAACCTCTAATAAAAAAAAACGATTCAGAGAAGTTGTCTTGACCTGATTTAGAGCCACTAGTTCCAGATAAAAGAGGTAATTCGTGCTGTAAGAACTAAGAGCCAGGGTCGGATCCAAGACTTCCGTGAGGGGGAAGGGGGCGCAGAAGCGCAACCTGAAATTACCATATGGAAATAGAAAATGCAAATTAGTTCTGAATGATAAAATCGATTGTTGATGTCTTCCAATTGATTAACGAAAGTATTATACTTTTGAGTAATACTTTCTTCCACGAAAAAATATTCATTTTTTTATTAATTAAAACCTAACAAATTGAAGCTTTTCCTTAGGGTCTACCCCTCCCTCCCCCCACGCCCCTCCTCTGGATCTGCTCCTGGTTAGAACTATCCCAACAGCACCTTCTTTCTTGGAGTTTGAGCATGAGAAGCTGAAAGAAACCTACTCCCTAAACACAGATGTCTTCCAAAGAAGCATAATCTGATGAATATTTGGATTGCAGTTCCGTTGCGCGAGTGGTCAAGGGCGCGGGTTTCTAGCAGTGAGCTGGCGCTGAGCCCTAGTTCCGGATGAGAAATTGGTTGCGAACTGTTCTACGGCGCTGGCTCTGCCCATTTCTTGGAACCAGTGGTCCCTCGTTAGGGATGGGTGACTCCCTGTAGCCTTTCGATACCCACGGAGGTCGTTAAACGCGCGCTAACAATAGCAACGATAAAACTTTAAAATAACTCATAGTAGAATTTCTGATAATCACTTGTCTATTTTAGTAAAGAATTCAAAAATTTTGCTTATGGAATTTTTAAAAAAAATTTTTACTAACTCCTCGTCCGCATCGCAGGTCAAAACATCGCGGACACAAAACATCGCAAGCCATAACATCGCGGACACAAAACATCGCAGGTCAAAACATCGCGGTGACAAAACATCGCAAGTCATAACATCGCGGGACCAAAACATCGCAGGTCAAAACATCGCGGTGACAAAACATCGCAAGCCATAACATCGCGAGCCGTCATAACATTTCAGGATGGGGCATTAATTACACGGCTTATTTTCTTTTCATTCTTTTTTTCTTTTGTATTTTTCTAAACATTTGATCTTTGGTAGGAAAAATTTGTTCAGACACTGATTTAATGAGGGGGCACTAATTAATCTCTCCCCACAGAAAATTTTCGTAAAAACTACAGTTTCCAATTTGGAACCACAAAATTTGGTATACTTCCTCATGGTGCTCTAACTTAGACCGTAAACGGTTTTTGGAAAGGTAAGGGGCCCGGGGTCAAGGGGCCCCAGTACGCAATATTCGTAAAATCTACAGTTTTTAATTCAAAATAACCAAATTTGAGATAATATCTCATGGTGCTCTAATTTAGACGGTAGAGGGTTTTCGGAAAGGGTGGGGGCGGGATCAAGGGGGCCCCATACGCAATATTCGTAAAATCTACAGTTTTCAATTTAAAGCCACCAAATTTGGTATACTACCTCATGGTGCTCTAACTTAGACCGTAGACAGTTTTTGGAAGTGGTCTGAGCCCGGGGTCGATGGGGCCCCCTTAGAAAAATTTCGTAAAATCTACAGTTTTCAATTTAGAACCACAAAATTTGGTATACTTCCTCATGGTGCTCTAACTTAGACCGTAAACGGTTTTTGGAAAGGTAAGGGACCCGGGGTCAAGGGGCCAGGGGTCAAGGGGCCCCTACAAAATTTTCGTAAAATCTACAGTTTTCAATTTAGAAACACCAAATTTGGTTGGTATACTACCTCATGATACTCTAACTTAGACCGTAGAGGGTTTGGGGAAAGGGGAGGGGGTCGAGTGGGTCCATATAAAATTTTCGGCAGTTTACAGTGTTCCTTCAAATTAAAGTGCAGTTCTCGCTTGCCTTACGTTGAACGTTTTCTCGAAATTGTTTGGAGTTCCCAATTCTACTTTCAAAAAAAAATGTATATATATATATATGCCAAGAAACGGCGATCTTTATTCATACCCCCTCCCCCCTCCCCTCGTTGAACTTTTGTGGCCAGTTACCGTAAACTCGTATGAACCGGCGTGAAAATTCTGATAAACAAAAGAACTCCTTCCCGTCATTAGGCACTTTGAAAAACTGCCACACATAATTCGCGCAAACTGGGAAAACTGACACACATTCAAAGTGTTCCTCGGAGGAACAGCAATTTGTGCTCGGTCCCTTAATGAAAACATATGGCAGTTTTCCAAGTTGCTGAAAGATGTGTGGCAGTTTTCGTGTGTGACGGTTTATCGGAGACCAAGAATTTTAGAAAGTTCTTTGAATCGAATTAAAACTTTAAATTCAAAAAAATCCCGTATCAGCGGCGGGTTAGATTCGATTTAGGACGAAACAAGATAGTAATTCCGCAACTTCATGTATGTTTGAAATGTGAAAAGATGAAGGAGAGTAAAAGACTGCAGGAAAAAATATCTGATCTTGAAAGTGTACTAGGTGCTTTAAAGAATGAGAAACGCGAGATTATTAAATATCTCTGCACAAATCAGAAATGCATACATCATTACAAGGTTCTGGTCAAAACAAATTACCCAACTCAAGAAGCAATTAAAAGATATTAAGAGAAGCTATAGTACGTTGGAAAGATAGTTATCCATGATATATTTACGACGCCCAAGGGATCTTACGAAAGGAAGCAATGGATAAAATGGGCACCTGAAGATGTATCGAAATGCATCGTAATAAGAGCTCTTTAGAAAAATCATATATGACTTCTGGAGGGGGAAAAACATTATTCCATTACTTTGAAAAGATGGTGCGCAAAATTTACCCGTAATCCAGGCATTCAACACGATGTCTTTTTGTTGATGGGGGAAAAAAAAGCTATGAAAGTTTAAATCGCTCTGTAAAGCTTTATGTTTTAAGCTTTGACGAAATTCATATTGACTCTAGGCTATACTACGACACCAGAATGGACAAAATTCTTTGCCTTTTCAAGAAAGCCCAATTTTTCTTAATCTGAGGATTATTATCGCAATGGAAGCAGCCAATATGCTTTAACTTACAAATGAAAAATATATTGCTTTTTTTTTTAATAAATCAAAGTTTGGAATCTACTGGGGTTGAACTAAAAGTTATTTCTGACTTTGGATGATGCAATACGTTGTGGAGAGAACTTGAAATTTCTATGGACAGGGCATTTTTCGATAATCCTTTTTTTCAGAGGTCAAAAATATGGATATTTGCTGATAATTTTAGCTTTTAGATCTTCGAATATGAAACATTCTGCTTAATGATTTCAAAACAAATATTCCTTCTGTTTTAATGTGTTTCAGTGATGTTCGTTGGATTTACTGGGGTATAAACATGGATTTCATTCCTTCCCACGCTTGCTTCGTGCGCTTAGATATCGGAGGAGATTAGATTACTCTTGCGAAGAGAGATGGCACCGCAACTATGCCACAGCCTCCTCTTCGGGAAGCACAGTGTGCTTCGCTAAAAGAACCAGCCTTTGTACCAATAGCCCTGAGTTTTTACGCTCTTTTACCTCCTCCACATTGCGCCGTTCTGTGGAACAATAGTAAAACAACCACTCCATCTCCAGATGTTTACTTGCTGCGGTTTACTTTTAAAGACCAAACCCATTGTCCTCATTTAAGGAAGTAGTCTCGTGGGAAAGGAATCACAATGCGACGGGCACGTACTAAGATTGCTTCCCTCATGAACAAGGGGGGATGAAAAACTTAACTATACCAATGCTTCTTCATTAGTTCCACGGCCCAAATCCAGACGGCTTTGGGAATTGTGAGCTATTCTTACAGATCACATGTCACCCAGTGACGAGGCGCATTTTTCCGTTTTGTTGGAAAACAAATTTTAAGTCAAAAGTCGGAAGAACAATTTACCACAAAATAAATGTTTTGTTGCAATTATCTTACCATTTATTAATCAATACATGAAGCAAACTATTGATCAGTCAATAAAATGAAATTAATAAATGAAAAATAAAGGTCCTTATCATTCGCTGAAAATAACTTAAAAACAGTATGTCATGACTTAAAGGAACTGCAACCACATAAACTTGATACTTTAATTGAATCCTTACTGGATGTTTTTCACTTATATAACAGTAGACAACACAGGCGCCGACTTGAAAAATTATTGGGGGTTCCGAAAATTTTTAATCGAATTACCAATTCATTTTTCAGAGTATTTAAGTCTAATTTAAATTTCATTCAGGGAGATTATCTGGCACAATAAGACGCCTGAAATGCTAAAATGAAGCAAATTATAGTTAATTACAGATTATTTTTTTTCTCTAGATAATTATTTATTTCATTTATTTTGCTTTTGTAGGCGCGGCATTATCATATACAATACACAGATACTATGTGAATATTCAACTCAATTGTCTTATAAAAGTAACTAAAACATGTAAAATATATTTTAAGGTTTTTTTTTACCAATTTTAAAAATTCCAAAATTTTTTTCTTCGAATGATTTCTGAGTTTAAATAGGAGGTTAGAAGGGAGAGGACATGACATCAGCCCCATGCCCTACGTTTTCCGTGGGCTCTACTTCGTATCAGCTGTGTATGCCCAGGATGCTCAACTTGGGCTGCTTCTGTACTTATACTATGGGAAAATCATTGACTTTGAAGAGGTTTCAGAGGCACTTGTGCATCATGTACAGTCAGGAAAAAATGAGAACGAAATATACATGCACATAACTAAAAATTTGCAAAAAGTTACAGAAATACTGTTTATTATTTTCTAAAAAAACAAAACAAAATTATGCTTTGTCGAGCGGAAATGCATATTGTGTATTAACCAATCACGACCTTGCTAAAGCTGTGGGAGTTTTGTTGACCTTCAGGGAATGCTGCTGAGCGTAAGAGACAGTCGCTATCAACCTGTGCTCTAGCACAGGTCTTCAGCAAGTGGTCTTCAGTAAGTGACGTCACGCCACTGAACCTCCCCAACCGGAGGGCCCAAGAAACCAGATGATCAGACTTGGCTTCACCAGCGGTTGCTGATGCCATCTTCTCTCTCTTCTAACCTTGTTTCCTGACTGCCCGAAGATAGGGCGGGTCAACTGACTGTGCAACATATTTCCACCTTTATCACTATGACCTCGAATAGGCTCTCGTCTCCAATTGCAGAGCTAGACTTTTCTTTTTTTGTGGGAACCCAGACAAACCGAAGAATTTTCTGAAATTTAAAGTTTTAAATGCTCATAAACAACGGTACTTGATGTATTGTCTGTCGCGTCAATGTTTATGAGCACGAACAAACACTAATTCTTTTTTGAGGACAATAAACAGTCCGAGGGGTAAATTTCTATACACACTTTTTATATACTATAATAAACGGGGAATGAATAATAAAAACATTGAAGAATTGATAACGAAAACCAAAATTTATGCACATATGCGTACGTGTATTTTTTCCACGAAATACGCGCAAAAATATTAGGGGTTCGAGAAACCCTCAACAAAATCATTGGGGGGTTCAAAAACTGTCTCGAACCCACGAATTCGGCGCCTATGCTAGACAATATAAATATATTTACACACAATGTTGAATAATCAAATAATGGAACACGGGAGATTGGTACCCGGCAAACTCGTACCCATGCAGTTCCGTTCCCTCCTGTTCAGTTTTAATGCCTGATTTTCAGGATTTGGCATCATCTTCACCACTTCTAACTATTCCGATACATTTTCCCTCTCTTCAAATTCGTAAATTATTTCACAAATTGAAGCAATCACGGCATTTTCCTAAAATTGAATTTTAAAAAACTCGTACCCGGGAGATTGGTACTCTTCTGTTAGTGAGACGTTACGGGGACATATACAAATTGCATTAACGGAAGGTCTTTCCTCTTTGGTGATTGTCGTTGTTGAACAGCTGTTCTCTTGGTGGAAAACTCCTATTCTTTCTTCCACCGTTAGCAAAACACACCGCATAAAACTCCTACACATTAGACACTGAGTCTTCACTTTATTATGACCACTTGACAGTTTTAAGCAAATGAGCTATGGCTGCATTCTGTTGCCGCCTGAGGGCGAAACTAGTATAAAAAGGGAAAGCTTAGGGCTTGCGAGAGTAGTAGAAGGGATTTTTGGGTGACGAGATGGGTAAAAAATACGATTTGACGGACTTTCAACGTGGGATGATTGTAGGAGCTCAGAGACATGGAGCGAGTATCACCGAAACCGCCGCATTCGTGAAATGTTCCAGAGCAGCTGTGGTTAAAGTGTTTAAAGACTGGACTGTCAGCCAAAAATTGGGTCTCTACGTGCAACGTGTGGATGTCATCGACTAGTGGCTGCTCGGGCGTAACGGAGAGTGTCCAGACTGGTAACAGACAACAGAAGGGCAACAGTGCAGCAAATTACAGACCATCTTAATCAAGGATCCCCTCAAATGATCTCTGCACGCACTCTTGGCCGTACACTGCATCAGATGGAATATGGCAGCCGAAGCCCTGTTCGAACACCTTTGCTGTCTGCGGTTAACAAGAGAAAACGTCTCCAGTTCGCACAGGAGCACAAGGATTGGACAGTCGATAATTGGAAACAAATCATGTGGTCCGATGAATCACGTTTTCAGTTGCACCATGCCGATGGCCGAGTGAGAATTTGGCGGAAACAGCACGAAAGCATGGACCCCAAATGCATTACTACAACCCTTCAAGCTGGTGGAGGCAACGTTATGGTTTGGGGAATGTTTTCCTGGCATGTTTTGGGCCCTTTAATTCGTGTTGATCAACGTCTGACTGCCACATCATATCTAAACATCGTTGCGGACCAAGTGCATCCTGCCATGTGGATGGTTTATCCCAATGGCGATGGCTACTTTCAACAAGATAATGCGTCCTGCCATAGTGCTCGTATTGTACAGGATTGGTTTCAGGAACATGCCTGTGAGTTTACTTTGCTTAGGTGGACCCCACAATCTCCAGATCTCAACCCCAATGAGAATTTGTGGGAGGAAGTTGAACGAGACATCAGACAGCTGGATCCACAACCCTGTAATCTCACACTCCTGGAAAGTGCAATTCATCAAGCATGGTCTCAGATTCCACAAACCACCTGTCAACATCTCGTGGAGTCCATGCCACGAAGAATCGACGCAGTAGTAAAGGCAAAAGGTGGCCCACCGAAGTACTGAGGGGGTGGTCATAATAAAGTGGCCAGCACTCAGTGTATAAGGGAATGTATACGCAAATTGCATTTCGTACTAGATTTGTTAAAGTGTAGGAGTTATTATAGTGGCATAAAATCATAATAGGAGATTCCTACTTACAGAAAATGGCATGTAAGATCCGGTTCACTATAAACCGCCAAAGAGGAAAACTCCCACATGTTTTTCATTAAGGGGCCGGGCACGAGTTGCTGTTCCTCGGAGGGGCACTTCGAATTTGTGGCAGTTTTCCAAGTTTCCGAATTATGTGTAGCAGTTTTCCAAAGACACATTGACATACACGCTGAACTTGGTGGACAGATACATACACTATAGACATTCTGTGTTTCAACGACAGGAATATACATAGGTGAACTAGGAACTCAGCGAATAAACCTCCGAAAGACAAAAGCAAACAACCATTGCCCGGGATTCTAACACAGACCCCCTCCGTTGGGCGAATGACCAGAAGCCATCGCTAAAATCACTGCGCCACCGGGATGGCCGTAGGACAAACACGACATCCATGCCTTACTGGGATTCGAACCCAGACCCCTCCGTTGGGCGAATGATCAGAAACCATCGCTTAGACCACGGTGGAACCGGGGCTACTCCCCAAAGAGATCAAGAGCGACGTATGTCACAAATTAAACATGCAAAAATATTATTTTATATGTTCAAATAATTACATAGTGTCTTCTTCCCATAGAGATTAAGAGCGACATACGTCAGAACAAAACATACGGTTGTGACGTGTATATATATATATATATATATATATACACTATCTACCAACAAGTAATTAAACACCCCTGCAATCGACGATATCTGCGGTCCTGATACACGTCACGGCCGCAGCCGTTAAATGTCGTGTGGGAAACAACAACGCAACCAGTCGCATGCAAGATGCAACGCAGTTCGGAGCTCTCTGATTTCGAGAAAAGTGTAATCGTCGGGTATCACAGAAATGGCCGATCCACACGTGACACATCCAGCTAGTTGAAATACCCAAAATCGACAGTGGCCTACGTGATTGGCAAGTAGAAGATGAGACGTGACTGTCGGAATGTGCCCCGACCCGGCAGACCCACAAAACTGGGAGTTACAGACCGACGGGTGCTGGCCAGAGAAATTCGGAAGAACCGCACCAAATCGATGGGCCACATCCGCGAGGAGTTTCAACAGGCATCCGGGAGTGTTCTTTCTACGAATACTATCCGTAAAGAAGCCCGTCGGCTCGGTTATCATGGACGTGCTGCCGCCCACAAGCCTTTGGTCACCAAGTCCAATAGCGCTGCTCGGCTAACGTGGTGAAAAGAACGTCGACAGTGGACCGTTGAACAGTGGAAACAGGTTCTCTGGAGTGACGAATCAAAGTTCACTCTCTACCGTTCGGATGGCAGGGTCTGGGTTTGGCGTCTGTCTGGAGAACGCTTCCTGCCGGAATGTACTGTGCCAACTGTGAAGTTCGGCGGCTGTGGAATTATGCTATGGGGGTGTTTCTCCTGGTATGGCACTGGACACTTGATCGCAATTCCTGGTAGACTCAACGCCGAGACCTTCTGCACCATTTTGGATGACCATGCGCTTCCTACGTTGTGGCAGTTTTACGGGGTGGACCCATGTTACTTTCAAGATGACAATGTCACCTGTCATGTTGCGAGGTCCACCATGGCTTGGTATGGTGACAATGGGGTTAATCGAATGGACTGGCCTGCGCAGAGGCTGGACCTTAACCCTATCGAGCACCTCTGGGACGAGTTGGAGTGTCAACTTAAGGGGTGCCCCCACCGTCCGAAATCGGTGAAGGAACTGACTTGTCTTCTCCAAGCCGAATGGAAGAAAATGCCGCTAGCCGTCGTACAACACCTGGTTGAGAGTATGCCCGGAGGGTCGCAGCTGTAATCGTCGCTCGTGGAGCCTCCACCAACTATTGAAGGTGAATAAACTTCGTTTTCCATTGCTATCACAGGTGTGCAATTACTTGTTGGTAGATAGTGCATATAGTCCTTCAAAGTTCTCGTATATAAACTATAGGAGTACAATATATATATATATATATATATATACACACACACACACACACACACACATTGTGTACGTATGCTATATACACTGCCGGACAATTGCTAAGGACGGATGACAATAGCAACGATAGCAACCATAAAATGGAAGGCAGGAAAATGTGGAAATTAGCATAAGTGCGGGATACAGCAAGACGTGTTGTGCGTATGCAAATTTTGGATTGCCGAACTTGTTCGTGACGTCATAGCGCTCATAAGAGATATAAAGGATTTGACGCGTATTGACCGTTGTTGTTCAAACGCAAAGTTGAAAGGGAAAGAATCAATTGACGAACTTGCAATTTTCAGTATGTCTTCCCGACATCACCTAGATGATTTTACGCGTGGCCGTATTATTGGCAAGATTGAAGAAGGGCGAAAAATAACAGATGTTGCCAGGGAGTTCGATGTCAGCCACAGTGTTGTTTCAAGGCTATGGAAATCATTTCAAACAAATGGAGAGTGTAGCAAACGTCACGGGGTAGGTCGTGTTCGCAGTACGACACCTGCAGAAGATCGGTACATAGTGCTATCAACAAAAAGACACCGGCGCAGCACAGCTAGTGAGGTAGCAAATCAGTTTATGGCTGCTACTGGCAAGCGGATCTCCCGAAAAACTGTTGCCAGACGTTTGCATGAAGGAGGACTATACGCCCGCCGTCCTGTTGTGTGCATCCCATTGTTCAGACGTCACCGTACTGCCCGTTTGCAATGTTGCCATCAACATCGCAATTGGACTGATAACGACTGATCTGCTGTCCTCTTCTCAGATGAGAGTAGATAGTCTATCGTCTGATTGTCGACGACAACTGATCTAGCGTGATAATGGTACTGCATATTGTCCAGCAAACATACAGGAAAGGGACCGATATCTGACATGTAGTGTCATGGTATGGGCTGACATCATGATCAATGGCCGTACGTCCCTCTATGTGCTTTCAACTGGGACTATGACTGGCCAAAGATACATTAATAATGTTCTGCTACCTCATGTTCGCATGTTCCGTGGTGCTGTCGGTGATAGATTCATTTTCATGGACGACAACGCAACATGCCATCGAACAGTCGCTGTCCAGGAGTGTCTTGAGAGCGAGGATATTCAACGCCTCGTATGGCCAGCACGTTCTCCAGATCAGAATCCCATTGAAAATGTGTGGGATGCTTTGGGGAGGAGTCTTGCTTGTCGCCAATGCCCTCCAATAAACAAGGACACCCTCATCCGTGCACTGACAGAGGAATGGGATAAATTACCCCAACAGCTGCTTGATAATGTTGTGCAAAGCATGACACGACGTGTGGAATCTTGCATCGCCCTCCATGGTGGCCATATCCCGTATTAACATCTTACGCCGGAACGCCTGCCGAGGGTAATTACATTTTTTCACGTTTACGTATTCTGCACAAAATGGCCTGTTTGTCCCTTGAACATGTTCCAAAGCCTTCTGGATTTCAGAGCACAATAAATTGTCTTTCTTGTAATGTCCTGGCATTCTGACATTATTTTATTTCACTTGGCATCCAACCATACTTACTTTTTTATGCGCTATATAGCTGTTTATGATCCGTCCTTAGCAATTGTCCAGCAGTTTATATACAGCCCCTCCAACAAGAATTCCTGAGTGCGCCACTGCCTAGGCCTAGACCTTTTAAACAGTTTATATTCTTCTTATGTCACATTCATAAAGTTTACGTATCAACTCACGTTAATAATATTGCGCTTTTACTTAGGCACTATAAATATTAATTCATAGGCCCTAAGCCTAGGCCTTTTAAACGGTTTTTATTTTACTGATGTCACATTCACAACGTTTACATATCAACTCATGCTAATAATTTTGCGCTTTTACTTAGGCACTAAATATTAATTCATAGCCCCTAGGCCTTTTAAACAGTTTTTATTCTACCAAATTTTTTTGAAAATTCCTAGAAAGGCCCAGGCATAAGGCCTTGCAATTCAAGTTTTGTGACCGAGTAAAAGAGAAACATTGTTTACTTGATTTGTAATGTAAATCTTTTTGCTATGAGCTCCGTGGATTATAAATTGCAAAAAAAGGCCTAGGCTTAGGGTCTGTTAATAAATGTTTTGTTCCTAAGTAAAAGTGTAATACTGTAACCTTGACTTGTTATGTAAACGTTCAGAATCTGAGTTCGGCGGATACAAAATGGCTAGAAATGCCTAGGCCTAGTGCCTTGCAGGCAGGGCCGGCTGGACCATAGGGGCAACCGGGGCAGTAGCCCTGGGCCCCGTAGTTTAGGAAAAAAAAACATTTACGTTAGAATTTTTTGCAAACAATATTTTGTGTGTGTAAGTTTTCGGGTGCGAGGCCCTTAAGAAGATGTTGTTTTTTAATTTTATTGTTTCCAATTTCCCCATTTTTGAATAGAATAGTTCCCTTCGCCGTACAAATACTGAGATTTGCAAATTTCAAGTGATTATTGTAACTACCTTAATATTTTCCGCATTCTCAAAATAGCAAATTAAATTTCATCATTTTGTGGCCCTTACTTTTATATATTTCACAATTTGCGTGCAAACTAGATACTTGAATTTAGATAAATAAAAAGAACAATATCAAAGTTGATTTCGGGCAACACATATAGGCCATTTATTTAGTGACTTTAAAAATATTACTAGAAATAAAAAAAATGCATATATGAGCGCTTCAAAAGTTTCAAAAAGTTTTAAAAATCAATCAAGATCCCTGATTGATTTTTATGCTATTTTGCATTAAAAATCAATCACTGAAACATGTATCAGGGGAAAAAACTATTTATATGAATTTTTTTAGAGGGATTCGGATTATTTCTTACACTGAAGTATTCACAATACAAAACTTTTCGCTACGCAGGGATCTTTTTATCATTTTGTGAAGAAGTTTTTATAAGAGTCATAATACAACCTCAACCCCATCTTCCCGGAAAAAAATCGTAGAATTTAACAGTTTTTTTTCTCTCTCTCTCGGAACTTTCAATCCGTATTATGGTCTTTTTCTTAAGCTTAAAGCAAATATTTTTTGAGATAAACATTTTGTCTTTATGATAGTTTTCGTTATGACGTTACCACAGAAGTGAAGCACATGGCAAGACGGAAAAGTTGCAGCGATAAATTCCGTCGGTTAGCTTAATTGGTAAAGCATTCGGCTCCACAGTAGAGGGATGAGGGTTCGTTGTTGTCACTGTGAAATTTGTGAATTTCACAGTGTGTGTTCTTTACGGTCATTTTTCACGCAACAACTTTATTAACATATGAGATTTATTTCCTGGTGCCAGAAATGAAATTTCGCCCCGGGCCATGCAAAAGCTCCATCCGGCTCTGCTTGCAGGTAATGTTTCGTTGCCGAGTTAAAGGAGCAACATTATTAACTGGATTTGTTATGTAAACGTTAAGAATATGAACGCAATTATACAAGCTTTAACTTGTCATGCAAACCTTGTGAATATCAGCACGGCCGATTCAAATTTGCTGACAATCCTCTTCAATTTCGCCTGCCCTCAAAAGAGTTTCCAAGCCGCACAGCTTCCGAGGGGTTTGCTACAAACCGGATGGCGAAAATATCGTCAAGATTAAGAGAGACGTAGCTGAAAGGAAAGATGTTCACACAAGCGACCAGCCGATCGTCCGCTAGTGCAATAAAACAATCCGTCCTGTGTGAGAGGGTGGGAACAAAGTGCTGTTGAACAAAGAACCACCGATAGGGAAGCTCATCCTTCAGGCATTTTTTCCGGCGTTCTAGCAATGAAATAGCTTGCCAAAAATTGTACTGTGGGACGGTTTTATTGCTTCGGCAGAAAAATTCCGCGTGTGTGAAACGGAACAAAAAGAAATCCCATACTACCCCCTTTTCGGAAATAGAATCAGTCTTATTATGATTCTATTGTTTCACCGAACACCATATCTTTAAAAGATCTACAAACTGACGGCAATTTGTATATGCCCCCGTAACGTCGTAGCAACAGAAGGGTACCAATCTCCTGGGTACGAATTTGCCGGATACCAATCTTCCGGGTATGAATTTGCCGGGTACCAATTTCCTGTTCCCCTGAAATAATTACTTTTCTGTAGGAACTTTTTTATTTTATTTCATTTATTTATTTATTTATTTATTTTTGAAAATTCCGTGCAAATAATGATATACAATAACTGAAAGAGACTATTTCGAACTGGTAAAGTACGTAAAATCCCTGGAAAAACATGGAATTGCAATCGCAACAAATTGTAAGTTTTGGGTACAATAGATTTTGGAGCTCCTAAATTTAAGAGTTATGTACAAGATGTAACTACCTTTTTTTTTTTTTTTTTTTTTTTATTGGAGGTTTAACGACCACCGTGAGCAACTCAATGGGCTATAAGCAGTCGCCCGTCCCTAATTTAGGGTCACTGGTTCCAGGGAAGGGAGAGAGCCAGTGCCGTAAGACAAACACAACATCCATGCCTGACCGGGATTCGAACCCGGACCCCTTACGGACGAATGATCAGAGGCCAACGCCTTAGACCACTGCGCCACCGGGGCGGCTGTAACTACCTTAGCAACGACAAATGACATGTAATTATTCTTATTCATTTTTTTCGAGGTTTAACAACCATCATCAGCAACTCATTGGATTGTGAGTAGCTGCTCGTCCCTAATATAGAGCCACTGGTTCCAGGGAAGGGAGAGAGCCTGTGCCCTAAGAGACAAACACAACGTCCATGTCTCACTCGAACCCAGACCCATCTCGGACAAACGGTCCGAAGCCATCGCTTAAATTATTGCGCCACCGGGATTGAAGGCATGCAATTACTTCCGTATTTTTAAATTGTGAATTTTGAAATTGAAAGTCTTTAATTACAAGAATAAAACTTGAAGAGAAAAACTTGCCTGTTTAAGTTGTAAGTATGAAAAATTAAATCATTAAAATTTAAAATAATTTACATGAGAATGTAGTTTAAACCTGTCAATCGAAACCAAACAAAATGATTTTAAAATACTTTTCTTTTTCATTTACCGTATGAATTTAATTTTACTAGAAATTTTTGCAGAAAAAACCACATGACACAAACCCTGGACACGGCGAACTTTTAAATTTCTTTTCTTTTGGACGAATTTGTCGTTCAAACATCTATAGAATGTGTGGTCACGGAATATTTCTTCATGGGAAATCCCTCCCAGATCTTTTTACTACTTGTTTGATGACACCACATTGAAATATTCTTGCATCTTTCTATAAGGCCTGCGACCTGAGTTCAGGACCAGTTTCCGGCATAGGTCTTTTTAGAATTTTTTAATAAGCGCAATATTATTTACTTGATTTGTTCGCTCCCTATCTTCTGATTCAAGGCTTCTTGAATTGGAAGAAGAACTACAAAGAATCAAGTGGGACATCGTCGGGCTAAGTGAGGTAAGGAGAAAAGGAGAAGATCTCATTGAACTGAAAAGTGGACATCTCTTCTACTATCGTGGGACAGATACTGGCAGAACTAGTGGTGTTGAATTTATAATAAACAAGAAACTGAAGGATAAAGTTGTAGAAGTTGAAAGTTCCTCTGACAGAGCTGCACGACTCGTTATCCAACTCTCGAGAAGATACCAGGCTCAGATTATTCAAACTTATGCACCCACCACAAGTCATCCTGAAGAAGAAATTGAAGAATTTTATGAGGAAATTCGTGATCTAAATAATAAAGGTAAGCAGCACTTGAAGATAATTATGGGAGATTTCAATGCAAAAATAGGGCAACGGCAACAGAACGAAACTTCAGTAGGTAAATTCGGTCACGGCAACAGAAACCAGCGTGGAAATACTCTCGTTGAGTTTGCAGAGGCAGAAAGGTTTTTTATCTTGAACTCCTTTTTCGAGAAAAAGCCACACAAGAAATGGACACGGAGACATCCAAATGGGACGACAAGTGAAATTGATTTTATTATGTGTAACAAAAGATTCGTCATAGAAGACTGCAGTGTGCTAAACAAGTTCGACACAGGTAGTGACCATAGATTGGTGAGATGTAAGATGCACCTCAACACTAAACTCGAACGTGGCAAGCTCATAAGACAAACAAAATGTACTGACATAACCAACCTTAAAAAACACCAAAATACCTTCAAGTTGGAACTGAAGAACAGATTCTCTGCTTTAGAAGGCCTAACATCGGAAGAAGTGGATATTTCTGAAGTTAACAGAAAAGTAACCAAAGCTCTTATGGAAACAGCAACAAAATTAGCTGGGTCTAAGAACAAGTTGCATGTGAACAAATTATCAAGAAAAACCAAAATGTTGATGCAGAAAAGAAGAGAGATGAGGACAACTAAAGAAGATGTGACTTCCAAAGTGGAATATATAGAGCTATGCTAGACAGAACGAAAAAGTATCACTGAAGACGTAAGGAAAGTCTACTGTGAACTAGTGAGGAAAGCAATTGAAAACAACCAAAGCCTAAAGATAGCAAAGGGACATCTCAGTAAGGGAAGAAAACAGATTATGGCACAGAAAAAAAAGATGGTTCTGTAACAAGAAATAGAGGCGAAATTTTGACAAGAGTGAAAGATTTCTACTCTAAATTATATCAAAGGGATGATACATGTACTCCAGACATCAGGAAAGGTACTAGTACCAGAGTTCTTCCAGTCCTTCCAGCAGAAGTTGCACATGCAATCAAGAACATGAAGCGGGGAAAAGCTCCAGGAGAAGATGGAATTACTGTAGACATCATACAAGAAGCAAGTGGAGAAATTGAAACAATACTCGCACAAATTTTCACTCGATGCCTTAATGAAGGGAAGATTCCTGAGGATTGGAACAACGTTACAATGATCCTGCTACATAAAAAAGGTGACATTGAGGATCTCAGGAACTACAGACCTATCAGCCCTATATCAGTAGTTTATAAAATCTTCACTAAAGTCCTTTCACACCGCTTGAAGGTAACACTGGACATGGCTCAACCGAGAGAACAAGTTGGATTCAGGAGTGGCTACAGCACAATAGATCATATCCACGTACTGAGAGAACTAATTGAAAGAGTGAGGGAACATGAACTTCCATTGTGTATGGCTTTTATCGATTATGAAAAGGCCTTTGATTCGGTGAAACCATCAGCAGTTACAATGCCTTTGAAATCCTGCGGTATTGAAGATGCATACATCTATGAAAATGCAAGTGCAAAGATTCGACTGTTTGAAAATACAACACACATAAAAATTGGAAAGGGAGTGAGACAAGGTGACACCATATCTCCCAAGCTCTTTAAAGCCACATTGGAAAATGTCTTTCAATCACTGAACTGGGAAAAGAAAGGGATAAAGATTAATGGAGATTATCTAACTCACCTTCGTTTTGATGATGACGTAGTCATTTTTGCAACTACCCCATCAGAGCTGCAGAGTATGATCCAGGAACTTGCTGATAAGAGTAAAGAAGCGGGATTAAAAATGAACTTTCAGAAGACAAAAGTGATGGTCAATGCTTTTACGAGAAATGAAGATTTATCGATTGATGGAGAAAAGCTGGAGATCACAGATACGTACGTTTATCTTGGACAGCAGATATCAAGTGAGGGTCACATTGATGAAGAAATTAATGGCCGTATAAAACTTGCCTGGAGAGCTCTTGGAAGAAATAGCATAATTTTCAAGAGCAATATGCCATTATTATGTCTTAAAAGAAAAGTGTTTGATCAATGCATCCTTCCAGTGCTTAAGTATGGTGCAGAGACGTGGACCTTAACTAAAAGAGACATACTGAGACTGCAGACAACTCAAAAAAGCATGGAGAGGTGCATGCTTCGTGTAACCAGGTGAGATAAGAAGTGGAACTCGTGGATCCCAAAAATGACAAGAGTGGAAGACATCATGATCAGAGTTAAATCTCTGAAATGGCAATGGGCTGGACATACTGCCAGAAGGACAGACCATCGATGGACAGTCGAAATTTTAGATTGGATTCCAAGGGACAGGAAAAGACACAGAAGAAGACCACATGGGAGATGGGTGGATGAAATTAGAAAGTATGCGGGAGTAACATGGAGGAGACTGGCACAAGACAGACCGTTGTGGAAGAAACTTGGGGAGACCTTCGTCCAGCAGTGGATTGATAATGGTTGACAATGATGATGAGGATGATGTCGAATATATTTTCATTTGTTCGTATTAGTTTGGGAGACATTTTCTTCTGGGTATTTTGATTTGCATCTTCAATATTTTGGGATACCCCATAAAGAAATTCAGAATGCGCCACTGAGCTCTTGGTAACATGTGATTGACCCAGGTAAAGTACTTTTATATGTCGGAACAAAGTGTTTACAAGGCCCGTTGTGATTGGGGTTTAGAAGAGCTGGCCACCCGGAGAAGTGCCCACCGGAGAACTGGCCACAAAAATTTCAGGGGCAGTATAAAAATTGCGTTGTTTGACCGCTTCGTGGCCGCGACCACCAGAGGTTGGTTATCTGGAGTCATATAAAGTTTCCGTAATTTCGTCTTTTCTTAATTGCGATAATTAATGTAATTCTTTATAAAAATGTTTATGATTTACAACTCAACAAAATATTGCAAGGTTTACAAAGTACGCACAAGTCTGCAAACTATCCGAGAGCATGTGCTGGGTGCTGACTCAGGAAACCTGTTGGGGGATACCAAAAGTGTAAAATATAAAATTTTTTAGGTCCGATCTGGAAATTGAAATTTGCAGTAATTACAAGCTACAACTCGACACATTATCTGAGGGCATGTGCCTACTCAGCAAACCTGTCGGGGCGGGGGGGGGGGGGGATATTCCAAAAGTGTAAAACATCATAAAGAATTTCTGGTCCGATCAGGAGATTTTCAGCATTTAGAGCCTACAAATCAACAAATTATCTGAATGCATGAAGGCATCTGCTGCCTAAGGAGGCCTGTCGGGGGAAGGGGGGCAACTCCAAAAGTATAAAATATAAAAAACTTCTTGTCCGGTCGGGAGATTTTCAGCATTTACAACTTACATCTCAACAAACTCTCTGAGGGCATGTGCTGACTCAGGAAACCTGTCGGGGGGGGAAGATTAATACCTAAAATATAAAACAAAGTATTTCTGGTTGTAAATGGTGAAAATCTACCGAATGGACGAGGAATTCTTTATATTTTACAGTTTACACTTTTGGTATTACACCTCCCCCTCCCTGACAGGTTTCCTGGGAAGGCCCATGCACTCAGAAAATTTGTTGAGTTACAGCTTGTAAACGCTGAAAATCTCCCGATCGAACTGGAAATTCTTGATATTTCATATTTTAGGTTTTCGGCACACACACACACACACACACCCTCCCCTCCGACGAGTTTCCTGGGTTTGCACATACCAGCAGAGAATTTGTTTAGCTGTAGTCTATCATCATCATCATCATCATTGTCAACCATTATCAATCCACTGCTGGACGAAGGTCTCCCCAAGTTTCCTCCACAACGGTCTGTCTTGTGCCAGTCTCCTCCATGTCACCCCCGCATATTTTCGAATTTCATCCACCCATCTCCCATGTGGTCTTTTTCTGGGTCTTTTCCTGTCCCTTGGAATCCAATCTAAAATTTCGGCTGTCCATCGATGGTCTGTCCTTCTGGCAGTATGTCCAGCCCATTGCCATTTCAGGGAGTTAACTCTTATCATGATGTCTTCCACTCTCGTCATTTTTCGGATCCACGAGTACCTCTTCTTATCTCTCCTGGTTATACCAAGCATGCACCTCTCCATGCTACTTTGAGTTGTCTGCAGCCTTTGTATGTCTCTTTTAGTTAAGGTCCACGTCTCTGCACCATACGTAAGCACTGGAAGGATGCATTGATCAAACACTTTTCTTTTAAGACATAATGGCATATTGCTCTTGAAATTTATTATGCTGTTTCTTCCAAAAGCTCTCCAGGCAAGTTTTGTACGCCGATTAATTTCTTCATCAATGTGACCCTCACTTGATATCTGCTGTCCAAGATAAACATTGTATCTGTTATCTCCAGTTTTTCTCCATCAATCGATAAATCTTTATTTCTTGTAAAAGCATTGAACATCACTTTTGTCTCCTGAAAGTTCATTTTTAATCCCACTTCTTTACTCTTGTCAGCAAGTTCCTGGATCATACTCTGCAGCTCTGATGGGGTAGTTGCAAAAATGACTACGTCATTAGCAAAACGAAGGTGGGTTAGATAATCTCCATTAATCTTTATCCCTTTGTTTTCCCAGTTCAGTGATTGAAAGACATTTTCCAATGTGGCATTAAAGAGCTTCGGAGATATGGTGTCACCTTGTCTCACTCCCTTTCCAATTTTTATGTGTGTTGTATTTTCAAAGAGCCGAATCTTTGCACTTGCATTTTCATAGATGTTATTAATAATATTAATGTATGCATCTTCAATACCGCAGGATTTCAGAGCCGTGGTAACTGCTGATGGTTTCACCGAATCAAAGGCTGTAGTCTATAGACCTAGAAAAATATCGTAAATAAGAAAATACGAAATTATGGACATTTTATGTGTGTCAGATATCTCGGGAGACGTAGCCACGGAGCAGTCTAGAACGCAATTTTTATACGGCCCCTTAAATTTTTTATGGCCAGTTCTTCGTGCCGCCACTTCTCCGGTGGTCAGTTTTCTGGTGGCCAGTTCTCAGCTTTGTCTTTTGCCCGAAAATCATGGAAATGTCTAAATTTCTTACTGAAAATGAAATATTAAAAAAAAGATTATGAACAATCGTTGCTCAAGTAGTGGGGAATATAGCCACACGAAATTTGTTTATGAGGAACAATTTTATGGCACTGAAATTCCAATGTGTCCAGTTCTCCGTGTAGCCAGTTCTAAGGTGGCCACTTCTATGTGCCCGTTGTGAGGTTGTGATTGATAGGGAAATTTTATATCAAGTTTGTTAAAACATATAAAATTCTACTCAAGAATAACAGACTTACTTTGCCGGTAATTGGTATAATCAATATTTTATTCTAGCTGCAATACATCGAATATTTGATCCGATATTAAAAGAAAATATTCTGCACACGACCTCTTCCCTCTGAACTACAGCCGGATGGCGGGAGCTTTTACAGGGCTTGGGACGAAATTTTATTGCGGGGCCTGGACCAAAAATTCATTGTTGGCACTAAGAAATAAATCTCATATTTTAAAAAAGTCGTTACGTGAAAAATGCCCTCAAAGAACACACACGATGTGAAATTCACAAATTTTGACGGTGACAATGAAACCTCATCCCTCTACTCCAGAGCCGAATGCTTTACCAAATAAACTACACCGAAATAATTTATTGTTGCAACTTCTACGTCTTGACATGTGCTTCACCTCTGCAGTATGTCATAAAGAAAACTATCATAAAGAAAGTTCAGAGATAGAGAGAGAGATAAGAGGGAGGGAGGGAGGGAGAGAAGAGGGAGAGAGAAGAGGGAGGGAGACAGAGAAAGAGAGAGAGAGAGAGTAAAAAGTGTTGAAATTTACGATTTTCTTTCCGGGGAGATGGGGTTGAAATTGTATTATGACTCTTATAAAAACTTCCTTACAAAATGATAAAAAAAATACCTGCATAGCGAAATTTTTTGAATTGCGAATGTTTTAGTGTAGGAATTAATAAGGATTCCTCTAAAATAAATTCGTACAAATAGTTGTTTTTCTCCTGATACAAGGTTTTAGTGATTGATTTTTAATGCAAAGTGGAGCAAGTGACAAATTAGCGACTTTTTAAACTTTTATACGCGCTCATATATGATTTTTTTTAAATTTACAGTAATGTTTTTAAAGTCACTGAATAAATGGCTTCTATATGTAACCCGAAATTAACTTTGATGTTGTTCTTTTTATTTCTTTAAATTTAAGTATCTGGTTTGCACGCAAATTGTTAAATACATAAAAGTAAGCCCTTATGGTCCAGCCGGCTTTGCTCTGTACTGTGGATCAAATTTAGGGCTTTGCTGAAGGACTGATTAGAGCAGACGTGCCGTTGTTGATAAACCCCATTCCTTTTCCGTAGAGCTAAAACTAACGGGGGACGCAATTGTTTAGACACGGGAACATCCTGTGTGCCCTTGTAACATTGCTCCTGGGAATAGTGAACATTCGAGTTTTGGCCTCCCCGATGTTTTGAATGTTCTTAGATTCTACTAACGGATATTTCACTTACAAAACACGGGACCTAGAAACGACAGCCGCGGCCAGGAATAACAAGACGATGAACGCGGTTCCTTTCGTAGCATGAAACTGGTACCCTCTATGAAAATAGCGTCACAGAATACGTGATAATGTGCCTATATTATCGTCATTTTTTTTTTATATTTTTACCAATTAACAAAACAACGGGAATAAAAAAATAAAATTTAAGTTTTATTTTTGGTATTTTGAGACCCCTTCGATTCCAAAGCCCCAAGGGCGCGTTTCCTGCGCCTGTGCGGTGATCCTCACCTATTAGGGGCTATTTAAAGTTTTTTAATCGAGTAAAAGCGCAACACAATAAACTTGACTTTCTGTGAAAATTTTATGCATATGAGCACGGTTGGGGTTCATTGAAAATTGATAAAAAGGCTTACGGCCTGTTTAATAATTTTTGTGCCTGTGTAAAAACGCAGTACCGTAATCTTGGCATGTTATCGAAACCTTATGAATACGTCGAACTAAAATTCCTAAAAAAAGGCTAAGTCTAAGGTCTTGTAATTAAGGTTTTGTGACAGAGTAAAGGTGCAACATTAATAACTTGACATGTTATGTTAACTTTGTGAATATGAGCACAACGGATTAAAAATTTCAAGAAATCGCCTTTGGGATTAATGTGTTGTAGCAGAGTAAAAGTGTAACATTATCTTTATTTTCTATATAAACCATACTACGTGCTGAAATGGCCCAACTGTATATACGTATACTTTCAACCATATACCAAAGCGCGGACACGGTGAAACAAAAGTGCGATTTTGTACGGTCCCTTAAAATTTTGTGGCCAGCCCACATGGAATAGGACACGTTGATGTCAAAAACGTACTTTTCACACGGCTCCATGACAGATAGCAATGGACACGTCGCAATCTTTTTTTTTTTTTAGTTGGGAGGTTTAACGACCACCGTGATCAATTCAGTGGGCTGTAAGCAGTCAGCAGTTCCTAATTTTGGGTCACTGGTTCCATGCAAGGAGGGGGAAAGCCAGTGCCAGAAGTCAAACGGAACGTCCATGACTCACCGGGATTTGAACCCGGACCCTCCTCGGACTCGTGATCAGAAGCCAGCGCATAGACCACTGCGCCACCGTAGCGGCTCACGTTGAAATCAACTATGTATTTTTCATACGGCCCGAAACGCTCTTACGGACATACTAATGGAACTGGATGCAAAGAAATCATTAATGTAATTTGTACTAGCAGGGTGGTATTTCCCGGGTAAATATTACTATCTGTGGAATCACCAAGTTCAGCGGGTGAAAATTAATGAATGAAAAAGACATTCCTGTAATTTTCCAGTAAACTTATCTTTATTTTTTTTTATTTAGTCAATTTAATTTCATGAAACAAAAAAGAAAGGAAGAGGAATGGAAATACTTATCTCTTAGGAGACATCTATATAGAACTGCCGTACATCTGGCGTGTGCTTCTGAGAAACCGCGACACGGAAATGCAATGCACCTGTGTGATGTCGCGTGCATGCGACTTGACATTGATAATCTTTTTCTTACCGTTTTAAATTTTGAATATCTGGAACTCTCTATTTACATTACATTGTATTTCTGCCTGATAAGCCGCCCGTTGGTGGTGAAAGCTAACGTTTATTAATTTTTGATTTTAATACACCATTAACCGGATATTTTTGCAATTTATTGTTATCTACGGTCTTACACTTAGACCGTAGGTTGGGTATTGGAGTGCTGAATTGTGTTGCAGATCTTAAGAGTAAAAAATTGAACTTTTAACGAACATTTTGTATGGGGGCCCCTTGATCACGGGCCCCGACCTGTTCCCAAAACTATCTGCGGTCTAAGAGTACCGTGAAATAGTATCCCAAATTTGGTGGTTCTAAATTGAAAACTGTATATTTTACGAAAATTTTGTAAGGGCCCCCTCGACCCTGGGCCCCTACCCGTTCCAAACACCGTCTACGGTATAAGTTAGAGCACCATGAGGTAGTATACCAAATTTGGTGGTTCTAAATTGAAAACTGTAGAATTTACGAAAATTTTCTATGGGGACCCGTAAAGCCCGGATCCGACCCGTTCCAAAAACCGTCTACCGTCTAAGTTAAAACACCATGAGATAGGATACTAAATATGGTGGTTGTATATTGAAAACTGTATATTTTACGATAATTTTGTAGGGGCCCCCATTTTGACCGGGCCTCCACCCGTGCCAAACATCGTCACCGTCTAAGTCAGAGCACCATGAGGTAGTACACCAAATTTGGTGGTTCTGAATTGAAAACTGTAGATTTTACGAAAACTTTGTAGGGGGCCCCTTCGGACCGGGCCTCCACCCGTGCCAAACACCGTCACCGTCTAAGTTAGAGCACCATGAGGTAGTACACCAAATTTGGTGGTTCTAAATTGAAAACTGTAGATTTTACGAAAATTTTGAAGGGGCTCCCTGAAGCCCGGGCCCCGACTCATTCCAAAAACCGTCTACGGTCTAAGTTAGAGCACCATGAGGTAGTATACAAAATTTGGTGGTTATAAATTGAAAACTGTAGATTTTACGAAAATTTTCTATGGTGGCCCCTTGACCCCGGGCCCCCCCCCGTTCCAAAACCTCTCTACGGTCGAAGTTAGAGCACCAGTATACCAAATTTGGTGGTTCTAAATTGAAAACTAGATTTTACGAAAATTTTCTATGGGGGCCCCTCGTCCCCGGGCTCCGACCCCTTACAAAAACCCTTTATCGTCTAAATTAGAGCACCATGAGATATCCCAAATTTGGTGTTTCTAAATTGAAAACTAGATTTTACGAATATTGCGTATTGGGGCCCCTTGACCTCGGGCCCCTTACCTTTCCAAAAACCGTTTACTGTCTAAGTTAGAGCACCACGAGGAAGTATACCAAATTTGGTGGTTCTAAATTGAAAACTGTACATTTGTCGAAAATATTCTATGGGGGCCCATCGACCCCTGGCTCCGACCACTTCCAAAAATAATCTACCGTCTAAGTTAAAGCACCATGAGATAGAATACCAAATCTGGTGGTTTTAAATTGAAAACTGTAGATTTTACGATAATTTTGATTGAGTGGCCCTGGACCCCGGGCATGGGCACTGTTGGAAAAGCGGTACGGGTAACCCCAATTTCTACCAAAATTTAATCAGGACATCAATTTCTATGAGGTCCCCCTCCCCTTTAAATATACTTTTTTTGCAATTCATCAAAAGCTATCGAAAGCAATTTATTTAGGGATTACTGCGATGTTATGACCTGCGATGTTATGGTGCCGCGATGTTTTGACTTGCGATGTTATGGTGCCACGATGTTTTGACCTGCGAAGTTTTAGTACTGCGATGTTATGGTACCGCGATGTTTTGACCTGCGATGTTATGTCGGCGATCATATGTCGTGCGATGTTTTGACCTGCGATGTTATGTCGTAGACCCCTCCTCGTCCGATCCCAAACTTGAATGTCTGAATGAATGCTTTCCTGTGACAGAAACATGTTCTTAGAATTTTCCTTTTCAGCTAACAAGAAGCCTTTTTCATTTGGCTGTTTGTTTTTTGTTCATACGAGGGATAAACTCGATGTGCCTATGTAATATATGTCATCCCGGTGGCGCAGTGGCCTCTGATCATTCGTCCGAAAGGGGTCCGGGTTCGAATCCCGGTGAGGCATGGATGTTGTGTTTGTCTTACGGCACTGGCTCTTTCCTTCCCTAGAACCAGTGGCCCTAAATTAGGGACGGGCGACTGCTTATAGCCTATTGAGTTGCTCAAGGTGATCGTTAAATCTCCAATTAACAACAATATGTATTATGTGATCTTTTCTTGTCACATGATCTCAGTGATCGTATTTTCGCTATCGACTTTCTCATTCCCAGAAATGGATACGTCATCGTATTTTAGGAATTGGCAACAATGTGTCGGCCACTGTGACATGCCGTAGCTCTCTGTAGTAACGAAGGAAACTTCTAGATTATGTTTTGCTATCGTCGGGGTGCCAGTGTTTGATAAGTGAGGTGGCATCTAGTGGTTCCTTTGACGGGTTGTAAGGAGAAATTAATTATTTTCGACCCCATTTCTTTGATTTTCAAGAAGTATGGTAAGTCGTTAAACTTTGGAAATTAAGAAAATCATGAAAGTACTTGAATAATACAGTTCCTTACAGCGTGCCTTGTTGCAAAACTTCGTGTTGGATCAATTTTGGTTTTCTTGTTAACAATTCGTGGAAAAAAAATTGTGTTACATCACTATTTTTATTGTGTGTGCTAGTTTTCCTGTTTCCTTAAACGTAGTGGCATTTTGTTTTTGCGTTATAGTTGTTCAAAATACATGCATTGTTGCGTAATTCATACTGAGAGCACGTTTTTTTTTTTTTTTGTTAACGCATGTAAAACGGAACTTACAACTTACAAAGTTTTTTTGTCGCAGTGTTTCAACTTTACCTTTTTAAGAGAACTGTATATTAAAGTGTGGTGTTAGAAATAAGTGTGCTTGGAAATGTTTAATAAATTAAATCCATTAATTGAAATTTGCATTTCGCAACTAAGTCTAGCCGTAATAAAGGAAAATATTAGTCTTGGTTGGTAATAAACGTTGCTTTCACGTATGTAAACTCATTTTCTTATTTAATTTATAGTTTCGCAGGATTAATTTGGTATGAGTGCTAAATTCACATCCACAAGGGGGAAGTACATAAACCAAAAAATCTGTGACGTTTTATTTATTCTGCAATAATTTCAACAGTATGTGGTAAAGTTCTCTTGATTTTGAGTAACTGTAGCAGACTATGCCCATTTTTTTTTATTTTTTCTGTGGAAGAATTATGTTCGTGTAACTTATAAATGTTCTCAAAATTTCAATCTCAAAGCTGCCATCTATCCTTGTAAAGGTATTTGGATTGGTTTTTAGTTGTGGAATGACACCAGGGAGTATGAGCAGAATTTGGTTGATTAGCAGTATAGGAGTGGTTCAGTTCATCCAAAGCATGGTCACTGGTTGTTCAGTGGTTCATCAGAGACTGGTCCGGGTTTGAATCTTGGTGAGGCGTGGATGTTTTTGTTTGACCTAGTTTAGGGCCATTTTTCTAGGGAAGAGTTTTCTCCATTCCCAGGAACCAGTGCCGCTAAATTTGGGACAGGAGACTGCTTATAACCCATAGTGACTCGTGGTGATAGTTAAACCCTAAATAAAAATTCAATCTGATTTTCATAAAGTGTTGATACGGTATTGTATGGGCAAAATATTAATTATTTGGAACTTTTATATCCATTGCCTATGTAGATCCCAATTAATGCCTCAAAAATTTGAATCCCTTGTTATAGCTCTGAGAATTGGTAATGTCAGAAACACTGAAATGGGGGGGTGTAACTTAGTGTTAATTGGTTTAGACTGAGTTTTTTTCTGTGCTGCTCTTTTGGTATGGTTAGTAAGAAATTCTTTTTGTTTATATTGCAATATTTTAAACTACAACAAAAAAAATACCGTACTAGTTTACATCAGCAGCTTCATATTATTTACCCAAGTTTCTTGATGAAATGAATATATGATCCTATATGTCAGTTGATGGGATGCAAGGTCAGGTGATGCGTAACATCACAGCCTCTCCTTGTCAAATGTCAACCCCGCCTTCTCGTGGTGCATCCTGTTCCCACTAAAGGGGCTCTGACGACCGCCCATAGCGGTATAACTATACCATCGGGATCAGAGGAAATTCTATCCCACACTCACCAACCCGCTTGGCCAGCGTGGTGAGTTATGGCCAAACCCCTCCAAAATGATTCCACAACTTAAATCTTGGCCCTCAGTCTCCGGCAGCTGGAATGTACCTGGCCAAGGCAGCGGCCAGTGCGACATGAAGGCAGAGGGTGCTAAGAATCCCCGGAGGACCGGACTAGGCTGCCATCTGATGCTGACCTTGGCTACTTACAATGGACGCTCCCTATCTACTGATTCAAGGCTTCTTGAATTGGAAGAGGAACTACAAAGGATCAAGTGGGACATCGTGGGGCTAAGTGAGGTAAGGAGAAAAGATCTCATCGAACTGAAAAGTGGACATCTCTTCTACTATCGTGGGACAGATACTGGCAGAACTAGTGGTGTTGGATTTATAATAAACAAGAAACTGAAGGATAAAGTTATAGAAGTTGAAAGTTCCTCTGACAGAGCTGCACGACTTGTTATCCAACTCTCGAAAAGATACCAGGCTCAGATTATTCAAACTTATGCACCCACCACAAGTCATCCTGAAGAAGAAACTGAAGAATTTTATGAGGAAATTTGTCATCTAAATAATAAAGGTAAGCAGCACTTGAAAATAATTATGGGAGATTTCAATGCAAAAATAGGGCAACAGCAACAGAATGAAACTTCAGTAGGTAAATTCGGTCATGGCAACAGAAACCAGCGTGGAAATACTCTCGTTGAGTTTGCAGAGGCAGAAGGGTTTTTCATCTTGAACTCCTTCTTCAAGAAAAAGCCACACAGGAAATGGACATGGAGACATCCAAATGGGGCGACAAGTGAAATTGATTTTATTATGTGTAACAAAAAATTTGTCATAGAAGACTGCAGTGTGCTAAACAAGTTCAACACAGGTAGTGACCATAGATTGGTGAGATGTAAGATGCACCTCAACACTAAACTTGAACGTGGCAAGCTCATAAGACAAACAAAATCTATTGACATAACCAACCTTAAAAAACACCATAATACCTTCAAGTTGGAACTGAAGAACAGGTTCTCTGCTTTAGAAGGCCTAACATCGGAAGAAGTGGACATCTCTGAAGTTAACAGAAAAGTAACCAAAGCTCTTATGGAAACAGCAACAAAATTAGCTGGGTCTAAGAACAAGTTGCATGTGAACAAATTATCAGGAAAAACCAAAATGTTGATGCAAAAAAGAAGAGAGATGAGGACAACTAAAGAAGATGTGACTTCCAAAGTGGAATATATAGAGCTGTGCAAGACAGTACGAAAAAGTATCGCTGAAGACGTAAGGAAATTCAACTCTGAACTAGTAAGGAAAGCAATTGAAAACAACCAAAGCCTAAAGATAGCAAAGGGACATCTCAGTAAGGGAAGAAAACAGATTATGGCACTGAGAAAAGAAGATGGTTCTGTAACAAGAAATAGAGGCGAAATTTTGACAAGAGTGAAAGATTTCTACTCCAAATTATATGAAAGGGATGATATATGCACTCCAGACATCATGAAAGATAACAGTACCAGAGTTCCTCCAGTCCTTCCAGCAGAAGTTGCACATGCAATCAAGAACATGAAGCGAGGAAAAGCTCCAGGAGAAGATGGAATTACTGTAGACATCATACAAGAAGCAAGTGGAGAAATCGAAACAGTACTCGCCCAAATTTTCACTCGATGCCTTAATGAAGGGAAGATTCCTGTGGATTGGAACACCGCTACAATGATCCTGCTACATAAGAAAGGTGACATTGAGGATCTCTGAAACTACCGACCTATCAGCCTCCTATCAGTAGTTTATAAAATCTTCACTAAAGTTCTTTCACACCGCTTGAAGGTAGCACTAGATATGGCTCAACCGAGAGAACAAGCTGGATTCAGGAGTGGCTACAGCACAATAGATCATATCCACGTGCTGAGAGAACTAATTGAAAGAGCGAGGGAATATGAACTTCCATTGTGCATGGCTTTTATCGATTATGAAAAAGCCTTTGATTCGGTGAAACCATCAGCAGTTACAATGGCTCTGAAAACCTGCGGTATTGAAGATGCATACATTAATATTATTAATAACATCTATGAAAATGCAAGTGCAAAGGTTAGGCTGTTTGAAAATACAACACACGTAAAAATTGGAAAGGGAGTGAGACAAGGTGACACCATATCTCCGAAGCTCTTTAATGCCACATTGGAGGGTGTTTTTCAGTCGCTGAGCTGGGAAAACAAGGGGATAAAGATTAATGGAGATTATCTAACCCACCTTCGTTTTGCTGATGACGTAGTCATTTTTGCAACTACCCCATCAGAGCTGCAGAGTATGATCCAGGAACTTGCTGACAAGAGTAAAGAAGTGGGATTAAAAATGAAAAGTGATGTTCAATGCTTTTACAAGAAATGAAGATTTATCGATTGATGGAGGAAAGCTGGAGATAACGGACACGTACGTTTATCTTGGACAGCAGATATCAAGTGAGGGTCACATTGATGAAGAAATTAATCGGCGTACAAAACTTGCCTGGAGAGCTTTTGGAAGAAACAGCATAATTTTCAAGAGCAATATGCCATTATGTCTTAAAAGAAAAGTGTTTGATCAATGCATCCTTCCAGTGCTTACGTATGGTGCAGAGACGTGGACCTTAACTAAAAGAGACATACAAAGGCTGCAGACAACTCAAAGAAGCATGGAGAGGTGCATGCTTGGTGTAACCAGGAGAGATAAGAAGAGGAACTCGTGGATCCGAAAAATGACAAGAGTGGAAGACATCATGATCAGAGTTAAATCCCTGAAATGGCAATGGGCTGGACATACTGCCAGAAGGACAGATCATCGATGGACAGCCGAAATTTTAGATTGGATTCCAAGGGACAGGAAAAGACCCAGAAGAAGACCACATAGGAGATGGGTGGATGAAATTCGAAAGTACGCAGGGGTGACATGGAGGAGACTGGCACAAGACAGACCGTTGTGGAGGAAACTTGGGGAGACCTTCGTCCAGCAGTGGATTGATAATGGTTGACAATGATGATGATGTCAGTTGATGGAGCATGTATTTTTGGTGTTTGAATTTGTCAAAAGGAAATTTTAATATTGGTGCCTACCTGCCTGATGTTTCTCCAGCCACTGTATGGAATAGCAGGTAATGTTGTTTTCACTGCACTGCTGTCTTCTGCAACACAGAACTTCCGCTTGCCAATTGGAAAAAGCATTGGATGTATAAAAGTCCAAGCTAACTTAAGAAATGTTACATTAGACAAGAAAATGGCTTGTGATGCTTTGAGTGGCGCCTATGTCTAAGCACTGGCTTATGACCATTCGTCCGTGAAGAGTCTGGGTTCAAATCCTGGTGAGGCATGGATGCTGTTTGTTTTATGGCACTGGCTCTCTCCCTTCCCTGGAGCCGGTGGCCAAAAAATTAGGGGCAGGAGACTGCTCGTACCAGTCGAGTTGCTCACAGTGGTTGTTAAACCTTCAATCAAAAAATAAATAAAATGCTTTCAGTGGTATGTCAATCTATACCATTTTCTGGCTTGACTTAGGAACAGATCCAGAGGTTAGGCTATGGTTGCTGTTTTCGCGAAATTTTGTTCTTTGTAAGCAAAGTAGTTTATATTTGGGGCAAAATACCTGGTAAATGGCCAACTAGCACTGTTTAATCCCCTACACACACACACACCTGGTGATATTCCAATGATGCAGAATATCAGTTGGGGTGTAGGACCCTAAAAAGTCCTATTTTTTTTCCCACAGGAAAGGGGTGTGAACCCTGAATACTGTTCTCCCTAGAGCCTTTTTACTGGGTGGCTCACCCAGCTAAATTTCCTTTAATGAATGTTTTCACAACACACATAATAGTAAGAGTGGAAAACTTACTCCCACATACATCATAAATACTGGTGAAAACGATTGAAATCTGAAATACTATTAAAAGCACCAATCACTTACCCTAAAGATCGTGATAATTTCCAGCGACTACACACTTCCAGCACGTCAATTATCGTAATGTTGTTGGCCTTCAAAGGTTTACAGACATCTTGCTAACGATTCCGTCTTCCGGGGATGAAACATCGTATTTTTTTTTTAAGCCATATGAGATGTAACTATAAGCTTGCCAATTCCATAAAAACCACACAAGCATACTACTCATTCATACAATTCAATTAAAAACTATGTACATATTTACACAACCTTACATTTCTAGGTGGTTAAACCTTTGTCAACTGTGAGTAACAAAATGCTCCATCTGTTTCAAACCCCCTGCCACTCCCAATGCAAGTGTCACACTCATTCAGCTAGAGGATTGTGTGTGAGGGGCTGAATGAGTGTGACACTTGCATTGGGAGTAGCAGGGTTTTGGCATTTTGTTACTCACAGTTGACAAAGGTTTAACCACCTAGGAATGTAAGGTTATGTAAATATGTACATAGTTTTTAATTGAATTGTATGAATGGGTAGTATGCTTGTGTGGTTTTTATGGAATTGACAAGCTTATAGTTACATCTCATATGGCTTAAAAAATAAAAAATTCGGTGTTTCATCCCCGGAAGACGGAATCATTAGCAAGATGTCTTGTGTAAACCTTTGAAGGCCAACAACATTACGATAATTGACGTGCTGGAAGTGTGTAGTCGCTGGAAATTACCATGATCTTTAGGGTAAGTGATTTGGTGCTTTTTAAATAGTATTTCATTTATGAATTGCACGTAAACATGCACACTTTGCAGGGGTTTAATACCTTAAAAGTGCAAATATAATGATTGAAATCTGTGTTGAACATGATTTATAAGTAAGTATTTAATAAGTACAATCATGTTAAGCAAAACATCCTTTCTTTTTTTTTTTTCCAATTGAAGTCATTTAAAGTACCACCCAGCTAATATTTCTTGCCACCCAGCTGTAAAACAAACTAGGGAAAACACTGAGACTGTCACACGAGGACTGGAAAAGTAATATATTTAGTAACATTAATCTTGAAGCACCACAAGCCATTCTGTGTCACGCGACAGTTTTTTTTTTGTCTGCTCAGTTGTAATAGAGTAATTTTGCAAAGTTCCCACGGTCCTTGAAAATCCTTGAATTTAATTTTCCTTTTAAAGGGCCCTTGAAAGTCCTTGAATTTGTATGAGTCCTTGAAAAGTACTTTTTTTTCCCCCGCCATTCACCAAATTTCAGAATAGCAGCAGTTCACTGAAGAAAAGCCGTTGCCAAAATGTCGCAGGTGGCTGTGCTGTGTTGAACTCTCTTGGAATCAGGAGCACATGTAGCTGTCATATTTCCAGTTTTCACGTGGTTGCGATTCTGAACTGCGATGAGCGAATGTAAGGGGAATTCTTCTTAATTACGATAGCGAATGTGAGGTAGTGTAAGGTACTAGCATCTCAAATCGGGTTTGCGATTTGCTGAATGCTTGTAGCCCAGGAATCCAGTCTAAAATTTCGGTTGTCCATCAATAGTCTGACCTGGCAAAATGTTCAGCACATTGCCATTTCAGGGATTTTACTCTGATCATGATATCTTCCATATATACAGTACATATATTAAAGAGATACTTTATACATCTGTGTAGCTTTGTGCAAGAGCCAGAAAAATGTTAAATGTAAGTAAAACCAAATGTGCATTTTATAAGTCAAAATTGATAAAAGATGAAATTTTGGCATAGAAACTGTACTTGCAACTTGATGATGCTTTTGGTTTTAAGTAACACTAATGGAAATTAAATTTCTACAATCAAGCGTTACTTTTTTTCTAGTGTTTTCTGTGTGTTCGTCTGCAACTGATAGCCATATTCTATAGTTCCCAAGATGATGACTTTAATGAAAAATATTCTGCTTTTGACTGTTTGTCAAATGTGTAACACATTATCAGTGATAAGGAAACCTGAAATCTTATGGAACAATACCTCACCAAGGTATGCCCCTATGTTTAGTTATAATTGTAATTTAACTTTTTGATTATTACTACTACTTATTTTAGTGTTTCATGAGTTCTTATTAGGCACGAATATAGTCTTGAAAATTTTTTAGTCTTTGAAAAGTGCTTGATTTTTTTTGGTGAAAAAAAGTGGGAACTATGTATAACTTTAATAAACTTTTGCTAGTAAGTAATGCAGTGTGCTAGTTAAAAATAAGGCCACTAGCAAATGTTGCTAATGCTAAAAAAATCTAAATCATGGCCTTTTCTAGCTAAGTATTTTGCTGCCCCATCAGTTCCATCCCATTCTGATTTTCCATGACTTCTTGTAAAAATTGAATACTGTAGCCTTCAGCTAGAAGTTATACTTGTTTTTAATCTCTGTGTAGCACTCAAATATATTTTCCTGATATGGGAAAAATTTTCTTAACGAAAAATTCACAACTGTGAAGTGGGTTTTGTTAAACCATGTTCATGTCATACGTAAGGTCATCGGATATGACAGTGTGATGAAACAGTTTTCTGCATCAGAGTTCCTACAACGTATTATGACAGGATGAACAGTACACGACTCAGAAGTCTAGTTGCACCTCTGAGCTTCATCCTGGATTCTAAGAGTTATCATATAAACCACCAAAATTACAGCTGTATCTAATGGTACATTTTTTTTGAGATTTTTTAGAAACAAAGAATTAGACTTTGCTATGAAAGAGTGTGGAATCAGTTTTTCTATCTCGTTGACTAAATCATAAAGTTGTTGAACTTACTGTTGTCCAGGGTTGGCTGTTCACTTGCCTTGAAACTTTTTTGCACAATAGCCCATTGTTTCAGAAGATAGTGGAGGACACCATGAGAGTAAAATTGATGTTGCAGTTGCTCACCTGATTGACAATTGGGTCAAGCTATGTTACCCACTGACTCGGAATTTAATGAAACTTGGCAGGTAGATATATCCGATAAAGATATGGGAAAAATCCTAGGTTTGTTTTTTAAACCTCGTAGCTTTTAAAATACAGTGCTCCAAAATTTAGCCAAACACCCACTTTTGCAGCTGTGCAGTAGCATGCCACTTTTTACATAACATGCTGTAGTTTGTGTGCAACTGAATTTAAGAGAATGAAACTTTGGTATCACATGGAAAAGGGTCCCTACATATTGAAAACACTTTTCATTTTACCTGAAACACAAGTGAAGTGAGCACCACCTAGTGGTGTAAAAATTACAGCAAAATTTAGACATTTTATGGGAGGCTCTGTAGAATATTGCTCTGGCATGAGGGAGATTTTTTTTTGTTGATGTTTAACACATCCTATAACATATTTGGAAAAAAATGGTTATCAGCATATTTTCTCAGATAGTTAAAATTATCTGAATTTCATAGAGGGGCTCTCCTTCGACAGTTCAGCCATTTTGTTCTACAAACCTGACCCATCGTTTTGGATTTTGCTGAAAATTAGCATGTAGCACTGCAAATATTTTATTTTCCACATTCCATAGTTTCAGAGATGCAGCACTCGAAAGTTAGGCCTAACCACTTGTTCAACAGCAAACTGATCCTGTTGCAAATGATGAAGCATATCATGTAGCAGCTTTTCATCTTAAATCTTTGTGTGTGTGAGAGTGTGTTCACAAGATATAATTACTCTCACATGCTGAGAGGGGTAAAAATGAAAAGTTTTTCATTTTTTACATAAAATTTCAACTTTCCAATTTGCTACCCTGTAGCATACCTTGAGAATAATCAAACATGTAATTTTGTTAATAAATTGCTGGCTAGGTAGCAACAAATCCAAAAAAGAAAAACAAAAGTAATTTCTTGTATATCATGATTACAAGGATTTTTTCCCATTTTGGTAAATTTCCAAATCAAATTTAGAGGCTAACTATTTTTTAATGTATTCCTTATAGTTGAAAAATAAATTCCTATATTCTTAACTAATAATTTGGACTCGATCTGCAGTTTTTTTGTTCCATTTTTTACAATTGACAAAGTGAAACAAATTTTTAAGCACAGACTAATTTTTAACTACTTTGAAACGTTATGTGAAATAAATTTTTCAGAGTAACAGTGCACAAAACATCAACAGGAGTAACCATTTTTGGCATTGCATGCAACACATTTCAACATATCACAAGTTTGCTTTATCAGCTGATTTAATAATCACAAGGGGATGTGGGTAAAGAAAATGTTAAAAGATAAGAACTTTATGAAATATGTTGAATAGAATGGAGTTTTATTTTGGGTTTTAAGCTTCCAGTCAGTGGCAGTAGGGTTTTCAACTGACAGGCTATTTTTGGTTTGGTTTTCAACTGCCAATCAAAGTTTAGTTTTGGTTTTGGTTTCAGCTAACAAGCCAATGAGGTTTTAGTTTGATCTTTTGTTTTGGTTTGTTTCACTAGTACCCTGGTCATGACCAACCCCTTTGGTTTGCCTTTCAGTTAATAGTTTTAGCTTGCTGAGAGAGTAAGATTTAAGTTAACTGTTACTGTTTTTTTTTTTTTTTTGCTGAGGGAAGTTTTCTTAGTTTGTACATATTCTCTTACTGGTTACTTCCTTAGTAATGGATCAACAAAACCTAGTGTTCTCCCTAGAGCATTTTTACTGGGTGGCCCACCCAGCTAAATTTGCTTTAATGAACGTTTTCACAAAGTACATAATAGTAAGAGGAAAACTCATTCCCACAAACACTATAAATATTGATGAAAACTGGCTGAAATCTGTGAATATAACTATTTTTTTGTTTTATGTTCAATTTTCTAATGTTTTTATCGTGTTTTGTTACATTAATGCCTACCACACCCTAAAGATGTTTAATAAGTATAATGATTGAACAACAATTAAGAGAAAAAGAAGGGAGAACAGCACTGACAATAAATGGCGCCAGAGATACGACGCAGAGTTTGCGACTGAAGCCGGAACCTCTGAGTTTGCTCACTTGAGCTGTGGTTGTTAGCAGAGCAGGACACATCGACCTCCTGAGGACGACAGGGTATCTGTTGAAAGCGCTTGGGGATTGTGTGCGACTGGCTGAATGGGGTTGGTGTTTGCTGTAGGGTTTTTGCGATATATGAGGCAGATGGAGCACTACATTAATCAGTTTACAGCGGTTTGACTGTCGTGGAATGTAAATAGTGTAATTATTTAGATAGTGGTTTTAATTGAGTGTATGAATGTGTTATATATATTGTGCGTTAAAGTGGTCGTATGGGGTGTGTAAAATTATAGGGAGTGACGAGAGTATTTATTGGGTATGTGTTTCGAAGTGAGTACCGTTTTTTGAATTGTGAATTTTAAAGGCAAGTTGCATATGGGGGAGTGAATGAGAAAGGAAAAAAATAGACTTAATGAAAGTCGGCAACACTCGCGTAATAGTGAGTATATACACTAGGGTGGCCCAAATTATTCAACTTCTGAAATGTTTCTCACCCTCAAAATTGTTCCAATTCAGGAAAAATATCTGTAAAATTTTATTGCAATTGAACGATAACACGTGCCTCCAGCCATGCTTTTATAGGGACAGCTTTCGTTTTCCCACCACTTAGGCTCTTTCCCTTCTTAAACTATCTCACTGTTAGCATAATGCAAGATTCTTGGCAAGATGCCAAAAAAAAAAAAAAAGTTGTGAAGCTTCGATTGCAACAGCTGCACTTGTGGCAATAGCAGTCAAAATTTCATAATACCAATGCAAGGATACAATAAAATACTTGATAACTTGTACTATTCATTACTGCAAGAAAAACTGCTTTTAATGAATAATTAAACATTCCAGAAGATGATACTGTGTGTTATTTGTGGAATGTTTGTTCATTACAATCCAAAATAAAATACAGATTATGTACAGATAATGCCATAAATATCAACAAATGTAAAACAAATAACAATCTCACTCCATTTTTTGGCTACAGTCTCCTTTGCATCAGATATCAACGTCTGTAGTCAGTGACAACTTGCAATAGAAATTGTTCCTGGTCTTCATTTTTTGTTAGTATTTTGTTGTAGTCCTCTATCAACTTAACCCCTCTTTCAGCTGTGTCATTGACCACCTTTAATTGATGCACAACAACTGAGGCTTTCTTAAACACTTCACTTTCAGGCCAGGAAGCTAGATCTGTATTGAGGAAATCTGTGTGAATATTAAATCTTTCAAAAACTGTTTGCTGTCTTCTGAAAGGAAGTCCTTAATAGACTTATCTATTAGTCCTTGAATATCATTTTTTAGCATGATTTGCTTGACACCCTTTTCTTGAGTATAGTCTTTCCCTAGATTCCGTACCATTTTCATTTTAGTTTCAACAGATAACCCTTCATCGAAAAAAGCTAAAGCACAAGCTTCTGGGGATAAATACCATAAATGATTTTTAAATTTGTGAACTGTGATGCGAGATACCTCTAGATCCACAGATTCGTACTCAACAAGCTTTTTCATAAATTGTATGTCATGGCTGGGTGCCTCTTGGGCCAAAGGTGCTGTGAACCAAACCTTAATATATATTCTTACAAGAAATATGCATATGTCAGAATTTTTTTTTCCCCTTAAAGGTAAGTTTAAAATTAATCATGAAACAGAAATATTTTTAAGCAATAAAGTGCTTTTGCCATCCATCGCGTGTGATGGTATGCTCCTGGAGCTCAAAGATATTTCTTGTGTGTTGTTTCCAATGAAAATTTCTGCTAACTCTAAGAATTCTTTATAATCTTCTCGAGGCTGTCGCATTTGTTGTAGGTGCTGCATTATAACAGATCGGATTTCTGTTATGTTTGAACATAAGTTTTCGAACATTTTCATCTTTTACACCAGACTTGAAATTTTGTTTATTAATTTTTGGCCATGCCTGTTGAAAGTGTTTGAAAATTTGCACATCTGGACCTGATGAAGAGGGCATTTTCAGCTGAAAAACACTTAAGTATGATTTCAAATATATGATGTCTGCAGGGAAGATATAAAAGATCTCTTTCCAACATCTACTCTAAAATAATTGCCGCTCCCTTTTAAGTAGCAGAGGTTGGATGCAGTAGTGTCACAGCACAATGCTTTTACCTTGTTTGTAAGCTCCCAATCAGTAAGTGTTTCATATACTGCTAAGGCTTGTTCTTTTCCAGTGGAGCCTTGCAACTGTGGTATCTGCAGTATTTGTTCTATATTTCCACTTGTAATTACAACCGGAAGGTGCTCAACCATCTGAGAACCGGTAACAGCTGGAAGTAATTTTCCATCCCAATGAATGACAGCTGCTACTTGTAACTTTGCATTTGTCAAAAGCGGCTACAAATTTTGAAGTTATATAACATTACAGGTTCCATACATCTTTCTTTTCTTTTGCTGTGACATCCCGATTGAATCCGTAGAGCACAATGGAATTGGCTCTTCATCTGGGATTGATTCTTCATCGCTACTACTTGAACATTGCAGTTGTATAACTTCTCTTGCTGTTTCAGCCTCTCCCATGCTTTGCTGTAACCTTTGAATTTCTTTGGATCGTCTTTCTCCTGCTCTTTTTTCCCCGTTCGCCAATTTTACATTAATACCACACAGAAAACCGGGCCGCCCTTTTTTCCTTTGATTTATTAAAAACATCTTATCTTCAATAGTTACCATTTCTAAAGCATTTTGATGGGCAATATCAAACAGATCATCCAACTTTGACACAAATAACTTCCCTTTTTTTTGAATTTTAGATCTCTTGGCATTTTTGTGCAATGATCTCTAATTCTTGTAAACAGTTTCTAGTTTTTGAATGCAATGATATTGTTGTCGTGTTGGAATACGTGGTTTATTCCAGAAAATTTGCACCTCTTGGATTGTCAGCGTTGCACTTTCTCGAAGGGTTAATTTTAATTGTACCTCACACAGGTTAAAAAACATTACTCCCAGCACTTGTCTGTTGGATGGGAGCTTGCTTCCAACAATCTGGGGCATGTAATGTCCAATCAAATAAACCAAAGTGTCTTTCCTTAGGGAGTTCTTTAAAAACATTATGTAGCAGAGAAAACTTGGCAAGTGGCACGGTGACAGTGTCTCGAAAAAGAATCAAAAATTTTACTTGCCTCAGTAAATGCAAAATATAACTATGTATCTCAAATTGAAACTTTTTTTGCTTTGCAGTGACCATATGGCGTTGAAGACGTAGTCTATAACAAACCAGTTACATTGAAGCTTTAATCAACTGGAATTTCTGAAACACAACTGAGATAACAATGCGTAGTACAACGCTTACAGCTTGTTTTTTGGCATCTTGCCGAGAAAGTTCTATTTGGCCTTCGCGGGAAGCTAATGCACGCTGGAGACTCAGTGGATAGGAACGGAAGCTTGTGCTTTAATAGGCCTTCTGGAGGCACGTGTTTTTATTTTTCGAATGCAGTGAAATTTTACAGGAATTACTTTTTCATGCAATGGAACAATTTTAGAGGGTGAGACAAATGAAAATTAATTAAAAAAAAAAGTTCCTATGTAAAGATGGGCCACCCTAGTATACACCTGGTGATGACCTATGTTGCATGTCAGACGGCAGACAGAAGTCAGCGTTTTTTGTCCTGTGAATAAAATGTCTCATGACCGGAAGAATGTATATAAAACAGCACCCTATAAGCTGGAAGTTTAAACATTTGAAGGCTAGCTAACATAACAGGATGTTCTAATTTACTTGTATGAAGTGTATAGCAGGAAAGTAGCCAAGAGCTTTTTAGGTAAGTGTTTGGTTTTTCTGATTGATAAGTATAATAAGCAAAACATCCTTTCTTTCTCTCTCTCTCTCTCTCTCTCTCAATTGGGGAAGGGGTTAAAAAGTATAATCCTGCTAAAATCTTAATTGCCACCTAGCTGTAAAAAAAAAAAAAAAAAATCTAGGGAGAACACTAAAAGCCCCTGCAGTGTTGGGCAGTTGACCCAAACACCATGTCACAAAACATGCTATATGTCACAAAGGGGACTGAAAAGAGTTTGAGATAAGTAAAGTTAAGGAAATACTGTGTTTAAGAGCTGAAATAGCAGACTGTGGAAGTCTTTTAACATTGTTTTCATCGTGAATACTACTATACATAACAAAATTTGAGGAACAACAAAAATCATGCTGCAATCCATTTCAAGTTCATAAAAAATCTGTTAGAAGCTCTTTAAGGATGGTCAGTCTAAAATTAGCAAAGGAATTTATCCAAAAATATGTTAATGTCAAACCTGGGCAGAAGATCTCTTGTAACTGTAGATATGGGGCTTATGAGACTAGAGTAGAGGAAGCAAGCTCTGAATCTGGTTTAGACATCAAAGCTGCACAGTATGTAAGTGAAAGCACAAGTGACAACAAATTAACGCTACTACCATCAGTAGAAAAAGAACTGGACAGAATCAATATTGGCTATTCTCCTTTGAAGCTGCATTCTGTATTACATCACAGAAGATTGTATTTGTTTTATTTTCCTTTTTCCATATGACAATCAAGTGTTAAACATAAAGTTGCCCGTGTACTGCAACATGATTTTTCAAACTCTGAAAATGAAGATACCCCTGAGACCAGTGCAACAAAGCAAAAGGCCAAAGATTTAGATAAGCCTGTAGCTCTGATTAATGACAAACTTCCCACATTGAACAGGCAAAAAAAAATCCAAATGCTTAACAATGGCACCTCTATCCTGGTCCCAAAAGATGATTGAAACATTTCAGGTGCCAGAATATCTAGTGCGACAATCTAAAAAACTGATTAAGAAAACAGGAATTATGTCACTACCAGAACCAAGAATACGGGAAAAAAACTGAGCAATGAAACATTGCAATTAATTCAGGGATTTTATGATGACACTTCTCAGCAGATGTCAGGAAAGAAGGATTTTGTAAGCATCAGAAGAAATCAGCATGTGCAGAAGAGGCTAATTTTATGCAATCTTAAAAAACTATAGCTCTTTTAAACAGCAATATCATGGGATTTTCAAAATTTTGTGTAAGACCAAAATAGTGGGTTTTAGCTGGTGCTACTGGTACTCATTCTGTATGTGTGTGCACTATACATCAAAATGTTATATTATTTCTGAATGCTGCTCAGTTCAAGGAATCATATGAAACACTAATGGGTTACATGGTTTGTGACTTGAAAGATCTTAACTGCATGCTCAGACACTGCAAAAACTGCCCATCTACAGATAACTTGGCAAATTTTTTGAAGACTATGATGAAAAAGATACCATACAATTCAGTCAGTGGGTATCAAGTGGAAGAACAGAATTAATTAAACAAACTTTAACAATGGAAGATTTTATGCAAATGCTATTGTTGAAGATGGAAAAACTTATCTCACATGCATACATTGCGAAGGAACAATCCGGGTTTCTAAAGGAACTCAAAGAAATGCTTACGCCAGACATGGCAATTGTTCTTATGGACTTCAGTGAGAACTACTCATTTGTCATACAAGATGAGGCACAAGGCTATCATTGGACATCAGAGGCATGCACAGTTCACCCAGTCATGTACACAAGAGGTGAAACACAGTTGCTTGAAATCTCCAATCACTGCTTCTTTTCTGACGATCTAGACCACAATGCTTCTATGGTGTACAGAATTTAACAAACAATGCAGTACATCAAGAATAAATATCCAGAAGTTGTGAAGGTTCACTATTTTACAGGTGCGTGTGCAACACAATATAAAAATTGCAAGAATTTTTTGAATTTGTGCAAGCATGAAAATGATTTTGCAATATCTGCATCATGGTCATTTTTTGCCACTAGCCACAGGAAAAGAGCTTGCTACTGTATCGGTGGTACAGTGAAACGAATTGTAAGCACAGCAAGCCTACAACGACCTATCAAAAATCAAATCACAAAACCGATGGATTCCTTTAATTTTTGTGTTGCAAACATAAACATTGAGTTCCACTTTATATCAAAGCCTGAAATTGAAATTGTACGAAACAACCTACGGGAACGTTTTTTTAGGAACATCAGTTATCCAGGAACCAGGAGTTTTCACTATTTTCGTCCACTTTCATCAAATACCATAGGAATGAAGGGATAAGTAGAGACGAAAAATATTGTTTGATATTTAACTTCAAAAGTAGCATTGAACTTATAAATCGGCCACAGTTGCACACTCAGTGCTATGTAGCATGCATATATAACTGGTTTTTTGGTATGATCAGTGATATTGAAAAGGATGAAGATATGAAAATTAAGTTTATGCATCCACATGGTTCTGCAAAGTCATTTTACTGGCCACTTCATGATATATGCTTAAAGACAGTTAGAAAAACTCCCACTGAGGCATGCATTGGAATAAACTGTAGAAATATGTTATATGTGTAACTGAATATAACATTCAAGCAAGGAATGAATAGCAGCTTAATATTAATATGCAGGTAATTATAACTTATTCCACCATTGGTTCAGGACAATGTAAGTTGTAGTTAATTTTTAAAAACTGATTTTTTCCGGTGGTTTTTTTTTTTTACGGCGACTTGAAAAATCGCACTTATTTTAAACATGATTTTATTTCTTACTCATCACTTCAGTTTAATTAACTGTTAATAACAGCATTTATTCATACTGAGCACTGTGGTTACAGGACCGAGCTCCTTATGGGTTTTACACTTTAATAAAAAGTATTTAAATGTTTGGATTTTATGAGTCGGCACTACACTCGGTAACTATACATGTACACATGTTTTCAACTTAAAAGGTACCATATAATAGGTACTCCACAAGTTGAAACAGCATCAGTTTGCTGTTGAATGAGTGGTTAGGCCTAACTTTTGAGTGCTGTATCTCTGAAACTATGGAATGTGGAAGATAAAATTTTGCAGTGTTTTGCAGCTTTGTAAGGTAAACCTACATGCTAATTTTCAGCAAAATCCAAAACGGTGGGTCAGGTTTGTAGAACAAAATGGCTGAACTGTCAGAGAGCTCTCTATGAAATGAAATTCAGATAATTTTAACCATCTGAGAAAATATGCTGAAAACCATTTTTTTCAAATGTTATAGGATGTGTTAAACATCAATATAAAAAAAATCTCATGCCAAGAGCAATATTCTACAGAGCCTCCCATAAAATGTCTAAATTTTGCTGTAATTTTTCACTTCACTAGGTGGCGCTCACGTACTGGTGTTTCAGGTAAAATGAAAAGTGTTTTCAATATGTAGGGACCCTTTGCCATGCAATTCCAAAGTTTCATTATCTTAAATTCAGTAGCACACAAACTACAGCATGTTATGAAAAAGTGGCATGCCACTGCACAGCTGCAAAAGTTGGTGTTCAGCTAAATTTTGGAGCACTGTTTTAAAAACTGAGGTTTAAAAAAACAAACTTAGGATTTTCCCTTATATTTATCGGGTATATTTACCTGCCAAGTTTCATTAAAATCCAAGTCTGTGGGTTACATTTTGCAAAAAAAGGCAGTGATTTGACAATGGAATGACCCAATTATAACTTGTATGAACAGTGCAAAGATCTTTCACTGCAGCTTAAGCCACTCGGTGTTGCGTTAGACACCCTTCAACAAGATACAACTACATGGTGTCCCACTTGCAACCGAACCCGGCATTTCTTTAATGTTAACACCAATGAAGATATTGCAACGAAATATGAAGTGAACTTACCTCATTTTGTGCGAAATATGATGACATCACAACATGTGCTTGAAGTTGCCACCATTTGCGTCCAGACAGCATGGAACCCAGCATATCATATTGTGAAAAGTCCTTGCCAGTACGTACGTCGTCACTGCCTGAATTTCTTCAGTGATGTTTGCTTTCAAGGCATCTATGGTTCGCGGTTTCTCTTGGTAAACTCTCCCTAGATATCTCCATATTTGAACAACCCTGTTTCCTGTGGGTGAAGTGACTTCCTGGGAGATGCAAGTAGTCTGCCCTTTACATTCTGAATCGTTTCCTCGGACATTTGTGAGTGTTCTCCTTAGATTTTTTTACAGCTGGGTGGATTTAATGACCCCTTCCTCAAATCGAGGAAAAAAATGGATGTTGTTTTGCGTAACATTATTATATTTATTAAACATTTAGCAGTATGGTAGGCATTAATGTAACATGACAAACAGAAAATTGTACATAAATGATAAAAAAAATGAGTAACTTACTAATCATATTTCAGATTTCAGCCAGTTTTTACCAATATTTATGGATTATGTTGGAATAAGTTTTCCACTCTTACTATTATGTGCATTGTGAAAACGTTCATTAAAGGAAATTTAGCTGGGCGGCAGAGAAAATTAGCTGGGTGGGCCGCCCAGTAAAATGGCTCTAGGGAGAACACTACTTCTGCATGATCATCTAATAAAGTCCCCTTGGTTTCCAGTTTCTTCGACAATGCCCAAATGGCGGGTGTCTGCCTGCAAAATTCTCCAGGAATTGCTGTTGATAAGAGAATAGATTCTGTTTTCCAATAAGTGCGAACAATAAACACTTGCTCCTCCAGAGTATACCGATAATTTTTCACAGGAGCACTCGCTATCAACACACTCAGCAAAACAGCACACGTCCTGCTGGCTTGCGGACTGTTCCTCAGTGGCGCCACACTTAGGAATGTGTCTGCCACTAAGGGGTACTCCAGCCGGCTGGCGGACAGGGCCAGGTTCAATGCTGTCTGGACGCAAATGGTGGCCACGTCCAGCACGTGGTGTGATGTCATCACATTTCGCATTAAATAAGGTAAGTCCACTTCAAATTTCGTGGCAATATCTTCATTGGTGTTGATATTATTAAAAAAATCCGGGTTCTGTATGCGAGTAGGACACCCTGTACAATTGGCTGATGCATGTTTGTTTGGCTCAATCTTCTGAAAAAAAAAAACTTGCTTCAGCCACATATTGAAACAGTGCATAAGAGAATAACTCAAATCCAGAACCCATTCCATTACTTTGGCATACATTTTACACCTCAAATGCGAAGGTGAAATGTTGACTGATGTGCAAAATGATTCAGCTTCACATGGGCTACAGAGAGAATTAATGGGTGTTTGCCTGTGCTGATTATATACAATGCTGATGAAATGCCTTTCCCTCTTATTTCAGTGCTACTAGAAGGAATAAGAATCCCATGATTTTGTGGAAAGGAATTTCTAAATGTAATGGCTTTACAACTAAGCCTGCCTCTGAACTAGCAATGCTTTTGCTGTCAAGTCCTGCCACCCGAGCTTCAGTTGAAAGAGTATTTTCTAACTTTGGATTTATGCTCTCTAATGCTTATAAATTGTTTAAAAGCACGAGTTTTTGACTGTTTAAACCAGTTTTCGACATTTGTCATGTCAAGGTTGGGTTTTAAGTTTGTTACGTCAAAAATCCAACCCTGTCTGTGTCCCGTTAGTCGACTGCTAAAAGATTCAATAGTTTCACTTTTGCCATATCTTCAAATTTGGATTCACTTTTGTCATATCTTCAAGTATCTCACTAGATGGGGGGGGGATTTACTGCAGTGCTTGAGCAGGCATTTCCTCTTTGCTTCTTCACACACCAAACACTTCGTGACATTGTTATAGCTATCTTCAATTTGTGCAGCATGAAGAAGCAATATGACATTTTGGTGACTTTTGCATACACATTCTGAGTGGATGCCACTGGCATCAGCTGAAATTGCACCTCTTTGGTTACAAAGAGCAAAATTTAAAGAAACCCACCTTAATATCAGGATACTCGCACTTGAAACTGGAATAAAATTCACGAAGGTTACCGAAAATGTTTTTGCTATGCTCACTATATCTTTCATCCCGGGCATAACTCTAGACTGCTCATCATTCTCCTAAAAGTTTCTCCCTAAATCAATGATTCCAGTTTATTTCCATGTCTAGGATCTTGTTCAGCTGAAAATCCCTTTCCCTTAAGTCTCAGCTTGCTAAACAACATAGTCAGACACATAAAATGTTTCTTGTATTTTTTCTCCCCTTGTCCATCCTTGTTAGTGAAGCAGGAATGGTTAATAGTTGAATTTGCTTTTTCCTTGAAAGTGGATTTTCGTTTCTTTCGTGATCTCTACAAGCTTGTCGATATCGGCTACTTTCTCTTCCATGTGCTAAGTGTTTTGGCTTCTTTCATTCGAATCTCTACCTCTAGTTTTTTTTTTTTTTTTTTATTTTGCTTCGTACATTTGCCTGAATTGGCTGTGATCAGTAGGAACAAATATTTTCACTGTCTAAAAACTGTATCGAACGCGTCTGGAATTAGTGAACTTGCTCGTCAGAGGGCGATGCTTTTTCCTTAGCTTCCCAAAGTGGTCATTTATGGGATTGATTGACACTAAAGGGCCACCCCTGAATGACCACTTTGTTTTTCAAAGTGCTTATTTAGGAGGAGGATTAATACTAATCCTTTCTAACTGATCTCCTTAAATGGCTATAACAGTGTTGAAATACCTAAGAAAAGATAGAAAAGATATTTGAGGCATTTGTTTCTACCCAGTATCGTGTTGTCCTCGTCAGAGAAGCCCTTCCCGATCATGTCTAGAGTCACAGAACAGATGACTATAGATGCGAGATCTTATCACTAGTAATAGATTTATGTCCGGTACTGCTGACGTGGGAGGGGTAAAGGCATTGTTTTTTCGTAGAATCCAGTTGCATGTGAAAAATTTCGGTTTGGGAAGCTTAGAAAAGCTGGGCATTATTTGATTCAGAAACATCTGCCACTTTAAAGGGTTAGAGAGCCTACTTCAGCAAAAGATGAATTGAGCTTTTCTATTGTTTCCTCTTTGCATCACTCCTAAATAAAATGCCTGTACATTCAGAACATAGCTTTTGCCATGGTTTCAGTTTAAATTCCTTCATTAATAGTAGTTACACGACTGTATGGTTGCCACATGTAGTGATTTTCTCACAGATCTCTTGTGCATTCTGGGGGGATCACAACATATTTTTTGATTTTGTGAAGAAATTTGAACTTTTTCAACTGTGACAAATGGTCTGTAAGAGTTCTGTAGCTTCTGTTCTAAACTTCAAAAGAATTCTATTACCTTCAGTGAGATCTGTACATTTATGAACACATATCACTGTTACAAATTACTAGATTATGCACTGAAAAGGATGAGTTTAGACATCACAATAGGCCTAAAGTGTTACACCTTGGAAGAGTGAAGAAGACAGGGTCTGCCAAGCTACTGCATGTTGTGTGTGACCTGTGAGTAAAGTGGAGTTCGCTCATGCATGAATCAACAGTGTTAATTATGCACGATTCATTCGCATACACACATGTATGACTAGTAAACAATACAATATAAATATATTATTAGTAATATTGTTATTACTATTATTCCTTTTTGGGACCTCAGACAACAGTGAAATGTCAAAGATTTTTGTCAAAAGTAGCAAAGCATTAATTTTCTGTGATTTATTCAATAGTGCAAATTACCCACACCCATATGGTATATAACTGGTGTTTTCCAGTTATTTGGATAGTTGTTCTACCCGTGACCTGAGCTGACCTTGTGACGGAACATTTTTTCTTGTCACTGTGCTATTTCATCTCTGCAGGGGCAGCTGATGAAGAGTAGTGACCCCATGGCCCGAGCTGACTTATACATGTTTCCCTTTTTTCACCTTATGTTATCTTCACTCACACCCTTGGTTGTAGGTTGCTGAGGTTGTGATTCCAGTTCAGAAGTTTGTTTCTTGTTCTATTCTCCTTTTTTTGTTTCTCCTTTGCTTTTTCTGGCTTGGCTAGCTACACCTACCTGTGCATTTGTTTGTGTGGTGACCCATAGGGTTGAAAGAGGGATGCTGGAGGCTGAGGTTTCTGGGGGCCGGGTATCATTGTCTTCAGTTACTAACACTGCTCCCTGCTTCACCCTAAATGGTGGCTGAGAACTAGCCCACTCTTAGTCAAATAAGTCTATTGCCAAGTGTAGTCCAGGCTTCTAACAGCTTGTTGCATATGACTAGATGGCCTGGGGATAGTGTGGCTATTCCAAAAGGGTGTTGCTGGGGCATGGGAAAGTTGAGGTGCGCCGCCCCGGTGGCGCAGTGGTCTAAGCGATGGCCTCTGATCATTCGTCCGTAAGGGGTCCGGGTTCGAATCCCGGTGAGGCATGGATGTTGTGTTTGTCTTACGGCACTGGCTCTCTCCCTTCCCTGGAACCAGTGACCCTAAATTAGGGACGGGCGACTGCTTATAGCCCATTGAGTTGCTCACGGTGGTCGTTAAACCTCCAATCAAAAAAAAAAAAAAAAAAAAAAGTTGAGGTGCACACCAAGCACGTCTGCTCTATATGCGCTTGTGGACCTCCGGCTCAGTGGTGGCAGGGAAGTCGGTGGTTGAATTTCTTTCTGTTTATGGATTCCACTGTTTCTCAGAGTGAAGCCTAAGTGTATTGAAGAAGGGTCTGTCCCTTCCACAGAGAAACATGTTCCGAATTCTTCTAATGCTCTGTTTTTCTTCATTCACTCGTTGGACACCTTTGACTTTTAATGCAAAGCTTGTTTTGAATTAAGGCCCTTCAGTTAATTGCAGGCTCTCCGAAGAGTCTCAAAACTGTAAACTGGAGATCTTGTAGAGATGCTGAATTTGAATCATGGTACTGTACTTTTGAACACTTAACCTTGCTGCTGGAAACTCCTCTAAAAGCAACACCCCATGGATACCTCAATTAATTTCCAGGTGTGGTTTCTTCTCATGACCTGCTTCAGTGTAGTGAGGGTAAACTTCTCGTGGAACTAAAAAGTTGACATATTACTGGAGTATGGTGTATTCTCTTCAGGTGGAATGGGCAGTCTGACCCATCTTGCAACCTCTTTGGCTTCTGACACCCTATCCCTGCCCATGTCCGTCAAGGCAGGATATCTTCATTTTGAGGCATGACCGGTCATGCATTCCAAATCCTTCGAGATGTTTCAAGTGCCAGAACTATGATCACTTCCAGCAGTCCTGCAAGAGTAGTGTGTGATGTGGACGCCATTGCACTATAGAATATTCTGCACAAGATTGTGCTGCCGAAGCTGAACAGTGTCAACTGGTAAGGGCTCACATGCTGCATCTGCAAAGGACTCGGAAGTGGGTAGAAGAAAAGAGATATCCAACCCCTGAAGACTCCAAATGTATTCTAACCAGGTGCCAGAACTTCCTGTTGAATTTAATTTGGTCATGTGTCTGTAGTGGTTTTGAAAACATAGTCCAGACTAATGTACACATTCCACCAAAAAAGGTCTGTACGAGTTAGAAGACATCATTGCAGCTGGACTAAAAGTGTTCCAATCGTGTGCTGTGGTTTCTCAAGTGACACTCTCCACTTCATTAAAACCTACCAGTTCCTGGGCCTGGGCTGTGACGTCTGGAATAAAATCTAAATGTAGGCAGAAAAAGAACACTGCTTCTCCAAAAATCATCCTAAAACTCGGTCGAACAAGTTTGTCCAAGAACTCTTAGACGGAACACCGTCCCATATTGCTACCAGATCAACCGCCTCCACATTTTGTGGAACAATTACAAGAACTGATTAGCTCTGACCTCGTTTAAACTTACCTTTATTTTCATCATTTTTTAATCATTGGTTCAGTTGTACAGCGGAACTGTCATGGCTTTTGGACAAGACTTGACGATGTAAAACACCTGCTCTTGTCATACTATTTGGTGTGCCTTTGTCTACAGCAGACAAAACTTAAATCATCTGACCTGCTTTCAGTTCAAGGCTACAGTGCTTATCAGAATAACATTTCAAGTTGACATTGCGTGTGGGAGAGTTGCTATCCTTATCCCCAAGTGTTTCAATTGCTCCTGTTATGGTCTCAGCTACTTTACAAGTGGTGGTAATTCATATTTCTGTGCTGCTAACTGTCTGCAGTGTATCTGCCACTAGATGATGACATGGGCATTTATGATCTTGAAAGCTTTGTAGATAAACTGCCCTGACCCGTTTTTCTCATGAGTTACTTAAATGCTCATAACCCTTTATGGGCAAATGTTGGCTACAATACAAGAGGCTGTGGGATTTGAGTCCCTTGTCTTCTACCTTTTTGCTTTTTTTAACACCTATGCCGACACTTAATTTCATGAGCCAACAAAGTTTCGGTGTGATTGACTTTACCTTGGGCTCACCAACGGTTTGTGCCGACTAGTTGTGTACGGTGTGCAACAACCTTCATGGCACCAATTTCCAATTCTGTCGTATAATGTGAGTATCTGCCATTTTCTACCTCCTGCCCTCCTTGATGAAAGATTGTGCCTGATAGGTCTTAACATTGTCTGCAGTAATATCTTCTGCCATGGTGACCCAGGAGTCCATTGACATGGATGTTACTGCATGTATTCAGTCAGCTGATCGTGAAATTCCAAAGACATCCACGTAGCTCCCAAGATGTCCAAAACCTTGGTGGATCCCTAAATTCACAGCTGTTAGGAGAGCACAATAGAAGGCCTGGTGCAATTTCAGGCGTGAACCTCGTTGCATTCAAATGTGCAGAATCCTATACTCGGTTGGTGCATTGACGATGCAAGAGGGAATCTTGGATTCAGTACATTTCTTCTATCAGTTCACGTGCCAGTTCTAAAGTTATATGGGAAAAGATTCATAAGATCCGGGGAAACCTTATAGTTCACATCATATTTCCATATACAAAAGTAACTGTTGAACATGTGCAGATGTCGGGGAGATTGCAAATTGTGTGGATGGAGCTTTAGCCATTGTTTCAAGCTATTAGGCATATCCTACCTATTTTCATAGAGTGAAACCACAAGTTAAATGCCAAAGAATCTCCTTTGTGCTGTTTCATAATAACAGTGGATATAATCATCTTTCACCATGGTTGAATTGAGGATGGCTCTGCAACAGTTTGGTCTGTTGGAGCCTGGTGGCATCCACTGGCATGCTCTGTCATCTAAGAATTTGATTTTCCTTTTTAGGTATTCCTTTCCTCTATCATTCTAATAAGCTTACGAAATGAGCTTCAGCCAGCATATAGGTTTTAGACACTGATAGCTGACCAGTGATGTCTGTGCAGTCTGTCAGTAGGGTGTCTTGAGTGGGAAATTAATTCACCAATAAATAAAGTAGCAGAATAAACAGGTTGCTATGATAACATTTTGTTATGTAATCAGTAATAAATACATGCATATGTACATTAGACTCCCTTGATTGGTATTTTCCATTTATGTGTGGCCCTCAAGACCCCAAAGTATTCTGTGTTGTCCCTTGGTAGCATAAAAGTTTGCAGTACCTAAGGTACCGGTGACAACACCCTGGTTTTGGATGAAGGTTCTATATAATCTGGTTAAAAATTATCTGTATATTCACATGTTAAAAGAAAAGTGAGATTGGTTAAATAAATTTTAATGTTTAATATATGTACATAGTTTTCTCTAATCTTAATTTTTTTTTTCTTGAATTTTCTGCTGTGTACTGTAATTCTTGGCTTTTCTTTTTTGCAGGCTGATGTCATGAAAGATAAAGGAAATGCTGCTTTGAAAGCAGGAAAGATAGATGAAGCAGTAAGCTATTATTCATCTGCAATAACTCTAGACCCTCAAAGTCATGTGTTATACAGTAATCGAAGTGCTGCTTATTGTAAAGCTGGAAAGTATGAAGAAGCTCTAAAAGATGCAGAACATACTGTCAAACTGAAAGCAGACTGGGCAAAGGTTAGTTCCACCCTCCCTCCATACTTTTTTATCTGATGTAATGCATGTTTATAATGTAATTTCAGGTAATGCAGTGCTAGAATTAGAAATACATATTTTCAGGGCTTGAAAAATACCATGCCAGAGATGCCTTGGGCAAGTAAAAATGAAATCTAGTTGCCCGATCGGGCAACTAGATTTAAAGAAAAAGAAGTTTGGAATGGAGAATTTTCTGCTCTAAAAAAGATGGTTGTCACATGTTTTTCATTTTACTGCAGTTGTATTATTGTTACAGAATTGAGTGCCAAGGCCAGGAGAATAGCACTTCTTTAATTATATTATGCTCTATGTCCAGAAATTAGGACCATACGTAGTTTTGCTCCATATGTTGGTTTACAGTTAACAACCATATGCATGCCTCGGATGGATGAAACTAGCCTCCGGTGTTTAGTGACAAAATGCGTAAACTGCCGTCAAACAGGACACAGACTTGCGTGGGGGAAAAGCTGTGCTTTATGGGGAGGAAGTGACAACCGAATATTTATTGCACAGCCCTGGGTGGGGTCTCTGATATAACTTGTACAACTGAGGGAGGGGAAAGTGGAAGCTTCTGCCCACTCACATAAACTGACAGGTACTACTAAAACAAAAGCTAAGTTTCATTTAAGAATGAGCCTGTGCAATGCGTTCCACTTAACTGGCAAAAGAGCAAAAATTACCAACGCAGATACTTTAGTTTATCTTGGAGAACAGTATTCGTGTTAGTTGTGGTTCATGTTAGCTGTGGATATAAGTTGTATTTAGTAATGGATATACGATGTTTTTTTTTTTTTTTGGGGGGGGGGGGATCCAGCAATGAGAGTATCTCTTGTAAGCAATTATGTAAAATTCCCGATCTGTCGGCGGTAGTTACAAATTCATCTTCCGCACTGTTGAGTGTCCTCATTTTGGAATCTACATGGTTGTTGTCAAATCTGAAACTTATGCAAGCGAACTATGATAAAGAGTGAATAAAAAAAAAAAAAACATGATGCACAGTTGAGGAATCTTGGATAAAAATATTTAATTGGCCAAAGTCAAATGACAAGACTATGTGGATCACTGTTTGCGAAAACCATCCTAAAATTCCTGATACCACCAGTAATAAATTAAAGCAGTGTGGGGTGTCAGGTGATAATATAGTTTAATAACTAAGTGCACACAACAGTAGTCGAAAACATAAGATTTGCCTTTGTTTCTTTACAACAATCCTTGTAATATTTTATGATGCAAATCACTTTTGTTTGCACAAGAGAAAAGGGTAAATAATTTTTACATTCAAAATTGGTGTTAAAAACTATTTAAACTGCTGTACAGTTTAACTATGGCCGCCCCGGTGGTGCAGTGGCCTAAGCGATGGCCTCTGATCATTCGTCCGAACGGGATCCGGGTTCGAATTCTGGCGAGTCATGGATGTTGTTTGTCTTACGGCAACGGCTCTCTTCCTTCCCTGGAACCAGTGACCTTAAATTAGGGACGGGCGACTGCTTATAGCCCATTGAGTTGCTCACGGTGGTCGTTTAAACCTCCAATAAAAAAAATCAGTTAACTATGATTATTTTTTTTATTTTTTTGCAAAACACAGGACATATATTAAAAAATCTTAACATGGTATCACTAAATTTCTCAAATGCCATGAATTACCTTTCTTAAAACTTGAGATATATGCATTTGTGCATTTTCAATACAGACACTTTAAAATGGTGATGCAAAAGATGTATATAAAAAGTTTCCCATGACTTTTAAACTGAGGCTTCAGCTTCCAATGAAGTGAACTTATTTATGTATAAGTTAAGATTAAAAATAAAACCATGAGAACTTTTGGTCTTCCTAAAGACCATCAGATGGAAGTATTAAAGGAGCTTTTGGGTGGGGAGACATTTTTAGTAATCTATAGGAGGGACTTACATCTGATGATGGTAAAAAAAAAAAAACAAATCATTGTTGTTACACTTAAGTATGCATATTATCCGGTTATTGTAGGTAAGTTACGTAAGATTGCCTCCTTATTGTATGTATTTGCCTTACTTCATTCATTTATTCTTTTTCTATGTCTTGTATGTTAATTATTTGATAATTTGGCCATTTTATTGTTTGTATTCATATATCGATTTAAAACTATCATATTTGGATTTGATGACATGATCACCTGTTCAGTACGTAATGCCTTTAGGTTACTTATGTCTTCCCACCCCAAATCTCCTTTAATACTTCCATTTGATGATGGTTTTTAGGAAGACCGAAAGTTCTTATGGCTTTTTTTTTTTTTTAGTCTTTTAATTTTAACTTAAACATTAAATAAGTTCACTTCATCAGAAGCATGCATAGTGTTTTAACTATCGTGCTTATAAGGGCTGCTACCTTCAACTTTTTTATGAATGACAGGCAAGGTATGAAAACATTGAAGAAATGACAGAGCAAATGTGATTGAGTAAATTACAGGACAGAATTTTGACAGCAATTACAGAATTTTATGGAACAAATTACAGTAACTGCTCAAAAGAGTGGCCAACAGTAATGCAGGCTTCATACCTTCGATGTAGTGATCGCTGTACATTGGCGAAAACACCAGGCATTTCGCGCACAGCAACAACGGCAACAGAAATCCGGGCAACAAGTTCCTCAGCAGAATCATTGGGGGCTATCGTAGATGATGCTTTTCATATGTCCCCATAGGAAAAGGTCCAGGCATGAGCGATTGTGCCAGCCAAGCGATGGGACCACCACGACCAATCAGTCGTCCTGGGAATTTAGCATCCAAGGCGTTCTGCACATTCACGTTGAAATGGGGTGGTGCTCCGCCATGTTGGAACCACATACTTGTTTTAATGTTTGCTGCAACAGGGTTCAGTAATTCTGGCAAGACTTCTTGTAAAAATATGAGGTACGTTCTCCCGTCCAGTTGGCCTGACAGAAGATATGGGCCAATCAAATGGTCATGAATGATTCCAGCCCATACATTTATTGAGAATTGCCACTGGTATGAATGTGGACATGTGGCGTGGGGATTACTGGTTGCCCACACTTGAGAATTGTGGGTATTAAACATTCCCTCACGTGTAAAGGTGCATTAGTCAGTGAATAAGACGTGCAAGAAACTCCGGCTGCGCTGCAGTTTGCTGAAGGAACCACTGTGCAAACTCTACATGAGGCCAATAATTTACAGGTGTCAAGGCTTGCACCCGCTGTGCATGGTAGGGGGTGTAAGCGTTCATCTGGTAGTACTCGCCACACCGTCGATTAGGGCACACATATACAGCATTGGAAAGTGCTAGTGTGCTACATTCAGGACGATCTCCAACCATGCACAGAATTTCCTCTGTAACACGTGGCTTCTGCACACTCCTTGCACGCCCTGTGTACTGCAAGCCTCTGACAAAAGAGCCTGTGTCGCTCAGATACTGGTGCAATCGCTGAAAGCTTTTACGATCTGGCACATGTCTTGTCGGAAAGCACTCCCGGTACAGTCTTTGGGCTTCCCTCGCATTCCCGTCCGCAGCTCCATACATGAAATGCATGTCCTCCTCCTGATTCATGAAACAATCCATCCCTTGTGAAATCCATGGTAGAAATGACCAGTGCTAAAACCCGTACTTATATGGGTTCACTGGACAGCGTCCTCTAGCGCTTCACCGTTTGAGTTACAACCCTGCATTGTATGACAAAAAGTGCTTGTTTTTAGGTGTTCTATCACCCTGTAAAGTTTAGCCCAAGAGTTTTAAATCTCCCTGTATATCTGTTTTTGTGCTTGTTCTCACTTTTGTGTGCCTATATTTAAAATCATGAGGTCCTGTGCAGGTATAAAAATTACTTTAACTTCGTTAATTCATAGATTTGGAAGCCCGTACCTGCAAGTGGGTAGTAATTTCTAAATATTGTGTACAGTACTTAGGGCATAGATGGATAAAATAGTGCCCTGCAGAAAATATTGCCAAGATGCACTACATCTGGGCTGGCCTTTTGTGTACAAACATTTCTAGGTCTTAGGATCCTGGTGTTATCATAGTAATACTCCTGTGTGGTTCTCTTGTATTGTTAGCAGTAGATCAAATTGCTACCTGCGGTGTAATGGGTGTTGTACGGGTGATTTTTTTTTTTAAAGTGGAAAAGTTCTAATATTGGCATGTTTCTGTTGGGTCATATGAAATCGTCAAATGCAATGTGCTAGTGTCTTATAACCAGGGGTCGATCCAGGTTTTTAAAGATACCCATTTTTGTGAAATTCTGCCTTTTTGTTGAATTTACCATGTTTTGTTAATTTTGCGTATTTGAGTTTAGAGCAAATTCAATCCTCCGTAATCGTTATTCTGACAGTAATTATTGATTTATTATGTTTTGTTATTTTTTATTTATTTTTGCTAATCGTGGTTCACGCTTTTCCAGTTTGCAACAAGTTCTGTGACTATGTAGATAGAGTTCGTTTTTTTTTATATATATTCCAGCTGAGATCTTGGGGGGGGGATAACACTTGGTTGTATTAAACCAGGAAATCGTCAAAGGGAATTAAGTGCTGGAGGAAAAGAAATAACTCACTAAAATATCAAAAGCTGTCTTGGTGGCTCAGTGTTCTAAACGATGTGTTCTGACATTATTTTGCTAGTGTCGCCATTCTGGTCTTCCTTAAATTGCCGTTAGTTCTTTATTTGGAATGGCCAGACAATATCAGCTAAGTGTGAATTGTGCAATGTATCCAACAGTGGGTTTTCTCAGCTTAAATCCCATCATAATGGGGAAAAGGCACAAAGGATGTTTCCTTGTGAGGTATTCTGGCTCTTGTTAAATTTTAAATTAAAAAAAAAAAAATGCCGTCTTATGCACAATTTAAAAAATTCAATATTAAAAACATACACTATCTACCAACAAGTAATTGGACACCTGTGATAGCAAAGGAAAAAGTTTATTCACCTTCAATAGTAGGTGGAGCCTCCACGAGCGGCGATTACAGCTGCGACCCTCCGGGGCATACTCTCAACCAGGCGTTGTACGACAGCTAGTGGTATTTTCTTCCATTCGGCTTGGAGAAGACAGGTCAGTTCCTTCACTGATTTCGGACGGTAGGGGCACCCCTTAAGTCGACGCTCCAACTCGTCGTCCTATAGGTGCTCGATAGGGTTAAGGTCCGGGCTCTGCACAGGCCAGTCCATTCGATTAACCTCATTGTCACCATACCAAGCCATGGTGGACCTTGCAACATGACAGGTGGCATTGTCATCCTGAAAGTAACCTGGGTCCACCCCGTAAAACTGCCACAACATAGGAAGCGCATGGTCATCCAAAATGGTGCAGTAGGTCTTGGCGTTGAGTCTACCAGGAATTGCGACCAAGGGTCCCGTGCTATACCAGGAGAAAGGCCCCCATAGCATAATTCCACTGCTGCCGAACTTCACAGTTGGCACAATACATTCCGGCAGGAGGCGTTCTCCAGGCAGACGACAAACCCAGACCCTGCCATCCGAACGTTAGAGGGTCAAGCTTGATTCGTCGCTCTAGAGAACCTGTTTCCACTGTTAAACGGTCCACTGTCGACGTTCTTTGCGCCACGTTAGCCGAGCAGCGCTATTGGACTTGGTGATCAAAGGTTTGTGGTTAACCGAGCAGATGGGCTTCCTTACGGATGGTATTCATCGAAAGAACACTCCCGGATGCCTGTTGAAACTCTTCGTGGATGTGGCCCATCGATTTGGTGCGGTTCTTCCGAATTTCTCCGGGCAGCACCCGTCTGTCTCTAACTCCCAGTTTTGTGGGTCTGCCGGGTCAGGGCACATTCCAACAGTCACCTCTCATCTTCCACTTGCCAATCAAGTAGGTCACTGTAGATTTTGGGTACTTCAACTCGCTGGCTATGTCACGTATGGATCGGCCATTTCTGTGATACACTACGATTACACCTTTCTCGAAATCAGAGCTCCGAACTCCGTTGCACCTTGCATGCGACTGATTGTGTTGTTGTTTCCCACATTATATGTAACGGCGGCGGCCGTGACGTGTATCAGGACCGCGGATATCGTAGATTGCAAGGGTGTCCAATTACTTGTTGGTAGATAGTGTATATACAAGTTAAAATATATACACATTAGACTTTTTGAGTTTACAATAAACTCGTCCTCCAACAATGCCAAACACAAGCAACAAGGTGTGTTAGTTATATATATATACACCATGGTAGTTGTGTCACAAGTGATGTATGTCCAATGAGGTTTTAACGCATGTGCGGAAATAATTGGTCAAACTTTTTACTAATACCTTTCAAGGGTTGGTAACTTCAGGTATAAAAGGAACGGACCCGACATATTTGATTGGTTGGTGATCTCTAGTTAAGGATTAAACAGTTTAAATAAATTCGTCGTAGTAGTTTATCCACAGTGAAAGCTGGATATCCATAGTTACTGGCCAACTTTTTAATATTTGTCAACTCCAAGTTGCGTAGGGCAATGTCTGATAAATTCGATATTGCTCGTCGCAGCAAAAAATGTAAGGAAGATAACTTTTGACAAAGCGAATGAAAAGAGTTATAAGGGATCAAAGTTGTATTAGAACCTGGTTTTCTGTAGACGGAATAAGAAATAGTAACAGTCCTGAAGCAACAAGACTTCCAAATATGGGAGAGAGAAGTTTTCTTCCAACTCAAGTGTAAACTTAATAAAGGGGAATTTAGAGGACATTAACGTGGCAAAGGTACTGAGATCATCCAGAGTTAGAGGGCCAAAATATTAAAACATCTACATATCATAAATACAGTAAGGGTTTAATTGGTGCCAAGGGAATCATAACTACTTCTAAATGTTGAAGTAAAAGCTCCGCAAGAATGGGGGGACAACGGTGACTCCATTGGCACTCCCTATATTTGGCGAAAGTAGGTACCGTTGAAACAAAAATAAGTCCGATTAGAGACTAAACGAAGGGCAGAAAGAATGGCTTGGATGTTATCGGGGGAATAAGTTCCCAAAATACAAAGTTTGGAAGAAATAAGATCCTTAACAATTAGAACAGGAATATTGGGAAATATGGGGAGTTGGGAGAGTTTAAAGATTTTATACGAGATAAAGCCACAACTGAACTGGAAATGGAATAAGGTGAATTAGAGGTTAGAGTTGCGAGCAGTTTTGCTAAAGAGCTCTCTAATGAACGGGTTATGCTGCAATACGCAGAAATGAGAGGGCGGATAGGGTTGCCAGTTTTATAAGTCTTCAGCTTACCAAAAAGCTCTGGTACACGGTAGGCTGGGGTAGGGTGCAAGCTATTTGAAATGGAAGAAGGAAGTGATGGAATGGATTTCAGACGGCAAAGTGCTCCAACTGTAGCCTGAGTAGGATCTTTAGGGCAAATAACATGCAGTATATCGGTTATGGCTTGTTGCAATTTCTTTAAGTAGTCAGTCCTGTTGAGAATAATAATCTGAGGTGCTTTATCAGCACTAACAATGGAAATATTGTCATCCTGCTTAAGCAGCTGAAGTTGCTTCTTATTCTTAATCTGGTTAGTTATCTGTTTATTATGGGAGTGCTTGATAATGTCTGGACATCTGGTAGCGAGTAGACTCCTGAGCTGAGTTTGGGAGAGCTTTGATTTGATGACAGTTTCAACTTGAGATAACATTATCAATTTTGGTAACAGGAAAGTAATATTAAAGTCCTTTACCAAGTGCACTTTGCTGAATGTCATTCAAAGGAGTAGAGCTCAGGTTGATGAAAGTAGTGTTCTGGGTCGAACCGTACAGGATTCCTACGCGAGATGAAAGGTCTGTTAGCTATCTCCTCGGAAACAAGATGGCAGAGCTTTTTTATGAGTATCCTGCACCTTAAGTTGTTCGGAGGTGCATATAGCTACTACGGTGGTTGTAAGGAATCTGGGTCATTCCATGTCAAATCAATGCAAAAAATAGCATTTTCAACCTGACCCCCATAGAATTTTATGAAATTTGGCACACATGTAAAGCTTATGGAGAAATGAATTAATGCCAATTAACAAGTCTTTATCTCTTTTGGTTTCTGAAATACACAACTTCGAAAATGGTCTGAATGCTTCAATTTTCACTTTTCGTGTATTACAAAATCGCCCATGTTTTCTTTCCTATTTGGAACAGAACCTCTATATTGGTATCTTTGGAAAGCATTTCATGTGACCTTTCATATGATATGTCACATGAATATATTTATTTAATTTTTGGTTTCAAGGTCAAACAGTTTGACCTGTGACCTTCCGTATCTCAAAAAGGGGTATTTTAAAAATTATGTATGTTCTTATATTTATGCTCTACAATATCAGTGAATCTCAATTTGGGACCATCATGGGATACCGGGATATAAAAAGCAGAAAGAAAAATTTTTAATACGAACCACACACACAGAAATGTCATTTCATGCAGCTTTTTCAATAAGTCTTATATCACATATCTACCAAAGAATTTTTATAGCAATCAATTGCTCCTGAACATTTATTAATAAGAATTTTACAATTTTCATAAAGCATATTTTTCTCATACTGAAATCCCTTTAAAACAAATTTTTATTCTATACTACCCTGCACAAACAGACAAAAAGCTAAGTTTTATATATTATGAATGATTTTGCAACTGCTTGCTGTTCCTGCATCAAAACTCCTTTTGTGTGTCCTTCCAAGTGATTGTCCTGGGGGCCAATCCTTTTTCTAGTAGGAAATCCTGGCATGTCTGTCCCAGAGACAGAGGAAACAGGTTCCACTATGTTGTGTAAATTAACAGATAGGCAGCCATGTGGTTTTGGTCAATGAAGCCCTTAAGCTTGACCAGCCCCTCTGGATGGGCTTGTCACGGATCATTGGGGAGAACAAATATATGGTGCTCCGATTGCTACAAGTTATTGTAGATTGAAGTTGTTGCTGTTTTCTTTTGCTTGTTATTTTGAGGCAAGTAGTTTTAAAAATGGAATCTTCTGAACAGAAAAAAATATGAAGAGCACTTGTTGCAATCCATTCAATGAACCAGGTCATTCAAATGTAAGAAACAATTTAAGGAATGTTCTGCAATGGATAATAAGAAAGAGTGAGGGAAATAGAATTTGTAATAAATGCCATAAAAAGTTGCAATCAACATTAATTTCTGAAAGTGAAGAGGAATCTTTGGTCATTATGGCAGGCACCAGTACAGTTGCTGATGAACAACATGAAATACATTCTGATCTTGATGAGCAAAGCTATATTTCTAATTACGAAAGAGAAACAGCAATATGTGCTTTAAATGAAAGCTTGAAAAGTATTGGAGAAACACCAATAAAAAAAAAGGCTGGTTGAGATGAAATATCCAACAGCTAAATTAAAAAATAAAATAAACAAAGCTTTAAAACATAAGGTGATGAATATTTCTGACAGTGATTCATCTTCTGATTTAGGTGAATTGGATATAATAACTCAGTTAAAGGAAACATTCAATAGCACAGACGATAAAAGTTTGCAAGTGCAAATTTTAACTGTTTTACCTAAGAATTGGTCTGTCAGAAAGGTAGAGAAAGAATTTGGAGCAACCAATTACATGGTAAGAAAAGCCAAACAACTTGTCAGAGAAAGGTATCCTAGCATCCCCTAACCCAAGACCTGGGAAGACTTAAAGTCAAGAAACAACTAGCCTCATAAAAACATTTTATAACAGTGATGACGTAAGTAGAATTAAGCCAGGTGAAAAGGATTGTGTATCAATGAAAGTTGATGGGGTAAAAACACATGTACAGAAAAGACGGGTACTGAGTAATCTAAATGAAGCATTTCAACAGCTCAAAGATGAGTACACACAGATCTTAAAATTGGATTTTCCAAATTTGTTGAACTACAACCAAAAACTGCATTTTGGCAGGTGCCAGTGGAACACACACTATCTGTGTTTGTCATATCCAGAAAATGTCAAGTTAATGTTGATTGGATGTAATTTGAAGGAACTGAGTAAAGAGGAAGAAACGCCAATTGATTCATATAATACCTGCGTGGCTTCATTAGTTTGTAATCCTCCAGCCAATTTGCTACCTGGGAGAGTGTAACAACTGCCCAAAATCTGAGAAATTTAAAGAATATATTGAGAGACTTTTCCATCAAAACAGCATTCAAATAATAACATACACTGACGGGGGGGGGGGGGGGAGTTGTAGAGGAATGAAATGGCGGCAATACATTTGTATAGGTAACATATTTAATCGATTAAGGTTTCAGGATCACAGCTTATTGTAAGTGCGAGAAGAGCCATTTTAAATGTGAAATGCTGGTACATTAATAACCGGTGTAACCGCCAGAATGTTAAATGCAAGCACGCAAACGTTCATGTATTGTGTCGTACAGGTGCTGGATGTCAGTTTGTGGGATGGAGTTCCATGCCTGTTGCACTTGGTCGGTTAATACAGGGACGGTTAATGTTGGTTGGGGGTGACGCTGGAGTTGTCCTCCAATGATGTCCCATATGTGCTCGATTGGTGAAAGATCTGATGATCTAGCAGGCCACGGCAACATGTCAACACTCTGTAGAGCATGTTGGGTTACAACAGCGGTATGCGGGTGAGCGTTATCCTGTTAAAAAAAAAACCCTGGAATGCAGTTCATGAATGGCAGCACAACAGGTTGAATCACCAGACCGACTTACAACTGTGCCGTCAGGGTGCGTGGGATAACCACGAGTGCTCCTGCTGTCATAGGAAATTGCTCCCCAGACCATAACTCCAGGTGTAGGTCCAGTGTGTCTTTGCCGCTGTCTGGTTGGTTGCAGGCGCTCACCTGACCTCCTTCTAACCAACACACGGTCATCACTGGCACCCAGGCAGAACCGGCTTTCATCAGAAAACACAACAGATCTCCACTCCGTCCTCCAATGAGCACTAGCTTGACACCACTGACGTCGCAAACGGCAGTGGTTTGGAGTAAGTGGAATGCACGCTACAGGGCGTCTGGCTCAGAGCTGTCCTTCAAGTAACCAATTTGTAACAGTTCGTTGTGTCACTGTGGTGGCAACTGCAGCTCGAATTGCAGACGCAGCACGATGTGCCACGGCCATACGCCGTACACGGCGGTCTTCCCTCTCGGTAGTGCCACGTGGCCGGCCGGAACCCTGTCTTCTTGCGGCAGTACCTTCCCTTGACCACCGCTGCCAACAATCATGCACAGTGGCTACATTCCTGCCAAGTCGTTCTGCAATATTGCAGAAATAAAATCCACCTTCTCGTAGCCCTATTACACGACCTCGTTCAAACTCTGAGCTGTTGATAATGGCTTCTTCGTCTTCTTAAAGGCATTCTTGACTAACATCAACACCCTACGTCGAATCTCAATAACTAACTCACGAACGTTACAGTGCGTATTTACAGCAAACCTGCTTTGCGTGTTCCGAGGGGCGCTACTAGCGCCACGCGTATGCGCCGAGCGCGAAATTTGCATAGACGTCATCTTACAGATGTACTCTCGCCACCTACCAACTGTCGTTTATCTAACATAACCCCTTCTTGGTGTTGGGATTTTTTTTTCCGTCTGTGTATAAGCAGTGGTTGATTGTTGATCAGTCAGTCCTTGAAACTTTATCAACCACTTGTGATGAACCTTTATTGATTGATTTGTTGAAAAACTGACAGTACTGCGATGGCATTCATTTATTGCTAAACAGCAATCGTCTTTCTTTGGAGATTGTAAAAAAAAATCTTAAGTGTGATTATGTAATAGTTTGTGATTTTTCTGAAAATTATTCTTTTATTCTTCAAGATGAGGTTCAGGGATTTCACTGGAACAACTCACAAGCAACAGTTCACCCATTTGTTGTATATTACAACAATGGAGACAGTGATCACAGCATAGAAAATATTAGTTTTGTGATTATTTCTGAATGCCTTCATCACGATACTATAGCTGTTCATTTGTTTCAAAAAGAGTTAATTCAGTTTTTAGCCAAATAATTTAGGAAAATTGTGTACTTTTCTGATGGCGCAGCAGCTCACTACAAAAATCGTAAAAAAAATTTTAAACCTGTGCTGTCACATAAAGGATTTCGGAATTCAAGCAGTGTCATTTCTTTGCTACAGCTCATGGAAAAGGAGTGTCAGATGGTATTGGTGGAACTGTGAAGAGAGTAGCAGCTCGTGCCAGCTTTTGCAGCATCTATACACAGACCAAATAATGACTGCCCAGCAATTGTATGAATGGGCATCATCTAATATTGCAGGGATACAATTTGCTTATGTCACTTCCCAGCAATATGAGAAAGAAAATATCTTTTACTGGAGCGTTTGTTGTCTTCTCGTTGTCCCTGGCACCCAGAAGTTGCATGCCTTCATACCATGTAGCAGTAGCACACTTCTATGCAATTTTTTTCTAATTTCACAACAGGCAAGGAAGTAAGTCACCAAAGAAGAACTTAAAATAGAACAGTTAAATGGATTTGTAACTTGTCTTTATGAAGCACAGTGGTGGGTAGGATGTATTCTCAGTGTAAATTACGATCTACAAGAAATCAAAGTTAACTTTCCCCATCATTTTATTATCCTGAAAACCCTGACATATTACAAATACCTGTAGCTTCAGTACTGACCAAAGTTGACTTACAAACTGCTACTGGCAGAACCTACAGACTATCTCCTAGTGAAATGTATGCTGCATCTTCTAAATTAACTTTGAAAATAGCTCCAGCATTATGCCATAGCTAAAAGCTTGTATGAACAAGTTTCCTGGATTTGACAGTTAAACATAAATTAAAATCTAAGTTGATTTTCATTTTTTTTAATTTCCCCAATTAATTAAAAAGCTATTTTCCTTTTTATGATCTATCTGTTCAATAGTAGTATTGTGACAGAACTATAACCTTACTGACATGCATATTTTTTAATCAGACATAATGTTATTGTAGGATAAAAAAATTTATCAAAAAATAGCTCATGCCATTTTAGATAAAAAAAATATGCAGACAAACTAGTTTCTTTTTATAACTCAGTAGATATGAAAAAAAAATCTTTTCAATAGGCTAAAAGCATTTGGGGACAATTGTTTGATTGCACAAAATCCATTTGTTTTGTATACATTTCATAAGAGAATCTTTTTCAGTACAAAATGGTGTATGTACAAGTATTAGTAAGTGATTTTAGTATGAAAATGACTGGTAGGGCTTCCTATTTAAATTTATAACTGATTATCCCATTGTGGTCCCAAGTTGAGATTCACAGATATTGTAGAACATAAATATACGAATAACATAGAAAATTTTGGAAAAAAAAAAAAAAAAAACCCTTTCTGAGATACGGGGCAGGTCCAGAAGTCAGTGTCTTACCTTGAAACCAAAAATTAAATAAATATATTCGTGTGATATATCATATGAAAGGTCACATCAAATGCTTTCCAAAGATACCAATATCGAGGTTCTGTGCCAAATAGGAAAGAAAATATGGGCGATTTTGTAATACATGAAAAGTTAAATTTGAAGCTTTCGGTCCATTTTCGAAGTTGTGTATTTCAGAAACCAAAAGAGATAGAGGCTTATTAATTGGCAATAATTCATTTCTCCATAACCTTTACATGTGTGCCAAATTTCATAAAATTCTGAGGTGAGGTTGTTAAGCTGTGTTGATCTGACATGGAATGACCCATCTGTCCAAAAGTATAGGATGTATCTTCTTAGTTAAAAGCAGATGGGTTTTCATATGTTCGCCGCTGCAAATAGTCAATGAGGCTCCTTTTTTTATGAATAATGGATGAGAGGTGCTTACCTTCAGCCCTTCGCACAACAGTAGCGTTCCGAGCAGAAACCGAAATTTGGCGAATAGTTAGGAATTTCGGCAATATTACTTTCTTTGCAATTTAACAAGAATGCCAAATGTGACAATCTCCATGGTGAGTTTTCACTTGGATTTAGCAAATAACTTGGTAATGTAGTCCATATTGAAGAAGTAGACACACAAATGTACCACTAAGCGGCAGGTACTATCGGATATATTTTCGTGCTAAAAATGATCTAAGTTAAGAACTTTTTTAAGTTTGACATTCATAGAAGTAAACAAGTGGAACCAGTTTACCCTCCATTGTACTGAGTTGAAGCAGAAGCTATATGGGCATTAAACATAGCACACAAAAATTTCTTTTAAATCTTGTAATGAGACCTTAAATATTTTTAAGGTTAGTTCAGTGATTCAAAAATAGCGTACACCATATCCCATGTGTTGGCTGTACATTTTGATAACAAACCAAGAAGGGACATTGGGGAAAGCAACAACCCTCTCACACTTGCATTTGATGAGACTACAAATAGCAAAATAAACAGCTGGATATCTATGTCAAATATTGATCTGAAGAAAAAACAAGGTAGTGTCTGTATGCTACATGCATATTTTGGGGTCACGATAAAGTAGTACATGAGCTCCTTGATCAATTAGCCTCACGTGAGATCAGTTCATATTATTTATTGACCATCTCCACAAATGTCCCAAATGGAAATAAAAGTATAGTGTGTAAACTTAATGAATTGATGAAAATTGAAATGATGGACGTTAGTTTCTGCTGTTTACACATTGTACACAATAGCTTCAACAAGATGTTAAAAAATTTTTGATTTCAATCTTGAGTTTGCTACAGATCTGTATGCATTTTTGAAAAATAGTGCCGCACGCCGGAAGGACTTTATGGAAGTGGATAAGATTACTGGCATTTTAACACTGTTTATGATAAAGCATGTTACAAGCAGGTTGCTTACTATAGGACCTGTTGCTGAGAGAATTTTTGAACAGCTGCCGAATTTGAAATATTTTAAATTTTTTGCCCAAGCAAGTCTTTTGACAACAGCATAAACAATACTGAGATATATAGAAGAATCGGAAACTCCTTGACAAGCCTATTTGACTTTTGTAATACACATTTATCCAGTATTCGAGAAATTTCTAACCCTATTTCAGCATGAAGAACCTCTAATTCACATTGTGTGTTCTGCGATGAATTCCTTTTGTGTAACCTTATGTCGAAATTCATGAATAACATCCTTTCACACAAAGAGGGGGAAGAGTTGAAAAACTTGATTTAAAAAAATGGCTCACTTCAAAGCTTTGAACAAAATTGAAATCTGTATGGCAGCTAATCGCCTAGTGAGGGCACTAGAAGCAAATGAAAGAAAAGAAAAACTCCTTGATATTAGAGCTACTTTGGTTAAAAATGTTGGAATATCTGAAAGAAAATCTTTCATTTTGTAGCCAAAAATTGAAAGATCTGCAAGTTCTTCACCAGAACATGCCAAAAGCCACAGGTTGAACGATGCAACACAAAATGATGCTAACCATGGTTTGCACGCAATAACACGTGTCAATATCCGCATTTTCTCAAAGTGACTGATTTGGTAAGAGATGAATAGAAAATGTGCCAACTGTGCAGACCTTACCTAAAGATGTTTGGAGTGATAAGAGAATGCTCACCCCTATTGATGAGTACTGGGCAAAGATACAAATGACTTTTCTTTGAACAATTATTTGGTAACCAAAGACAGGTTTAGTTTGAGGGAGTCAACAATAAGAGCCACCTGCACTGTTAAATATGCAATTCATTGTTATGGTGGAAATGTTCTGGATGTGCCAATCACTCTACCTCTTTTAAATGTAGTTCCAAATGCTCATAAGCATTTTAAAGAAGAAACTGAGAGGAGAAAGCAGGATGAACTAAAATTACAGAAACAAAAGTTAAAAATTGAGAAAGACAGAAACAGTAGGAATTGAAAAAGCATAAACAAGTGTGTGATGACAGCATTTCAACATGTTATGAAATGAGAGGTTTCCCAGTCTATGATAAAAGAAGGAACTGAACAAGTGACCAAAGCAAGCAGAATCAAAAATAGTGCAACTGAAATTATAATTGCTCAAAAGTTAATAACTGAAGGAACAGATTCTCTATCTGAGTTGGAAAATAGCTTAAAAATGGCAGAATGATTTTTTGTGACAATCTTAAGTGACAACAAAACAGGATGTGCTAAATGATTTTTGTGACAATTTTAATGCAGTAAAAGAACAGCAGAGGGGGGGGGTCCAAATTATTTTTTATTTATACAGTATGTTACACTTTTACTAAATATACAGGCCTTAAATAGTTAAGAGTTCATTCACAATTGTGCTGTCCTTAAACTAAGTTTTTTTTTTTTATAATTCAAAAAAAAAAGTTTTGCAATATTGAAGTGTGCACAGTTCAATTTTGGTGAATTACTACCTAATCACATACAGCCAGGTGAGTTTTGAATTTACTTGTGCAGCTATTGATACATTTTAATATTAGTGTTGTACCATATCTAAATGTTTTTGCTCCCAAAATGCCAATATTTATGTGGCACCACTTTGCTGAGAGCAGTGAATGAGCTTGGCAACCTATGTAATTGGTAATTTTAAGAACATCAAACAGAAGTCGTAGCTCTTTCCATGTTTATAAGTGAGTCACAGAGAAATTCTCATTGGCCGCCACCGGGAATTGAACCCAGGGTCTTCCAGTTACGTGCCGGACATGCTTCCACTGCACCACAGCGGCCTCGAATTCCTCCAGACTCGCATACAACTAATTAACTGTATTAATAGTTCATTTTAAGGCTTATTAGAAAGAAAAATTGGGCAAGATGGTAATAAGCGTCAAAAACATAATTGGTAAACTAACAGAGTAGACATATGCCAACTCTTTTAAATTGTGTGAATTTAAGTGTTGTCATGTGTCTTTATATAATTTTATGTGACATATATGCCAACACTTTTGAGCTGCATAAATTTGAAAGCAGGGATCGCATTTCTCCTAAAATTCCTAATATTTTGTGACCCTCCTTAAATTCCTAAAATTATAACTAAAATTTGCTATTCTTCCTAAAATTTTTGTAAGCTTATTTTTTAAAAATACAACCATTATTAACGCCAATAAATTTACCATTACGGTAAGGTAAAAAGACCTGTTATTGTAGAAACACAGCCTATATGCTGTGCTGCTGAAGGGAGGGAAAATGACGCCATCGAGATGCGCTTGCTTCGGGGCGGGCGCTCCACTTTTGTGCCTTCGGACAGTTTTCGAGAGTAACAAGAGATCTAAGGAAAAAGGGGACGGGTCATTTTCATCCCTGGTTTGCGCTTTGCAGACAAATTCAGTGGCACGCAGAAGATCATACTTTATTTTTAGACATGCCTCGTGGAACCTCTTTCTGCTGATGTTTTGTTATTGTAAACTGAAGGTGGGTGGAAGCAAAGAGGAAACATGTGGTCTCCTTCCGTAACCTCCGGTAATGACGATGGGATGGTAGCTGAGTGTTATCGTGGCAGGCAGTAGAGCATGTGATCATTAACCTTTGATCGTGCGTCGGCGACAGTGACGTTCGATACGCAATATCTCGGCTCCGACTCGCTTTGACTGAACTTGCGTGAGATGCGTATGATAGTTTCTGGTTTTGCATCTTTTATGGTGTTCTCTGTGCAGGTTCAGTTCTCTAGTGGTGACTTGCTTTTTTTTTTCTACTGACATCCTCGCAGCCAAACTTCGGGAAGTTGTCTGGTTTTGCAATATTGGAACGTGTTTTTGTACTTCCCTTTCATTTTCTGGTTAGTAATACAAGTGTTTAAGATGCCTAAATCCAAAACAAAATTTCAAGATGCGTGGCTCGCCAAAGAATTGGACAGAGTGAAGTTGAAAGAATGGTGTTCTGCAACTGAAACAATATTTTCTGCTAAGTGTATATTGTGTTCAGAGTTTCAATATTTATAATAGTGGTTTTTCACAAGTAAAAGTGCATAAAGGAAAAAAAAAACATTTGCAGAAATTTCAAAGTAAATTTCAAAATAAGTCCATCCTGTGAAAGCCTTTGGAGGACGGGATCTTCAGCTCAAAACAAATATTAGTGAAGTACTGAGTCATGATTTACAGTTGGCTAAAGCCGAAGCATTATGGGCCATGAAAGTTGCTAAGGACAATGTCTTTTGTTTCATGCACTGAAACAGTTGAACTTTTCAAAGAAATGTTTCCTGATTCTGCTATTGCAGCCAAAATGCAACTTAAAGAGAAAAAAGTTGCTTATGTGATATCACATGGATTGTCAAAATATTTTGAAGAGGATTTGAAAAAAGACATTGCATCTAGTAGCCCAGGAAAGGTTACTATAGCATTTGATGAAACTACAAAATGCACAAGTGAAACAGCAGTTGGATATGTATCTCAGGTACTGGTCTTCAGAAATGAATTCAGTTTCTTGCCGATACCTAACAAGTGTTTTTCTGGGTCATGCAACAGCAGATATTTTGCTAAAAGAAATATTTGATGTGTTATCATTCTTCAATATTTCATTGAACAGAATTATTTGTGTATCCATGGACAGCCCAAATGTAAATAAGTGTTTTTTATGCAAATTCAATGAAGTTGTAAAACAAGAAACAGGCCAGAAATCTTTGGAACTAGGTTTTTGCAACCTGTGTGTTGTTAGTAATGCATTTAAAATTTTTTTGACAAGCTTAAATATAGATTTTGACGAATTTGCTACTGATATGCATTACTTTTTAAAGAGTAGTGCTGCAAGACGAGAGGATTATAAATCTGTCGAGGATATAACATTGGTCACAGCCAAATTTCTTTTGCGTCATGTCAGCAACAGATGGTTAACCGTTGGTTCTGTAGCCCAGAGGCTCTTGGATCAATGGCTAAATATTACAGAATATTTTTTAAACTTCTTGCCATCTCAAAAAATATTTGAAAAACAACTACGCAATTCAGCAAGATATAAAAGAATTCACTGTTTCCTGAAAAATGAGCTAACTCCTTGCTATTTAGCATTAATTTCATTTTCACACCAAAATTTTGAAAAGTTTTCATTATGTTATCAGAGTGAAGAACCAAAAATACACCACTTATATCCTGATTTAAATATTTTAATGAGGAATGTTATGGCTCAGTTTATCCAAGATGACATTATTGCAGGGAAATTTGGAGAAGACCTAAAGAATGTAGATTTTGAAAACAAAAATTCATGGAAAAAAACTAGGAGTTAGAAGTTGGTATGAAGACAAAAAATCTCCTCAGGAATGTTCAGGAGACCAGGCAGAAATTATTTCTTTTAGATGTAAGATCACTAATTGCAACCACAAAATATTTAAAGTCAAATTTGCCATTCTGCAATCAAAAGCTAAGAGACATAGAAGTTTTAAAGGTAAAAGAACCAAAGAAAGAGTCAACTCAACTTTCAGTCACTGAAGGACTTTCGGAAATAACCAGAATTTCAAGTGTTTTGCATCTTTCTGAGGAACAAATTCATAGAGTGAGAGAAGAGTGGAAACTTTTAAATTCTGATAAGCCAACTCTAGATGAACTAGTGAAATTTTCAGAGGAAGGGCATATTCCAGTGTGGATTGATCATTACTGGTGTAATATATTTAGTATTAAAGACTCTAGCGGAAAAGAAAAATACTCAAATCTTGCTAAACTCATCAAGTCAATTTTAGTTTTACCTCATGGTAATGCTGATGCAGAAAGGGGATTTTCGGTTAACACTGCTCTGTTAAGGAAGGACAAGGCTAACTTAAAAGACTCTACTATAACGTCATTAAGAATAGGTAAAGGGGCCATTAAACACTATGGATGTGTAAGTAAAGTTCCCATAACAAGAAATTTGTTAAATAGTGTTCGTGATTCACATAAATTTTATAAAGAGTATGTTGATAAGCTGAAGGAAGAAGAATAAAAAAAGGTAAAAGAAAGAAAGCAGAAAGAGAGGGAAAATAAGGAAAAGCAGCTAGAGAAAAAAAGAAAAGCTGAGTTTGATGACAAAATAAAAGAAAATGATGCAGAAATAAATAGGCTTAAAAAAGATAAAGAAGCCTCCCTAGCAGTAATTCAAGAGGGAACAGAAAGAATGAGAAAAGCTGTAGAAAAACAAAATACTGTTGAAATAGCAGTTGCCTCTTACTTGATCATACAAGGTTCAGCTGAAATAAAGAAAACTGAAAGTAAATTAGTTGTGGTGGAAGCAGAAAAAGATAGGCTTATCAGGAAAAGGTTGAAACAATATGAAAAAAGTAATTCAGTTAACAATTGTACATAGTTCTTGGTTTTTAATTACCTTTTTAGGATATTATAATTTAATGTGAAACCTGAAAACTTTATTGTGAAAATCGTGAATTGCTTCTGGTTCAACAGCATATTAATGTTCAAAGTGAAACTTGAATGTGGTAAATATACTTGAATATGATAACACGTGAAAAGATAAGAACTGAACATTAGAAGTAAATCATACTTAAACTTTAGACATTAGAAGTTATGCAAAAAATTTGGGTGTGAACTTCGACCATATATACTAATGGACTGCGCATTGGCAATAGCTGCATCAAAGCTGCCATGGCTCCAACATTGGGCACGTCATCATCAGACTCCAAATTTCGTGTAAAAATGCTGTTATGATTACTAATTTACGCTGCAGAACTTCAGTGTTTTCGGTGTATTATGTGAATGCGCCTCATATATAATGAAAACTCTTCAGGTAAGTTTACTTATGAGCTATATACATGCATGATCGGGTTGTTTACATTTGGTGATTTATAATGTGATGAACATTTGCGAAGAATTTGGAACATGCATTCCATTTTTTTTTCTTAAGTTACTATATTTTTATATCAATAGCTGCAAGTTTCTGGTTTAAGTAACTGAACTTTATTGACTTAGGTATTTAATTTGTTTCTTACCCATGAAAAATCATAGAACTTCCTTTACTATATCGCTCAGAGCAACCATAAGCACAGCAGGTGTAACCCATCTTTTTGACTGATGTCTTGGGATTTTATGTTGGAGCCAAAAATTTTGATGTCATGTGCAGTCTATCAGTATATATGGTTGAAGGGTGTGAAGCAAACTCTTTACAATGTATACGAAGTTGTTTTACTAGATGTATACAAATATACATCTAGTTTTTATTGAAATACACTCCTAAAATTTTTCCAAAAATTCCTAAAATTCCTACCTAAAATTTTCCAGAAGTATGCTATGATCCCTGTGAAAGTGTTTATGTGTATATTTACAAGTGTTCAATTGTTCTGTTAAATTAGTGTGATTTAAGAAGAAAAGAATCCCTAAAATTTCTACCTGAATGTCCTAAATTCCTACCTAACATAATTTGTTTCTGTACTGCACCTTCTGTGGGTGATAACATGTAACAAGAGAACTAAATTAAGGAATTGGGATCGCTATTTGTTATGTAAGGAGATTGGAACTTTTTAAAAGTTCAAAAAGTTAGGAGCCTTTCAACCTTGTTTTTTAGGTCTTCAACAGGCCAGTGGCTAAGATTGTTTCCAGAGTAAGTTTAAATTTTTGTTCATGTTTTTGTTGCCAGAACTAGAATTACTGGGATGTGGAGATTCCAAATTGCAGGTATTCGGTGTAAAAACAATTTCCGGGCTTTCACGGTAGCAGAGGGCGAACCAATTTATCAAAAGGAGCAGTGATGAAAATCGTATGGAGCCAAGTCCGGAGAATAGGGCGGGTGCGGAAGAACTTCCCAATTGAGCGCTTGAATGGCGGTTTTGGTCATATTGGCGATGTGGGGCCTAGCGTTGTGTGTTGCAGCAGACACCGTATTGCAGATTGGGTCACTTTTCTTGCATTGCGTCATGGAGTCGATGCAGTTGTTGAACAATAGAGGTCAGCGTTGACTGGTCTCATTGTTCTGAAGAAGTTCGTAGTGGATGATGCCCTGCCAATCCCACCAGACACACGTCGTCTTCCGAGGATGCAACTCTTGTTTTGCTCACGGCGTTTCGTGGGACTGAGCCATTCTTTTCGCTGCTTCATGGTGACGTACAGACACCATTTTTGGTCGCTGATAACGATGCGGTACAGAAATCTTTCCTTGTGGCCATGAGTAGTCCTGTTACTAACAAGCAAACTGGCAGCAATTGTGTAACGTTGATTTCTGTTTTCGTTCAAAACTTGCAGAACCCAAGCGCCGAGCTTTTGAACTTTTCCCATCACATTAAGGTGATTCAAGACTGTCTTCTGATCACAGTTCATTTGCTCAGCCAATTCTCTGGTCGATTGACGCAGGTTTTCCTGCAGCATCTGGTTCAATTGCTCTTCATCAAACTCAACCGGGCGACTGGGGCGATCCATGTTCTCAAAGTCTAAATTGCCGGATTTAAAGTGCGAAAACCACCATTGAGCAATCCTTTCAGTCACAGCATCTTCACCATAGACAGCACAAATCTTGCGAGCAGGTTTCGTGGCTTTGGTCCCTCGATTAAGCGCAGCAGCAGATGTCTGTAATGGTTCTTTTTGTCCACTTGACATTCCATTTTAATGACCTGAAAACCAAGTAAAATTAAATCAAATCGCACACACTGGCATGTAGAGCGAACACTTATCTATCGTATAGTACACTGCTGGACAATTGCTAAGGACGGATCATAAACGGCTATATAGCGCATAAAAAAGTAAGTGTGGTTGGATGCCAAGTTAAATAAAATGCCAGGACATTACAAGAAAAACAATTTATTGTGCTCTGAAATCCAGAAGGCTGTGGAGCGTGTTCAAGGGAAAACAGGCCATTTTGTGCAGAATACATAAACGTGAAAAAAATGCAATTACCTTCCGCAGGCGTTCCGGCGTAAGATGTCAATACGGGATATGGTCACCATGGAGGGCGATGCAAGATTCCACACGTCGTGTCATGCTTTGCACAACATTACCAAGCAGCTGTTGGGGTAATTTATCCCAGTCCTCTGTCAGTGCACAGATCAGGGTGTCCTTGTTTATTGGAGGGCATTGGCGACCAGCAAGACTCCTCCCCAAAGCATCCCACACATTTTCAATGGGATTCAGATCTGGAGAACGTGCTGGCCATACGAGGCATTGAATATCCTCACTCTCAAGACACTCCTGGACAGCGACTGTTCGATGACATGTTGCGTTGTCGTCCATGAAAATGAATCCATCACAGACAGCACCACGGAACATGAGGTAGCAGAAAATCATTAATGTATCATTGGCCAGTCAGTCCCAGTTGGAAGCACAGAGGGATGTACGGCCATTGATCATGCCAGCCCATACCATGACACTACATGTTGGATATCGGTCCCTTTCCTGTATGTTTTCTGGACAATATGCAGTACCACTATCACGCCAGATCAGTTGTCGTCGACAATAAGACGATAGACTGTATCTACTCTCATCTGAGAAGAGGACAGCAGACCAGTCGTTATCTGTCCAATTGCGATGTTGATGTCACCGTACCGCCTGTTTGCAATGGTGCCGTCTGGACAATGGGATGCACACAAAACAGGACGGCGGGCGTATAGTCCTCCTTCATGCAAATGACGTCTGGCGACAGTTTTTCGGGAGATCCTCTTGCCAGTAGCAGCCATAAACTGGTTTGCTACCTCACTAGCTGTGCTGCGCCGGTGTCTTTTTGTTGATAGCACTATGTACCGATCTTCTACAGGTGTCTTACTGCGAACACGACCTCCCCCGTGACGTTTGCTACACTCTCAATTTGTTTGAAATGATTTCCAAAGCCTTGAAACAACACTGTGGCTAACGCCAAACTCCCTGGCAACATCTGTTACTTTTCGCCCTTCTTCAATCTTGCCAATAATACGGCCACGCATAAAATCTTCTAGGTGATGTCGGGAAGACATACTGAAAATTGCAAGTTTGTCAATTGATTCTTTCCCTTTCAACTTTGCGTTTGAACAACAACGGTCAATACGCGTCAAATCCTTTATATCTCTTATCAGCGCTGTGGCGTCACGAACAAGTTCGGCAATCCAAAATTTGCATACGCACAACACGTCTTACTGTATCCTGCACTTATGCTAATTTCCACATTTTCCTGCCTTCCATTTTATGGTTGCTATCGTTGCTATTGTCATCCGTCCTTAGCAATTGTCCGGCAGTGTATATCACATGTTGCCACAATATTTTATTTTGGCACAAAAATGGAACTGTGGAAAAAAGACATTCCACAACCCAATATATAAGTAAGCAAGAATGCCCTAGTGTTCATTAGAAGTCATCTTAGGCATTCAGACATGCGTCACACTGCTTAGGGAGACTGCGGATAGCGTCCACAAAGAACTGGTTGCTCCTCAAACTATTTGGTTACCGTGGTCATGATGACATCTGCATCAGAGTGGAATCGTTGTCCCTTTAGAGCTTTTTTAAGGGTCCGAACAAATGAAAGTCACATGGTGACAGATCGGGACTATAGGCTGGGTGGTGCAGAACCTCCCACCCTTTACGTGCTAATGCATCCTGCACAATGTTCGCAACATGCGAACGAGCATTGTCGTGCAACAGAATCGCATCACGTGGTAGAGCATGCCGGGTCGCTTATTCTGGATAGCTTTTTTTGCAGCTTTGTCCAGTGTTCCTTGTAGAGGCTGGCATTGATGTTCCCGCAAGTCTCTTTGAAGTCCACCAACAAAAGCCCTTCATAGTCGAAAAATGCAGTCGACCATAACCTTACCAGCGGGAGCCTGTGACTTAGATTTTTTTTGTGTTTTGGTGATCCAGGATGTTTCCATTGCATGCCGACTGGTTTGCTGGGCAGCTCAAAGTGGTAGCATCACGATTCGTCGGCTGCCACTGTGCTAGACAGAAATGCATCGCCCTCCGCTTCGTAACACAGCAAGTGGTTCAAACACTAACCCATGCATTCTTCCTTACGGTGGTCGGCCAGGATCCATTGTAAACACTGTTGCCAAAATGTAAATAGTTTTGTGCATTTTCTATATTATAATATGTATTTTGATGATGGTTATATGTCAGGTTAGTTGCCTCCCTGAAATGTCATACCAGGTGTGTGTTGACACAGGCCAGTTGCTTGCACAAAAATTACTATTGACTAGACTACTTGATGAAAACATGCACATCATTATCAGTGTGCTAGCCATAACTGTAAGAGTGATGTTCACATACAGGGGTTCAAAATAATGGAAACACCTTGAAACAATAGGTGTTACGCACCTAATATGGTGTGAGAGCACCCTTGGCATTTAAGACTGCTTGAATCTTCCTTGAAATGGACGCATACAAGTCCTAGATGGTGGTATGTTGTACCATTCTTCCTGCAGAAACTGCTCCAATTCCTTGAGAGATGCCAGAGAAGATAACGGGATCACATTCTGTTTTCCAACACAGACCGCAGGATCTCAATGATTAAGTCCGGTGATTGTGTAGGCCAGGCAAGGTGTGTAACTTCATCCTCATGTTCCTCAAACCATGATTTAACAGTTAACTTCTGAGAATTGGGGCGTTATCTTGAAAGGTGCAATCCCCTGACGGAAACAATGTCTGGCCATTGAATGCACATGGTCGGCCAAAAGAGTGACATAGTCACCGCTAGTGATCAGTCCATGTAAAGTATTAATGGGACCTGCTGCAAACCACAAGATCATGGCCCAAACCATTATGGAACTGCCCCCAGTCTTCACTGTAGGAAGGGGACAGTGTGAGTTGTATGCTTCTGCAGGGGTTCTCCACATGTAAACCCATCCTGTGGTGTGGAATGGGGAAACTGGATTCATCAAAAAACTAGGCATGTTTCCATTGATCTGCAGTCCACGTTTATGTTCCTGGCACCACTAGTTTGTGTTTCATATTCACCTGTGACACCAGGGGTTTTGCACTCGTAGCTCTCCCGTAAATATTTTGCTTATGCAATTCCGTTCGCACGGCATGGGTCGACACTGGGTTTTGGAGATGTGCATTAAGCTCAGCAGTCACTTTTGTCACTGTGTCACAATCCTCTTTAATGTCCTGTCTCTCGCAGTGAGTTCAGTTTTCCTTCCACAGTTGTCTTGCAGATGATGTTGTGCCGTGAACATTGTATGCTGTCATGACCTTCGATACCCCCAGTACCTGTGCCACTGTGGTTATTGACGCACCAACCATACAGGCTCGTACAATCTGCCCTCTTTGGAACTCCGACAGGTCACTGTGCCTTCACCTGGAAGGAAATTATCAAACGCCAATTTACAATGCAATCGCAGACCCTTGAGACTATAAGCAACACTTTTTTACAAAAAAAAAATTGTAGCTACATGTTCGTTTTAGTCAAAAAGCAGCACATCCCAAAGTCACTGTTTTCAGCGAGGTGATTCAATTATTTTGGACAACCCATGTATATGGCAACACTAAGAGACTGTGCAGCTGAGTAAAAAACTGATCAGATATTAGCATTGCAAATATAAAAAGTCATATTGCTGCTTAATTAACGTGCTATTTAGGCAATCTAAATCTTGAGGTTACTCGCCTTTATCCCAAATATACTTTAGGTTTTCATCTCTTGCACACATTTCCAACATGTAATTTTTAGTAGTCACATCGTGGTTGAAGGCCCAAATAACCCACATCACACTCAAGCAAAACTTCGAGGGGAGGGGGGTTCTCCCTAATAACTAAATGCCGATTCATGAATCAAATGCAGCTGGCTGTCGAACGGATATTTACAAGTACGAAGAGAAAAAGACTAATGGATCAGCTAATAGATGGCGCCACTGAGATGATGCCGAGCAAAACCTAGAACATTCGCTACGTTTGAGGGCGGTGACATGGGTTTATCTGTTGTGTCCACTCCTTGAAAATGACCTGGACAGAGGCTGAAAGTTCTAGGAAAGTACGCTTGTTGCTGAGTGGGGAGAGGTTCGAGATTAATGAGAATAGTGGTTGTGCCACGTCTGGTTTGTTTCAATTAATAAACCACACGTGCGAGGGGAATGAATGCATGCTCACTTGTTCGTTGGTCTACGCTTATCATGCAAGCTGTGGTGTCCTCATGTTCCCTGTGCGCCGGTCCACGTAAGGCGCCACGAACAGGTTTTGTTTTATCACATGTCATAGAATAAGGGTGTACTCCATTTTATTAAGTTTTAACTTTGTTTTCATAATTTTATGCACACTAAACAGTAATTTTCATAATAGTTTGTGTATGCACATCTTTTATATACAGAATTCTCTTTGCAGGGTTACTCCAGAAAAGGTGCAGCATTAGCGTATCTTAAGAGGTACGATGCTGCTGTGGATGCTTATAGTGAGGGACTGAAACATAATCCTGACAATGAACAGTTAAAGGAAGGCCTCAGAGAAGTACAAGCACAGATGTATGGTATGTGTTTTTTTTCTTTTAATATGTTAGTTCTTGGTCATACAAGAGCTGGCATGTGAAAACAACTAGGCAGGGTTTGTTTTTTACCCTTGATAAAGATTGTTTAATACATGTTTGGATGCATATCAGCATTTTTGATCTATAAAAATCACTTATTTTGACTAGCTGCTTTAAGCTGTGCTTTTTTGGTGTTGCATTCATTTTCTTCCTGCTATTGGCTATAAAATACTTGCAATTTTACCAGTTTTTTTTTTTTTACAGACAGTACAAGTTTTGGGATGTCATATGCATAGCATTGCAATCTGAACAGGTCCGTTGTATAAGAGGCTGGGCAAATTTTTTGTTAGGTAGCAAACTTTCTAGTGCCACCTTTTGACCACTAGCATTTCCAGAATTGTTTACTAGCATAACGATTCATGTTAAAGAAAAAAATGTGAACTACATGTCATACAAAAAAATAGTATTTCAACTTACGATAAACTTTATCTAGAAATATCTCATGAGCTTTAATGCTTTTTGATTAGATACTTTGGAATTGTTACTTATGCCTTTTTGCTTACACATATGCTTAGTTTTGTGCAGGGCTCAACAAATCCCAGGTGCCTAAAATTTGGGCCGTGACCTAATTTTCTTGCTTGATATCTCGTAATTTGCAGTAAATACCGTAATTTCTGTTGTCTAATCCATAGATTATCTATTAAAAATTTATAAATTTAGGTACTATGGACGCTGGTAAAGAAAAGGGGAGGGAAAACTGCGGTGTTTTAAAAAAACCCTGCGAGGTAATTGTCGGGAGAGGTGTTGGGAAAGTACCGAAAATGCGGTAATAGAAAAAAATAACGTACCAGTGAGATAGAAGACTGCAAAGAGACTGTAAGAATATTTATATATATATTTTGACAGAAAATATGGCGCAAGGAAGGCGTAATTATTTGCTCATGCAGAAGCCCACGTGTTGTGGGAATCGGTGACTCTCGGGAATCCCGCAGAGCTATTCCGTAGCGTGTAACCGTTCTGCGAATCACATTGCCTAGTTTTGGTGTGCTAATTGCATTAGTTAAGGATTTTTATTTTTGGCATTCAGTTGAAACGTATTCAGAAATAAGACAATGAATGCTATGGACTGTCCACAACTTCAGCGGATGTTTTAGTGTAACTAATGAACTACAGTAATACTGCAACAGCTAGCGATTTTAGTTCTTTATTTACTTAATTATTAAGTAACACAAAAGTACTGACAGTTACTTTTTCAATAAGACTGATAATTTCTTGCATCTTTGGGTCTCTGAGTCCGTCCTGGAATCGCAGTTTTCTGTCTGAAATTATGATTCACGGTTAACATGATAGGTGCGGATTATATAAGACTCATACATGCCAATTACTACCGAATGTCCATAGTTTCTACGGATTTAGTTGTCTGACTATGGAACTCACTCTCAAAACTACGGATTCTGCAAATTTCAATTTGGTTTAAAAAAAAAAAAATCTTAAACAGATTTGCGGGATTCTCAAGGGGGGGGGGATCATTTAGATCATTCTCAAGATTGATGCAAAACTGTAGTTTGAGGAAGGAGGGTCATTTTATTTCGTGTTTCAAAGCTTTCGAAAACAGTTAAATGGGGTAAAAAAAGAATCTGTCCTAATCGTAATTTTTTTTCTCCTGATGTAGCATTTGTGTCTAATATTCTTGTTAAATAGCATTTTATGGCATATGTGTTCATATTTCAGCTTGAAATGGTAGGCAAGAATTTGCGGAAACAGAGTTAGACACTGCGAAAATTTCCTCCTAATCTTCAGGCATGAGATTCTTCCGCGAATTCGAGAAATTCCATTTTTTTTTTTTTGGCCACTCAGGAAATCGATGCACAAGTAAACAGTATTGGGGGGGGGTCGCCGGAGGACGGAATTCCATCTTTACGGAATTTTCGAAAACTGAAAGGCAACTGAGTTGGATTTTTTCCGTAATCCTAATTTCTTCTTTCTCGCGATGTTGCCTCTATTCCGTATTTTTAAGTATCAATTTACTGCATAAATTTTTGCATTTCAGTTTGAAAATAGGAAAAAAAATTCCAAAACCGGAAGTCAGACGGATTTTCCGTAATCGCTAACCCCCCCCCCCCCCAAATAAGTTTTTACATTTAACCTTGAATAAGGGAAGAATGAAATTCCCAAAAATGGAAGTGACTAATTTGGAAAAACTGTATGGTGTTCAAAAGTATTAATATTCCTGAAGTTACACCATTATCTAAAATACACTGGTTTCCATAAATTAAGGAAAAATCAGAATAATTAAACTATTTGGTGAAACTTCATGAAAATCGGTGAAAAGATGCATTAAGTTGTAAATTATAGGTTAGGAAAAAAAAAATCCCAAAATAATTAATTAATATCAGAAAAATGGACCATACAGGAACATGTCAAAAAATAGGGTACAGGAACTCAATGGGCAGTTGCTTCAATATGTGTGGTTACCTCTAACAGCAATACAGGCCTAACAGTGATGTTCCAAGCTCATTACGATGGTGTCAGTTAACTCTGTAAGCAGTAATACGCATTGTTCCTGCAAAGCAGTAGCAAGCTGCTGTAGGGTATGGAGAGGCGGGTTAAGAGTAGCAACAAATCTTCCCAGATCATCCAAAACATGTTCGATGGGATTTAGGTCTGTAGATTGAGCTGGCCATTTTATACAATGGTTTCCTCCTCAAGGTATTGCTCCACGAGGCGCACTCTGTGTGGTCTAACATTATCGTCCTGTAAGAGAAACGTTTCGCCTATTGCACTTGCATAAGGACGTACATATGGATGCAGGATATAATCTCTAGATCTCTGTGCAGTCAGGTTACCACGTGGCAGGACAGAGATTTGTTCGACTAAGAGATGCTAGGCCAAACGCACACACACTACCTCCAACATAAACGATCTCTTTCACGGATGTTACTGGGATGATAGAGGCTCCCTAGAGATCAAACAACGTATGAAATCTCTCTAAACTATATTGCGATTCGTTAGTGAAGAGGACAGACCTCCATTGACTCGCCCAGCTAACATGCATGCGGGTCCAACTCAATTCTTCCCTCCTGTGCCATGCAATGGCGGAACATAAATTGCTGGTCGTCGAGCATACAGACCTCCTTCATGATGCAGTCTGTGTACAGTTAAAGCTGATATCAACCTTCCAGTACCAGCAGCAAGGGCAGGTCTGAGCTGGGTTGGTGTTGAGGTCCTTTGTTTTTGTGCGGTTAACTGCAAATAATGGTCGTCAACGGCAGTTGTTGCTCGAGGTCTTCCTTGGCTGTACCTTCTAGACTCTGAATTTGTTCTTAGAAATGCATTCTGCAGCCTATGGAATACAGAAGGACTCGCATTCAACCTTCTGCCCACATGTGTTTGACTCTGGCCTGACTCCAGGAGTCCAATGGCTTGTCACCGCAGCTCTTCTGGTAAATGATGTCTCGAACAGACTCCTTCACAATGGCTATCTCCGATTTTTCCGATCACACTTTTAAACACTAAATCCTAGCACTTTTGTGAAACGCGCAGTTTTATACAGCGCCTGCTAACGTCATACTTTTGCAGCATTACTACTTTACATATGATGTTCTGAGCCGGCAGTGGTTTTTATGTTACATATGCAAATTTGGTGCGATTCCGATTATTTTTGGATGAGTTATTGCAAATTTTCTGTTTTTTCCTTAATTTGGCCTTCAGGCTGATGGTTATCAGAAAAGAAAGAAAAAGCAACAATGAAGAAGTAGGGAGAGAATTATCAGCAGAAAGAAAAATTAAAAAATGGTTCCGGGCAATTGCATAGTCAACAAAAGACAAACTGACAGTAGTCCGCATTCTTGCTGTGCGTTTTGATTTTTCACCAGTTAAAATGTTCAGCTTTCTTTTCCTCTTCTTTGGTCTCACCTTGTCTTTAACTGCAATTTTAGAGGCATATGATCAATATTGTAAGTCTAGGTCCGTGCACTGCACCTTAACTTGCTTGGATTTCCTGTCTGTCGAGCATTGTGGAATTCTGAACGCATCTTACTGATTTTTACTGGTGGAAGTTTCGAACTTAAATCTCGTAATCGTGCCCTCATCGGGGAAATCAACTTTGGGTTTCACATGTTTAAGTTTGTTCCATTAGGGTCCTTGTTTGTTGTAACGTTTTGTTGAGCATATTTGTGTTTTTACAAAGAAAGGGATCATTTTGTAAAATAGAGTATGTATGCCATGCAATACTAATTATTAGTAACAAGGCTATTGCCAATGTTGGCAGGTATGGATTGTCGTATTTGTTTGAAATATCATGATCTGAGACGTGCTGCCACTGGTTATGCAAAGAAAAAACTTTTTTTCTCTGAATTTCACGATCTACAGATCATATGCTGCCGCGGATTATATGTGGGATGTTTTTTTTTTCACAGCCTTTGGACTATATACGCCCTTGTGGATATCGCAAAGGGAATTTTCTGAATTTTATGGTCTACAGATTATACCGACCTTCCCGAATGTCAGGCGCCAAATGGCGATCAAAAAAATTGTACTGGCGGGTAAATATTGAAGCACAATTGCCACCGTTGGCAAGTAGGTTTTTCATTATTTTTTTTTATTTTTCTGTTTTCAGAATCGAAATTCCGATTCTTAAAAAAAGAAATCTGGATTCAGATTCTGAAAAAAGGCCGAACTTCTTTTAGCAGTATCTTCTAAAAGAAGTTCGGCTAGTCACTGATAAGAACGAATACCTACCCCTAGCGTTCCCTCTTCCTCCGCACGCGTTTCGGGAACGGCGGCTAAGAGCGGAGCCTAAGAGCCCCTACGAACCGGGTTTCTGACGCTGCATGGTCGTTAGATGACACATTCGCATCTGCATTCTTGCAAAGGCTGCGTTGTTGTTGAACGCAACGTGCTTTTGGTTTGGTGTTTGGTTATAGCTTATAGTCGATCTCATTTAGGTCCATTGGTTGTTTTTCGATGTCGCAAAAAAAACTTTTTGCGTTTTGGGGTGGGAACTTGGATAGTAGAAATTCTATTCGGGGGAAATGATTCTCCTGAACGTGAAAATGCAGTCGAAAGTTGTAATGTGCAAATTAATGCAGTTTCAGCTGAAACTGCTGACGCTAAAGTACAGATTTGTGAACCGGAAATTTGCAATTCCTCAGACTTGCCTCAGGCCAAAAAAGCTTGCATATTTAACCGTGGTACTTTTGAAAAGTGGCAAAAAACTTACAGCTGCCTGCAGACGGAAAACTGAAATCTGTTTTGTTCTGAATGCCGACGGAACGCTCGAGCTGATCACACCAGTTTTGAAAAAGGATGCTCAACGTTCAAGTTGGAAGCGGTAAGTTATATTACTTATTTTTTAGTTTATTGTAATAAGATTGTTCACAATTTTTCTTAATCTTTTTATAATGTATTTATTTGTTTTCATGTAATTAATCGTGTTTTGTTTCATTCTTTGTTGTTTTTGAAAATGGGAACATCGTAGCGCATACAGACGCTGAAGGCCAGCCATTTTTAGATAAAGTTGATTTTGATAATCATTTTAGATCGAAAAAACATCATAAATTGATATTTCGAATTATTTTAAAATAAAAAGTTGATTTTTTCTATTGATAGTTGGAAAACTTCAACTCTGAGTTAATATAACTGTCAGGATTTTCCGAAAAAATAAAGAATAATAATATTGTAGTTTACAGATATCGAGAACTAGTTGACATATAATTAGTATAGTTCAATGCCTATTTTTCGGAGGATTATCAGAAAAATTTATTGACTATTGCAACAACGGCATATCTCCCCCTTTGTGTCCGTTTGGTAGATAGGTTTTTGCGACGTGCAGCGGAGACACATTCCGGTGAAAAGATACACCTTACTAAAGTTCAGGATTACCAACATTCGGTAATAAATGCGTTTTTAACTGCAGACTTAGGAAACAGTGTTTTACTCACCATATGTTAAAATATGCATGTTGCTGCCCTAGTTTACGCTTTCCAATCGTAGGTTGAAGAAGCGTATAGGCTCCAGCTTTGTCCGTCTGTCCACACGATAACTCGCGTAAAAATGGTTTGATTTCGATGAAATTTAAGTATGTTGTAGGGCACAACCTGGGGACGAACCCTGTCGAAAATGGGCGAAATGGGGTCAAAGGCCTGGACATAAAAGCGGAATCCATTCTATCGCCCTTATGCGTCATAACTTACGTAAAAATGTTTTGATTGTGACAAAATTTTGTCGTGTTGTTCCGGAGGTATACTGAACCTGTTCTGTTGAATATCATCAAAATGGGGTCAAAGGTCAGGGCACAGGAGAGATTCATTCTGCAGCCATTATCCTCATACGTTGACTAAAAATGCTTCTATTGCGACAAAACTTTAGTATGTTGTTCCAGAGGTATATTGTACCAATTCTGTTTTGATATCATCGAAATGGAGTCAAAAGAGGTCAGAGCACAGGAGTGAGATTTACTCCAGCCATTATCCTCATAACTCGAGTAATAACTTCTGGTATGTTGGAAAGCGTATCGTAATCAATGCATTGCATGATTTTACCAACTTGTTTAATTATATTTTTAGAAATCTAAACAAATGTGATATTCCAAGTGCAAATTCTCATTGTCTTTTGTTTATTTTTCAGGTTAAAATTCATAATGCTTCTAAATAGTACATCAACAGGCATGTTCTGTGTACAAAGCACAGACCAAACCATCTGAGGCTCCTCTTGCTATAGCTGTATCTAAGATGACCCAAGAATTAGAAAAATCTATGGTGTTATTTCTTATTTCATACACAATTGCAAAAGGCAACTTTTCATTTAATGATTTCAAAAGTTAATGTGCACTTCAGAAAAAAAAATAGGAACTCGGTTGAGTGATACATACATCAATGATCAAGCAGCAAAAATATTTGTGAGTTACATAGCAAAAGAAATTCAAAGCAACCTTGTAAATGATATTAACAAATCTAATGTTCTTGCAATAATGTCAGATGCCTCAACTGAAAAAAGTATGTCAAAGTGAAATTGTGTACATCCAGTATATGGATGGGCCAAATCAAAAAGTTTCTTTTCTTGGTCTACTTTGGAAAGCTGATGCATCTGGCACAATGGAGGCCATAGAAATAATGATGAATGAGAAAGGCATTGCTAATTGGAAAGAAAGATTAGTTGAAAGTTGCTTTGATGGAGCATCAGTGAACCTGGGATCAATTAAAGGTGTTGCCAAACAACTGAAAGATAAAATTGATGGTTTAGTTGTGGTTCACTGTTTGAACCACAAATTAGAACTTGCCTTGAATGATGCCTGCAAGTATGTGAGCTACTTGACAGCTTTTGAGGATGTAATAAAGGGACTGTATAATAAAAGTCCGAAGTTATTACGAAATGTAAAGGAAGTGGCTGACTTAATGATAAATTTCTAAAGTGCCGCCCAATAAACAGCATCCGATGGGTCATGTCAAAGTATAGAGCAGTTTCTGCACTGCGTAACAATAAACACATAATTTGTAGCCATTTGCAGCACATATGTGCAGACAAAAATGAAGCAAGTAAACTGAAGGCTAAAGCTAAAGGGTTCTTGAAACATCTGACAAGTGTGCGCTTTGTGAAATTCTTATTTTTTATGTGTGATTTTAGTAAATTGATAAGCGATACATCCCTGTTTCTACAAAGAGAAAAATTGGTATTACATCATGGAGTTAATGAAATGAACACGTGCACATCAAGATTACAAATGTTCGAAAGGTGTCCGTGAAACTGAACTTGGTTTGATCTCTGATGGTACATTCCGTGATATTAAATTGGTTTCTAAGCAAAGCCGAAATGAACTTGGTTGTTTTGAAGAGGATAGGAGAAAACTGCTTGTTGCAGTTAAAAGCTATATCGAAGAAAGATTATTTTCAGTAACTAACAGTCTTATTGTTCCCTTGGCAAAAATTTTAAACCCCTCTCACTTTCCAGACAACACTGAAATCAATGAATATGGGATTGAACTCTTGCAGGTGTGTCGTTTACTGCCCAAGTCTGTTTTACGTAATGGGAATGAAGATTCAGTGATGACGGAATATTGTAGGCTAAAAAGCTATGCAACAAGTGTAATGACTTCGAGTGGGAAAAGAGTAACATTTGAGGCTTTGTTTAGGCGACTCTATGCTGAAGAAGATACAACACATTTTTACAGCAACATTTTAAAGTTGATGCAGTTAGTATCGTGCAGTACCACTGCTTGTGAACGAGGATTTTCTGCTATGAACAGAATAAAATTGTGTTTCAGGGCAAACGTGAACCACCATACTTTGAATGATTTAATGATGATTGGGTGCAATGGACCACCCATTAAACAATATGAACCATGTGGTGCTATCAAACTATGGTGGACAGATACGTCTGATGGGGAAAGTCCGGCATAGTGCCTACAAACGTTAAATGAAAATCCTAAGTCCCTACCCTACCTAAATAATATTTTATGCTTTCAGTTTTATATATTAAAGGCAATAAAGCCCCATGAAGTTTTTTAAAAATCATACTGTGTAAAAAAATGTATATCCTAAACTAGCATTCATACTGTGTAAAAAGAAACAAAAAAAAAAAAAAAAAAACTATAGCATTGTGTTAATACAATATCGATCAATTTTAATAAAGCTAATATTAATTCAAATTTATGTTTGAATTGTTTAATGGTTCCAAACCGTAAATTAGATAGGAATATCACCAGAAAACAAATTTGCAAAAATATTTACGAAAAAAAAAAAATATTCAAGCTCGTGTTTCAAATGTACAGATCTTGCAGATTAGCCCAGGCCTGTAATTAATATGCAGCTTTGTTTTTAAAATGTCATAAATAGGCTTGCATCAATCAAAAAATTTGTGAGTATGCATTAAATATATTTTCATTAATATTAGTTCATTTAGAACTTAATTAGTTTATATTTTGGCGGGTAAGATTTTTCAAGTGGCTGGTAAAAAGTAGACCTTACCAGCCAAGGTGGCTGGTAAAAATTTGGGCACATTCGGGAAGGTTGGATATACGAAGAAAAAGAAAATATGGTACTTTGAATTAATATGTACAAAATGTGACATTCGCAAATAGTATTTTAATAAAACTGAATTTTTATTTTATTTTATTTTTTGATCTACTGAAAGAATGGAAAAAGAAAATTTTGAAGCAAATTGGAACTTTATTTTTGCAATAAGTGGTTTGGGTAAAAAGAAAAAAAATTGACAACAAATATGGTTTACCACTTTTTGTTCCAGCGTCATAACCAAACATGTTTTGTTCATGCGTTATTGACTTCGTTTCACCTGGCGCCTAAATTTTGGAGCTGGCTTTTAGATCTAGAACATATTTGTCGAGCCCTGGTTTTGTGACTTCATGTGGGTTGTCAGCAAAAGAAAAATAATAGCGGTTGCTACTGGATAAAACAAAAGTGGCCAGTAGAAAAAAGTTGCTGTACTCACCATGCTCAAAAATTTGCCTGTCTGCACAAACTGCTGGTCAAATTATATTTATTTACTACGAAGATATAAAAAAAAAAAATTTAAGCTTCCTATTAATAGGAAGTTGTGCATTTTCTAGCATTCATCTCCACATGGGGAAAAACAGTGCTCTGCTCGGTAAATTAGGGTGTGCAATCTATAGATTCAATCTTCAAGAAAGGGGAAGGCGATTTTTTTTTTCACTGAAGTTGGGGTACAAACTTATAATGGACACCTGGGCTTTAGATGGAACTTTGACATGAAAAGACACGTTTGCTGTTTAAAACTAAGTTTTTCTGAAAATGCGTGTTTTCCCATTGCGTAGTAAATTCTACTTTCCTTAACAAAAAAAAAAAAAAAAAAAAATTGTAGTTCAAAATTGGAACTTAACTTTCCATTGCTGTCTTTTGTTCCCTGTAGAGGCATGTATACTCTGCACAGTGTGCATGCGGTAGCTTTTTTAGAGCATTCATTTCACTTTACATAATATTATTTTTTATTCTGCCTCTTAATACAGCAAAATGATATTAAGGATTGGGAGAGCATGTTTTAAGCGAAATTAAATGTCTAAAATCTGTTCTGCGTTCACTCTTCTGTGGTAACAATTTAACGGGTCATGGAAATGGCAGATTCCATTATGGACAGATTAAAGATTAAGCACCTATTTTGAAATTGAATTTTGATTTTAAAAAGAGGAAGGGGCAAAATACTTGCTTATACTAATTGGTTTTGAAGATGCCATTAGGAATAGTAAAACATGCACTTCATTAGAAAAAAATTCCTAGAAAATACAAAGTCGCTGTTACAGAGAGGATATTAAGAATGAGGAATATGATCAGTAAAGCAAAAAATAATACAATCGCAAAGGGAAATGGGGGGAGGCAACTTATTGTACAGGCCACTCGCACGAGTAGCAACGACTGCAACTGAATCATTATGGCGTGTATGTGGCGTCCGAGTTGCCCTTCTACTCTTACGAATGGCTCTGCGAGCAGGTTGGTCTGCTAGAATTGTGGGAGAGTTGAATGTGGCACCTCAGAAAATTGGTAGTTATTTTCCGAATGGCCTGATAGTTCACAAAGGCGAGGCGAGCCTTTGAAAAAGTTAGTTGTTGTAAGATGTTCTAGCGGGCCTGTGGTTTCTAGGCCCGTTAGGTTCGTTGTGTCCTTTACAATGTACAGCCTTAAAGAAAATACCTTCAGGAATCCATTTTCTAAGAGGTCCAAGTATTTATTTAAGACATATATAAAATGTACATTATTTACATGCTTTTATGGGTTTATACCTAATACAACGAAAAAACATTCTGTATCACTGTGACATCTCCTCCTCACAGCCACTTCGAATTTCTAATGTCCTCCTCTCTCCCTCTTCTAGCGAGGCCCCCTCAAACGGTTTGGGGGTCACATCGTTAACACCTCGTAACGAATGTCCATTTGGTCCGCCTCCAAGCATACTTAACAACCAAAGATTATCTTACCAGTTCGAGCAAAATGGTGTCGTTGAGGACAAATGTCACAAAATTTCCAGCAGTGGGTTTGTAAGGATAAATTGTTCATTCTCATGCAAGATATCTTACACGGCTGTTACTTGAACACATACACTGAAGAGCAATTGAATTAGAGATACCTGTCTAGTAACATGTATAGTCACCTTTTGCCCTGATGGCGGTGATTTGTCTCGCCGTAGACTCGACCAGACGCCGGAAGCGTTGGGAAGCCATACGGGTCCACGACCCCTGAACAAGCTACCACAGTTCACGAAGATTTGGAGGGGGGGTCAGAGCTTCGAACATGTCTCTCGATGGGATTGTGGTCAGGTAGCTGGCCAAGGAAGCAAGGTCACGTCGGTGGAGTGTTCATCCAACCATTCGAATACAATTCAGGAGCGATGGCACAGTGCATTGTCTTGTTGCAGGATGAGGTCCCCAGTGTGATGTTGAAGACGCACAAACGAGAGCAAATGGTCGTCCAGGATATCCCGGTAACGTTGACTTGTGAGGGACGATGTCAAAAGTACCAGGGGTCCCATTTCAGTCCACGTAAACAGTCCCCAGACGAGAATGCCACTCCCACCAGCTTGAAGAGTACCCTGCTGGAAAGGAGGATCCATCGCTTCATGTGGTTTGCGCCATACTAGTATCCTACCATCCGCATGTACCTACGTGAATCTCGACTCATCAGTCCAGGCAACATTTTCCCACATGTCTAGGTTCCCGTGCCCATGCTAATCTTTGCACCCTGTGATGTGCGGTCAGCAGCGGTACCATCATGGGACGATGGCTTCTGTACACCATAGCAAGGAGATGGTTCTGATGGTGTGGCTGCTTACACATTTTTGTGCAGCAGTGTTAAATTATAGAGTGATTAATTGCACTGTGGCCCATCTATCCGCTGTTACAATGCAAGCTAGCCGACTATGCCCCCGCTCATCCACACGCTGTTGTCCACGGAAGTTTGCCTTTGCAGGGATGGTTTTACCGGATTTGATGTGCTCACGGTGCACCCGTGACACAATGGTTCGTGAAAATCCCAGTGCCTGCGACTTCCGAGATGGGGTGACCCATTCGTCGGGCCCCGACAATTTGCCCACGATCAAATGCGCTTAGTTCCTTTGTCTTACCCATACTGCGTCAGACTCTTGCTGATTCCCGTTGCATCACTCCTTATGTTGTCGAATCGCTGCATACGCCATGTCGTTTCAGTGTACAGGGTTGCCCACAGCTCCACATTTGCATAACGCCAGCTATCTCCAATTCGATTGCTCTTCAGTGTGTATACACACGAGAAAAAGACAAATCATATTCATCACTAAGGGAAATTTGAATACTGCATCAATTAAATATTTATAGAGGCCTCTCGTTCAGAGATCCTCACAGTTGTGTTTGTAGTATTATTCACACTGCATTTAGATTGGCATAGTTAAAACATACTTGCAACCTGTGATCAACTTAGTGCAATTCACTTTGAATCGCAGTTTTGAGAAAATTACTCTCGACAACGTTGTCACCAACAAAGCTGAAGAGAAAGAAAAACTTAATTTAAATGCCTGTTGAAAATGTTTCAGTTACTTTATTAAAATAAAAACTACAATATAGCTGTCAGCAAGTGCAGAAGATAGACACAAGTTCCAGAAGTTTGTTTTACAGGTGAACTGCTTTTTTGATGTTAATGGAACACTGAGAGATACATTTCCTGATGATGCACTATCAGTAGCTTAAAGAAATGAATATGCAGTTCTACATTTCTGTTTCATGTTATTGGGTTGTTGGAAAAGTCATGATGTATTTTGGAACCTGATGGCGGTTGGGCGGTTTTGGAAGTACTAGAGGCATGTGCAGCTCTGTTATCGCTATGGCATTCAACAGGTACTAGTTCTAGCTGCAGTGTAAAAGGAGTAGTGAGGGATTTGGTTGATTTGCGGAGATTTGACATCAAGTTGAAGATGGAAGACCAAACTGCATTTTCGCCATATTTTACTGTTTTACTTCCGTAAAGGGAAGAACACGCGTCCAGCTTGTGAAAAGTTGCTTAAAGTGTACAGTGATAATGCTCTACAAGAACATCGGTGCCAGTGGTGGTTTGCAAAATTCCGTGCTGGTGATTGACTTCAATGATGCCCCTCTGTGCGGGAGGCCCACCGAGGTTGACGACTACCAAATCAAGGCATTGATCGAGTCAACCTCACGTTACACTACACGAGAGATTGCGGACACATTGCACATCCATCATTCAAGCGTTCACGACTACCTGAAGAAGCTGGGATACGTACGCAAGCTCGATGTGTGGGTTCCTCATGAACTCAAAGAAGCTCAATTGATGGCACGTATCAACATCTGCGATATGCTCGTTAAGCGTGAGGAAAACTATCCTTTTTTTAAGCGACTGGTGACTAAAAGTGGATTGTGTACAACAATGTGCTGCGGAAACAGTCTTGGTCCCGACGTGCTGCTTCACCTCAAACAACATCCAAAGCAGACATTCATCAGTGGAAGGTTCTGGTCTCAGTGTGGTGGGATTTTAAAGGTGTCTTGTTTTTCGAGCTCCTACCACAGAACCAAACTATCAATTCAAATGTGTACTGTAGGCAATTGGACAGGTTGAACGAATCCATCGTCCAGAAACGTCCAGAGCTCGTTCATCATAAAGGTGTTGTGTTCCATCACTACAACGCGAGACCACACACAAGTTTGATCTCCCGCCAAAAATTATTGGAGCTTGGGTGGGATGTGTTGCCACACCCAGCATACTTGCCTGACCTTGCGCCGTCAGACTTCCACTTGTTTCGCTCTCTTCAACAGTCCTTGCGTGGTATAACATTCAATTCAGATGAGGCTGTAAATCAGCACCTTGTGCAGTTTTTCGCCACGAAAGACGGGTCCTTCTATGAACGAGGCATTCTGCAGCTCACTAAAAGATGGCAAAAGGTTGATTGATCTTTGTTCTTTCTGTCAATAAATGACCTTTGCAAAACATGGCTAAAATATGCCATGACTTTTCCGACAAACCAATTTATCCTACAGTGTATTCAAAGGAATGTTTGCAACTTTTTGTCATTTACATACTGTTATCAATTTCTACACCTTGTTTAAAGCTTGTAGCTCAGATAAGGGCATTAAAAATATACTTTGTAAACAGTAATATAAGCATTTTGAATAAAAATCTTAAATTATCAAACACAAAAATGCCACTTGCTTTTATCATTGTATTTTGAAAGTTTAAATTTGTTGTTCCCCCATTGTATTAAAATGACTGTATTGGTCAGCAGTGCTGAGTTGTACATGTATTATTCCTTTCTCCTGTAGCATAACTGCCTTAAGTAGTGCTTTTTGCTGTGCCACTGAAGTTGTGTAAATTGCATAAACTTTTGATTTTATTTTTATCACATTGGGGGGGGGGCATTTTTCAAACAAGTATCAGGTCTGTGTTTGTTTTTCTCCTTATCAGTTTTTTTTTTATGTAACTTCACTTTTCATTATTCCCGGTGGACAATTGCTCACCTCCATGCTCACATAATAGCAGCTTTCTTTTAATATTTCTGAAACAAAAAATTGTTCAGTAATATAAACTGTTTTCATTTTATCTCCAGAAAATTAGAAGCTTCACATTGCATTGCTAATTACTAGGGCTACACATAATCTAACGTGGGGAAACTATACTAATTTGTTCATACCTTATTTTGCAATGCAGAAAATAATAATTCAACACATTTCAAACTTCCTGAAGACACAAGTATTGTGTGTGGCAGCTTGCTTCTTGCTAATGGACAAGTGTCCAGAGCTCCATGCATTATCAGTACATTACTGTAAAATAACCTCACTGAAGGCATTGCTGCTACCATTGCATCCAGATCAAAACAACTCGATGATAAAGCTGCACCGATGCAGAAATGTTTCATCGTGCAACCAACACAGAAGTTATCACGTAATTAGGCACATGGTAGTATTTCCTATGGGTGTGGCAAAAGTTATTGGAATACGAGACCCATGGATGATAAAAGGTGTCAGTTTGCTCTTCAAAAAAAAAAAAAAAAAATTAAAAAGTCTAGCCATCTACAAATTTGTACAACACACATGACCAATTTCAGGGTGGAACACGTCTCGCACATCGCCATACTACACTCCACATCAGTGTTTGTGGCAAAGAAGTCTTGGCTATACGTGTGCCTGGGCGAGCTTCTAGACACCAGCCAGTGCTTCACTCATCAGTCTTTGCGGCAGTTCATGCATTAGCCAGCAATTGCATGCTCTTTGTACATATAACTTCTATTTGCACCGTGCAACAGTCATTTTAACTGCCCCCCCCCATAAGCTGGAGCACCAGCATACAAAAACAAAATTGCCACACTTTCTAATGCTGGGATTTTGTTGGCTCATGTGCCTTGTGTAGTGCAGTTTTTTTTTTTTTCTTGAACCTGTTTATAGCAGGGCTGGAAAAATAAGCTCCAAATCTAGGAGCAGCCAGCCAGCTCCAAAATTTAGGAGCCAAGTGAAACGAAAGCAAATTTCAAAAGTATCTTGCACAAATGTAATGCATGGTGATGTCGCAACAAAGAGTAATAATATAAGTGCATTAAGCACTGCCTATTACCCAAACTACTTAATTGCTAAATGAAATTCGAATTAGGTATATAAATCTCAGGGTTCTATAGTTTTGATAAAGATCTAAACATTAAAAAAGAAATATTGTACATCACATTATTAGAAAATCATAAAAATGGCAGTTTAAAGAAATTACCTTTTAAAATTTCCTGAATTATAAGATACCTTCCTCAAAGAATTTTTTTTTTTTATCTTCAGAGTGTGGAACACATGGTAAAACCTTAACAAATTCAATGAAATTGGAAAGATCTTCCAATTCTTTCTTCTGCTCAAACATGAGTTCTTGGAAGTATTAATTATCAAAATTCAATAAAATACCTGCTCTTTTTATAACTGTCAACACGTAAGGGAGTAATGTCAGTTATTTTGAGTGGAGCGCAGTTGTTCCGAACTCTTCACTCAGTCCGATTTTCATTTTCAGACATTTTTCTTATATTTTAAAGCTGAAGCAATCATTTATTGAACAAAATCATATTTTAAATTATTACTGAACAGAGGGGCGGGAACTCCGTCTAGCTTCAGTTTTCGAATGTTTTGAAAGACAATTCAGTTTTCAGCTGGGGGACCCCCCCCCCTCTCTCATCGCTCTCGAGAATGATTCCAATGATGACAACAAAGGCAAAATTCCCAGAGAGTCCACGGGAGAAACTTCGTGGCTAAACATTACTGGAAAATTTTCACTCCGTTGAATTTACGTTTTCGGAAATCGTACTGGGCACAGGCAACTGCGGAAGAAGAAATAACTATTAACAGGAATCTTTCAAGTTTTGATGAACGGAATACTGTTCCCAGGTGGAAAACGATCCCCCACACACGTTATTTTCTTCCCCTGATATTATCTTCAGGTTTGTATAGATATCAAATAACGAAAAAGCTAAACAATCTCGTGCCCGATTTGTAATGGTCGGCGATACGCAAAATGAATTGTCCAGGCCACTACATTTGGATGCCGTTTCAAGTGTCCATAAATTGATTATATTTCCAACTTAAAACAATGTATCAGACAGCAATTTTTGGAGCTCTGTGAAGAATTAGTTTTTAATGCACGTAATTTTACGACTCGTAAGTTTTTGAAGCTCGAATTTTGTGACGGATCAAAATACTGATCCAGATATTTTCATAAAAATTTTCTTCCTAGCAACTTCACTTCAGCGGGAGTTTAAAACTTTGGACGAGAATCCCACGTGTTCTGCTGTTGTTGACTTGCAGTGATTTTTTTACAAGATGGGCACAACATACCAAGGGTCTTGCAACAAACACTCTCACCAGCAATGTGTGGTTTAACATAGCTTGGCGCCTCCCACTTTCACCACAGGCTACTGGGGAGGGGGAAAGGGTCTTTCAAAAAGTGCAGGGAGAAACAATCTCCTACCATCCCAAATGGTGGGATGGGTGGATGTATGGGGGAGGGCAGGGGGTTGTTCGGTGCTCTGGGCATTAGGGAGAGGAGTGTAAACTAGAGGCATTACCGGCATATACGCAACCAAGCGTTGCACTCACAAATTTAAGATACAAAAAATGTTCAAGGAATTGAAATTTACGATTTAACAAAATATGTTCTATAAATAAAAATATTCTAAAAGGAAACTAATCCAACATAAAAAATATATATATATGTATATTCCACAAGGCATTGAATAAAAAGCAAATGTTCTGCGAGGAGGGGATTTCATTCTGCGACGCACATCGCAGTTTCTGCTCCTGGGGCTTCCGCAATCTGACGGGTTAGTCACAAGGTAAAGGGTTTTGTCGCGTTTCTCTTCTTGAAACACACTCATCAGGATAAAAGCAGACATAATTTATAAATGCGATCTAAGCAAAAAAAAAACCTTCAGAGTTTGATTTTATTAAATTACAATTTGTTGAAGTTACATTTTGCACCTATAAACTCAAAGTAATGACTGCAAAATATGAAATTTGAAGTAAAAAAAAAAAAAAAAAAAATAGTTGGGTGCCAGGACCAAATTTCTAGGTGCCCAGTAATTTTCCAGTCCTGGTATATAGTTATTAGCTTAAAATGCTTTGTTTTCTATATAAAAACAGGAAAGGTGTTGCTTTTACTGCTTAAAACAAATTAATTACCCAATTAATTGTTTATGGAATTTATTTAATATACATACTGCTTTTTCAGTGGAAACTTATTTACTGTAAGGCCAGTGTAGCACTCATCAGAGCATCATTCCCCTTGCACATCAGATAAATTTCACTTGTCTGTGAATGCATGTCATACTTGGAGGAAGTGATGTGTAATCCCTTACCCATTGCACCTACTATTTTAAATTTCCAGAAAATGTAGCGATTAGTGTATAGTATCACCTTCCAGGTGAACCAAATGACCAGAGAATTGTCTGTTTTGTAACTAAAAGCTGTCATAACCATTTACTTCAAAAACACCACCGGCTATGCTTTCAATTTGGTTGCAGTGGTGTTTTGAAAAATATTTCTAGTTATCCACAGGTGTAATTCCTGTTTTATGATTTGTACAACTCTTGACGATTATGGGCAAAACACGTAACAATATTAACAAATAAAGGTAACTTGATCACGCTAGTTACGTTAACTGAAACTTTTACGAAAAGTTCGCAAGTTGGAAGCTTTCGACCTTATCTTAATTGATGAAGACCTAAGATAAGGTCGAAAGCTTCCAACTTACGAACTTTTCGTAAAAGTTTGTTAACGTAACTAGCGTGATCAAGTTACCTTTATTTGTACAACTCTTATGGTATTCTGGTGGGAGAACTGATTTGTTTTTGAGGGGTTGAGTTTGAATCTGGTGCAGTGTAGTGTTGTGCTCAGTTTGTTCTTCAGTTCTGATTGTGTGCCTGTTATAGAGCTAGTAATTCCCAAATTAAGATTAGACAATTTCATGTAGCCTTTAGTGTCATTAGGAGCATCAACATGTGCACACAACCCATGTGTTGTGATCTAGAGTTGTCCTCCTGGTTTGAATAGCAAAGACCAGATACTATTTTAGCTTGTGCATAAGTGTATTGTCTTCAGAGAAGAGAATTCGCCTTGTACAATTGAATCTGTACAAGTGTGCAAAAACTTCGTAGTACTACCTGTCAAGGTGTAGAAAAATAATGCATGTAATATATCCTGGCAGACTGTGAGACCAGCTTTTACCCTCTTGCTTTGCAAAACTCCTGAAAATTGGTGGCATAAAACTTGCTATCTTGGAGGTGTACTGAAAACTAAAGCAGGTGTAAAAATTTCATGTTCATCACTGCCCCCCCCCCCAAATTATATTCTCCAATTCGTATTCACCTCTCCCTCTCAATTCTTTAGATAATCATCCAGATTGATGCACTACTTTTCCTGTTTGTGTACGCTTTTATGGCTCTCATGTACAACTGTTAGAATCCATAGCTTTTCCACACCTCGGCTTAAAAATTTCCAATAGGGGAAATTATATTTCACAGGTTTTTTTATTCATATAACTTTGACAAAAGTACGCTGCTGGTGTTTCGGGAGAAAACCATCTTCCAGTTTTATACACTTTTATAGCTATCATAAATGATCATTAACAACCAAAGCTTCCCCTGCCCAACAAGCTGGGGATGTAATTGGGGTGAAATAACAGAACCTTCCTGGTTTGCATAGCAAAGACCAGATACTATTTACTTTTTTACAAAATGTTATCACAACTAAGCTTAACACCGATGTGGTATGAGTCCCAAGTTTCGGTCAAAAGGCAAACTATGACATTTTTCAGTTATACAGAGGTCGAAGTTGTCCTATGTTTCCTAAATATATGAAATTTCTCATTTTTTGGTAAAGAATGGTATGGCCACCAGGGGGCATAAAGGTTTATTTTTGCTTCTAATGTATTTGTAACAAAATATGAACTGGAAACTTAATTGAAAAAATTCCTCCATGGACCTATACCGCTAACCTCGAAAAACTTTTTGAGAATACCTCCTGCTTAAAATAGTGCATAATTTTTCCGCCAGGGGCGTACACGTATCTTATTTAAATTTTTGTCCATATCTGTTTTCTAGGAGTCCGATTTGGAAAATTCTTTCTTCGTCGGAGAACATTTTTGGTGCGAAATGTTTCTCATAATTTCAAATATTTCTTAACGCACAAGTGTGCCACTAGAGGGCGTACGTTCAAGTTTCCGTTACAGCAATATCTGCGGGACTGAAATCCCGATTGAAAATATTCTTTTTCGATCAGATACTATGAAAACTCTTTGTGTATTTTATTCCCAAAATAATGCACGATTTCGCCACTAGGGACGCAAATATTTAATCTATTTTTCTCAATATCTATACTTTATAAATGTCATTTAAAAATTTTAACCGTTTTAGTGCTACACGTAATGCATATCTGCCAACTACTACGGAATGTCCATAGTTTCTACCGATTCTACGAATTTAAATATTTTTTTTTTGCTATTACGAAATAACACAAAATATCGTTTGGGGACGGTATTTCGCGTTTCAAAACTTTTGAAAATCTTAGTTACACGGAGTGAAAGATTTTGCTGTAACCATAATTTTTTTTCTCCCGATGTTGTGTTTGTGTCCAATATTCTTGTTAAATGTCATTTTAAATCTGTGTAAAACAGAGGAAAATTTGGGGATAGGGATCGTTTTCCGTCAGCTGGCGGTATTTTGTGTTCCAAAACTTCCAAAAACTAGTTAGAGTAAAAATGTTTGCCGTAATCATAATTTTTTTTTCTCCCGATGTTTTCTTTGTGTCCAGTAGTCTTGTTAAATATCATTTTATTGCATAGATGTTTGTATTGCATCTTTAAACTGTAGGCAACTATTTGCAAAAACCGAAGTTAAGCACCGCGAAAATTTCCTCATCTTCTTTCGCGAATTTGAGGAATTCCGCCTTTTTCGTTATTATTTTGGTCTTTTCGAGATTTATGTACAAGTGAACAGAAATTTTTAGGGAGTTGGTGGCGACGGGGGAGGAAGGTGTTCGTCGGGTAGACGGAATTCATTTTTACGAAACTTCTTTTGGAAACGGAAGGTCGACTGAGTTCCGATTATTTTCGTAATCGCAATTTTTTTCTCTCGCGATGTTGCCCCATGTCCAGTATTGTTAAATAACATTTTATTTCATAAATATTTATATTTCAGCTTGAAAATAAAGAAATTTTCAAAACCGGAAGTCTGAGGAAAGACCCCCACACACACACACACACACACTGGCGCAATGTCCGCGACCTCCTGCATTGTTAAATATCACCTGTCCCATAAGTTTTTGCATTCAAGCTTGATAAGGGAGGTGGAAATTCCCCAAAACGGAAGTGACGAAGTTGGAATATTTGTAAAAATTGATGCATGGTGTTCAAAAGTATTAATATTCTTAAAGTTACACCGTTTATCTGAAATAGTTAAATTAAAGCTTTGCTATCGTGCACTCATTCATGGTCCTCGGGCTGGAAGTTCTTTCAGCATGATGGATGAAATTATCGGAGGGCATAAAAAGGGGGGGGCAGAAAAGCCACAATGGAGAAATGGGGAGAGAAAGATTGCGGAAAGGAAAATTAAGCAATAGATGCTGTGCAGCTACAGAGTCAACAAAAAGACAAACTGACAGTCTGCATTCTACTACTGTCAGTTTGCCTTTTGTTGACTTTGATTTTTCACCCAGTTAAAATGTTCAGCTTTTTTTTTTTTTTCCTCTCCCCTCTTCTCTCTCTTCTCTCCTTCATTTGGTCTCATCTTGTCATAGATTGCAATGTCAGAGGGAGTAGGATTATATGGTGAGTGGAGGTTTGTGCACTGCGCGTTCACTTGCTTGGATTCCCCATCTGTCAAGTGTGAAATTCTGAACGCATCTTACTGATTTTTACTGGTGGTAGTTTTAAAATTGAATCTCACAATGTTACCTATCATGCCCTCACCAGGGGAATAAACTTTGTACTTCCCACATGTTAAGTTTGTTTCATTGCTGTTCTTGTTTGTTGTAATGTTTTGTTGTGTATTTATTTTTCACAAAGAGATGGATCGTTTCGTAAAAAAGTATGTATGCTGCACGATAATGCTAATTACTACTGACAAGGCTCTACCCAATGTTGGCAGGTATGGTAATGTGTGTGTATATGCGAAAAATGCTAAGCCATTTTCTTAGAAACTGCACGTTTCTAGAAAAAAAAGCTGTACTTTCCATAAATTGATATTTTGAACAAAGAAAAAAATTCTGAACTTTATAAGATTTTCTTAATATTTATGTTACATTAATTTACATTTCAGATAACTGAATTTTTTTTAAAAAAACTTTGCGTGAAATAAATTTTTTTGAAATAGAAATTGCAAGTTCTAAACAAATTTTCAAAAACTATTCTTTACTCTGCAAGAAAAATGAAATATAATAAGCCTTTTAATTTTGAATATACCCTCAGTTTGATGTTATTCTAAGGCAGAGTTGCATGGTTCTGCTAATATTATGGAAGCACAGGACAACACTGAAAGATACTACACTTATGGAATGGGAAGCATTCCCCGTGAAGGCCCTTTTCACACTTTGCACATATTGTGTGAGACCTCTTTCCTTTGTCATATTTAGACCATTTGCTGCATACACAAGTCTTTTTCCAGGAAGTTTTTAGAGATATTTCCCACTTTCTTGTTCTGTTGTTTCTGTAGTGACTGAAGTTCCTGCTTGGTTATCTTTTTCCTGGAGCCACTCATCTGGCAGAGATTCTATAATCTGAATAATAAAATCAATCTAGACATGGGTTTCTGGCTAGATGGAATGTTTTCTTTGTACAAAATATAACTATTCAGGGCCATGGGGGGGGGGGCATTGAAGCACACCTTTTTCCAGTATTTCACTGTACACCTCTCATCTAGATATGAATACACCATCATATCAGAGGTGTCAATTCCACCCATGAAAGAGTTGTACTGTTGAACAATTGATGGCTTAGTTATACTGTTACGAATTCCTTGACGTTACGTGTGCATGTGTCGACAAGAGCAGAACAGGAAACCTCTGTGATTTTTTTCCCACCCCTTGAAGGCAACAGCCAGAATAGGACCTAGTGTTCTCCCTAGATTTTTTTTACAGCTAGGTGGCAAGTAATTTTAGCTGGGTGGTACTTTTAACGACCCCTTCTCCAATAAAAAATAAAGTTTTCCTTAACATAATTATACTTATTAAACATCTTAAGTGGTGTGGTAGGCATTAATGCAACATAACATGATAAACAGTTAAAAAATTGCGCAAAAATGGTTTAAAAAATGAGTATTTACTAACAAATTACATTTGACACGGATTTTTTTTTATTGGAGGTTTAACGACCACCATGAGCAACTCAATGGGCTATAAGCAGTCTCCCGTCCCTAATTTAGGACACTGGTTCCAGGGAAGGGAGAGAGCCAGTGCCACAATACAAACACAACATCCATGCCTCACCAGGATTCGAACCCGGACCCATTTCGGACGAATGATCTGAGGACATCGCAGACCACTGCACCACCGGGGGGCGGCTTTATATATATATATATATATATATATATATATATATAAAGGTTTAATTACCACAGTAAGCAACTCGATAGGCTATAAGCAGCCAGTTGTTCCTAATTTAGGGCCACTGGTTCCAGGGAAAGGAGAGAACAAGTGCCGTAAGACAAACACAACATCCATGCCTCACCGGGATTCGAACTTGGACCCTTCTCTGAAGAATTGTCATAAGCCAGCGCTTAGACCACTGTGCCACCAGGGCGGTAACACAGATTTTAGCCAGTTTTCATCAACACTGATGGTGTATGTGGAAATAAGTTTTTCATTCTTACTATTGTGTGCTATGTGAAAACATTCATTAAAGGAAATATAGCTGGGCGGCAGAAAAAATTAAGTGACAGGGCCGCCCAGTAAAAAGGCTCTAGGGAGAACACTAAGGACCCCATACATAAATACTTCACCAATAGCAAATTTACTATGAAAGGGTGCTGGTAGAAATTTTCTGTTTTTCCAGATGTTTCCTGTTACAAATGTCCCTGCACTATATAGTGTTTTAGCCAGAGGAACACTTAATTGAAAAAGTTGTCCATAAAAACATGTACCCTTTGACAAAGTTTCCCATTTTCAACAATCTGATTACAACAGAGTATGCCAGTCCATGTTTTTGAATCTCTGCTTTCAAAGTGGTGTTTTTAGCTCCTCTGTGTATAAAAAAAGACACAGTAGCTGGATACTGAATCACAGAGCATCCAAAATTTGATACTCCAACGGTGGTGGTTTGTTATGTAAGTACTGCATAAGTTGTGTATGTTTTTTTGTTCCTACTAGGCTTTCATCCACACTTAGCTGCTGATGTGGAGTGTAATGAAGCTTAAAAAGCCTGTTTGCATGGTCAAGTAGCGGCTGAATTTTTTCACAAGGATCATAGCCAGGTTCACCAGGAGCTGCTAAGTAGCTATTATCCACAAGATGAAAGCATTTCAAAATCATTTGAAAACATTCGTCGAAACCATGGCAAATTCTGTGAGGAACGTGTGTACCAATAGGAAGCAATAGTTGGTTGTCGTTTTACTCCCATATTTAGAAGGCACGCAAGGAAACCTTTTATTTCGGCATTTGTAACATTTTTCCATTTCCTAGCTCGAGATATGGGAGAAAGATTTGGATGCTCCTGGAGAAACCTCTTGGCATACTTATTTGTTTCAGAAACGACAATTCCAAGGATGAAATTGGTAAAAAAAAAAAAAAAAGTAAAAATATGCAATAGGTGCCGCATCAGTTGCAGGAGCATGTTTGGGCCCCTGCATTTCATGATAATCAAAAGGATGCTGAGGTTCATCACTTCCCTCTATTACATCCTCCCATTCACTTTCGGAACTTTCATGATCTGAAGATTCACTATCAAGATCTTCACTTTCGGAAGAAGGTATTGTGTGCGTGGTACAGTGGCTAGTTTTCTGGCTTGATGTTGCTTGGCCAATATCGCGCAGATGATTCAAAATCATCACTATCACTTGGCAAACTTTCACTCTCACTACAACAAGCCATTTCAAATAACCTTACAAAAAAAATTTCATGCAGTAGGAAAAAGCAGGTACAATCTGTCTGAGGAACAATCTGTCAAAGTCGTCCTCTGCTACCACAGTTTGGAAAAAGAGGGGGATTCGTAATTCAGAGTTTTGCGATTATGTCTGTTTGGGAAAGAAATGATAATCTGAAGAGCTTCTAGTAATAAAACACCGCATGGTGAAAGTCCGCAAAAAAAATAAAAAATCTCCCGTCATCGTGGGACCGCGGTTATTGCACTTCGAACAGGGCTTGAAAAAGTGATTTAAGACAGTACGACGTTTTATAATTCACCAACAATGCCAAGTGAACCACCCTGCCTCAACTGCAGTAGGAAAAGTTTGGGCTAAAGTAGCCTTCTCCCGTCACACAGAGAAAGCTCGTGGGAAGGCGATAGCAAGCTCACAAACTATTTCACGCTACGACTCTTACGGCACATTACAATTTTCGATAATATTGCTGTTTGACGATATGATTCATGGAGATTCCATTTCAAAATATGATCTACGCTGATATCTGCCGTCTGATTCGGAAAAATACTCTGATCAAAATCAAAGGCCGATCGTTCGACTGTGTTGCTCTAAAAAGATTAACACCAGATATCATTTACCTAATGGAACTTTTTAGGTTTGTATTTGAGATTTGTAGTGCACCGTTCTGCCACTAGGTGGTGGTTGTGTATTTTCGTTTGCATCCTATCTCTGCCTCTAAAAACCCTGTTTAAATTATCCGGACTATGCAGGCTTTCAGTGAACATTCATTAAAAATAATAAAGAAAATGCCTAACTTCTAAAGTTTTCATCGGATTTTGACGAAATTTCTCATGGGAGTTTATTTTGCCGTGCCTTGGTTACTGTAAAATTTGCATTCAGTTATTTGAAAAATTGGAGAATTTTTTTTTTAATAAATTTCTCCCAGTTGGACTTTTCCGACACAGACAGTTGAGCTGTCCACCACTGGCTTTCATCCCCACCGCAACCTTGCGAACCTCGTTCCCCTATGACCCGGCCTTGGTGCATTCTTTGTGATCAAAAACCAACGACCTCGCCTTTTTTATAAACTTTTTTTTCTTTTCAGCTGTTGAAGCAGAATGAAAAAGTGATAGCAGACTTCCGCACAACTCAAATTTTGTGCGATTTCGTGCAATTTCCGTACATTTGGAGTAAAAATTTTTAAAAACATGCGAGTTCCGTATAAGTTAAAAAAAAAAAAATTCCGAACAATAACGTTAAAATGTTTTTCACGTACAGGTCGCCAGAAGTGGCGATTTAATCAAACATTTTTAGTCGCCACGACGAAGTTTATCGCTAGTGGCGACCGTGAGTCTGGATCTTTATTTTGAGGTAGATTTTCTTTCAAGTGACACAAATAGGAAGATTGAGTAGCAATGAGTGTCTTAAAAGTTTTGGCAAACTCTGAAGCAAATAATCCCAAAACTCTTCTGTCATTTTATAATAGTTTCCAGGACACACTTGTTTATCAGTCTGCATCCATTGTTTGAAACTCACATTTTCAATGCTATTAAGCTCAAAAGCTTCTTCAAACCAAGCCTTCAAATAATCACTTCCTGGGCAAGTAACATTTAGATGTTGGCATTTTGCAAATTGTATTGCTTGTTACATCTTTGTATGTTTTAATCGGGAGTTCACCATTTGTCAATTCAGGTATTTTACACTGAGCCATCATTAATTTGGCATTCTGATGTATTGTGCAAACTCACACAGAATGTGTCCCACTGGACTTGGGAGGGACACAATGCTTGGGTTGAAGCTCACAAAATTTAGAAATTCCAATTCTTTGATCAGGGTAACGCTCCTTAAATAGTACATGTGATTCTTTTAATGTACTAGAATTAAATACTTCTGAACATGTACACGTTTGCCATCTTTTTTTGACTGAAACTGTCTTTTTTTTTTTTTTTACCAGGCATTTTTGAAAGAATTCTTTGACTAGGGCTACCAATGCAGGGTCCAATGTTCTTCCAGGCTTTGGGTCAGGGGATTTATGCCCAGGGCTCGACAAATATGTTCTAGATCTAGGAGCCAGCTCCAAAATTTAGGCGCCAGGTGAAACGAAGTCAATGACTCGTGAACAAACACATGATTGGTTATGAAGCTGGAACGAAAAGTGGAAAACCATTTTTTTTTTTTTTTTTTACCCAAACCACGTATTGCAAAATAAAGTTCCAATTTGCTTCACAATTTTCTTTTTCTATTCCTTCAGTAGATCTCAAAAAAATTAATTTCAGATTTCGATTTTATTAAAATACTACTTTGTGGATGTCATATTTTGTACATATTAATTCAAAGTACCATATTTTTTTCCTTCATGAGATCTGCAAGGGCATGTAATCCAAAGGCTGTGAAAAAAAAAATCCCACACATAATCCGCAGCAGCACGTGATTCGTAGATCAGGAAATTCTGAGAAAAACAATTTCTTCCTTCGCATAATCCACTGCATGTCTCAGACCATGATATATAAAAAAAAAAAGTCTATACCTGCCAACATTGACAATAGCCTTGTTACTAATAACTAGTATTGCGTGGCATACATACTCTATTTTACAAAATGATCCATTTCTGTGTAAAAAAACGAATGTGCCCTAACAAAATGTTACAACAAACAAGGACTCTAATGAAACAAACTTAGCATGAGAGAAACACAAAATTGATTCCCCAGCGAGGGCATGATCGCAAGATTTAAGTTCGAAACTTCCACCAGTAAATATCAGTAAGATGTGTTCAGAATTCCACAATGCCTGACAGACAGGGAATCCAAGCGAGTGAATGTGCAGTGCATCAACCTCCACTTACCATATGATCATACTGCCTCTAAAATTGCAGTTTAAGACAAGATGAGGCCAAAGAAGGGGGGGGGGAGCTGAACATTTTAACTGGTGAAAAATCAAAACAGACAGCAAGAATGCAGACTGCTGTTAGTCTGTCTTTTGTTGACTCTGCAACTACACAGCATAAATTGCTTAATTTTTTCTTTCTGCTGCTATCATTCTCTCCCTATTACTTCATTGTCACTTTTCTTTCTTGATTTTGTGCCCTCTGATAACCATCAGCCTGAGGACCATGAGTGCATGATATCAAAGCTTCAACTATTTCAGATAAATGGTGTAACTTTGGGAATATTAATACTTTTGAACACCATGCATCAATTTTTACAAATTTTTTAACTTAGTCACTTCCGTTTTCGGGAATTTCCTTCTTCCCTTATCAAGATTAAATGCAAAAACTTATGGAGCGGGGGATATCTAACAACGCTGATGAGTGGGAACATCACATCACGGGAGAGGGGGCGGGGGTCACTAACTATTACGGGAATTCCGCCAGACTTCAGATTTTGGAATTTTTTTCTCCTATTTTCAAGGTGAAATGCAAAAATGTATGCAGTAAAATATTACCTAAAAATACTGGACACTGGCAACATCGTGAAAAAAAATAAATTAAGATTACGGAAAAAATCTGAACTCTTCTATTTTCAGTTTTCGAAAGTTTTGTAAAGATGGAATTCCGTCCTCCAAACATCTGCCCCCTGGCACATACACAATTCTGTTTACTTGACTGTGCGTCGATCTCCTGAGTGGCCAAGATAGCGAAAAAGGCGGAATTTCTCGAATTCGCGGAAGAACCTCAAGCCTGAAGATTAAAAGGCACTTTTCACGAAGTCTAACTTCAGTTTCCACAAATTCTTGCCTACAGTTTCAAGCCGAAATACGAACATATATGCCATAAAATGATATGTAACAAGAGTACTAGACACAAACGCAACATCCGGAGAGAAAAATTACGATTAGGGCAAATTCTTTTTACTCTTTTTTTATATGTATATATTGGAGGTTTAACGACCACCGTGAGCAACTCAATGGGCTATAAGCAGTCGCCCGTCTCTAATTTAGGGTCACTGGTTCCAGGGAAGGGAGAGAGCCAGTGCCGTAACGACAAACACAACATCCATGCCTCACCGGGATTCGAACCCGGACCCCATTCGGACGAATGATCAGAGGCCATCGCTTAGACCACTGCGCCACCGAGGCGGCTTTTACTCCATTTAACTATTTTCGAAAGCTTTGAAACACAAGTCTTCAGACTGAAAATGACCCAATCCCCAAATTCTCTTCAGTTTTGCATCAATCATGATAGTGATCTGGATGACTAAAAATAAAAACTGAGATTATGTATATCATAAAATAATAGCAAAATATTTTTTTTAAACAAAATCAAAATTCGTCGAATCCGTAGTTAGAAAACTAAATTTTTAGAAAATACGAACATTCCGTGGTAATTGGCATGCATAAGTCGCATAATCGGCACCACATGATCCGCACCTCTCATTTTAATCGTGAATCGTAATTTCAGACAGAAAACTGCTATTCACAGGACCGACTCGGAAATCCAAAGATGCAAGGAAAAAAATGGTTTTCTTATTGAAAAAGTAACTTCATTTTGAAGTACTTTTGTGTTACTTTTAAGTAAAAAAAGAACTAAAATAGTGTTTTTTTTTACCGGTGTCCGCATCACCTAAATTTATAACCTTTTAATAATCTATGGATTACACAACAGAAATTACGGCATTTACTGCAATATATTATGAAATCTCAACTAAGAAGAAAATTAGGCGCCCGGGATTTGTTGAGCCCTAATTATACCTTTTTCATTTAACTGTTTTTGCCTTTCTAGCAGTAAAATTACACTCCAAATTCAGTTTCAATTTATTTCTCTTTTTTTAGGGTCCAGCTTTTGGGAAGTGAAGTTAGAACCTGCATTCTAACACTTTTGTCTGTAGTAGCATTGAACTTTTCTTTCAATTGATTAATAATTTTTTGCAGCGTCAGATTCAGTGGTACCTGGATTTAAATTAAGTACTTTCGTATGAAAAGCTTAGTCACTTTTTTAATCTTTGCTTCTGGGTATTTTTTTTTTCAATCAAACGTTTTCTTTTAGTATGTGTTTCTTAGATAGCAGTCAAACTTTTGTTCAAAGCTTTAGTTGCCTCTTTTTTCTCTGGAGTTGACAATGTATTTTGAACTGGTACTTCAAGAACATTCAAATGGTCTTGTGATTCTGAGCTGTCTGAATGCAAGCCTTCTTGCTCAGTTAAAATCTCTGGAAGCTTTAGTAAAGCTTTACGACACCCATCACATATCTTGTCACCTTCATATAAATTGGCATTATGTCTCGAAATATTTTCATTTACAGATCTAAATTGTTTCTTATAATAATTATGACCAGGTGTCTTAAATGGGTTACAACAATATACCAAAAAATGCTTTGATGTATTGGGTTCACCCATATTGTCACAGTCCTAATAATAGAGTAGAGTTAAAATTATAAATAATAGTACAAGTCAAATTGTCTGAAACAATACAAAAAATATCTTATATATAATAGGCCTTTAAAACTAAATAGAACTGACTGTACTTTTGAACTGGAGAGAGGCCTAGTTGTTCCAAATAAAGATGTCAAAAATGGTTAAACTTATTACTTAACAAACACAACACTTGTTTCGCTTCCATTGAAAAAAACTAACTTATAAAAAGAAAAACTTATTTTTATGTGAAGCACTTAAGTAACACTGCCAACAACTAACTGTTCACTCACTGAGATCTTAGAGGAAACTAAGCAAAAGTTGAGCTAGAGTGGGCATGATTCACACTCCTGCAAGAACATGAATCAGACAAGTCCTGTACAGGCTTGTGCCAGAACACCTGTGATTAGCAGACTATTTACTCGCATGCTATCCCTAATTTGTTTGTAGGTTTAGTAAATCATTATCTGTAATAGACCCTAATGTAAATTGTTATTACATTTTTTTTTTACCTTACAAAAGTTAAAGGTAGCAATGTAGCCCTAACTGGTATTTAAAACAATACTATTGGTACCATAACTTCTGATCCCATTGAGATCCCACTCTAAAAGTTTCAGGATTTAAAGCTTATATTACAAAAAACATATTTTTTTTAATTTTAAAAAACACTAAAAAAATTTTTAATTTAATTTTTTTTTTTACCAAGCATAGTCAAGTTGCATATCAAATTAAAACTTATGAAATTCTCTTTAAAATGAGGGGTCAAACAACTCTCTAGGCCTTATAGAACTTGAGAAATTCAAGATTGAAAAAGTTTATGCAAGGCAAAAAATGACTATTTCAAAATGTTTAAAATTGATTACATGAAAATCCAATAAGATAAAAAAAATTAATATATTCTCATTTATTTTACTAGGGAGAATGATCCCTGAAGGTTTCATTGAAATCTGAAATGGTCAGGTCGAGTGACTGGTTGATTTGGCATTGGCCCTTATTTTAACTTTTAGTTTGCTTGGTTTCCAAAAGAAATTGGTTTTAGTACTCGTTCAGTGGTTAGTCATAACTTTTGAACCAGCTGCTGCTGACTTTTCCAGATGTTGAGCTAATTCACCTTGTTTTAATTAATGTTCATATTGTAAATGTATGTTGGGAGAGAAGTAAAAAGTAATTTGCAGATGGTTTGTTTTTATATCTTTTGAATTTTAAACATATTGAGTAAGTTTAAGAAAGTGCATTATTAATAGTGACTCAATTTTTAGGTCAACAAAGGAGTTATTCAAATCCTTTCGCTGCACCTGATGTGATGGCTAAACTTCAAAATGATGATCGAACACGGGAGTATTTTAAAGACCCTGAATACGTAGCCATGGTAACAGAATTGCAGCGTAATCCTGCATCTGTGATGTAAGTTTTTCTGTTTAAGTGCTGTTAATTTGCAATTTAAGTGTTTTATGTAGTAGTTGTAAAAGTTTTTATGTAATTGTAATTTAAAAGTTTTATGTGCAGTGGCCGATTCAGTTTGCTTACATTATTTCTGTAGTAGTGAAAGTTTCACTTATATTAGTAGTACTTTTAAACATAGAAAACAAATACTACCTTGCTTCAGAAAAGCTAATAAAGGTATGTAGTCATTACTCTTGATTATTAAACTGAAAAAACAAATGATTATATACGCCTACTTTAATTTGTTGATCCACCTTTTGCTCTCGCAGCAGCAGCCACACTAGGGTGGGCCAGAAAAAATCATTTAATTTGCATATCACCTAGTGCAGAAAAGTTGGCATTTGGATCAACAAGGATAACAAAAGGATTTTTTTTAAATAGACCAATATCTTACGTCTCCACACGGCACAACACTAAGTTTGCGTTTTTCCGACCGCATTGGGCCGTAAGCAAAAACGGATGGAATTTTTTTGTAATTGAAATCGAGTAAACCCTAGTTCGGAAAAGTGTCCTTTAGTGTTCCCAATAACAGTGAAAAAAGTTTGTGCCTTAACAATTTGTTCAATCTGTTAAGGCGCGTTCCCTTATAATATTCAAGACGCTGCTAGACATCAAGTAGCTAGAGCCATCAAGACTATTCATAACAAATCTAATAATAATCCAGCACATAAGAAACTCAAATATGAACTGAACCAACTTAAGACAGCTGCGTCAAAACCCCGACATCTCCATAATCAGTGTGGACAAGACCTCCGAAGTTATTATAATGAACAGAACTGATTACATTGATAAAATGAACCAAGCAATTGCAAACATTCCACATACCATCTGCACTCGTGATCCCACTAATGCTACCGTTTTGGCCCTCTCCAGGTTAAAATCTTCAGGCCTTCTTCCTTCAAATATCACTAAAGCTATGCACCCACCACCTGGACCCCGTGTTCCCGAATTATTTGGAAAACTTAAAACCCATAAAACAGGTAATCCCGTACGCCCCCTCGAGGGAGCATTGGCAAAATGTCTAGCCCCATTAACCATTTCATCCATATACTCGGTGTGCAGCTCCGCTCAGGCGTTAAATATAATACATTCTGTTACACCATCTAGCTCGCAGTTTATAATGGTCTCACTCAATATCATTTCCTTATACCCTAACATACCTGTGCTTGCTGTCCGCCGTATCATCGAAGAAATGCTGTCAGCCCACGGAACTTGCACCCATAATGAAATTCAAGGCATTTATAATGCCTTAAGACTAGTGTACAACAGAACATTTTTTCGATTTAATGAAACTATTGTCCGTCAACGGGAAGGTGCCCCTATGGGGTCACCCCGCTCAGCAGTTCTATCTGAGTTGTTGTTACAAGACCTGGAAAACTAAGTCCTCGCAAACTTGCATGTGAAACCTATTTTATACCTGAGATATGTGGATGATGTGCTATTGTTTTGGCAATCCACCCTTAAAAGCCTTACAGAGCTCACCACTTTGTTGTCTACAAAATTCACTTCCATAAAATGTTATACGGAATTAGAGACCAATTATGCATTACCCTATCTGGACATCTTGTTGGAAAGAAACCCTAATACGAAGTAACTCACTCTATATATAGAAAACCAACTGCAACAATATCTATGATTCCCTATAACTCCTTCCACCCACTCAGGCAAAAACTCTCAGCCCTTCACTTTGTTTCACCGAGCAGTTACACATTCATCCTCAACTGATCAAGAGACCTAGAAGTTGCAAAAATTATGGATATTGCAGCATTATATAATTATCCATCTACCACAGTTAACTCCATAATGCGCCGCCGTGTCTTTAATGCATCATACTCAACATTACCAAGAACGAGACCAACCACTTCATATGTCGGCAAACTACCATACACACAAATACCCTAAAAAATGCATGTCTACCATTTAATTTTGATTTTGGCATAAAAACGTGCAACATTCTCACCCATATTAAAAATGACAGGGATCAGATTCCCCTTTGTTCCAAATTCAGTGTGTATGCAATCCCTCTAAAAGCTATGAATGCTGATGTAACCGACCAGATATACATAAGTTCGACCCGTCGCAATCTTAATTTAAGTGTCTCTGAACATAAATACAATGTTAAAACATGCTCGCCGCCCCGGTGGCGCAGTGGTCTAAGCGAGGGCCTCTGATCATTCGTCTGTAAGGGGCCCAGGTTCGAATCCCGGTGAGGCATGGATGTTGTTTGTCTTACGGCTCTCTCCCTTCCCTAGAACCAGTGACCCTAAATTAAAGACGGGCGACTGCTTATAGCCCATTGAGTTGCTCACGGTGGTCGTTAAACCTCCAATCAAAAAAAAAAAAATGCTCCACCTCCCGCCCTTTTAAGACTGCCTGAAGAGTCAACACCAACCTATCTGGGACGATGTAACTATGTTATACGCCGACTACCTGTTCATCTATCCTCTTGTCAGAAAGCTTATTGATACATAAACTAGGGCAGAATGTTTTAACGACGATACCCCTATCATTATACCGTGACCATGGAAACTACTTTGTAACTACTACAGCGAAAGAGACAATTTCGGCAGCTCCAATGAAACGACATGATTATGTAATGAACATGTGTATGCCAAAACATACCGTTTCGTCAATGTGCTTACTATAGATATATATACCCTCCCAAGGCATAATGTAACCACACCATCTGATGATGGGTCCACAGTGGACTTGAAAGTGCTCATGTTTTAATTTAATGTATATATATATTTTAACTAATTTTTTAATATCCTTCAGCACAAATAAATTGACTTCCTATGACAATTGCATCACGAAAATTAATGCCACATTTTTCGAGTAAAGAGGATTACTGAACAAGATATACCACGTAGAAATAAAATTCTGAGCTGGAGGGAGGCTGGGCAGAGCTCCAAGTGTAGCCACCTTCTCGTGGCGAGTTCTGGGTTGTTTCCATGTGTGACATTGGAAGCAAGCGAAGAGCTACCTACACTTTGCAAAGCAAACCGAGTGTACTAGTATACTACACATGCACACGCATGGTGCACTCAGAACAGTGCAATTTCCTACGGATTTTTCCCGATGCCCTACATTTGGCCTGTAGCCTAGGCCTACAGGCCAAATATGGGAAGAAAATGGTGAACTTCATGTGCAGTGCGGAGCCATAGCATATTGATCAACTTCAAAACTTTTTTCTGTTATTGGGTACACTAAAGGACACTTTTCCGAACTACGGGTTACTGGATTTCAATTGCAAAAAAATTCCATCCGTCTTTGCTTACGGCCCAAAGCAGTCGGAAAAACGCGAACTTAGTGTGCCATGCGGAGACGTAAGATATTGGTAGATTTCAAAAAAATTTTGTTATTCTTGTTAACCCAAATGGCAACTTTCCTGCAGTAAGTGCTATGCAAATAAAAAAAAAATATATATTTTTTTTTTTGGCCCACACGTCTTTGTAAGGACTCTGTGAGGTGTTGAAAACATAAAGGGTGGTATCACTGCCCGTGAAACGGGTATTGTCTTTCTTGGAGCATCCGTGGTTTCCGGTGTGTGGGTAGCAGGCTCAAACGGATCTTTCCCATTTGTCCCACAAATTCTCAATGGGGTTGAGGTTGGCAAGCAATGGGGCCATTGTTTCTGGAGCCAGTTGGTTGCCACTCAGAAAATAGGCAATGGGTGCATTGAAAAATGTCATGGTGCAGAAACAGGTCTATTTACAAATAGGTGTAGATGATCAACGAGAATGTTCTTAAATCTTGTGCCGGTAACGGAGGTATCGGCAGGTATGAGGGGGCACTAAGGAAGCCCGTCTAAATGCACACTCCAAATTGTGTTTCACTTGCCTATGTGACCCCAACTTTGCAAGCTGGGTCTGCACTTACCTTGAGAGTCAGTTGCATGTTTTATGGCCACATTTCAACCATTGGTAGGAAGTTTTTGCCGTACTTTTTTTTTTTTTTAAGTCTTAGTATCAGTGGCGTACCCAGAAATTAATTGGGGGGGGTGCATATCGTTGCTGCAATGTCAAAACCACGAATGCGAAATTTTGTAGTTTGAATTATCGTTATTTAAAAATTAAATTTGATCAAAAATCCCTTCTGCAATTACATCAGACTGTTCAAGCACTATACATAACATTTACATCAAGTTGCATCAGTGAATAAAATTTTATGTCAAGCCAACAATCGAAAAATTGTCACATTCTTGGTTTTATCAGTGCAGCTATATCAGTCCTTCCTAAAGTGATGAAAAACATGTGCATGTGAACAGGCATTTTTATTTTTCTCAAATGCTATTAATTACAAAGTAATGTTCATTCTACGTTTGTTTTCTTTCTATAGTATGTACTCAAGATAAAAGGCTTACCCCCTCCCCCAGGCCTCTGCCCCCCACCATTCATTAGCCTGACTTCCCTGACCACTATAACACCAGTTTGTTCTCTTTCTTTGGTGGCATACAATTGGGAAATGTGTACGGGATGGGGGTTAGGCATATGTGACCTCGTCTGACCATTTCCAAATAAAGAAGTAACTAATGGATATTTAGGGAAGACCAGAATGGTGACTAGCAAAAAAACGTCGCCAACAATTTGTATCGGTTTTTAAAACTAAACAAAATTATTTTGGGGGGTGCATATGACCCTTTGCACCCCCTCTGGGCATGTCATTGCTTAGTATACACATAACAATCTGAAATGGAAATTCCAGCAGGTTAGATACATAGATAAGTAGTTGCGGGGTAATTGAACAACTGGCCTCCCCCGCAGCTTCTATTTGGCCATGGTCAAACTCGCATCACTTTCTTTACCCACGGTTAATTTTTCATGACTGGTTTCCAATGTGTAGAGATCTGCTGTATTTATAACAGGATGCGCACAGGTGCTTAAAAACCTGGAACATCCTTCAAAATCATGATTACGTTTTCAAGACATGGAATATCCTGGAAAAACGTTTTTATAAAGCTGTCTTGAAAAGCTTTGAAATTTGAAATTAGTGCTTAAAAATATATTTGAATTTCTTTTAGGAAATCAGTGTTTGTCCATCCGACAAATGAACGGTGAAACCGGTAACATAAAGCAACTATTAGTCAGACTAATAGTGTTGCAGAGATAGTAAGTTTTTTTTTTTTTTTTTTTTTTTTTTACCAGTTTCAGTGCTTTATTTTTTCTACTGAAGCAGCATGTGGTACTAATTTTATTTATGAACAGTTAACTAGTGTAGTAACTATTCTTCACTCCTAGTAAAAAAAATAATGCAAATAAATTAAACTAAATTATTACTTTAGCTTGACTTGGCTAGCTGTTCACATGAACTTAAGGGTAGACACCATAAGTCGAGCTTTTTCATTCAGGTGTATATTTTTGTCCCTTACCAACAATGTACTTCTAACAGTTAAGCAAATGTTAATTTTTTGTGTACACACAAATTCCTGTAAATTGACAAGATACGCTGAAGTTGTAATATTACTTTCGTCTAATAATACAGCAAAGCAAAAAGAGATTAAATGGATTAAAGGCTTAGCTATAGATTTTGGCTACAGGAAGCGATTGATTGACAACCTTTACAGATTCTGAATCATTGAGATAGACCTAAACAAAATCTGACTGTTACATACAGATTCTGTGAAAAACTACCATACTGTCCACCTATATGTGCTCCTTTAAAAAAAAAAAAAGCCACAAGGCAAAATTACTAATTGCAGACACTGTGCTCTACAACAGCAGACTTTTGCAATCTAATAGTGAACAAATATCCATATTACGTAAAGCAGTTGTATATCGGATACCAATTATTAATGTAAATGAGAATCCGAATAATAACAGTTTACATCGGTAGCACGGAAAGAAGTATTGATATCTGATTGCGAGAACATTTAAATAACTGGAATAAGGGAGAAATTCGAGCATCACTTATACAATATTGTCATAATAACGAAGCCACACCCTACTGGGAGAATATTAGTTTGATTACTTCTCGCACCACACATAAAAAGATCCTGATAGCTGAGGCTGTTATGATTGTGAAAACCAAAATGTACAATTGTAATTTGAATGTCCCAGTCAAACTATCACCAGCATGGTTGTTGAATATGATTAAACAAGATCAAATAGACATCGGAATAAAAGATTGAGAAACAGGACAACACTAGATGGCGCCAGTAAAGTTTCACGTAATTGGCATGACAATGGTGAGAACGATAGAGATGGCAGCAGACTCTGAATCATTGAGATAGACCTAAACAAAATCTGACTGTTACATACAGATTCTGTGAAAAACTACCATACTGTCCACCTATATGTGCTCCTTTAAAAAAAAAAAAGCCACAAGGCAAAATTACTAATTGCAGACACTGTGCTCTACAACAGCAGACTTTTGCAATCTAATAGTGAACAAATATCCATATTACGTAAAGCAGTTGTATATCGGATACCAATTATTAATGTAAATGAGAATCCGAATAATAACAGTTTACATCGGTAGCACGGAAAGAAGTATTGATATCTGATTGCGAGAACATTTAAATAACTGGAATAAGGGAGAAATTCGAGCATCACTTATACAATATTGTCATAATAACGAAGCCACACCCTACTGGGAGAATATTAGTTTGATTACTTCTCGCACCACACATAAAAAGATCCTGGTAGCTGAGGCTGTTATGATTGTGAAAACCAAAATGTACAATTGTAATTTGAATGTCCCAGTCAAACTATCACCAGCATGGTTGTTGAATATGATTAAACAAGATCAAATAGACATCGGAATAAAAGATTGAGAAACAGGACAACACTAGATGGCGCCAGTAAAGTTTCACGTAATTGGCATGACAATGGTGAGAACGATAGAGATGGCAGCAGCGTCGACTTGGCGAACAGTTTGTTTGCACGGAGCAGTGACACACGACATACCCTCGAGAATGGCCACAAATAATGTGTGCTGAAACGCGTCGGGACTTCGATGTTTGGATTTCTCAGTGTTGTTGGGCATTTGACTTTAGTGTATTCGTTTTCTTTTCTTTTTGAAGTTGGATAAACCTCCCCCTTTTTTACTACTGAACTGTTTCTAACATCTTGTCTGCTAATGGTATCATTTACATACAAATCTTGTTTCGAAATGTGCTAGCGGCTCATGGTGAGACCTGGATTAACGCTGATCACCGAGCTGCTATCTGCAGACCTTTGACGATACAGTATTGGACAGACTGATTTTATTTTATTGGATTGGATGTTCAAGTCTCTGTCAGAAAGGTTGGACTTTCGCTTTTAATTATTACAGATTTTAGCTATCATAAGTATTTTAATAATCCGTGGCGAAGTGTCTGCCCCCGGCTGCATACTGCCCGAATGTTTCAGTTCATGAAATCTCATTATTACTCGGGTTACTCCTTATGAACGTGCGTCAGTCGCAGGTGAATTATGATGGTTGAAATTTTGCCAAATGCGACCAGCCAATAAAGAACTACTGATCGACAAAAGGTACCTAGCTATTTTATCCTCACTTTTAAGCGTTTATATTTGGTTCGTATTTTAGTGTTTGAATTACTTGCTCTCAGTTGGACGCCCGAAGAATTATTATATTGCCGTAGGGTCCGGACATTATGATTTTTAACGGCCTTGATAAAAAAAAAAAAAAAAAACATGAACAGAAGGATGTCAAGATTTTATTAACTCTCGTCACAATTCATTGTAATATTACAGATTTGTCGTGGAAAAAATTTTCATGTTCTGAAAAATTGTGAGCAAAATTGAGTAGGAACCCTGAGTCTGCAATTCCAGAGTTTATTTTGGCTGAGTTTGTGGGTGTACACAAAACCAACCCCATAAAAAAAAAAAAAAAAAAAAAAAAATAATCAGATTTTTGTACAGATTGGTAGAACTATATGAGAGTAAGTTTTAGAAAATTTAAAATGTACTAAACTTTGGCTGATTTCACGTCGTGTTTTAAGAATACTGTATTTTTCGGAAGTACCCAATGTATACTAGTGTTATTGTTTTTGCTGCTCAAAAAATACAATGACATAATAAAAATTGTTCTAGTGAATTTTGGTGTTGCACAGTGGTGGCTTGTGTATAGCACTTAAGCATGGCATGTGCTCTACACACAATTTTTTTATTTAATTTTATTAGATTAATGAAAAAATCAATGATTAAAAAAAATTCTGTGCATGTAAAGATTAAAATGAAAACATAGTAAATTAATGTTGTGTTCTGAAAAGCATCTTTACGCAGGTGAAAAGCATCTTGCAGTTAATTTTTACAGGCAAAATGTCAATTTTACGGATTTGGTAAATTTCCCCGAGATTTGTTTTCTTTTTTCTGATGTTTTGCACCTGCTATTCAAACTTTTTTTAGTTAACCGAATCCATTCAAAGTAAAGCACCGATGTAAGTTACGAATAACTTTTCAGTTATTATAATAAGCTTATTTGTAATGTTTTTATGTGCGAACATTTGCAGCAGTTTTCTCACATGGTAGGTTTTGCATTGTTTCAAACACTAAAATTTGTGCCGCACGTAAACTGATGAGGATAACAACCAGCTGGGCTTGGTTCTCTCCCCCCACCCCCTTTTCAGGTAATGCATCATTTGTCCTTCATCTTCTGGGTCGCAACTTCTCAGTAGGCCGGAGTGGGGGTGTGACTTGCATTGGAGCACATACTTGGGAGCACGTGTCTTTACTACTCCCAGTTCGAAATGCAATCTCAGAACGTAGTTATTGTAGAAAAAAATTCAAACATTTTAAATCTGTGTAATTTTTAAGCCCAGATCTATACCAAACATGACGAAATTAAGCAAAAGCTCTCAGTTTTGTGAAATTAAAAATGCAGTGAAGCATGGTTTTGTAACTGCTTCTCTGCTAATAAATTTGGCCTAACGAAAGAATGCTACTGTGAAGGAAGTTAAGAGAGGGGGGAAAAAGTCCAATGTTCATTTGAGCCAGTGCTTCTCCAGCAATGATTTATTTTGCTCGTCTGTTAGTAAGTTTGTACACTTTCCAACCATGCTTTGTTCGTCTCTCGATAACTTGCATAAAAATATCTTGGCTTGATTTAACCAAATTAATGTCGCGGTACTATTTTTTCCTTTGCAAATTGCATCTCTTTATTAAACTGTTACTGTTTTACTATAGCAGTTTTGCTTGCATTTTTTTTTTCATGTGTCAATAAATTTAGTATTAGTGATTCGCTGAGAGCAGCAATATAAAAAGGGGGGGGTACTATAAAACTTTCCGTGATGCGTATTCTGCGGAGTTTCTTTATGTATTGCAAAAAAATGAAAAATACGCATTTTCCTCTACATGTCTATGTAATTTCAGCGTTTCACGTGGTGATAGGAATGAGATTACTAATCATATAGCGCTAAGCATAAATTTAATGTTGACTGCGTGGGGAAAAAAATTGAAATTAACTTCCTTTGTTAAAAGTTATAATGAACTGGATGTGATTCGTGCCAAGTGTTTATTCACTTCGCTTTTAGTTGAGCATAATTTACCAGTTAGGGTCACTCATTTATTTCATTTGACTGTCTCATCGTCCGTCTCTCCGTAAGATGATAATCCTAGCATGAAAATGGTTCATTTTTGAAAACATTTTAGTTTGTTCTGTGGCGGCGTGGGATACGATCTTATTGGATTTGGGGGTCAAATGGTAGAACATCCTTCCCTTGAGATGCAAACCTCCATAAAAATGAAATTCTCTTTATAGATCACAATGATAGCACAGTAATGAGAAATTATGTATAATTTCTATTTTAATCGAAATAAATGTGCCGATAAATTCAAACATCTGTAGTCATATCAATTAAAAGTTGATACTTGTTTAGGTAACTGTTTTTTAATCAATGTGACAAGTAATTTCATTGAATATATCAATTAAAATTTTCATCGAACATATCGATTATTTTTTTTTTTTTTTTTATGGATTTCGGTTTCTTAAAGTTGGCAAGGTATGCACTCTGCTGGAAGCTATCCAGCACTTGGTAGAAAAGCGTCGGAACGCATTTGCAAGTTTGGTATACTCGTGTTGTGACCCAGGGAAACGCAATTACTCACTTTACTGCTACATCTTGAGCTAGTTTCTAAATTATTTTAGTGCCATTCTTCTGTTTCATCAGTGGAACAGTGTCAGTGATAGCTTAATAGCTGTATATAAATAAAGAATTAAAAGAAGCTAAATGTTTGTCGTAATCATGAGTACTGTTGATTATATGCTGAAACGTGCATTCTTGCATTCATTGGAACAAATTGAAGACTGGGTAGACCTATGCCAGATCTTAAATCACAACAAAAATTTAAAGATAAAAATATTGAGCGAATCAGAAAGCTTAGTTCTGTAACATGCAATGAGAATTAATGGATATGCAGTTGTGATGTAGCAAATGCTATACTTTGCTTCCTATGTTTATTGTTTAACCTAGATTTTTTTTTTTTTACAGCTTTACAGCTGGATGGTATTAACAACCCCTTCCACAATCGAGGGGGGGGTTGCTTAACACTACTGTACGTATTAATATCTTCATATATACTGATGTTCAAAATTAAGAGAACATAGTGCTGTAAGTTTCATCCCTATGCCTCTCAGCAGTCAGAGAGCCTCTGTAAAACACATGGAGAGGTGTGCAGCCATCCAACATGCCTGACCAGACCATGACAACTTCACTGCCCCAGTAATCCCTTTCTCAGATGTTGGGGGAAAGGTATATGGTCCCGGGCTCTCTCCAGATGGAGGTACGTCGAGAATCAGTGTCCAGGCTGAATCGCGATTCGTATGTGAAGAGAACGTTTCCCCACTGAAGTCTGGTCCAAGGCTGATGTCTTCACCATGCTAAATGCGCTCTCTTGTGTGCTGAAGTGAGCAGGACGCAAACAGCTGGTCTGGCAAAAAGCCCTCTCTCGTGACTCCTTCGGGAAACAGTAACCCTTGAAACTCGGGTTCCAGTGGTGGCATGCAGCTCACGAGATAGCTATGCAGCTGTAGCAGTCCTGTGGCGCCTCGCTAAAAGTGCCAAATAACGATCTTCATTGGCCGCCGTGGCTCTTGGACGCCCTTACCCAGGCCTTCTCAACGTGGATCCGGTGTCCTTAAACTGTTTCCAATTGCGGACGACACTGGGCGTTACATTGAGCTCTGTAGCAACTTGTGATTGCCCTGCCTCCAATCTGCCGATGATTCTCCGCCTCATTCCGTCATCAATACGTTCGTGGCAACTCATTTTACTTGGTTGCTTATGAAATTGAACCAACTCCTGCAAGAAACAAAACTCATGTCGCCAAGAAGTATGAGCGAACTAATCGCGGGAAAAGTCACTTGTGCTTTTCATGCCTTCAGCTGTCACAGCTCCATGCACGTGTACGCTTACGTATTCGACACTGCAATTTGCATTATTATTCGGTGGCATAATTTGTACCTTTTGGTTCCGTACTTTTTGGTACTTTTTGTAAAAATCAACAATGTGCAAATTCTCTTAATTTTGGACACCAGTGTAATCTATATTCTTAGGGAAATCTTGTGTGCCCTGTTGTAAAGCCTGCAATAATTAAAACTTCCAAATTACTGGATATATACAGTATCACTCTTATGATGTACAAAAATAATTGACCTAAACATTGAGAAAATAGCACTCGCCAAGTTGTGCAATTGTTGAAAAGTTATGAAAAGAATTGTTCTGTTTGGCAGTTTTTCACTACAGCTTGTGACTGAATTACAAAAAATTTCCTTTGGAAAATGAAGTACTGATACATGCAAAAGTAGCAGACCTAAAACAAATTGAAAACAAATCTTTTTCTAGTGTGAGATTTTTTCTTAACAAGTTTCCTTTCGTAAAAGAAAAGGAATGCCAGGATGAAGCATGGGATGAGCTTCAGAAACAATTTAATGCACTTCAAGTTGAAGATCTGTTTCAGGTTTTTCTTGAGCACATTGGCATGGAACTTGGCTTGCTAAAGAACATTCGAGGAGCTGAGGGATTTCTGAAGTTTATTAGAATAGCACATGTTTTATTGGCCATACTTGTCATTCCGCACAGCAATGCTGAATGTGAATGGGTATTTTCTTCGGTTAAAAGGAACAGAACACAATTCCACTCATCAATGTGAGATCGTACTCTTGAGAACCTTCTCATAATTAAATGTAAAGAAAAACTTTGCCATCATGCTGAACTTTCGAGGGATTTTTTTAAGATTGTTAGAATGAACTTCTGGATTTTTGCTGATATTGGTTGGCAGGTATACAGTTGAACACACACGAAAAAATTTGCTCACATCAGCGCTTTAGATCAACTAATCCTGTCCACTGGGACATTCCATCTATTCTGCATGGAACCATGTTAGTGGAAAGTGAAATTGTTTAGATTGCTTTTGAGCTATTATCACCAAAAATAACCCCAGTCACTTAACGCTTTTATCACATAGCACTAAAGACTTGCTAGTTGTGTTGCGCTTACCAGCTTGTCATTTAAACTAATTGGGTATGAGCAGAGTAACAATATAGACGTACGTGCATATGCTGTATGCGGATAGTTTCCAAATTATTAGCAGATTTCGCAGATAGCTTTTGCTTGTAGATTAAAAAAATTAGTGAATTCTTCATTGAAAGTCATGGCTGCTTTGGGAGGTTTTCACAGGAATGATGGGTTCTCAAGAGTCCCACATGGCTGTGTATGAAAGTGTAATTGTACCTACTCTTATGTATGGCAGTGAAACTTGGGTGCTACAGAAGAAACATAGGAGTCGTTTGTGTGCTTGATAAATGTGTTACTTACCGGGGGAGGGGACGCAGGCACGTTCTGATTGTGTGAGGAATGAAGATGTGTTGCAGTTGTGTAATGCAAAGCAAAATGTTCTTAGCAAGGTGGAGACTAATTAATGCTTCAGTGGTTTGGCCATGTTGAAAGAATGAGTGACAAGATTCTTACTAAGAAAATCTTTTTAGCCCAAGTGGCGGTAAGGAAAGGCAGAGGAAGGCACTGGAGGATCAGATTCAGGAGTGTTTGCATGAGAAAAAGATTGAGTATGAAGTATAGATCTTGTGATTGGATGTGAGTGAAGACAGTTGTATGTCAAGATTGCTGTAAATGGAGAAGTTTGATACGGCAACAGTAAGTAAAAATTATCTGGTAATTTGTATTTCTTTGTGGAGCTAACCTCTGAATATCAGAGAACAGCGTAGTGATATGTATGTGTATTAAAAGTATAGAAATGTTATTTACAGCAATTAAAACACTCGTGGCTTTACTCAGATTTATACACTTAATTTAACTTTCACTTATTTTTTCCCACCTTCTGAGTTCTTTTGTTTTTACAGACGTTTCTGGCCTCTAGATCAAAAGTTTCGTTTACACAGAATTTAAATTATGTTGCCAGGTTCGACTTGCAGTTGCCAGTTATTAAATTAATTTTCCTTTTGTATTTTGTCACTATTTTTGAATTAAGTTGTTGAAAATGCTATTTATAATTTTTGAAGGTTCATTAATAGAACTGGTTTTCTGGGTATAAAAACTTAGTCTCTTGTTTTTTTTTTTTGTTTTTTTGAGGTTCATAGCCCTAATTTTAATATTTTGCTGTAAAGGTCCATTTCACACACACTGCTGCACACTCCATTGTAATAATTTTTGTCCTCATTGGAATATGTAATGTTCTACTAATTATTTACTGTTTCATTAATTTTTCTTTAAATTATATTATCCTATTATCGTGGGTTTGCAGCAAGTTTTCTGTTTCAGTGGTTGTGTATGCAGATACATTTTATTTTTTGTAAAACTCTAGGTATGAGGCATGCATGGCTTTTCCACTGATGTTAGTGAAATGCAAAAGCTTCCTTTCAAATGTCTTCAACTGTTCCAGTTGCCTTTTGAAAAATTTGAGCGACTTGTTTCTTAAATCGAGACGCTTCACAGGGTGTCTACTGGTCATGAAAAAGTAATTAAATTGAGTGGGTGGTGATGAATTTTTTTGTATCAGCACCTGAATGAAGACAAGTTTGCACACCTAGAAGAAAACACGAACTGGCACCCTTATAAACCGGTATGTAGTCGATGCCCCATGACATATATATATATATATAAAAATAGCATTATGGCTTCATCAAAAGCTGATGTTGTGAAAAGGGAATATTTACAATTTTCTAAATCTTCCAAAAAAAATAAAAAACCTGAAACAGTTCAATCCTAAGGATGACACTCTGGATCACTTCTTGATGAATTTACTACAAGGTGTGAACCATGACTATCAAGTTCTTACAAGAAGCTGCTATTTATGTTTCATGGCAATGCTGCAGTTGAAAGAGGCTTTTCTGTTAACGAATAACTTTTAATTGAAAACTTAGAAGTAGATGCAGTTGTTGCAGAAAAGTGTTTACAGTGCAATACTATCGTTAAGTGGTTGGCAGAAAGAACTGAATGTGGACATTGCAAAATCAAGGATATTAGCTGTCAAAAATGCTTCATCAAAAAGAGTAGAAGCCTTAAAGAAGAAGAAATCTGATGAAGTGGCCAAATTGTAAAAGAAGAGCAGTCCAAGAACTAAAAAACTCAAAGATAAGGAAAGAAAGCTTATAGAAAAGACAAAAGAAGCTGAAGTTCTAGATTCTGAGACAGCAAGTTTAGCTGAGATACTTAAACACTGAGTCTTTCACTGTGAAATTTCAGTCTCCATAAATTTTGTACATTCATAGTTTTTATATTGCCTTAATAAAAACTTGTAAGTTTTTACAGCATTACCATGTTAAAAGAATGTGTGTATTAATAGGTGTAATGATACATATTTCTGAAAATAGCCATACCCCATCCTAGATGAGAGTTGAATGTTTTTATTTCTTTAAACACATAGAATTTGGTGAATGGCATAGTGCAATCCATACATAATTACATTATTCATTTATTATATTTGCACTTTTAAGGTATTAACCTCTTGCAAAGTGTGCATAGTTTACGTGCAATTCATAAATGAAAAAACCATTGGAAGAACCTACATAAATTAAAGTATAGATTGAACCAGCATATTAATAATTGGAATAAAAAAGAGGCTAAGACAGCATTGACCCAATACTGTATGGAAAATCAAAAATGTCCAAGGTTTGAAGATATTAAAATTATTAAGAGCTGTAAAAACGAAAAGCAGTTAAGAATTGCAGAGTCAGTGTTAATTGAAAAAAACAGATCAAGATTATGCAACATTAATGAGCCAAGTAACCTAAACGAACAATGGAAAGCCCTAATAAAAACTGAACAGCAGCATAAAAAGAAAGAGGGAAAAAAGAGCAGCAAGGACAATAGATGGCGCCAGAGACACGACGATTCAGAGATAGCGACTGGGGCCCAGGCCTCGATGGCTCTGCTCACTTGAGCTGTGGTGGGCGGGTGAGACACACCTGCCTCCTGAAGATGACAGGGGTCTGTCGAAAGTACTAGAGGATTGGATGTGCGGGGCTGAATGGGTGTGACACTTGCAGTGGGAGTAGCAGAGGTTGTGAAACAGAAGGAGTTTGATAATTAGAGTTGACCAATGTTTAATCACGTGTGAATGTAAGGTTATGTACATAGTTTTTACTTGAATTGTATGAATGAGTTGTATGTGTGATTTTTATCGAATTGACAAGCATTATAGTAACATCTTATAAGGCAAAAGAAAAAAAAAAAAAACGATGTTTCACACCCGAAAATAAGAAGCGTAAGCAAGAAGTCTGTAAACCTGTGGAAGCCCAGTTACATCACGATGAATGACGTGTTGGAAGTGTGTGGTCATTGGAGGTTACCATGATCTTTATGGTGAGTGGTTCTTCCTAATGGTTTTTTCATACATTATTCATGTTAAGCAATTTTAGTGACATAAGAATTACATTCAGTTTTCATCTCGTGGCTTTTTGGGTAGGGGTTTATCAAAAAGCCCCCTGTAGCCATTTTAGCAGCAATATTATAGACACATCAGTTTTGTCTGAATTTGTCACATGGAATTAATTTCAGTGTTTGTAAAAATAAAGAATAATCTGAGATCTCAAGCCAAGGGTACTAGGCTTGGCTTGAGATCTCAGATTCTAGACTTATAAGTCTAGAATGGTTGTGTCATTGTGCCATGCATTGTCGAAGTCATGAATTTAACCGAAGATGTCGTGAAAAAGTCATGAATTTGGTTCATTGGAAATCAGTAGACACCCTGTTGAAGCTCAACATGCTGCTGTAGTTTGTTCAGTTGCACACTCTTGGTTATGAATACTATGCAACAAACAGTGCACTGCAGTCGCGGATCTTTGTCGACATTCCACAAAAATTCGAATTTTAAAGTCTGAATCGTGCTTTCTCAACGCATCATTTTGATTGCTTGGAACTCATTCTTTTGAGGCCTCTGCTTCGTCGACTTTTTCTTTTGACTGTTTTTTCTGGTATTCTGCATCATCATCGGCTACTTTTTCAAGCACTTCTTGTCCTTATGTCCACAAAGAGGTAAACTTTGGTTTAGATGTTTTCAAAGTTGACTTGGATTATTTTTTCTTCAATTCCAATTTTCTGCATCTTTATTGGCTTCTTTGTCAACTGTCAGTGTGCCCTACATGTCCACAAAAAGGATAAATTTTGGTTTAGATCACTTCAAAGTTAACACATGCACTATTGTATTGGGACTGGATTTGAGAAGCTAATCCTGCTTAAATATGGTAATGGAAATACATAGACACTTCCAGTAAATTCTCAAGTTAGGTGCATGCTGTGGTTGTTAGATGGCAGCATTGAGCTGTGGCTGGTTGCCTATTCAAGTTTGCACTATTGTCATTAGGTGGGAACACTAGTAGGCTGTGGCAGGTTGCCTGTCCTGCTTTGAAAGGCACCATAGGCAGCAGAGCAGAGTTCGGGCTCAATTTTAAGAGCCCGAAGTATGTCAGCCCGAGCCCGGGCCCAAACAAGCCCGAAAACTATGATTAAACTGATTAGGCATTAAAAAAAAAGTACCGTATATACTCGCGTATAAGTCGAGAAATTTGGGACAAAATGAGAGCTTCAAAGTAATGGGGTCAACTTATACGCGGGGTCTAAAAAAATCGTAAGTCCAAAAGTTCTTCCCTTGAGGCAAAAGGCAATCCATCCCAAAAGAAATAAAAATGCCGATGCGGTATTAATCACGAAATCGCAACCCTGAAAAAGAAAGAAAGAAAAAACACCGATGTGGTAGAATTACGAAATCGCGACCCTCCGAATTTCTCTGCGCTTTGAAAAGTCTCCTCTCTCCTGACTTTGCGTATCCACAGCGCAGTCACACCCAAGCATAGAAAGCTCCGCCCTTCCGACTACCAGTTGATTGCGCTTACCTTCGACGTAACGGAGCCATGCGACAGCCAGTGTTAGGTGTTGCTTGTTCTTAATCGCACGTGTCTCGCTTCTCCTATTATGGGTGACACGGATGTCTTATAACGCAGGTTTCAAGTTGAAAGTGGTTTCTTTTGCAGAAAATACTAACAACTGTGCTGCTTCACGTCAATTTGGCATTAACGAAAAACTAATTCGAGATTGGCGTAAAAAAATTGGACTTGGTGAAAATCGCAAAAGGCGCTGTGCCGTGGAACAACATCTTTCCCAGAGCTGGAAAGTGTCTTGAATGATTGGATTGTAATGCGAACTGGTATACGTTTGCGAGCAATGAAGCTCGCAAAAGATGAAAAGTTTGCAGCCGCAAATAACACTTTTCGTGCCTCACCAGGTTGGTGCACAAGGTTCATGAACCGCTATGGGTTGTGTCTACGCCAGCGCACCAAAATTGCACAAAAGTTACCTCGTGACCTCGAAGCAAAGATAATGGAATTTTAAAAGTATGTAATTCAAAAGAGAAAAGAGACTGCTTTTGAACTTTCCCAAATAGGGAACATGGATGAAACCGCCATGTGTTTCGACCTTCCTGGAAATAAGACGGTGAACCAAAAGGGCGAAAAAAATATCTTGATCAAAACGACTGGCCACGAAAAATCCAGTTTCACGGTTGTTGTTTCCTGTTTGGCCGACGGCAGTAAGCTACCTCCGGTAATTATTTTCAAACTCAAAACTCTGCCGAAAAGCGTTGTCTTTCCGTCTGGTGTGCTCGTTCGTGCCCATGAAAAAGGATGGATGAACGAATCCGGAACAATTGACTGGTCAAAGAATGTGTGGAACAAAAGGCCAGGTGCACTTTTGAGGAAACCTTCTCTTTTGGTGTGGGATATATTTGTTGCACACCGTTGTGCAGAAGTGAAAAAAACTGCAGAAAATTCAAAAACAACTCTTGCTGTCATCCCAGGTGGGTTGACATCTGTTCTTCAACCACTAGATGTCTGCCTTAATAAGCCCTTCAAAGACAATGTGCGGAGGTATTGGGCAGATTGGATAAGTTCCGATTTGCCGACTTAAACCAAGGGCGGAAATCTAAAGAAGCCGGATATCGTTTTGATTGCGCGATGGGTCAAGGATGCTTGGGATGCGATACCTGCGGAAATGGTCATGAAATCATTCAAGAAATGTTGCATTAGTAACAAACTTGATGGCACAGAGGATGATGAGATTTTTATGAGTGATGATGACAGTGATTCTGATGACACAGGCATAGATGGGAATACTGATGTTTATGATGACGCGCCGATGACGGAGAAAAACTTTTTTGAACTGTTTGGCGAGTCTGACTCTGAATCGGATTTTGAAGGATTCCGATGAAGTTTTTGGGTATTCAAATTAAATTTAGTATTATATATATAATTTTTTTCGTTTTTGAATAAATTCATTGAAATTTTTTTCTTCTCATTCCGGGATCGACTTATACGCGAGTTTCCGATTTCTTACGATTTTTTCCTCTGAAAGTGGGGGGTCAACTTATACGCGAGTATATACGGTATTCTCTTCCAGACTTCCACTCTTTCCTACTCGTGCAATTAACAGATGTCTTTCTCAACTTTGGGGTGGGAAAGGGATGTATGTCTAGTTTCTTTGACCATTCATTTCTTCCCCTGAAATGTCTCTGGAAGGGGGGGGTATCGGGTAAAATTGGGAAGCACAACAATCTAAGTCGTACATTGCTCAATAGAATTAGCAGGGAGCTGCCTCTTTGAGGTAAGGAGCAAAATTTCGTCAGCTCGCTATCTACAGTCTATAGTTCTTAAAGAAACCTTTCCTTTGCAGAAATCGTGTAATTCGTGACCTATCTTATTTTGTTACTGAAGCCTGGAATGGATAGCCCTGCTGAATTTCTACTCTCCATCTAGACCCAGTTGCCGAAGAATTCTCTTTAACAACTAGAAAGTAGAGAAATGCCTCGTGTGCAAAATCACATGTAAAAGTCTCTTACAAAATCACATTAAACGAAAATTCTCTCAATCTCGGAGCCCGGTTCGGGCTAGTCTCAGCACTAATAGGCAGGAACATAAAACCCAATTCCCATATTTAATGTTACACCTTAATTTTGTTTTTTTTTCCTTTTCTTGATTTTTCTATTTTTAAATTACATAAGTTTTCACATTTCAAAAACTTCTTGCGACCCACAGTTTAGGAAGTGCTGTGATAGATAGTTAAATGTAAACCATTTGCAGAGTTATATAAAAATAAAATGTATTTGCTTACACAACCATTGAAACAGAAATTTGCTGCAAAGCCGCAAATCACTATAACAACAGAATAAGGTAATTTAAAGAAAAATTAAATACAACAATAAATAATTACTAGAACAGTACAGATTCCAGTGAGGACAGAATAAGTACATTACAACTGAACATGCAGCAATGTGTGTGAAATAAGCATTTTTAGGGGAAAATATTAAAATAATGGACTATGAACCTCATAAAAGCAAGACTACTCAAAGAAAGTTTTTATATCTAGAAAAACAGTTCAATTAATGAACCTTCAAAAATAGTGGACTTACAAAATACATAAGAACAATTTTAATTTAATAATTGAAAACTGCAAGAGGAACATAGCAATAAAATTTGAATTATTTGTGTTAACGAATCTTTTGATGCAGTTCCTATCATTGAGAACAGGCCTTGATAAAATCTGGAAGCCAGAAACTTCTGTAAAAACAAAAGAACTCAGAAGATGTGAAAAACAACTGAAAGTTCAAGTTAAAATAAATATATTAATCTGAGTAAAGCCTTGATTAAGTGTTTTAATTGTTTTAAATAAAAAAAAAATAATCTACAAGCAAAAAAACTCTGCAAAATCTGCTAATTTCAAAATTATCTGCGTACGTCTACATTATGCTACTCTGACCATTTGTATGTATGAAGTTTTAAATATGAACGTGTCTGTAGATGCTCTGTAGCTTCTTGGGTTTTTTTGTTTTATTTTTGTTTCTTTGTATCTTTTTGTGAGCACTTGTGTGTCATTTGTTATGTGTAATATTCTGTTGTGTGTGTTTTAGGGAAAAAATAAAAGATCCTAGGTTAATTACCACAGTGAGTGTTTTGCTAGGAGTTGAAATTTCCCAATATGCTAATGATGGATCAGCTGATCATGAGACTGAAGAAATGGATCACAGTTCAAAACAGGCATCAGACAATAAGGAAAATCCTCCGACAAAACAGGACTCCATGGAAGTTGACTTATCTGAAGAAAAGAAGGCTGTAAGTTAAAATCTAGATACTTCATGAAAAATGCTTTTCCCTCTGTTAAATGATGCGCTTGTATATAAATTTCATTGTTTTTAGTGACAACTATCTGTGGTTATGATGCGAGACCATAGCTTTGCTGTGTTAGCTGATACATAAAGTTACCAAGGTTGTAGAAATTTATGAAGAATGATTTGATTTTTGTGCCAAAACAATTCTGAAGAACTGCTTCTATGTTCAAACCAAGATTTTCCATTTGCAAAAACCATAGGTTGCTGAACAGAAGTCTTGACACTGAAAATTTCTTTTTCCTTGTTATCATACATTGCCAGAACTCCTAGGCATTAATATAGTAGTGCAGGGTTGTGCTGCCGATCGCATTCTTAGCAGTTTGCAAAACAAAACAAAAATCATTTTGGGTGATGGAAAAAATTTTTGGCGATTACCTTTTTGTACTGCTATAGCACTTTGGTGAAGAAAAAAAAAAATTGAATTTGGAGGGCCAAAGTTTGAGTGTCAATTCATTTCTGTTGACCATAACTCACCACACTGGCCAAATGGGATGGTGAGTGTGCAATAGCATTTCTTCCAATCCTGGTATTATAGCTATACTGCTATTTGTTGGTCATCATAGCCACTTTAGTTATAACCAGGAATAAGATTCTTCCACGGATTTGAAGAATTTTGCCTTTTTAGTCCTCATTTGGGTTATTCGAAGATCCATGCAAAACTAAAGGGAAATTTTTAGGTGAAGGGAGGGAGTACTTTTTCGCCTGGAAACGAAATTCTATCTTTCAAAAACTGAAATTAGAGTGAAGATTTCTTCCATAATCATTTATTTATTTTTCTCTCAATGTTCCTTCTGCCCGGCATTGTTGTTTAATATTGTATTTCATTAATATTTGTATTTTAACTTGAGAATGAAGGGAACAGAACAGAACAAAGGTTTTTCCCGTAATTGTAATTTTTTTTGAGTGGGGGGGGGGGGTGATCCCACTTTTCTGTGTTAAATGTTATTTTCCCGCATAAATGTCTGCATTTCAGCTTGATAAGGGAGGGGGAAATTTTCAAAAACAGAAGTGATGAAAATGGTAAAACTATGCTAGTAATCCAATTTATTGGCATAGGAATATACAATGAGTGGCCACTTTATTAGGACTACCTGACAGTTTTAAGCAAATGAGCTATGGCTGCACGCTGTTGCTGCCAGAGGGCGAGGCTAGTATAAAAAGGGAAAACTTAGTGCTTGCAACAGTAGTAGAAGTGGATTTTTGGGTGACGAGATGGGTAAAAAAGGCGATTTGACGGACTTTCAATGTGGGATGATTGTAGGAACTCGGAGCAAGTATCACCGAAACCGCCGCATTCGTGAAATGTTCCAGAGCAGCTGTTGTTAAAGTGTTTAAAGACTGGGCTGTCAGCCGAAAAACTGGGTCTCTATGTACAACATGTAGTCGTCATCGACTAGTGACTGCTCAGGCGGAACGGAGTGTTTCCAGACTGGTAACAGACAACAGAAGGGCAACAGTGCAGCAAATTACAGACCATCTTAATCAGGGATCCCCTCAAATGATCTCTGCTCGCCGTACACTGCATCTGATGGGATAGGGCAGCTGAAGGCTTGTTCGAACACCTTTGCTGTCTGCAGTTAACAAGAGAAAAAGTCTCCAGTTCGCACAGGAGCACAAGGATTGGACAGTCGATAATTGGAAACAAAAATTATGTGGTCCGATGAATCACGTTTTCAGTTGCACCAAGCCGATGGCAGAGTGAGAATTTGGTGGAAACAGCACAAAAGCATGGACCCCAAATGCATTGCTACAACCCTTCAAGCTGGTGGAGGCAACGTTATGGTTTGGGGAATGTTTTCCTGGCATGCTTTGGGACCTTTAATTCGTGTTGATCAACGTCTGACGGGCACATCATATCTAAACATTGTTGCGGACCAAGTGCATCCTGTCGTGTGGATGGTTTATCCCAATGGCGATGGCTACTTTTAACAAGGTAATGCATCCTGCCATAGTGCTCGTATTGTACAGGATTTGTTTCAGGAACATGCCAGTGAGTTTACTTAGGTGGCCCCCACAATCTCCAGATCTCAACCCCATTGAGAATTTGTGGGAAGAAGTTGAACGAGCCATCAGACAGCTGGATCCACAACCCTGCAATCTCGCACTCCTGGAAAATGCTATTCATCAAGCATGGTCTCAGATTCCACAAACCACCTATCAACATCTCGTGGAGTCCATGCCACGAAGAATCGACGCAGTATTAAAGGCAAAAGGTGGTCCAATGAAGTACTAAGGGGGTGGTCATAATAAAGTGGCCACTCAGTGTATAAACAATTGTTTCCAAGCTTTCGCACATTAACCAGATAGACAGAAACTGTCTATGTTCCTCAAAAAAGCCACCAGGTTGATGTGCAAAAGCGTAGAAATGATTGTTTTTATATTCCTTCACCAATAAACCGGATTACTAACATAGTTTTACTATTTTCTACATAATTAGCATGTAGTTCCTCATTGTTAAAAAGTGATTAAGTTAGCACATTGTTGTACACAATCCACTTTTCGTCACCAGTTATGTCTCTTCAAAAAAGGATAGTTTTCCTCATGTTTAATGAGCATATCGCAGATGTTTATATGCGCTGTCATTTGAGCTTTGAGTTCATGAGAACCCACACATCGAGCTTGCTTACGTATCCCAGCTTCTTCAGGTGGTCGTAAACACTTGAATGATGGATGTGCAATGTGTCTGCAACCTCTCGTGTCGTGTAATGTGGGTTTGACTCGATCAATGCCTTGATTTGGTAATCATCGGCCTCAGTGGTCCTCCCCGACCGAGGAGCATTGTTGAGGTCAAAATCGCCAGCACAGAATTTTGCTAACTGACGTTCTTGTAGAGCATTATCACCGTACACTTTACGCAACTTTTCACAAGCTTGAAGCACGTTCTTCCCTTTACGGAAGCAAAAGAGTAAAATATGGCGAAAATGCACAGTTTGGTCTTCCATCTTCAACTTGATGTCAAATCTCCGCAAATCAACCAAATCGCTCACTATTCCTTTTACACTGCAACTAGAACTGGCACCTGTCGAATGCCATAGCGATAACAGAGTTGTGCATGCCTCTAGTACTTCCAAAACCGCCCAACCGCCATTGGGTGCCAAATACCTCGTGACTTTTCAGACAACTCAATATTATGTATTGGACAAGATAATTCAAACAACGGACAACAGATGTATCCACCATAAGTCGTTGTACTGGGATCTTTTATGGTTTGATTCCAAACGATTTGCCAAGTATGAAACACTACCACTGAATGCCTTAGACAGAATCTGTGAAATTATTCCTTCAGTTGATAAGTGGAAGCAAAAAGAATAATTACTCTCATTTGCAGGGATGTGGCCTCAGATTAGTAATCAATCTACTGTTCAAGATTACGCTAGGATATGAGTTAGAAAAAAGTTTTAGTAAGACTGATGCTTTCTATGATGATGGTGAAGAAAAGGAGGGGGACGAATCTGTTAAATGTACTGATGTGAAAGAGTGTAACTCTTATATTCAGTGTATTTTTAAAGTGTTGATAGAGTATAATATGTACTCCAATATATGGAAATATTTGAAGTTTACAAACATCTACTTACAAATACCTCTTACTAAAGTCTTGTGCAAGAGTGTGTTTTCAAAACTTTAAATAATTCTTCTTCGGGCACAATTAACTAATGAACTTTTAGAAGCTTTTGTCATGATGGCCACTGAGATGGATGTTCTTAACTCAGTCGATAGCGAAGTTATCACTAACAGGTTGTGTGAAGGCAGTTCTAAAATGAGGCTGCTTCTTGCGTTTTAAAATGAGGGCCTTAATCTAGCAGTAGTATTCTGTTAGTCATCTTTGTGTCTTTCTCGGTCATCATTGTGTATCATTTGTGTTTTGTAATGTATCTGTAAATTATATGCATAAAAATAATGAATTTCACTCAATTCTGTTCAGTTTTTAAGTGTCTAAGGGGGCTTAAGCCCCCTAAGTGTGGCAGTGTGGCTAAGGCCAAAAATGGGTGGGTTTGGTGCCCTCTAGATAGTTGGTCCTCCCCCTCCAAGGTGACCCAGGCTAGCCCTGGAACCAATGATTCTCCCACAATCCTTTGGGATTCATTTCAGTGAGCGTCTCCTCAGCTGCCGGTAGCGATGACACAGTAATTGATAGGCATAAGTCGGAGACCATTTTACTGAAAAAGACCGTTCCAAAAGGCATAATAGTTAAACATTAACAATATTCGAGATGACTCTACCTTTACGCTAAAATATTTTTGCTAGATTAAAATTTTACTGGAAATGAAGATACCATTAAGTTCAAAATATTTCTGTGGAGATGCAGTTTGAACAAAAGAATATTTTTGTGAAGATACCATCCAACGGTATCAAATGCCACCTAGATTGACCCCTACTAGCTAACATTTGTGAACACATTAGCTTTTTCACAAAGGTACTGCTGAATTTCCTTTGCTCAGAAATACCTGTAAGCAACTTCAGCATTGGTTGAGCAAAAGATAACGAGTGTTATCAGGGTTAAAAGAAAGTGGAAGAGTAGTATGCATTTTATAAAAGTTTACTTTTGCATTTTCAAATTGCTATTGATAGAGCATCTGTATCAGTGGTATGAAATAAAACAAATCAGCTCTTAATTGCAATGTTTTGTTTTATTGTGGTTTCTTGTCTTGAATTTTAATTTCTGTAAATGCAGGTAATCTTGTCTTCAGTTTGAAACTACAGATTGTCTGTACAGTAGGATGTATCGAAGCTTTTAGTTTGGGATTGCATCTAGAGTTAATTTGGTGTGTGTTTGTGTTTTCTCTAGATTCTTGTGCATTAGAAATAGTAAATTCCAGCTGTGTGCTGCTGAATATTCACCAGTATAAATTTTCTCTTGTTGCCACTATGTAAAATTTTATTGTGTTCAGCAATTTCACTATCACTAAAAAGTATACAGATGTTCCTTTTTTCTGTTTTTAGGCAATTGCTGAAAAAGAACTTGGAAATCAAGAATATAAGAGGAAGAATTTTGAACTTGCCTTGTCACACTATGATAAAGCTCTACAGTTAGATCCTGCAGAAATGACCTTTCACACAAACAAAGCAGGTTGGTTTTCGTGGCTTGTTACAAGTTGAATTGTTTCATTTGGTGGACTGAAAAGAAAATATTTGGAGACAGCATATTCATGGGGTATTCATTGCCATACCTACCAACTTGTGTGAATTTGGTGTATATTCTCTATAGTTTTGTATTTTAATTGTGCTCTATGAATCATTTTTGTACAACTGTGCTTTGGTCCAAGCCACTCGACACAAGTGGAAATTTTTTTCTTGCAACACTCTTTAAGAACAGTCCTTTGTGTGTGTTTTTATATGCTTTTATTCTCTGTATCTTCGAAATCCTAATTTTCATCTTATTTTTATGAAACAGGGAGTTGGGAAACGATGTGATTGTGAGTCATTTTATTCATTGAATGAAGCACATGCTTACCTGCCAACTACTACGGAATGTTCATAGTTTCTGTGGATTTAGTTGTATGACTACAGAACTCACTGTCGAAACTATGAATTTTCATTGTTTTCTTTTAGTTTGCTATTACGAAATAAATTTGCGTCTGGGGACGGTATTTCGGCTTTCGAAACTTTCATAAATGGTAGTTAAACAAGTAAAAAATTTTGCTGTAATCAAATTTATTTTTTTCCCCTCCCGATGTTTCGTTAGTGTCCACTATTCTTGTTAAATGTCATTTTAAATTGGTGTAAAACTGAAGATAATTTTTTTAGGGGGGATTTTCCGTTTGGTGACAGTATTTAGTGTTTCAAAACTTTCAAAAACGATAGTTAAACAGTAAAAAAAATTATCGTAATTTTTTTTTTTCTCCCGATATTGCCTTTGTGTCCAGTAGTCTTAATAAATATAATTTTATTGCAAAAATGTTTGTATTTCATCTTGAAACTGTAAGCAACAATTTGCGAAAACGGAAGTTAGGTGCCGCGAAACAGACATTTAGCATTGTGTGTATTTTTCATTTTTCAAGCCTCTGTGGAACAATTCAGTTTTACTCAGTGGAGTGAACGAAGGAAATATACAACAAAGTAAAATTACTGTTACTGCACTTGTGCTCTGTAGTCGGTGTGCAGGTTCTACCATGAAGTACCGTATTTTCGTAGAATAACGTTGCAGTTCCATTCATCTCCTTGGTTTGCTATCAGATAATTCTGCAACTAGTGTAAAGCCGCAGGTAAACGTACCACAAAGAAAGTTTTATTTGACCACCATTCTGACTTTCATCAAAGATAAATGTTGTAATGAAAGGTGTTCGAATAGTTTATTTTTAACACACTTCAAATTGCCTGCGCAACTCGCGCCAAATAAAATCTTGGGTGAAGCACTGCAGGTGTGCTGTAAGTTTTGCGTTAAATGGCAGTCTCTTCCTCCTAACTGCACATTTTGACACCCCGTTTACAGAAGAGGCGGGGGGGGGTGTAAAAGTGTCTCACAGCGGGGCATTTATCAACCCCAGGCAGTGGGAGGTGAATGTTGTAGCTGCAGATTGACACCTGCAGTGGTTTATGTGCAGGGGTGTCAAAAAATGTGGTATCCCAGGGCGACTAAAAAAAATTTTGTTCGGGCCACCATGGAAAACATCACTGAAAAACATGTACTGTAGTTTTCGTCGTATAATCCACTGGTAAACGCAAATTTAAAAACTAAAAAAATTTGTAATTGTGCAGGAGAGGGGGTATAATAAAAAGAACTCCCTTGGAAAAATTCTCCTCCGTTCAGGAGTTTGTATGGAGTGGAAAGGAGGTGGGAAGGGAAATGCAGACTGAAAGTTGTAGGAAGGAACGGTGGGAGTTATTTTGTCTTTGTATTTTTGGCAAAGACAAAACGCTGACTGTGCTTGTGCCCTCTCTTCGTCAATTGGCCAATAAAAATGTACGCACAGCGCTCGCTGCACAAACCCACACATGCATGCCCCATTTCAAAGTTCCATGTTCTGGATCTCATGTGTGCTGTGCCTTTTTATTTTAGTTCGCCATTTTGACCTAAGTCTTTGCTGCTGATATTTTCCTTCATTGCTGTTTATAATGTCTTCAAAAAGGAAACGTTTCAGTTGCACTGCCGAATTTAAACTTAAAGTGGGGTAACAGCTGAGGATATGATCGTGTCACTATGCAATAGGTTTCATAAGGTCAGAAAACTAGCACGCAGTGACACGTAAAAGGCTGCGGTCTAAAACATAAATAAACCAGTCCGTAAACTCCGCGGGAGAAGTCCAGCGCTTTTTTTTTTTTTATGTAACCTGTGTGTAAGCAGACCCCTACTTTGAAAGCAGGATTTCTTCCAAAAACGTTCGACTTACACAAGAGTATATACGGTATTTCTATTAATTGCTCTGTGTCAGCGTTTCAGCATTGGCAATGTGTAATGCAATTGGAGCTACTGCATCACGACGATGCAGTAGCTCCAATTGCATTACACATTGCCAATGCTGAAACACTAAGCTAAGCTTTCTTTTGTGTCCGAAGATAAAAATATTTAAAGTTTCCTTTAAAAAAAATGAATTTCTTTATTTAATAAGATAGTTTTTTTTTTATTATTATTATTTCTTCGGACTCCGGGGTCTTTATGTGACAAACTTTTCTGTCGAAAATTCTACTTTTGGATCAGCATTTGTGATGTGCAGATTATACGGCGTTTTTTTTTTCTTCTGAATGTCACAATCTGCAAATTCCAGGGTCTGGAGATAAACTGCGAAAATTACGGTAATTCAAGAATCTGCGAGCCCCAGACCAAAAAAAAAAAAAAAAAGAGTACCCTGTGGGGGTTTTTTTTGCAGGGGAGAAATAAGCTGAAAGTAGAACATCTTTTTTTTTTTGTTTGGACAGAAGTGTACGTGACTTGGATATTATATACCCCCCACCCCAGGTCCTGTTTCTGGCCACTAAAAAACTTATCTGGTCACCAGATTTCAGAATATTTTTCTACTCCTGTTTATATGCTTTGAAAGAAGAAATCAATGTAACTTCATGTGGGAGGAAGTGTGCAGTAGTGAAAGCACATACAGTTTTGTGGTTTTCCCTGTTGCAGGCTCGCCACCTGTGTACAGCATGCAAGGCCAAAAAGAAATTCATATTTTGCCCTTCCTAGCTAGAGATCTGAAAACATGCTAAAGCATAATTTATTTATCCTAAAAGATTGTCGCATTTAAATCATAACACTTGTGTGCAAAAATGGTATGATGCTGAAGTTCCATTTATAAGCCAAGGTTGAATCCTTGCCAGTCTCCAAATTACCTATTCACATATAAATCACTCAGACTTAGACTTCTTTTGCATAACATATAGGCTCCCATGCTAATAATAATGATTTGGCACTCCAAATTCTTTAAGCGCAGTATCTTCCACAAAAATTATTCATGAAATTATCTGTTTTAATATCATGAACTGGGGTTAAATTTTGCTACTAAAAATGGTTACTGTAATTTTCATCGTATAATCCGCAGACTGACATTCAGGGAGGGGGGGGATTGCCGTATAATCTGCAAGTCATAATGTTGAACCGGAAGTGGAATTTCAGACAGAAAAGTCGGTCACATAATGACCCAAGCGTCCAAAGAAGTAAGAGAAAAAAAACTATTTTATTAAATGAAGTAATTCGTTTTTAAAGGTTACTTGGTCATATTTTTATCTCCAGACAGATAAAAAAGGGGGGGCATGGCATCCATAGATCATGCCGATGCATCTCCAGAGTATTGCATTACACCTTGCCAATGACGAAAGGCTGATACAGAACAAGTCATAGAAATGCCGTATGTACTCGCGTATTAGTCAAAAGTTTTTGGAGGAAATCCTGCTTTCAGAGTTGGGGGATCGGCTTTATACGTAAGCCAATAAAAAAACTTCCATGAATTCTTCCGCAGAATTTACAGACTGATTTGCTTACATTTTAGACCATGGCACAGAAGCTTTCCACATGTTACTGTGCGATTGTTTTCTTACCTTCTCAAAACTATCGCGTGGCGACATGATCATATCCTCAATTGTGTCCACGACTTTAAGTCTAAATTTGGCAGTGTAATTGAAACATTTCCTTTTCTAAGACATCATGAACAGCAATGAAGGAAAATAGAAGAAACGACGTTGGTCAAAATGGCGAAAGACTAACTAAACACAAGGCAGCGCACATGAGATCCGAAAGGAGGAAGGCATAGGTTCGTGCAGCAAGCGCAGTGCATACGTTCATTGGCTGGTTGACATAAACTGAGACGACACAACGGAGTTGTCCTCAGTGATTCAAAATGCTCCCGCAACTTACCTGATCTTTCATTATGACATTTCTCCTCCCTGCTTCATACAATCTCCTGAACTGAGGAAAAATTTTCCAAGAGAGTTCCTTTTCCAATTAATACCCCTTCTCCTGCACACTTATGCTGCAGATTTTTTTTTAAATCGAAGGGCCGTAAAAACTTTCTTTTTAAATCAGCATATAATTCGCAGATGATATGACAAAAATTACAATACAAGCCACACCTAGTTAAACCCCGCATTTTTAGAGCTGGAAGTTTGAAAAATAGTTTAATGCCATGGTGTTATAATTGGAAAGTGTTGCATATTCTAATGTTCATCCTAGTTGTGGTGGTGTGTTAAGCATTTAGTGCATTAGTTTAAGTTCAACTTTACACTGATTGTAATGGGGGGGGGGTGTCAAGTTACCAAAAATTTCAAGTGGTACAAGTACAAAACAGGATAATTAAAATTGCTAAGCAAGAATTTGAGACTTCTTAGGAGTAGTTGCTATGTTTTTGCATATTTTCCATTTTACCACATCATATGCATTGTGTAACTGTTTGAATAGCTGGGCAAATATACGGGAAAAAAATTCTGTGCTCCGCTGCACCAAAGGTACAGTTTTCAATTTTTACCAAAGAATGAGTTGTATAGCATCCTAAAATTTAAAACATCTGTGGTCTGTTTTCAGACCCTGCACAAAATATGCACGTTTAAAAAGACCTTTCAAAAAATTATGTGCATTAAAAATGTACCCTCACAGAATTAACGAGAATTATGGTCAAGTATATTGTGCCTGTCATAAATGTAATCAGCTTGAGAATGTGTGAACCGTATCTCACGTGTAGTGCCGTGAGCAGTTTACTTTGTTGATGGCCGGATGTTATGTAACGAACCTTAGCCAGAACTCACAAGGCACAAAAAACTATTCATGGACACACAATTAATAGTGAGGAAATTGCTAAGAGATTATATGTAGATTATGCATAAAATAGCCAAATGGGATGCAGCATAATATGAAAATTATGTTTTAATGCTTAACACGTGCGTAAAAGGCAGAATTGGGTGAATAGTACAGATTTTCTATAATATATATTTTTTTCTTGAATTACGGACATCTTGAAATTATAGAAAATTGTCATTTTAATGTTTCTGTGGAATGAAAAAAATCTTTGACAGATAGCTGCTGTAACAATTTTCTTCTGGAATAAACCTGTTAAAACAAGGCACTTTACATTTTTTATTTCAGATTTTTCTGTTGGGGAAAAAAGAAACTGTTCTAAAATAGTGTGTAATTTCAGTGTCTTCCATGCTTTGAAACAGTTAGAACTCACACACATGGGTGCATTTTTGTAATCTGGTTGTATAAATATTGGAGAGCAAAAATATGCAATTGTCACGCATTTTAACATTTTTCATTTCTTGGTTTTGTCCCAAGGCACTGTGGTTGCAATTTTTGAAATCTTTGTTTTCAAATAGCTTAATCGTGAGTAGATATACTGATTTATCTTTAATTTTGGAGAATTAGAAGTGATATTTAACGCATTTTTAACTTTTTTCCCCCCCCATTTCCCATTTTTAAAACTGGGTACTCTACAATCTTGTGGACTTTTTTTTTTCACTGATTCAGTGGCATAACTAGAAAAAAATTTCGACCCTTAAGCAAAATTATAAAAAATTCTGTATTTGCAGATTGAACTAAGAAAGTTCAAATGGGTTTGCCTCCTCAGGGCAATCTGTGGTAACAATGGCACACATAACAGCAACTAGGGCCTCTGTAAATCTTGAAGAGGTGCCAGCTAGTTCTGTGTGACATTGGCGAAAGGACACAAAGAAATTAATATCCGGACTCTAGTGTGGGATATGGTGGACCCTACCACACTTTAGAACGGTCCACCACAGAATCGACCTGGACATTCTAAACGGCACATGAGAAAGAGATCTCGGCTGAGTGAGTGTAAGATTGGTGTATGGAATACTAGAGGTATAAATGGCAAGATGAATGAGGTGATTGAAGAGATAAATAAGTATAGATTAGATGTGCTGTGTGTAAGTGAAACCAAAAAGAAGGAAATTGGAGTCGGGGTTCGTAAGGTCCTTAAAAGTCCTCAAGAACTCCTTATTTTTGATTTCCATTTCTAAGGCCTTTAAGAGTCCTTAAAAAAATCCTTATTTTTTAAAACAAGTGCTTATTTTTCTTCCCTGTTTTGTTTCTGTACTGCGGTAATGGGCATCGCAACCCTGGTCCCATTTTTTTTTGTGTCTGTAAATATGCTAACCTGTTCACCAGGGGAGCTTTCTTCTAGCTCATTGAAGGAAGATAATCCCCTGGAATGTTCTTAGAAATGATCTCCCTTCAATACCCCACTTTTCCATTTGTAGCCTGCATGACTTTACCTTGCCTGACCTTACCAGTAGGATTAACATCTGTGTTGTCTAGTTTCAGGGGTCAAAGCAAAGGTGGGGATGACTTAACAAGGACTGTTTGACTTCACAATTTATGGTGTCAGTTGTCTCGTGTGGTCTGATTTATATAGTGTCTTACTGCTCTACTCTCAATTCACCTTGCTTCGTTGTCGCTGTGTCTCGTGCTTGTCCTTTTTTTTTTTTTTCGGCGTGTATTTAATTTTGCTTTTTGTGGGCAAAGTTGTTTATATTTGGGACAAAATGCCTGGTAAGTGGCCACTATCACTGTTTAATTCCCTACATATGTATACACACACACACCTACCTACCTACCTACCTGGTGATATTCCAGTGACGCAAAATATCGATTGCAGTGTAAGTCCTTAGAAAGTCCTTTTTTTTTTTTCTCCACATAAAAGGGTATGAACCCTGTCCAGGAGTAGAAGTGAATGGCACGGTGAGTGTGTGGTCTGGAGTATTGGATAATGTAAGAGGACATGCTGGTGTAGGTGTGATTTTAAGTGAAAAGATGAACTTGATTCACTATATTTGGGTAACAGAATTCTCTGGATTAGCTTGAAAGTGAAATTTCAGAGAATTGTAATTGTTGTGTATGCTCCTTGTGACTTGGAACCTTCTGATAAGAAGGAAGATTTCTGGAATGAGCTAAAAGCTGTTTTGAGCCAGTTTGATGCTAAAGAGAAAGTTATAATAGCAAGGGAGTTCAATGCTAGAGTAGGTGTGCAGAATGCAATTTCTGACAATGTTCTGGGTAAGTTTAATGATCCTTGTGTGAATGATAATGAAAGATTAATTGAACTCTGTATTGAGAATGGTTTGTGTGTATCTAATATGTTTTTCAACCACAAGTATATCCATACATATGCTTGGGAAAATCGTACTCTTGGTCGAAAGAGTGCGATAGATTTTGTCTACGATCAATGTCTGAAACACTTAATTGTTGGCACTCGTGTGATGAGAGGTGCGGATGTTGGTTCTGATCATTACTTGGTTGTGTCACGAGGGAAACTGAATGTTGGTTGGAGAAAAAGGAATAGAAAGAGGCCCAGGATGGATAGAATAAAGGTTGAAAGGCTCACTGAAGATCATCAGCGTTGTTCTGACTTACTCAGAGAACGACTGAAGGAGCTGAAATCTTGTGAGAGGGATGTAGAAAAGAAGTGGGAATGTTTAAAGTACTGTGTTGTCACTGCTGCTGAAGGGGTCTGTGGCACCGCAATAGTGGGCAACAATAGAGATGATGCTTGGTGGAATAGTGAGATTGAGGAGGCAGTAGAGAGAAAGAAGGAAGCCTATTTGGGGATGTTGCAAGGTAGTCTCTGTGGATGAATATCGCTCAAAGAAGCGTGAAGCTGCTAAGTTGGTTCGCCAGAGTAAGGCAAAAGATAGGAAGGAGAAGGGGGAAAGGCATAAATTGGAATTTTGGAAAGATAGGAAGACTTTCTTGGAAGTACATGAGAATCAGGAAAAATAGGGGAAACAAAGTTGTAAGTTGTGTTAAGAATAGGATTGGGGAAATCATATGGGAGCCCAATGAGTTAAGTGAACGATGGGGTGAATACTTCAGTGAGTTATTAGATCAGGAAAGCAAAGGTGATTCAGAGGCAGAAGCAGATGTCACACTGAAGGAAGGATCTCAAGAGGCGTGTAAAGCTCTAAAATCTCCTCGCAATGGTAAGGCTCTTGGAATTGATGGCATAATGGCTGAGGTGTTGAAATATGGGGGTGACTCTATAATTGACTGGTTAACTGAAATTTGCCGGTTGTGCTGGGAGTTGGGAATAGTCCCTCGGGATTGGAAGGATGCTGTCGTTGTTTCCTTGTATAAGGGAAAAATGGTGATCAGACCGAATGCAAGAACTGTCGTGGTATTAGCTTACCAAGTGTGCCAAGGGAAAGTGTTTGGTAAGGTCGTTGTTGAAAAAGTATGGGGTCTTACATCATTGAAAGTGTAGTATGTTCAGAGTGGTTTTTTATGCCTGGTAAAAGGCTGCACTAACCAAATTTTTGCATTACACGTAATGATTGAAAAGTATCTGGATGTTGGTAAGAAAGTTTTTGCTGCCTTCATAGATTTAGAGAAAGCTTACGACCGTGTAAATAGGACACTTTTGTGGAAGGTATTGAATGAATATGGTGTTACTGGGAATCTACTTCACAGTGTAAAAGCCATGTATGCTGGTAGTAGAGCTTGTGTACAAGTGAATGGTGTTTTATCCAAATGGTTTTCTGTTGGTGCAGGAGTCGGGCATGGTTGTGTAATGTCACCATGGCTGTTTAATATACACTGACGGGGGGGGGGGGGAAATCCCAACACCATGAAAAAATAGTTGTAGAGGAATGAAATGGCGGCAATACATTTGTATTGGTAACATATTTAATCGATTAAGGTTTCAAGATCACAGCTTATTGTAAGCGCGAGAAGGGCCATTTTAAATGTGAAATGCTGGTACATTAATAACCGGTGTAACCGCCAGAGTGTTGAATGCAAGCATGCAAACGTTCATGCATTGTGTCGTACAGGTGCTGGATGTCAGTTTGTGGGATGGAGTTCCATGACTGTTGCACTTGGTCGGTCAATACAGGGACGGTTAATGCTGGTTAGGGGTGACACTGGAGTTGTCGTCCAATGATGTCCCATACGTGCTCGATTGGTGAAAGATCTGGTGATCTAGCAGGCCACGGCAACTTGTCTACACTCTGTAGAGCATGTTGGGTTACAACAGCGGTATGCGGGCGAGCGTTATCCTGTTGGAAAACACCCCTGGAATGCTGTTCATGAATGGCAGCACAACAGGTTGAATCACCAGACCGACGTACAACTGCGCCGTCAGGGTGCTTGGGATAACCACGAGAGTGCTCCTGCTGTCATAGGAAATTGCTCCCCAGACCATAACTCCAGGTGTAGGTCCAGTGTGTCTCGGCCGCAGACAGGTTGGTTGCAGGCGCTCACCTGGCCTCCTCCTAACCAACACACGGCCATCACCGACACCCAGGCAGAACCGGCTTTCATCAGAAAACACAACAGATCTCCACTCCGTCCTCCAATGAGCTCTAGCTTGACACCACTGACTTCACAAACGGCAGTGGTTAGGAATAAGTGGAATGCACGCTACAGGGCGTCTGGCTCGGAGCTGACCTTCAAGTAACCAATTTGTAACAGTTTGTTGTGTCACTGTGGTGGCAACTGCAGCTCGAATTGCAGACGCTGTACGACGCGCCACGGCGGTCTTCCCTCTCAGTAGTGCCACGTGGCCGGCCGGAACCCAGTCTTCTTGAGGCAGTACCTTCCCTTGACCACCGCTGCCAACAATCTTGCACAGTGTCTACATTCCTGCCAAGTTGTTCTGCAATATTGCGGAAAGAAAATCCACCTTCTCATAGCCTTATTACACGACCTCGTTCAAATTCCATGAGCTGTTGATAATGGCTTCTTCGTCTTCTTAAAGGCATTCTTGACTAACATCAACACACTACGTCGAATCTCAACTATAACTAACGCTCACGAACGTTACAGCGCGTATTTACAGCAAACCTGCTTTGCATGTTCTGAGGGGCGCTACTAGCGCCATACGTATGCGCCGAGCGCGAAATTTGCATAGACGTCATCTTACAGATGTACTCTCACCGCCTACCAACTGTCGTTTATCTAACACAACCCCTTCTTGGTGGTGGGATTTTTTTTCCGTCAGTGTATTTATGGATGCGTGATGCCAAAATAGATAATACTGGTTTATATCTTGGTAACATCCGTGTGTGCTGATTGCTGTATGCTGATGGCACTGTCCTGTTGGCAGAGGGCAAAAGTGAGTTGCAGAGTATGTTGTCTGGGATGTACGGAGTTTGCATGAAATTCAAACTGAGTATAAATAAGGGAAAAGCCAAAGTTATGTTTTTTGATAGAGGAACTGGTAGTACCGAATGTAATATGTCTAAATGGCACAGTGATTGACCAGGTGAATGAGTTTGTGTATTTAGGAAGCATGTTTGACAGCGAACATTGAATGGTGAAGTTAGTAGGCGTGTGAATTTCTCATTGAAAGTCGTGGCTGCTTTGGGAGGTTTTCACAGAAATGATGGGTTCTCAAGTGAGTCCCGCATGGCTGTGTATGGAAGTATAATTGTTCCTACTCTGATGTATGGCAGTGAAACCTGGGTGCAACAGAAGAAACGTAAGAGTCGTTTGTGTGCTGGAAATATGCGTTACTTACGGGGGGGGGGCAAGATGCGTTCTGATTGTGTGAGGAATGAAGATGTATTGCAGCTGTGTAATGTGAGGCAAAATGTTTGCAAGGTGGAGACTTATATGCTTCGCTGGTTTCGCCATGTTGAAAGAATGAATTATGAGATGCTTACTAAGAAAATCTGTTCAGCACAAGTGGCAGGAAGGCCAAGGAAGTCATGGGAGGATCAGATTCAGGAGTGTCTGCATGAGAAAAAGATTGAGTATGAAGTATAGAAGATCTTGTGTACGGCATGTGATGGATGTGAGTGAAGCCCGAGTTGTATGTCGAGATCGCTGTAAATGGAGAAGTTTGATATGGCAATAGTAAGTAAAAATTATTTGGTAGTTGGTATTTTTTTTGTGGAACTAACCTGAATATCAGAGAACAGCTTAGTAATATGTATGTACTAAGAAAGTACACACACCCAATGGACAAAACATTAAAGATGCCTACCTGATACCGTGTTGGCCCTCCTCTGGCACGAATAACAGCATTTATACGTCAGTGCATCAACTCTACCAGAGGTAATGCCTGTTGCAGCATTGTCCGCAACTCCACCTGAGACATCAGTCCAAGATCCATGGATCTGATATTCTGCTCAATAACATCCCAGAGAGTTTTTACAGGGTTTAAAACTGGTGGATCTTGGGGGCCTCTGCATGGTTCCAAACTCAGATTAGTGTTTCTTGATCCGTGCCTGGTGGGGCGGCATTGTCCTTCTGAAATAGACCACCAGCCGGATGGTGCGTAAAGGCCACGAAAGTGTGTAGGTAATCAGCCAGCACATGCTGGTAGTGCACAGTGGGTTAGGGACCTCTCCAGACACACTAAGTGACCTAATGTGTCCCATGAGAAGGCTCTTCAAACCATCAGAGCCGTCGCCACCTTGAACAGAGCCAACCTGGCATGACAGGCCATGGCCTCGTGTTGTAGACACCACACCCACACATTCCCGGCAGCTTGATAACCTGAAAATTGGATTCATCTGAACACATGACAATGTGCCACTCTGCAGAGGTCCAGTTTTTGATGTTCCCAGCACCAGGCGAGAAGTAATTTTCGTAGCCCAAAGGTATGCAGCGTGTGCCATACCATTCACTTGCTGTCGATGCTTGGGCCTCTTGACATTTACCCTGAGTGTGATTTGCACTACCATTGCCAAGTGGTCTGTGTCTACTCATTAATGACATGTAGTTGGCCACCGCTTGCTTTCTGGGAGTTGGTGTATACTTGCAGTACACCCTTGATACGTTTGCCCTCGGGCCTGAGAGAACTCTAGTCGCTCAGATCACCATGTTAACTGTTGGGAAGCCCTGCTTTCCACCTATTTATCATCTGCATTCGGTTTAAGTCTGTTCCGCTCTGTGCTGGGAATATCCGTGTCAACTGGCCATCGCTCTGATCTCTAGTGTTTTGTGAGTGAATGAATGAGTTCTTTATTTCACTCCTGATCAATCTTCAGCTTTTCCCCATCAATCAATAAATCTAAGTGTGCTATTGAAAAGGGTTAATGCTTTTTTTTTTTTAGGTAGCTACCTGAGCATAACCTTAGTTAAAAAAATATTTTTCGTTATTCATTTTTTTTTTTTCTTGGTCTGATAAGATTGCTACAGAGATCAAGTAAACATCGGTTTCTATGTATTAGTTTTTATGTGCAATTTTGTTATATATACACAGTGTGGCAAAGAATTTTTAAGACTAGGTCTGTAAAATGAAATAGAAACAAATTATAATTTGTTTTGGTTTGTTATTCAAAATAAGTCCCTCCGGCTTCAATGCACTTGTTACAGCGATTTAATAATGATTCGAATGCCTGTTCCCGTTCACTTTGCGGAATTGCCTCCAAAGCACGCGTCGAAGCTGTTTGTATGGTCGAAATATCATCAAAATAACACCCTTTTTAACGTCATTTTAAGTTTTGGGAATGAAGAAAAGTTGCAGGGTGCTAAATCAGGCGAATACAGTGGATGATTCAACACACAGACGTTATTTTTCGCCAAAAATCTACGAACAAGAAGTGAGGTGCGACTGGGTGCATTATCGTACAACAAACACCAACTGTTTTCATCCCGATATTCTGGACGAATGCGACTAATTCTGCCCATCAAACACCTCAAAACATTTAAATAAAACTCACCAGCAATTGTTTGTCCACTTGAAACAAATTCTTTGCCGATAATAAATACCCTTACTATCGAAGAATGTAATGAACATTGTTTTGATTTTCGATGGAACTTTTCTTGTTTTTGTTTTTTTTTTTTTTGGTTTGTGGAGAGTTTTTTTACTTCCATTCTGCACTTTGTTGCTTTGTTTTAAGATCATATTGAAAACACCATGTTTCATCACCTGTAACAATAGATTTTGAGAAGTTTGGATCATTTTCAGCGGCTGAAATGATGTCTCTGCAATGTGCACTTCTCCTTGATTTTTGTTCATTGGTTAACGTGTGTGGAACAAATTTAGCACAGACTTTTGTTTTGCCCAAATCTTCATGCAAGATGGTTCGAATCGTTCCTTTGTTGATGTTTAAAGACTCTTCCATTATTCTTAGTGACGCACATCGATTGTTTGTCACGAAATCACGCTCTTTTTCAATAATCTCTGGTGTCTTAGATGAACTTGGTTTTCCAGTATACTTATCTTCTAGCGTATCTCTTCCGTCCAAAAAATGTTTGTGCCACAGGAAAACATTTGATCTACTTAAACAAAACTCACCCTAAACTTGTTTCATAATTTGGTAAGTTTCCGAGGCACTTTTACCAAGTTTTGCGTTAAATTGAATAACAGCCCTTTGTTCCATCTTAATAAATCAACATGAAAAAAATTTTACTTCTCTAATAAACGGCCGTTTCGTTTGAGTTTCTTTAACAACTGCACAGTGCTTTTGCCTGAAAGCAAGTAGATGGTCACGGTTTATAACGCATTCGCGATTACACTGGTGGCGCCACCGTAGGCTGAAATCTAGTGTCAGTCTTAAAAATTCTTTGACGCACTGTGTGTGTGTGTGTGTATATATATATAGTGCTATGGACAGGAGTCTTATTAATAATAAAAATCACAAAAAAAGTGTATAATAGTTTGATTAAAAAATTAAATAGAATATCTAGTTTACTATTTATATTTTTTTATCTCTGGAATAGCTAACATAAAAATGGTAAAACTTAGGTTAGAATAAATTGGTTACTGGTTGTGTCTGTAGAAGTACACTAAGGTATTTTAATACAGGTAAAAATTATTAAATACACATCAGGTATATTTGATAATTATTTTTGCGTATTCTGGAGAGTTATTCTACTCTTACTGGACAAGCAGGTCTTCATTCTAAGTTTTGTAATTTTGCTTGGAAGAATTTCGTGTGCAGCGTAATTTTGTGCGGGACATTCATATGGGACTTTCCCCATCCTCCTTGGCTGCTGCTGTAAGGTCGGCCATTTTATGTCAGTGGAGTGTAGAGGTAGCAGCGTTGTGAGTAAGCTCTTGCCTTTGTTCTTGTGCAGGTTCTTTCTCTTGTTTTAATTGTTTTTTGTTAAATGCTTAAAATATATTTTTCTTTTTAGGCATTGGTGCAAATTGTATTCTAACTATTTGAGTATTTTCTTTCACTTACTTTTGGCTATGAGCTCGTTTTTATGCTCTTTATTAGAGCTGTTAGCTGGTCACTCGACCTCGTGGTTGTCGTTTTTCGGAGTTGGTTGGAGCGAAATTTCTATTTTATAATCTTAAAGCATTCCTAGAATACTTTGTAAATATTTCAACTTTTTTTTAACTTTAAGTACTTTTTCCAAAGCATTCTTTCGCATTTTTTTTTCTTCTTCTTCTGGCTTCCGTTTTTTCGTGGGAGCTGTCTGTACAAAAGTTCCTATTTACTTCCGTGGTCTCTGTTGTAATTTCTTATTCTTTTATTTTTATTTTTTTGGAAGTGCCTTTTTTCTCCAGGTAATGACATTTTTAAAGAGCGTTTTGTTCTTTGGTTCACGTTTGGAACTTCACTTGGGCGGTATGGTTGCTTAACCACGTGCTAAAACTGTATTTTTCTGTTGGTTGTTCAAGCCTTCTCACATTTTTGTGAGGTTTTTTTGACAATTTTTTCCTGTTTTTTGTGGGAGATGATGAGTATGGGTTGGGCCAGGAAAGTGATAGATATATGCTAAAACTTGTGCTAAATTTTTTCTGCACCATTGAGGGCGGTTACGTTAAATAAAAAATATTTTTGGGGGACTTTTACTTGCATCTATGGCTTTGCAGAAACCCATTTTCAACTAGGTCTTTGTGGAAGTTAGAAAATGCAGTTTTGCTGGTCCTTGATAAAGCCAAGGCTCGGCATTCTCGACACTTTCTGCATTCTGGTTTTATTATTTATTATTATTTTTACTCTTGCCTGTTGGGTTTTGAGTTTTAATTTGTATTTTTTGTCATCGTTAAATAACCTTTTTGTTTCAGTCTCTGCTTTGTATTTTGTTCGTTCTGAATTTTCATCACTGCTGCATATTGCGCGTCATGATCTTCAGAATGCAAGTTCAAAAAATTTTTATTTTAAATTTTGTCTTTAACTTTGCTTTTGGATATATATATATATATATATATATATATATATATATATCATAATTTGTCAACTATTATCAATCCACTGCTGGATGGTCTCAAGTTTCTTCCACAATTGTCTGTCTTGAGCCAGTCTCCTTTGCGTTACTCTGGCATGCTTTCGAATTTTATTCATTCATCTCCCATGCGGTGAACTGGGTCTTTTTCTGTTCCTTGGTATCCAGTCTAAAATTTTGGCTGTCCATTAGTGGTCCATTCTTCTGGCAACATGACAGTCTTAAACTGCAGATAAAAGTATGTTTTCCCAGATAAAGCTTAAGCAGAATTTGCATGTTTCGCAAATGGATATTTCTGAAAATTGACTCCAGTATTTTTGTTACTGTGAATGAGTAAGATTTTTGCATTTTGTATTCGAAAGTTTTGCATGAACTGAAAAAACTTGCGTCAGTAATAATGTAGCCGGCACTCTGTGTGTGCACTTCCAGTTTGCTGGAAGATGTGTTAAGCATTTGTTGTGATGTTTCATCCTTAAATGACATTCTTTCCTTTCTTTTTCTATCATTTTCTTGCTTTTTAGAGGAATTGTTAGTCCTTTTGTGTTTGATTTAGATCACTATGTACAACATATTGAGGTTCTTGCTTAAACTGCATTTTAATTCATTAACTCACAAATGCACGGATATCGTACTGACACAAATACAAAACTCTAGTACAACAGCAAGCCCAACATATAAAAAAACACATGCAGGGGGTTAACTATTTGTAAAACATAAAAGTATAGTATATACAAGCATTCACAATGTAAAGACAGTGTAGAAAAGATAAGAGTACAAGATAAAGCTTTTTATCTGTACTGTAGAGTAAAAGTTAGATAAGGCTTTTTATCTCTTCTGTAGAGTACAAGATAAAAGCCTTAAAAAATCCAGTTGAAACTGGATTTTTTTTAAGGCTTTTTATCTTGTCCGGACCTAACTTTAGATTTCTTCGGCAATTCTACGAAAATACAACATTGAAATAGCCCTAATGGCCAAGTACGCCATAGAGCTTCAAGTGGAACGTAAATAGTAACTTTTTTAATTCAAGAATTTTTAATTGTTGTCTGAAAACCTTTGCCCACTCAATATGAAGTCGGCACAGACAGAACCGAGTTAACCCTAATGACTGGACATCATCAAAGTAGGATACAACATTTGACCAAGAGGCTCTCAATAAACTACCAATGCAGGACTGCACACGCACTTCCGTAAGTAAAATTTTTAGGACTTTTAACTGAATTGTATCTTAATCGAATAATTTAATGCACCGCTGCAGACTGTGCCCACTTTATATAACGTGTAAAACAGAAAACTTAAACGTCAAAGTGTCTTTATGAAGAACCTTGTAGTCATGTAATGGTATGTGAATTTTATGATAGAATCACATGAGATATATTGTTAACAGAGAGCTGTCACACCACAATGTAATGAAGTGGAGCAGGTCACTGTGATCACAGCTAGTTTCACATTTTCTGCTTTTCTTTTTGCAGTTGGGGCACCTATCTCTTGCACAGAGCTTTATCACTGCTTTCTTAACATTAGCACTCAACTTGATTTTCTATTTTCTTTGTTCAAGCAATTGTAGTGTTTTGGTCATATCTTGTAATATTTGCTTCCCTATTTGTGTAGAGCACGTGATTTACAAACATGGCACAGCTTCCTTTCATTCCAGTTGTTACCACATCTGTAAAAAAATAATAATAATAATAATAATCAAACTAATCACATTGCAGATGTGATGGTTTTATTTACAATATGAGTTAAATTACTTTTTTCCCTCATGACACCTGTTCATTCAGGAATGAAATTTGTATATATTTTTTTGTGTGTGTGATAATTCTGTAGATCAGTGCCCACGTTTTCCACATAGCACATATTACAGAATTTAATATTTTCATAAATTATATTATTCACAAACTTAGACTAGAAGCCCACAGGTGATGTGAATATTTTCATAGCATTCTGTAAAATTACTTTTCCATCTTTCCATTTTTATATTTTGCATTATAAGTTCAAGAAGTGTGCTTTCATTTGTTTTTGTAGAACAGTAACAAAGAAAGGTGACTTGATCACGCTAGTTACGTTAACTAAAACTTTTACAAAAAGTTCGTAAGTTGGAAGCTTTCGACCTTATCTTAGGTCTTCATCACGCCAATCAACTTACGAACTTTTTGTAAAAGTTTTAGTTAACGTAACTAGCGTGATCAAGTCACCTTTCTTTGTTAATATTGTTACGTGTTTTGCCCATAATCGTCATGTAGAACAGTATATTAAAATTAGGTTGAAAGCTTGTTAATGATGGGTGAAAATAAGATATGTAAAGTAATTTTTAATAGAGTATTCTTTTGTTTGTGGTGTCCAAATGTGAAAGTATGTTTTGGTTAAGGCAGAGGTTTGTCAATTAAAACAGGCAAGCGCACTTTCCATTGCGCTAACAAAGTGGAATAAATGTTCAGACAAAGGAAATTATATTTGTGATTTCCCATAAGCATGCACTCACATTTTACGCTTTCCAATCGTAGGTTGAAGAAGCATATATGCTCCACCTTTGTCTGTCCGCACAATAACTAGCATAAAAATGGTGTCATTTCGACAAAATTGTAGTATGTGGTAGGGGACAACCTAGGGGATCCTATTGGAAATTGGGCCAAAGGTCACTGCACAGGAGTGAGATTTGTTCCACAGCCATTATCCTCATAACTTGAGTAATGATTTCTGGTATGTTGGAAAGCGTATCATAATCAATGCATTTCATGATTTTACTAACTTGTTAACAGTTGTGGTTTTCATACGCATTCTTTAAATATTGCATTTGTTTTATATCCATTACTGGTGAACATTTTTCCAAGATACACAACTTTGCTTGTTCAATGCATTCTTCATTTATGCTAATTGTGCACAGTGGAGCTGTCTCATCCTGGCAATGTAATTCACAATGTCTTTAATAGCTCAATGTTTCAGTGGATTTCTTGAGCCTAAAGATATGTGCGTGGTTCCTGATTATGACTGTTGAAAAAAAACTTTGTTCATACACACAACAGCTGGTAAGAAATTGTAGAAAAATATTTTATAACCCCCCCCCCCATGTTGGAAACCTCTTTCTTGCAGCTAAGTAGAATTGAAATAATTAATCTTTAAACTGAACTTCAAGTTAATCATGTTTTTGAGTCAAATAGCTCTTCCTGTTTCTTTCATTGATAACCAAATGCCAAAGGCTGTGATAATGGTGCAAATAAATGTCCTGTCTAGTTGAACTTTGTTGTGCCTGTAAATTCAAGGTCATGGTAAGCTTCTCATGAAGTATGCATAGGTGTTGCTGCACAAGTTCATGGTTTAGTGGAAGTCAACTCACTTTACTCACCTGTTCTTTTGTCAGCCAATTGGTTTTTTCTCCCTCTCTCAAAGACTTCAGATTCACTGAACAAAAAACAGTTTCTTTAAAAACCTTTAATGTTTTTATGCAATTTTTAGAAATTAAGAAAAAAAATGTGCTAAGCATAATTAAGTGAAGGGAAATGAAACAGTTTTCTTTCCATTGCATCTGTGTCCATGTTTCAAAGCCTTGTAATTTAATATCACATTTCACTTGTGAAACACATTCAGCTGGGAATTCTAATAAGACAACTGGGATTTAATTATTCAAAAACCTTTCAAGGCAACATTGATGTGACCTAAGTTATCAATTAAAACATTTCATATTGATATAAAAAAGTTTTCACTTACCTGAAGTTTCATACATATTTAATGGTATTTTTTCACTCCAAACCTATTTTTCTTAAAGCAAGTTTTTTTTTTCACATAAAACTGGAAATCTTAAAAAGATTTCAAATATTGAAACTTATTAAAAACAAAATTAAAAGGTTTATTTGTAATGTTCTAATTTTTTACATAACTTAAGATTTGTAGTGTAAGAAATTCATTGTTATGCATGACAGGCTTGGGGCAAAAATGCAAATTAAATGTGCTAAATATGTAAGTAGAGAAGCTTTGGGGTAAGTGAAAACTATTTCATACCAATATAAAGGTATTGGTAGATAACTTAAGTTAAGTTAATATTAATGACATGTAAGAAAATTTGAGATTGATAATTATATCAATTGCTTATAAACAATTTCAGCTGTTTAGACATCAGCTGAGTTTTTTTTATTATGTATTGCTGCAATGGTCATTTATGTATGCATTGAATAAGAAAAAAAAACTAATGGCAAAATGTTAATCTTGATAAACAGTTTGTATGCTCAGATTCTTTGTGCACCTCTCTCATAAATCACTGGGGTTTTGTTTGTTTTTTTACTCTAAAATTTAGCCCCAATGTTAAATTTTGAAAAAATTACATTTGATTTTACTTGAATTAGTGCCTTGATTTTTCATTTTCTAGCTGTGTACTTTGAGCAAAAGACTTATGAGGTTTGCATCAAAGAGTGTGAAAAGGCCATTGAAGTTGGAAGAGAAAATAGGGCAGATTTTAAACAGCTTGCAAAGTAAGTTAAAATATTGCACTGCTAATGCTTGTTGTTATCCTACCCAGTCTCATTTTTTTATTCTCAACATTAAGCTCCTATATTAAAATAAAAGTTTAATTTTCCTGAAAACTAGTCATTAACTTGTTCTGTAGTTTTACAATTTTGTGTAAAATTGTTCAGACTTGCAACTAAAGCGCCACTCTGTAAAGGTCACCATGAAAACAAGTGAAGAGGGGGGAGGGTATGCATACTTTTCTGTGGGAGTCCGCTTTCTAGATCACCCCGCACGGGGATAACTGGTTTTCCGGTTATTTGGGAGTAGCTCCCCCACGGCCCGAGCTGACCGTGTGGCGGACCATCTTGTCTTTTCGTCTTCATATGATACCATCACCGCAGGGACAGCTATTCATCCAGTTGATGGGGAGTGGCAATCCCATGGCCCAAGCCGACGCTAGTGTTTGATGTGGTTCGTACGCGTCCTGGAAATGCCCTAAAATTCTGTTACATGTCTGGGCATTTTGTCCATTCTTACCTTTTTTTTTTTTTTTTTTTGCCCCTGCGCAATGTTTTGTAGCTGAGGGGTTTTTTTTTACTGTCGTGTAACATATCTGACAAATTACAAATTTCCCTCCCCGGCCCCTGCAGATGTGGGGGGGGGGGTTAGGAGGACTAAAGCTGCGTTATTAGCATCTTTTGCCTCGTGCTTAAGTTATCGCTTTGTCTGTCCAGTCGGGAGACCATATCTGTGGAATTATTAGTGTGATTTCTAAAATTATTTTTTTTATTGGGAAGCTTAAAATGTGAGACTGATGATCCACGCGTTCAGAGTTTTTTACCTATGCAAAACTTTGCTGTTAGAGAGCGCAAATGGAGATCCTATCGGATTTAAAATGCATTTTGTTTCATTCTAAATATCCAATTGAATAAATTATTTTTCCTTTCGATGACATTTATATCTAAGACTATTTTAGTTAGTCCCCTTTTCAAATAATGCATAAATTTTCCGCTATATGGGCATTAAGGTAAATCGCGGTTTTTCCCCCATAACTCCGCTTCTAAAAGTTCGATTTGAAATTCTTCTGTGTCTGATACAGGTCTTAAGATGAAATGTTTTGCATATAATTTCTCAATTTTGGTAAAGAATGGTTTGGCCACCAGGAAATGTGTTTATTTTTGCTTCCGACGTATTTGCAACGAAATCTGAGCTGGAAACTCAATTGAATAAGTTTCTCCATGAACCGCTCAGCTCGGAAAACTTTTTAGGAATACCTCCTGCTTAGTGCATAATTTTTCCACCAGGGACATACACTTATATCTTATTTTTGTCCATATCTCTATTTCTAGGAGTCCAATTTGAAAAGTTCTTTGAACATTTTTCAGTGCAAAGTGTTTCTCATATAATTTCAAATGTTTAACGCACAAGTGCACCACTAGAGGGCGTAAGTTCAAGTTTCTGTTTACAGGAATATCTGCAGGGCTAAAAACCTGATTGAAAATTATTCTTTCAATCAGATACTACTAATTATGAAAACTCCTTGTGTGTATTTTCTTCCCAAAAGAATGCACAATTTTTCCGCTAGGGGCGCAAATATTTAGTCTATTTTTTTCAATATCTGTATTTCCAATATGTCAGACTTTAAAAAAAATTCTTTTAACACCAAATAGCATTTACCTTTTGGGACACTAGTTTTGTATTTGAAGCAGGGTTGGGTTTCTGCCGGAAAAACTAGTTTTTGCCATGCCAGTGACCGAAACTGGATATAACCGGTTTAAACCGGCAGAAAATGGCAGCAACTGTCAAAACTAAAAAAGTACTTAACAATTTTTCTGTCAATTAGTACATGAAATTTACAGTAAAATCAGAGATGACAAATATTTATAATCGGATGATTAATAAAGAAGTTACACTTGTTGCAACTTTTAAAACCTGTTCCTTCTGCCTTGGATAAGATCCAAAAAGAGGACTGTTCTATTGCAGATGCTTGTGAAATTTGGTTGACCCTGATGGATGATCTCATGAAAGCAAGGTTAAGAGTAGATTTAGTCTGGCAATAACTCAACATCATATGCTAGCTTATATGCTTCATCCAAAGTACATCGGATCTAAATTGTCACATGAGCAGGAAGAAAGCCCAAATTTTGCACCTTACGTCATAGCTTTTCAAGCAAAATCAGCTCCTTTTCCTGAAATATATCACTCCAATGAAATCTTAGAAAACGTCTCTGCTTCTACCAAGCCTCGCGAATGTCAGTCGCCAAATGGCAACCAGATATTTCGTAGTGGCTAGTGAATTTTTTAGTTTAGTCCTATGATGGCGAGTAGATTTTTCCCCCAAGTGAGCAACTATTTTGTCCAACTTCCCCCCTAGGACTGTAATGCATTGATACATCGCAAAAAACCAATGTGAATTTAACATTGATGTTGCGGTATTTCGACTGACGAAACTATGATTCATCGCCACCATGATGTAAATGCTCGCGATGTAATCGCCATCACGTGCCACCATGCACTGTTGTTCAAACCGGTTTTCCCGGTTCGAGACACGTGAATATCTGCTGATCCTCGTGCCCGCGAGCATCTCCGATGTAGATTCTTGTTAGCTGCTTCATTGGGAGATTGCTCATCGAAAATTCGCCTGCTAGGCGAGTAATCATGGACATTCTAATAGCTTCGTGAGCGATCCCATGCGGAGTCCCATAGGGCCTCCATCCATCGACGATGCTATGAAGAGGCTGCGTGTTCCACGCATTGGATCTCGGAAATTTGCCACAGTTTAGGAACAACAGAAGTATGTGGCAGGGTTTTTTTTATGTGAATACATATTTAAAATCAGACCAGTACTAGGTGGCCAGTACGGAAAGTTGAGTGTTACGAAAAAATGGCCATCGAGTTCGGTCTAATAATTTCTATATTATCAACGCGAACCAAAGCTACCTAGTGTAGTCCGATAGCTAAGGGAACAAAGACTTGAGACTTGTTGGTGACCTTGAGTTGCTGCACACCGATAAGTGAGGAGGAGGGGGTTGCGCTGCACAAATTTCTAATCAGTATAACTTGGCACTGCAAAGCGCTACAACATCAAAATTGGTCTCAAACAAAGGTTAACGTCAATCTTTTGTTTTAAGACATTAGAAGTGAAACCAAATACAGTGTTGGTTGTGAAACTTTAGATCGCAGTTTAAAACTTGTAAAAAAAATTGACAATATCTGCATATACTCGTCAAAAAGCCAAGCAGAAATACATCGAACGTAGTCTATGCGGAAGAGCAACTCGTCGGCTTTCGATAAACATTGCAATGTCAGAGACAGAGCGCATGAGAAAGTATCAAGAGTTAAAGAAAATTGCTGCAGCGACGCATGAGCCCGTCGGCTTGGTGCATCAGCAGTGAACCTCATAAAAACCAGTAATTGGGCATGTCTGAATAGTGACACTTTAAATGCCTTAATGATGATTAGATGCAATGGCACTTCAATTGAAGATTTTGATCCTCAAAACTATTCAATTGTGGTGGGCAGATAGATACCTTTGTTGGGAAGATCAGACACAGTACATATCAGTGGTAAACTGTATCAACATTATAAGTGCCACTTTATGTATGTATATATATATATGCCTAGCTCTTGTCCCTTTGTTTTAAATATTAAAAGAAATCAGACTTCTAAATTCAATGGCCTCAAAAATAAATTATGTATGTGTAAATTAAGATAGTAAGAGTAATGATATTACAGCACTGGAAATAAATTATCAAAAAATCATTTTGGAACAAAAGCATTTCAATATTTGCAGTCAATCTAATGATCCTATGCAGTAACTGCTTTGCATCTGTTTTTATGAAGTTAAGGGAAGAGGTGTCTCTCATTAGAAAGAAAAAAACATGCACCCATTTAATTTTGTAGAAACATAAGTCAGAGGTGTTTGTGTTCCGGGTCTAACCCGGATTTCCGGGTTTTGGCGATCTTTCATACCCGGAATTCCGGATGTTTAACTTTGACGACGTTTTTAAGACTGTTAAATTTTGAGTTCTAATAAGTGCCAAAGCAAACAAAAAAAAATCATTTGAAACGATCCATGGCAAAAGTATTTGTTAAAAAAAATTGGTTTTCACCAATGAATTAATGTGACAATAATAATGTCTTCCTCGCCGATGCAGCCAACTCGAGATCCTGAAGTCTCAACATGAAGCCGGCAGTTCGTGCTGTGGTTGTCCGTTCTTCTGTGGGAAGGGCATGCACGTAAACTGTCATTTTGTCAGTGCTTCTGCTCCTCGATGCAAAAAAAACCCCGGTTTTTCACTCTGATGAGTGATGTGGGATTGGAACTTGGAGTTGGCCGGGAGAGCGAGTTAAAGCAAATAAAGTAAGTCACTCATGCGTCTGTCAAGTTAGCCTTGCGCGTCTGTACCGACGCCGATGGCTCCGCGCACGCGCGGGAGCAGCCTGCCTCTGCCTCATTGTATTAGTTAGTCAGTGACGGAGAAGGTGTCTTTGTTTCCCTGCTGAAACGTTTGTGGTTTTTTTGTTTAGGCAAAAGTGATTATTTTTTTCTTGTGTGTGATGTATTAATGTTTTTAGGGATTTGAAAGATTACACGATTTCAGTTTAAGTTCGTCATCAACGATGAAGTTTTTAACCAAAACTGACGATCTCAAGACATTAGAGGCCTCAGTCAAAAATAAATTCCGGTGGGATTGGCTAGAAAAAGAAGACTCCCAGAAGGAGAAAGCTGGGATATGGTGTCAGAAAATTGATACAGCTGGGTCATGTTTCTGCATATCTTCCTCTTCGGTACACAAACAAGACACTGCAAATGAAGGATGTTGTAAACGTAAGCGTCAGCCTGATAACGTCTCTGCTAAAAAACAAATAAAGATTGCACAATTTTTTAAGAAATAGTGTTATTTTATTAGTAAATATAACTTTAGATTAACACCACATCAGACTGATGTTTTTATTATTAATAAATAGAACTTTAGATCAACATCCAATTTGCTAAATATACTGTTATTTTATTAGTAAATAGAACTTTAGATCAACATCCAATTTGCTAAATATACTGTTATTTTATTAGTAAATAGAACTTTAGATCAATACCACCTGACTGAAATTGAAGGACTAAAGTTTCTGTTAAAAAAAGATCAATATCCAATGAAAAAGAGTGGTTGCCCTTCTAGTAACATAAAAACTTGACTGCAGATTTTCTTCTTTTATTTATTTGTCAAATGGATAATTTTACAATTGGAAAAAAAGGCAAAACTTCTTTAAAAGGTATGTTGTGTGTAATTGGTTTGTTTTATACAAATGCAAAATTTTTATTAACATTCTTTGTGTGGTATATGTTAAAGACAATATCTTGTAGTTTTTGAAATCAAAGTTATTTAAATTTCGCTGAAGGAATTAATTTTTTTAGCAACAAATTAATACTGCAAGCTCAACCCAAAAATAATTTACTGCTGTGAGCAAAAGGTATAGGTAAGTAGTAAATACTTCCCAAAGTGAAACCATTCAGTAACAGTATTGCTCATAAATATAAAAATTAGAGGTACTAATAGTAACAAATAATTTTGTTGTGCTAGGGGGGTACCCACACATGTTTATTTATGTGTCTCGAGTTTATGCATTTACGCCGTTGGGAGACTACGATGATTTCAGGGTTTCGTGCCTTGCCTTGCAAACACCTATGATAAGTAACGAAGTTACTGAATTATCATTATTTTTTTAATTTCGTATGGTCAGTAGATTTTGCCATTTGGCTAGTAAAATTTTTATTCCACTAGCCACATTGACTAGTAGAAATTCCAGCAGTTTTGCAAGGGCTGGCTTCTACATGGTGGTCTAGTTTAAAGAAAACAATTGTAAATGATTTCATAACTCTTGCTTGCACAATGTTATTGCCTGCAAGTTCTGGGCTTGAAAGAATATTCTCAAGCTTTTCGTTTATTGACAATAAATTAAGAAATTGTTTAGGGTTTGGAAACAGCAGCAAAATTGGTCTTTTGCTATTGACTACTTCATGAAAAAAGTGCACTTGAATGGTGAATTTACTGCGATGCAACTTTTGAATAAATACTGTAAACATTGCAACTGAACTTGTTTTACTTTAAAATGCATTTCCCTATGCTATTCATTGTATGGATTCATTATATGCTATTTGTGGTTCTTCAGTAAGTTTTTTATTACAAGACATAATTATTTTCTGGGTTTCTGCCAGTTATTGCCACTTTTATGGCACAATGCTGGTTTTAACCGGTTACAACTAGTGGTTTTGTTACCTTGGCAGAAACTTGCCAACCCTGATTCGAAGAGGTATGTGGTTCACAATTCTGCCACTAGGTAGTGTTCGTGTACTTCCGTTTGCAGCCTGTCTCTAAAAACCCTATTGAGGAATTTCTTTTTTTATTGTATGACATTCACTACAGTGAATAAGATTTTTGCTACAATAAGATCCTCTTCAAATGTACAACTTTCCCCCTAAGGGTTGTAAAGATCAAAACGTTTTTCTTGCTTTCTGTGCGAGACGTGTTTGAAAAGTTTTTTCCTTAGCATAGCTTTTGCTAGAAAGAATACTTTTCGCTTGTTTCCAACTTTTCCATTATGCAAAATTCTTCCTTTAAAAGGAATGGTTATATCATGTTTCCTTCTATATCTCTTCTTTTAATTGTTCGATTTGAAAATCTTTGCCTCTACCTTCCTTCTGCTATGGGAAACGTTTTTTGTCATTTGTTAATTTTTTTAAACATACCTTTTAACCACTGGTGGAAGTAAGTAGCTGAATTTTTTTTTTGTGTGTGTGTGTGTGGGTGGGGGGGGGTATTTTGACCTTTACTGAAATTTGCTAATGAATGCTTTATTTAAAAATTTGATATAAAATCGGATTGCTTTCTAATATCAGAAACTTAAAAATCTAGTTGTTTCTTAGTATTTTCTGAGCCAAGTAATCACTCTGCATCTTCTATAATTAGTTTTCTAATCATGCCCAGTTAAATTGCCTCGATCACCAATGAATGCAGTTGTACACAGCCCTTGGATTTAAGGTATTCCCATTATTCTCTTTCATTTCACGTTGGAAAGTTTTGTGCATACTTTGTTTGCTGAAGAATGCAAATTTAAAACATAGCTACAGCATCATATATTATGTTGAAAATTCCTTCCCTAAATAAAATGTAGCACAAATACTTGCTTCCATGATTATGTGTTTAAGGGGGTAACACCATTTAGAAGGCCGAAAATTGGCTGTTTTGTAAGGGTTTTTTCAAATAAAAAGGGTTGACATTAATTACAACTTTGTACACTTTTTATTTCACATTTGGACTATTTAAAAATATTTTGTTTTGTTTTTAATTTAAAATAGCGGACTTACAGCTCGGTCTGCTTGATGAAAGGTCACATCATGAGTTGCAAAATTGTTGGCATTCTAGCGTCGGCTGTAATTGTCTGAAACAGATGAACCAAACATTGTATTAAAGTTTACATCCATACGCTGTCGGTGAATTAGAAGAATCAAAATATATGAAAAATTCGCCAGCTGGCAACTTCAAGAAGTTGATGTCATTTTTGATTAAAGTTCCGCTATATTTTGCGAAAAAAGTATGTGTTCATATTCAAATTTCACACGTTTTTATGGTTCACCGATAAATTGATAGTATAAGGAAGATGTGTGGCAAATTTCATGAAAATCGGGCGACTAGTTTTTGAGAAATCATGCAACAATTTGGGAAAATGCAGTTTTGAGAAAAACACTTTCAAAGTTTTAACAAGTGGAAACTGAATGATTGTGAAGTCTTACCAGCTAATCAGAAATTCCTCCGCCGTACATTAGTCCTTCAGCTTCTTCATAATACTGATTTTCCTGTTGTTCTTTGCGTGCTTTTCGAGCCTCTTTGGGCGAAAAAGAGCTGCAGCGCTCCTGCGAGCTATCCTTGGCAAATGTCTTGGATTGCTTTTCAACATTGATCTCCATAGTGCACATAATTCTCAAAATTGAAGAATTCCCCTCATTAAACATACTAGCTGCCACATATAAGCTGCAATTTCGATGATACTCGACCCGGAATGCAAATGTTTTGTAGCTAGGCGCCATATGGTGGAGTTGAAACTTTCATTTGCATTCTGCATGTGGCCACCCAAGCACCTCTGCAATAAGTCATCGTCCGATAAATCTTTATAAGTAGCTAAAATATGCTTCTGGACATCAGCATGAAAATGCTCGGTCGTATACCTGCGGTCCCCCTCGGCTCGAACACTTCTGACGCTCATCCACAATAACATCGGAACTACTTGGAATTTCGTTCTGGGAATTTAATATCATATTCTTACCATGTTTAGCTATCCTTTTATGGGGAAAAATAATTTTTCGATTTTTTGAAGCTTGTAAATGCCCCCTCCCCCCCCCCCCCAATAGCAATGCCATCTGTTGGAACTGTCCAGAATGCTCCTTGAACCAATTTTGGGCAACTTTTGCTTGATGACCTGGTGCATTGTCCCCTGGGAAATCCCATCTTGTTGGGGGTACATATGAAGTCCATGAAGAGCTACAAATGGTCACCCTCAGAGAAACAAAAGGCAATTACCGGCTAATGACTTGTTTATGAGGTTGCGAGGACCTGAACCGTGCCACGTAGTAAAGACTCCCCACGTGTGTATGGAACCACCACCACCAGCTTGTACAGTGCCTTATTGACAGCTTAGGTCCATGGTCTCATGGGGTCTGCACCACACCCGAACCCTACCATGAGCTTGTAACAGCTGGTAGCGGGACTCGTCGGACCACGCCACGTGTTGCCAGTCTTCCAGGGTCCAATTATAGTGTTCACAAGCCCAGGTGAGTCTCTGTGCCCAGTGTTGTGATGTTAACAATGACACTCTGGTGGGTCTTCTACTCCCATATCCTATGGATGCTAAATTACGCTGCACTGACCTGATGGATATGTCTGGTACTTCCTACACTGAATGTGGATGTTGTTTGAGCCATTTTCGCTTGTCTGTTAGCATGGACAATCCTGGTCAGACTCCGCTGGTCGCAGTCATTCAGCACTCGTGATCGGCCAATGCGCTGTTCATGGTGGTGGCAACTCCTTCCATGAGGTATTCTTGTTACATACGTAATGCAGTCGATCGAGGAATGTTGAATGTTCGCACAACTTCAGAAATTGAATGTCCCATCAGTCTGGCTCCCACTACCATGCGTCGTTCAAATTTTGATAATTTAAGTCTGCTTGCCACAATCTTACTGGTGATTGTTCAGCCTGACTCAAGAGATTACACCTCGCAACTGATAGAAATCGTGGCGTGCGTTAAGCCTTTATATGGCGGCAACACCAGTTAAAAATTGGCATACTGCTATCCCATGACTTTTGGCACTTGAGTGTAAAAGAGTATTGCTCAATATACAAAATATTTGTCCACGTGTGCTGGTCCTTTGCCGGACATTTCATTCATACCAACCCATATATATATATATATATATATATATAGTGTGTGTGGTGGCTGCAACTTGCCTGTTGAGGATGATAGGACCTAAAGAATACTGAGAAATAACTGCCCGAAACACAATTACTGATCTTTCACTGTGTCTGATGTTTGGCACAAGACAGTTGGGATTATGTGTTTCCTTTGACATGCACCAAACAGACTCTCTCCAAAGATGGGAAAACTGTGAATGATGATTCATCAAACCAAATAACATGTTTCCAGTTATCAAGTGTTCAGGTTTTGTGCTTATGGCACCTTTGCATCCTCTTTTTTTTTTTTGCATTTTTATCAGTAATGAGGGTCTTGCCAATAGTGGCTCTGCCATGAATTTCAGCTTTACAAAATTCCTTGTAAAGTGTTTTGCTAGGTACTGAATTGCCAAGACTTGCATTAATTTCTGTAGTTATTTTTGTGGAAGTAGTTTGGTGTCTACAGTCCATTTCATTGCCTTTCAGTCAGCTTGAATTTCCTACCACAATTCGTCCTGTCAGATGTCAGACCTGCCAACTGTAATCTGTTTTTCCAATTGATTTTTTCTCTGAGGGGTTTCCAATTTCTCTTAAATTCCGCTACCTCTATACTCAGTCAACCTAAGAGTGTACCGCTATGAAGGGTGTGAAACGGCTACCTCCTCTACGAAAAATAGTCCTAGCTTTTAGAGCGAAAAGCAGTAGAATTATTGCTTAGAATCCATTTTTATGTGCTCAGCAGTTTATCAGACAAAATTGCAATGTTTTAAAAAAATTTCAAAAAGAAGTTAGAGCACTTTTAGAAATAAACTTGATATGAGAAGTTCCTCTGTCAAGAGTTTGCACTGTTAGCTGTTTCTGACCGTTTGGGATACAACTCGGAGAGAAGGAAGGGGTAGAAGATCTCTCCTAACATTAACAACAAAGAGGCAATAAATTGACAATCGGGGAAACTCAAAGGGTAGGTTACTTAAGCAGGCAGTAGGGGAACAAGTTCGGACTCCACCAAACCTTCATTCACAATCTCTACTGTTGTGTGATGTGCATGTATGTTGGGGTATCAGAAAGGAAACAGCAGGAGAGCACATTAACGTGGATGGATACCGTTCTGTGTTCCATGACGAGTCGTGATAACGCTCTCCAGCCTTTAACAACAGTACACTTTTAGGGTGACTCGTCTAGTTTCCCAATGGAAATAAAGTAAGTCAAGTCAAGTGCAATCAGCATCCAATGGACGAATCCCGACTTGTTTCGTATAATGTTAGATACTGATTCGTATTTTCGACTTTTCGTCATACTTTAAAGCTGCTGATTGGTCGGTGCTGGAATGTGGGAGAGTGTCTTGTTTATTCGAAGCAGCCTTCTTCCCCTTACACCTGCAACCATCAAGAACTTATATAGCTACACCTTACGCCATTGAGAATTTATATAGCTGAAATAGGCTTCAAAAATTATTAGCCTGCATCACGTTACGATTTTTCTATTTGAGTGTTACGTTTTTTGGTTCCGAGAGGTTGGCGGTTCTGAGGTGTTGTTTTATCAGACTTGGAAAATGCAGTCATAACTTTTGAAACAGTTCCTCTGGATACACCCAACAAATCTGCAGTTTGTCACAGATACCCCAGCTGGATGGGCTCCAAGAATTTGCTCTCTTTGTAATTCAAAGGGACAGTAATTTTTCGCTTGTACAATTTTTATCACTTCTAAAGAATATATTCATACAGCATTGCAAATGTCATCTAGCTGCTTAATTATTCACGTGCTATTTAGACAATCTATATTTTGAGGTTACTCACCTTTATTCCTTAAATCTTTTAGGTTTTATTCTCTACACATTTCCAACACGTATTTTTCTTACTTACATCATGGTTCGAGCCCACCAAAAAAAAAAAAAAAAAAAAATTTAAAATCATTTTCAACTCACGCAAACCTCACTCCCTTCTTTTCACCATGACCAAATTCAGATTCAAAATAATCCACCACAAATATACACAATTGAACTCCCTAAAACACATTAATCTAATTAAAACATCAATCAATAAAAACCTATTTACACATTTCCTAAAACGTCAAAGTTAAAAAGCTGTAACCCAAAATTATTTACAATTGCACATCAGTGCCTAATTAAAATAAACCCAAATACCTGACACAACCACTATATATCAACAATCACGGTCCTCTCTCAGCACGTGAATAATTAAGCAGCTAGATGACATTTGCAATGCTGTATGAATATATGATAGATGTTGACATGCAAAGAGAGTAGTGATTTCTAGAATGCGCGTGGTGTCATCTCAATGTATTTTTTGGAATGTATTACAGAACATATTTTCAAAGGAGGGAATTTCAGCGAATAAGAGATTTCAAAAAATGTAAAATTAAGCTAGCAAAATCTGAGGTGCAGGAGAAATTTCTTGTCTTGTAGAGACTTGATATGGTACCTAAATATCTAAAGGTTAAAAAATAAACCTGTAAGTATGAAAGACAAAAAAATAATGCAGATTTGTCAAAATAAGAGGTTGAGTGCAGAAATTATTGGGAAAAGAAAAATATTTAACCTTCACAAGAGATGTTTGGGCTTATGGTTTTCTATACAAAATAGAGTACGAAAGCTTTACTAAAACCTGGAAAAATATAATATTGGATACTACACTTATGGAAATTAATGAAATTGTGAATACAGAGGAGGAAAATATAAGGCAGATCGTTACAAAGAAATTACATAATTTATTTGATGAAAAACAAGTGCCAGGACAGAGGAATAATAGCTATGCTGTGTTTTTGAATCAATCATCTGTGGATTTAAGTTATTCCCAACAGGCAGTTTTGCAATGAGGAAAAAAATATGCATTCCCACAGCACTTCCTAGAACAGAAGAATTGATTCCGTGCATGGAGGATGTTATAAGAAATTTGCCAAGTACAAAAAAAGATGTAACATTCAAATTATATAGAATTTTATTTAAATAATTCAATGAAAAGCATAAAAGAATTCCATTTGTAGAAGCTAAAGTACGAAAAGAAGCAATTACTGATGCTGAAAGAGAATGACATTAAATTCTGTGAAGCTGATAAGTCAGGGCAGATTGTTTTAATGAATACTGTAGATTATAATAATAAAATGTCTAAAGCAATAGAGGAATTGAAGTGTACAATCATCAATAAAGACCCAACAGATAACCAGATAAAATATTTGGCAGGGATAAGAAATCATAGTACATTGCCAGACGAAATAAAGAAGTCCTTCCCACCAAATGGGTGCATGTATACCAGAAGTTTTTGCCAAGATTAAAACATATAAAGATGCACCAATGAGGTTGATTGTATCAAAAGTTAACTCACCCTTAATTTCATTAGAAAAAAATATTTATAATTTTCTTGCACCAATATTTATAAAACAATACAGTTTAAGGAATACATATGATTTTATTCACTTAATTAAAAATATTAATCAAGATTTGCAGTTTTACAAAATGGCTAGTATGGATGTTAAAGCTTTGTATCCAAGTACTCCAGTACCTCAGGCCATTGACATTATTACTCAAGAACTAATGCATCAAAAAAATTTAACAGGAATACAAGTACAAGAGTTAAAAAAGTATTGTTATATATATACGAAAATGTTTTTGCATTTGAAGAAATTATAAGCAAAATACAGGACCTATGGCATCACCCCTGTCTACAATATTTGCAGAAGTTATTATGACAGATATTGTAGCCAAAGTGATAAATAACCTGAATGAACCACCATTAATATATTGCAGATATGTTGATATTTTCATCTTATCAAAATTGAATTCCACAGAACTAGATGGCATAGCTAAAAATTTTAAAGAAGAGTATTCATCCATTGAAGTAACAATTGAAGTTGAACAGCAGGATACTTTGGCTTACCTTGATATACAGATTATAAAACAGCCCAACACATTAGATTATACTGTTTACAGAAAACAGTCATACGTACCTGTGATTATACCATATGATTCTTATCATCCATATGCTCATAAATGTAACAGTATTAAGACTTTAATAAAAAGAGCTTTTATGCACACGTCAAATATGCAATACAGAAAGGATGAATTGAAATATATTACAGATGTTGCAAAGAATTATGGATATCCCAGTAAAAAAAATTGATTAAGGAAGTGCAGAACAATTGTATTAACTCCTCAAACATAAGAAGAAATAATAATCAGATGAAATATATTGGAACATTTCAGTACATAAAAGGAATTTCAGCTGTAATGAATAAATTGTGTAATAGGTATAATTTACAATTGGGCAATAAAGTACATACCGTTAAAAAAATCTGTAATCAATACGAAAGAAAACAAGAAGTGCTTGGACAGAGGTGGCGTTTACGAAATTCCAATAAGCAACAATCCTACAGTATCGTATATAGGAAGTACTAAAAATAAACTAAAACATTGTTTACAACAGCACTTACGGAATTGACAGAAAAAAAGAAGCAAAAACTGCATTGGTCCAGTATTGTATTGAACAAAGGCAATACCCAAAGTTTGATGAAGTAAAAATTAAGAATTGTCGTACAGAAAGGCATTTGAGATTGGCGGAGACAGTGTTGATAGAAAAAAAAATAGACAAGGTTATGTAACGTTAATGATCCTAATAGCTTAAACACATTTGGAAGGATTTTATCAGAAAGGAAAGCCACAGAGAACAGAGGAAAAGGCAAGAGGAAAGGGGGAAAAAATGATGTAATATAAATAAAAATTTGTTAGAATATAAGATGATTAGTTTCAAGTATCAAATAAATCGAACAAATATTTATAGGTACGAAAGAAAAGGGCTATTGGGTCATCTGATAGATGGCGCCACTGCGCCTGAACAACGGAGAACGTAAAAAATGAGATGTTGCGCGAGCACTGGAACATTCGCTACGTTTTGTGGATGGTGACTGGTGGTACATCTGTTGCGTCCGCTCCTTGAAAATGGCCAGGGCAGTGACTGAAAGTGCTTGGTTGTTATGCTTGCTTCTGAGTGGAGAGAGGACCGTGATTGTTGAATATAGTGGTTGTGTCAGGTGTTTGGGTTTATTTTAATTGGGCACTGATGTGCAATTGTAAATAATTTTGGGTTACAGCACTTTGACGTTTTAGGAAATGTGTAAATAGGTTTTTATTGATTGATGTTTTAATTAGATTAATGTGTTTTAGGGAGTTCAATTGTGTATATTTGTGGTGGATTATTTTGAATCTGAATTTGGTCGTGGGGAAAAGAAGGGAAGGGAGTGAGGTTTGCGTGAGTTGATGATTTTTTTTTGTGTGTGGCCTCGAACCATGATATAAATAAGAAAAATACGTGTTGAAAATGTGTAGAGACGAAAACCTCCTAAAAGATTTAGGGAATAAAGGTGAGTAACCTCAAAATATAGATCTTCTAAAGAAGCTACAGCTTATATTCTCAGTACCTGGTGTACTGTCTGCAAGAAACACAAAAGGTAGTCTTTTATAGCAGATGTTTCAATTATTTTGTCTGCCCCATATTCAGTAGTCCTCTTGATGGCCAATGTTCAAAGATTCACACTGTTTCATCTCTTTATTCTGCTTTAGTGTACCTGATGAATTTATTTATTTTTGTTAATTGAATATTCCTGCTTGTATTTGACATTTTGTTTTGTTTCAGGGCTTACTCTCGAATGGCTGGAGCATATTATAGGCTTAAAGATTTGTATAATGCAAGAACATATTATCAGAAGTCCTTAACAGAGCACCGTACTCCTGATACATTATCAAAATTAAGTGAGGTTAGTGAACAATTTATTTAGCCTTATACAGAATGTTGATGATGATGATCCAAAACAATTCACATTGTTAAAATTTTCAGTTTTCATCATAGTTAAACTTGTGTTGGATATGCATAGATGCCAACCTATACAGATTTCCGTAATATTACGAATTTTCGGTTGGAATTACGGAAGTACGGACACGACAGTGAAATTATGGAAGATTGCTATGTCATACTTGCCAACTTTTGTGGATTTCTGCTTAATTTTACTGATTTACGGATAGAGGTATTTTTTATGGATTTTTTAATATTTCGATTGCTCGATCAAAATATTTCAATCCCCTGCAACCATCCACTTAGATTTTACCGGGCCTTACGAGTGCTGTGTCACGCGATGTCATTTTTGACTCGCCGGCTTCCTGACTCGTGCGGTATCTCTCTCTCTCTCTCTCCACGGCAGTGCCTCAAGGGACGTGCCGACCAGAGTTTGCCAAAATGCGTAATTACATGTCTAGTACGCATCAAAATTTTACCAATGTGTAAAAATGCACATCAGGCGGAAATTTTTCTCTACACGTAAAATTACTCATCGGGAATTTTTCTTGGCGCGTGAAACTACGCATCGGGACGGTATTTCGTCTTTCAGAAATGGAAGTAAACAAAATAAAGATTTTTTTTTTCGTAATTGTAATTTCTTTTTCCTGTGGTGTTTGCCTGTGTCCAGTATTGTTATATGTCATTTTATTCTATAAATGGAGGGAAAATTTCCGAAAACGGAAATTCAACACCAAAAAATTTCGCTGTAATCTTTAGGCATGAGAGTGCAGCGGCTTCTCCTTTTCCATCATAATTTGGGTTATTCTCGAGATCGATGCATAACTGAACAGAAATTTGGGTACAATTGGTAGTGGTGGAGGATGTTTTCCGCCTGAAACTTTCGAAAGCGGAAGTTTCGTCTTTCAAAACTTTTGAAAACAAAAGTTAGACGCAGTGAAGATTTCTCCCGTAATCATAATTTTATTTTTCATGTGATGTTTCCTCTGCCTAGTATTGCTGTTAAATATCATTTTATTTCATAAATATTTGTATTTCAACTTGAAAATGGAGGGAAAATGTCCGAAAACGAAAATGGGATATAGCAAAGATTTCCCCTGTAACTGTAATTTTTTCCTCAACATTGATCAGAACATGTATTCTTAAATATTCCCCCCATTTTTTTTCATTTCAGCTTGATAAAGGGGTGGTAGTCTAAAAACAAGTGACAAAGCTGAAAAATTTGTAAAAATTGATGCATGGTGTTCAAAAGTATGTTTTCCAAGTTACATTACTCATCTTTTATCTAAAATATTGAAAGCTGTCATGCATTCATGATGGATAAAATTGTCATCCAAGGGCTTTAAAAAAAACAAAGAAATGGGAAGATGTAAACAAAGATCGGCAAAATGAAAATTTAAGCACTGGATGCTATGCAGCTGCAGAAAAACAAATGTGGCTGTGGAACTTGCTGAGAAGTTTATTAGATATTTTTAGATGCCTATAAGAACCTCAAAAGTGCAATGCTTCCATTTTTTGAACACATTGCTGTTCCATGTGTGGTCATTACAAAACATGATAAATTTAATGTTATTATTTTAAAATACGAGTATTATATTTATTTCTAAAACAAGAAACAAAACGGATCAAAATTCTAAATACATTGAGCAGTAGTAAAATATTTTTTATATGAAAAAATCTGGATTGATTTTTCTAAAATACTCCCAACTTTTGAAAAATTTTCCCTAAATTTTTTCAAAGGAGTAAAAATATTCTAAAAAATTTCGGCAAACTCCGGTGCCAGCGCTAGACGCATGCGCAGAGTATGCGATGGTAGCCATTGCATTTTGTATTTCCACTGCCTAACTTGATTCAGGGTGCGCACGCGTGCTTGAAAACCTGGAAAGTCCTGGAAAATCATGATTACGTTTTCAAGGCCTGGAATATCCTGGAAAAACGGTATTTTTTTAATGCTGTCTTGAAAAGCCTTGAAATTTGAAATTAGTGCTTAAAAAAAATGCCCTTTTAGGAAATCGTGTTACTGACTGTTACCCCTTAATTTTTTTAAGTTCCTCTCCTCTGTTCTCAAAGAAACCGCCGGCTACAGTGGTGTTTCAGATGTGTCCAAATCCTAATTTGGCTGGGGGGGGGAAGCACTACTTCCAGTGCAATAAAATTGGATGATTACTAGCAGGTCTGTTAGGGAAGGGGAGCTTGATGCATTCTCTAGCCCTGAGCTTGATGTCCGTCCGACAACTACTGAGAACAACAGAAGGGGAAAGAAGAGACATTTAGCATTTGCAAGGGGGTCGCGTGTTTACCAAGTCAGCTGGCATCCACCAGTGAAGAGTATGCCTGAACAACACATTCATCTGCTCCTTGTTTATTGCATTAAGACGCTTGCTTCCGGCCCACCCCTCAAGAGACTTCGGCTACTTATGATAAAAAATAAGAAAACTATCTTTGCGAATTTTTCACAAAAGTGGCTGAAATTTTTACATTTACTATAATTGGATTACAGAAGATCACTCCCAAAATTCCATTTGAATCGGTTTAAAACTTAAAAAGTTAGCATTGGAAATTTTTATTATGTGTGCCTCTTTAGACAGTGAGCCTTGAGCAGAAAGGGTGTTACCATAGCAACGGTTGATTGACAGCTGGGAGCGCTGATCCGAAGCCCTTGGTTGGGAAGAAAGCAAACACCTGTTTATCACTTCCACGGCTCAAAAGGACTAAGAGATATTTTCAGAAATCCATTTTCCGGAATTTTGAAAATAACACAGTAAAATTTTTACAGTGGTTAAAATACATCACAATAAAGTTCTAGTGCAAATTTCGCCGAATTCCGTTTGAAACTTTAGCAGATGCAAAAAAAAAAAAAAAAAAAATCTTCCGTTGCAAAATCGGATTCAAAAAAAGAAACTGCAATTATAAATTACGGGAAAAGCAAGCAAATTATTTTTTTAGATGCCATGGTTTATTTAAACAGAGTGATCCTTAAATTTTGTTTCTGTGATGATATGGACTCTATTTTAATTACAAACATACATTTTTATTCAGATGTCTGAGTTACTGTTTTAATAAAAAAATCTAATTAAAAAGTTTTCAATGGATTTAGGCAAAATTCAGCAGATAAACGTATTTTAGTAAATTGCAACGTTATGACGTAAATTTGGTCATTTTGTCGAAAATTGGGCAGCATTTTTTTTTTTTTTGCGTTTTCTCCTATAGTTAGGGTGAAGGAGGAAGACACTTCAGTGAGCTGCAGCTGGTGATTTATGGCGATGTGCCAAATGAAAAGAACCCGTTCCATCAGGACATTCCAGAGGTTGAGTGTGCGTGGACGCGTGCTCCTGCTGTTTGAACTTAATCGGAATGTTTTCGGGAGGGGAGAAATATCCGTTTCAGCTTTACAGCTTTCAGGCTCCTTTTTTTTTTCTTGGTAATAAATAAAAACCATAGTTGCTGCATTCACCATTGATCCATATTCGCATTTCTTGAATATAAACAGCAGACAATCGGAAACATGGTGTTGGGTGGGTCTTGATGTTCTTCATTTGTATCTGCTGAATTTTGTTCTGTGGGAATACGGAATGAGTTATACTGTGAATACATACAAAACTACATATTTTTGAGCTGAAAAATATGTCTACTTGTACACAGTAGCTAACGTGTGAACTCAGACGAAGACAATTGGACATATGGTCGTCTGATTCCATAAAAAAATCAACCCATTTTATTATACACGACAGGTAAAAAAGAAAAAACATTACATGTTTTTAAACATTATAAAGGAAAGCGGATTTTTGAAACACCATGACTTGATGATATTAATTTCTGAAATTTTTTTTTTTTTTTTTCGATTTTAATTTCTGAAATCTTTTTTTTTTTTTTCAATTACAATACACTGTAACATGATACCTGTGTGTTGTATCCCTTAGTTGTATGGCAGATTTTCAGTTGGCCAATATCCGCGATCGTAAGTGGTAGTTACATTGCTATTGTTGATGATGACAAGATGAATACTGGAGTAATGTAGAATGTTGCATAACGTAAAAAGAAATCGCCCCTCTTCGAACTTTTATGCGGTTATCATAGCTGATCAACCATTTCATTCCGTGAACATCAGCACATTTCAATCATTTGACCATTGGGGGTCTGACTGAATTCAGCAGTGCTTAAGCGCCTAGCGCAACGAGAACATGCTAATTATGGACAGTTCTATTCCCTTCCTCCCTATCATCCCTAATCCATTTGCATCTTTCATCATTTTTATTACTTAAAACTGAAATTGCTTTTAAAAACTAATTTGAGCATGATACTGTAAAGCGTAGTAATCATCCTGGAATTTTTTGTATATGGCCTGGAAAAGGCCTGGAAAGTCCTTGAATTTTTTCCCCCAAAAGAGTACGAACCCTGTTGATTGAGCAAGTGGTAATGCTGATCGAGCGGCCGTGGTATTTCAGTCCTTGTAGACGCTAGTTCATCTCAACAGTTGATTGGTCTCTTGGGAGGGAAATCACAGTCAATGACAGTGAAGGGTAAAATCTGCATGAACAGTGTTGAGCAATGTGGTTGTAGCAGCAAAAGAATACTTGTGTGTTGTTTTTAGTGTGTGGTGGTGGTTTTTTTTTTTTTTTTTTTGGGTTGGAGTTGAATTACCGGGAGGAGCGAATTGTTAGTTTAGCTTTTTTGCAAATCTATAAAGATGAGTACTAAGATTGTATCGTCTCAAAGTTGTTTTCAAATTTTTAAGGAAGCATACACAACAAAGTTCCAGTGTATCAGAAATTCTAATAAAGGTGTGAAATTTGCATTTTGCGACATTTTTCAAAAACAACTTTTAACATTCCCACGAAGGCAGAAACTATATTTTTTGTCATGTAAGTGGTCCCAAACACAAAGGCAATGTGAAGTATACAGACAGTAACTCCAAACTGACGTTTTGTAAAACATCAGATAATAGTCAAGAAAGTGTAACTTGTGCCGAATTGTTGTTTACGTTTGTTTTTATAAAACACAACGTGCCATTCAGTGCTGCCAGCCATGCTGGTCCACTTTTTCAGCAGATTTTTCCAAAAGATGGAACTGCCAAACGTCATGGCTGTGGGAAGACCAAAACGATAGCGATTGTCCACGAAATGGCTTTAGATTGAACTTCGGCTGTCCTGAAACTTTTACAAGAGGGACATTATCTGCGGTATGTGATGGAAGTCATGAAAGTGATTACAATGTTATATAATCCTAATATACACTGAGTGGCCACTTTATTATGACCACTCCCTCAGTACTTCGTTGAGCCACCTTTTGCCTTTAATACTGTGTCGATTCTTCGTGTCATGGACTCCACGAGATGTTGATAGGTGGTTTGTGGAATCCGAGACCATGCTTGATGAATAGCACTTTCCAGGAGTGTGAGATTGCAGGGTTGTGGATCCAGCTGTCTGATGGCTCATTCAACTTCATCCCACAAATTCTCAATGGGGTTGAGATCTGGAGATTGTGAGGGCCTCCTAAGCAAAGTAAACTCGCCGGCATGTTCCTGAAACCAATCCTGTACAATACGAGCACTATGGCAGGACGCATTATCTTGTTGAAAGTAGCCATCGCCATTAGGATAAACCATCCACATGACTGGATGCGCTTGGTCCGCAACGATGTTTAGATATGATGTGCCAGTCAGACGTTGATCAACACGAATTAAAGGGCCCAAAGCATGCCAGGAAAACATTCCCCAAACCATAACGTTGCCTCCACCCGCTTGAAGGGTTGTAGCAATGCATTTTGGGGTCCATGCCTTTCGTGCTGTTTCTGCCAAATTCTCACTCTGCCATCGGCATGGTGCAACTGAAAGCATGATTCATCGGACCACATAATTTGTTTCCAATTATCGACTGTCCAATCTTTGTGCTCTTGTGCGAACTGGAGACATTTTCTCTTGTTAACTGCAGACCGTAAAGGTGTTTGAATAGGCCTTCGGCTGCCATATCCCATCCGATGCAGTGTACGGCGAACAGTGCATGCAGAGATCATTTGAGGGGATCCTTGATTAAGGTGGTCTGTAATTTGCTGTACTGTTGCCCTTCTGTTGTCTGTTACCAGTCTGGACACTCTCCGTTTTGCCTGAGCAGTCACTAGTCGATGACGACCACACGTTGCACATAGAGACCCAGTTTTTTGGCTGACAGTCCAGTCTTTAAACACTTTAACAACAGCTGCTCTGGAACATTTCACGAATGCGGCGGTTTCGGTGATACTCGCTCCATGGCTCCGAGCTCCTACAATCATCCCACGTGTAAAAGTCCGTCAAATCGCATTTTTACCCATCTCGTCGCCCAAAAATCCCTTCTACTACTGTTGCAAGCACTAAGCTTTCCCTTTTTATACTAGCCTCGCCCTCTGGCAGCAACAGCGTGCAGCCATAGCTCATTTGCTTAAAACTGTCAGGTTGTCATAATAAAGTGGCCACTAGTGTACAAGATGAAGATTAGAAGGTATGTGACATACAGTTTTGAATGCAGTGTGTAGGTACTCTTGAAGTGAATATTTCTTTTTTACAGGAAATGTTTAGTTTGGTATTGAAACACCACAGGTTTGTGAGGCTAACATTGAACAAAATTAAGATTTTACTTTATGGTTTTTTTAATTATCATTTTAAACACAGATAATACTAGTTTAGTTATTGTGGCATCTGCAGAGATTTTTTACTGCATATTTATTAATATAATTGTTTTGTTTTGTGGTTAATGGCATTTACGCAAAAGTTTTACTGGTGCACATTTTCCAAAGTTGGCAAGTATGCTATGCAGGGATCGCATTCCTCCTAAAATTCCTAATATTTTGTGACCCTCCTTAAATTCCTAAAATTATACCTAAAATTTTCTATTCATCCTAAAATTTTCGTAAGCTTATTTATTAAAAACACAACCGTTATTAACGCCAATAAATTTACCATTACGCAGGGTGCGCACGCGTGCTTGAAAACCTGGAAAGTCCTGGAAAATCATGATTACGTTTTCAAGGCCTGGAATATCCTGGAAAAACGGTGTTTTTTTAATGCCGTCTTGAAAAGCCTTGAAATTTGAAATTAGTGCTTAAAAAATGCCCTTTTAGGAAATCGTGTTACTGTTACCCCTTCATTTTTTAAAGTTCCTTTTCTCTGTTCTCAAAGAAACCACCGGCAGCGGTTTCCGATGTGCACCAAATCCTAATTTGGCTGGGGGAAAAAAAGAAAAAAAAGGCACTACTTCCAGTGCAATAAAATTGGATGATTACTAGTAGGTCGAAGGGGAGCTTGATGTCCGTCCGACAATTGAGAACAGAAGGGGAAAGAAGAGGCATTTAGCATTTGCAGGGGGTCGCGTATGTACCAAGTCAGCTGGCATCCACCAGTGAGGAGTATGCCTGAACAACACATTCATCTGCTTCTTGTTTATGTGCATGCCACCACCCTCCCTCCCCTCAAGAGACTTCCACTACTTATGATAAAAAATAAGAAAACTATCTTTGCGAATTTTTCACGAAAGTGGCTGAAATTTTTACATTCACTGTAATTGGATTACAGAAGCTCACTTCCGAAATTCCAGTTGAATCGGTTTAAAACTTTAAAAGTTAGCATTGGTAATTTTTATTATGGACAAGTATGTGTGCCTCTTTGGACAGAGTGAGCCTCCAGCAGAAAGGGTGTTACCATAGCAACGGTTGATTGACAGCTGGGAGCGCTGATCTGAAGCCCTTGGTTGGGAAGAAAGCAAACACCTGTTTATCACTTCCACAGCACAAAAGGACTAGGAGAATATTTTCAGAAATCCATTTTTCTGAATTTTGAAAATAACACAGTAAAATTTTTACAGTAGTTAAGATACATCACAATAAAGTTCTAGTGCAAATTTCGCCAAATTCCGTTAGGAACTTTAGCAGATGCAAAAAAAAAAAAAAAAAAAAAACAACGTTGCATAATCGGATTGAAAAAAAGAAACTAATTATAAATTACGGGAAAAGCAAGTGAATTATTTTTTTTAGATGCCATGGTTTATTTAAACAGTGATCCTTAAATTTTTTTTCTGTGATGATATGGACTCTATTTGAATTACAAACACGTTTTTATTCAGACGTCTGAGTTACTGTTTTAATAAAAAAATCATCTATAATTTAAAAGTTTTCAATGGATTTAAGCAATATTCAGCAGATAAACAAACGTATTTTAGTAAATTGCAACATCATGACGTAAATTTGGTAATTTAATTTTGTCGAAAATTGGGGAGCATTTTTTTTTACAGTTTCTATTATAGTTAAAGTGAAGGAGGAAATGTGCAACTTGACAGTTCAGTGAGCTGCAGGTGGTGATTTATGGCGATGTGCCAAATGAAAAGAAGCCATTCCATCAGGTAATTCCAAAGGTTGTGTTGTGTGGACGCGTCCTCCTGCTGTTTGATCTTAATTGGAATGTTTTTGTGCATGGGGGGGTGTTGGAGAGAAATATCCGTTTCAGCTTTACAGCTTTCAGGGCTCTTTTTTTTTTCTTGGTAATAAATAAAAATCATAGTTGCTGCATTCACCATTGATCCATGTTTGCATTTCTTGAATATAAACAGCAGACAATCCAGAAACATAGTGTTGGGCGGGTCTTGATGATCTTCATTTTGCATATGCTGAATTCAGTTCTGTGGGAATAAGGAATGACTTATACTGTGAATATATACAAAACTACATATTTTTGAGCTGAAAAAATAGGTCTACTTGTACACAGTAGCTAAAGTGTGAACTCAGATGAAGACAATCAGACATCCGGACGTCTGATTCCATAAAAAAAAATCAACATAGTTTTTTTATTTACACTACAGGTAAAAAAGCAAAAACATGTTTTTAAACGTTATAAAGGAAAACGGATTTTTGAAATGCATGACTTGATGATCTTAATTTCTGAAAGTTTCTTTTTTCCACATCCTTTTTTTTCAATTACAATACACTGTAACAGGATGCTGTGTGTTATATCACTTAGAGATATGGCAGATTTTCGGTTGCTGATATCCGCGATCGTAAGCGGTAGTTGCATTGCGATTGTTGATGATGACAAGATAAATACTGGAGTGATGTAAAATGTTGCATAAACTAAAAAAAATAAAAAAAATAACCCCCCCCCCCACCCCGAACTTTTATGCGGTCATCGTAGCTGATCAACCATTTCATTCCATGAACATCAGCACATTTCAATCATTTGAACATTGGGGGTATCTGAAGGAATTCAGCCGTGCTTAAGCGCCCTAGCGCAACGAAAACATGCTAATTTTGGACAGTTCTATTCCCTTTCCCTCTACCATCCCTAATAATTGAGTGTTTCAAATATTCTATTTATGAGCTAGTTTTCGCGCTGTTTGTTATGCTTTTATTTTCGAAGAAAGAGAGGGAAAATAAGGAAAAGCAGCTAGAGAAAAAAAGAAAAGCTGAGTTTGATGGCAAAATAAAAGAAAATGATGCAGAAATAAATAGGCTTAAAAAAGATAAAGAAGCCTCCCTAGCAGTAATTCAAGAGGGAACAGAAAGAATGAGAAAAGCTGTAGAAAAACAAAATACTGTTGAAATAGCAGTTGCCTCTAACTTGATCATACAAGGTTCAGCTGAAATAAAGAAAACTGAAAGTAAATTAGTTGTGGTGGAAGCAGAAAAAGATAGGCTAATCAGGAAAAGGTTAAAACAATAATATGAAAAAAGTAATTCAGTGAACAATTGTACATAGTTCTTGGTTTTCAATTACCTTTTTAGGATATTATAGTTTAATGTGAAACCTGAAAACTTTACTGGAAAATCGTGAATTGCTTCTGGTTCAACAGCATATTAATGTTCAAAGTGAAACTTGAATGTGGTAAATATACTTGAATATGATAATAACACGTGAAAAGATAAGAACTGAACATTAGAAGTAAATCATACTTAAACTTTAGACATTAGACGTTATGCAAAAAATTTGGGTGTGAACTTCGACCATATATACTAATGGACTGCGCATTGGCAATAGCTGCATCAAAGCCGCCATGGCTCAAACATTGGGCACGTCATCATCAGACTCCAAATTTCGTGTACAAATGCTGTTATGATTACTAATTTACGCTGCAGAACTTCAGTGTTTTCGGTGTATTATGTGAATGCACCTCATATATAATGAAAACTCTTCAGGTAAGTTTACTTATGAGCTATATACATGCATGATCGTGTTGTTTACATTTTGTGATTTATAATGTGATGAACATTTGCGAAGAATTTGGAACATGCATTCCATTTTTTTTTTCTTAAGTTACTATATTTTTATATCAATAGCTGCAAGTTTCTGGTTAAGTAATTGAACTTTATTGACTTAGGTATTTAATTCGTTTTTTACCCATGAAAAATCATAGAACTTTCTTTACTATATCGGTCAGAGCAACCATAAGCACAGCAGGTGTAACCCATCTTTTTGACTGTTGTCATGTGATTTTATGTTGGAGCCAGAAATTTTGATGTCATGCGCAGTCTATCAGTATATATGGTTGAAGGGTGTGAAGCAAACTCTTTACAATGTATACAAAGTTGTTTTACTAGATGTATACAAATATACATATAGTTTTTATTGAAATACACTCCTAAAATTTTCCTAAAATTTTTCTAAAAATTCCTAAAATTCCTAAAATTCTTACCTAAAATTTTCCAGAAGTATGCTATGATCCCTGGCTATGTATATTTGATTTTTCTGCTAAGGAAACGGACACGAGATTATTCTGCAGAATAGTGGTATTCCGTCTTTTTATCTTTACTTGGGTTATTCTCAGAATCAATGCTGTTCTGAATAGAATTTGAGGAAGGATTAGTTGGGTGGCTGTTTTCCATCAGGGGGACAAAATTTTGTCTTTCAAAGCTTTCGAAAACGGAAATAAGACTGAGTTAAGATTTCTCCCGTGATCGGGTTGTTTTTTTTTGGGGGGGGGTCGCAATGTCGCTATCTAGTATTGTTATTACATAAATATTTTTTGTGTAAATGTTTGTATTTCAACTTGAAAATTTAGTAAACAATCTGCAAAAACTGAATTTAGATGGAGCAAAAACGTTCCTGTTTGTAAATTCAGTTTCTCAAGAAAATTCGTAAGAATTTGTTCAAAAGTGTTAATATTCTCAATGTTACACCATTTATCTAAAATATTGAAAGCTTTGACATCATGCATTCATTGCCCTCAGGCTGAAAATTGTTTCGGCATGATGGAAGAAATTATAGTCATAAAATCAGGAAGAAAGAAAATCGAAACCTATTTTGCCATACAAACTGTGAACTACAAACTTGAAACACAGGGTAAGTCTACAGCTCTTCAGCGAAATGTACAGGAGAAGCAGTTAATTTCAACTCTGCCAAAATCTGAGGGCATTAAAAAAGAGAGAAGAAAAAATCTAAAAGATTATTTTCAGTATTAGATTTTCCTGTAGACAGAATATTTCATTCTTCCACCAGCAAATCATTGTTTGATGTATTTTTTTTTTCTGTAATTGTTGTGACAGACTGAAATTTGTTGCCATACTAGATACTCCAATTTGTCTGTGTGCCGGATTACTGGAAATCACTAAAAAAAAAAAAAGCATGTTTATTACTGAAAACAACTTCCAGAAGTTGGCATCTATGTATATTAGTAATATGTTAATGAAAATACAGTAAAGCGGGGGTCACCAAACTTTTGGAGAGAAGGGCCAAATGGGAAATTTGGTAAAGCTAGGCGGAAGAAATAGGGAGAGAAAGATATCGGCAGAAAGAAAAATTAAGCATTAGATGCTGTGCAGCTGCAGAGTTGACAAAAGACTAGCTAACAGTTCGCATTCTTGCTGTGTGTTCTGATTTTTCACCCTGTTAAAACGTTTTCTTTCTTTCTTTCTTTCTTTTTTTTTCCTTTCTCTTTTCTACTTTGGTTCCATCTTGTCATAAACTGCAATTTTTAGAGGCAGTATGGTTTTGTCGTGGCATGTATTTCTTTTTCTCAAAGAGATTAATTTTTTTGTAAAAAAAAACACCTAAACCATCTATGTAAGCAGCGCAATACTGAATACTACTACTCACAAGGCTCTTGCCAAATGTTGGCAGGTATGAATAGTAACAAATGTGCTGTTTTAATTCAAACTTCTATTCAATTAAACTTGAAACACTTCATTCAATTTAAGCTTTTATTCATAGTTTCTCATTATAGTATAATTGATATGCTTTAAAATATGAAAACCAGACAATTTTACCTTGATTTTATTTTCTTGTTTCCATTTTTCTATTTTAGAAACCTGTGTTAATTATCTGTAAAGTCTGAAATAAGAGTTAGGTGGAAGTACAGAAAATGTATTTAAACTTTATATCTAATCTTGAACTCATCTTGTGCATGTATTGTTTGAACTGCTACTGCATTTAGTTATTTTACTGCCCATTTAGGTTGAAAAGATCATTAAAGAGGAGGAGAGGAAGGCATATATTGATCCAGAAAAATCATTAGAAGAGAAAAGCAAAGGAAAAGAAGCTTTCCAAAAGGTACCCCCCCCCTTTTTTTGACAGTGTTAACTGTGGTCAACAGTTAAAGAGAACAGCTGGGCATATTTTGAAAAGATCATTAAAGAGAAGAGGAAGGGCTTCTCTTGCTCCAAAATAGCAATTAAAGAAGAGACGAAGGCATATATATTGATATGGAAAACTCATAGAAGAGGGAAAGAAAAAGCTCGCTCTCCAAAATGGTAATTCTTCTTTACTCTGACAGTGTTAACTGTCAGAGTAAAGAAGAATTACCTATAATTAAAGAGGAGGTGGCACAGTGGTCTAAGCAATGGCCTTTGATCATTCTTACGAAAGGGGTCCACGTTCGAATCCCGGTGAGACATGGATGTTGTCTCTCCCTTCCCTGGAACCAGTGACCCTAAATTAGAGAAGGGCGACTGCTTATAGCCCACTGAGTTGCTCACGGTGGTCATTAAACCACAAAAAAAAAAAAAAAATGAAAGTATTTTGAAAAGATGATTAAAAGAGGGAGATACTAAGGTGTATACTGATCCAAAAAAATCGTTAGAAGAGAAGTGCAAAGGAAATGAAGCCTTTCTCCAAAAAGGTAATTTTTTTTCTTTACTCTGGCAGTGTTAACTATATGCAACATTAAAGAGCCCCGTTTGAAGTCCAATAACATGCACTTCGAATGGGGCTCGAAAAAGTGATTTCTGACAGTATGAAGTTTTATAATTCACCAACAATCCCAAGTGAATAGCCCTGCCTCAACTGCAGTAGGGAAAGTTTGGGCTAAAGTAGCCTTTTTCTCGTCGCACAGAGCAAGCGCAAACTCATTCACGAATACGTCTCTTATGGCATATTAAGATTCTTTCAATAACATCGCTGTTTGACAATATGATTCATGGAGATTTTATTTCAAAATGATATGAACATCAACACCGATATCCGTTGTCCGATTCGGGAAATACTTGGCTTAAAATCAAAGGCAGATCGTTCGGCCTGCCATACTTTTAGCATAAGCTGTTTTCATTCCTATCAGGATGTACATGCGGAACATAAGTAAATGTTTCTATATTATATTAATGGAGCAGAAAAATTAATTGGACTTCTCTACATAGTACATTTCAACTGTAGCATCCTTCATACCCAATTTCATAGCTACAATTAACTCTGAGATCTATCCAAGATCTGCTTAGCTTTAAAATGTAACATCTTTTGGGGTAACTTCCTTCTCTCATAGAGCTCACATGACAAAGTACCTCAATGTTTTAATCACCATCTGTTCTAAATGAAATACAGTTTCTGATATTTGTACGATATGCTCAGCGAATTTAATCGTTATGGGATTTGTTGGTTTTTTTATGTGGAAGTTTATTATTTGATATTTGTGTTGTACATTGTATGTCTATCCATTTTTCTCAAATATTTCTTTCAACTGTTGTAAGTTATCTCTTCCCCAGTAGTGCTTTTATTTTTTTCCCCAGCTCTTAGTGCCTTGAAATATTGTAGGTATGTATGCTAAATTGCTTGTTTTTTTTGGGGGGGGGGAAGGCAAGCTTGCTTTTTCTCACACCTTTATTCCAAATCATTTATACTTTTCATCAATCCTTAGTGTACTATCACTGGCTGTGCATAAATGACCTAAGACTTCATAACAAGAAAGAAATCCAACTTACCCTTAAGGTCGTGTCCTCTTTCATTAAACACTTCATGCACGTTGACTTAGACGATTCTTATACGACTATCTTTCAGGCTTTGTCTTTCTTCTTAACTGCTTGCTACTTGCAGATGTTATCTCGCAGGCAATTAATATTTTTGTTTTTTTCTTAGACCGCTGTTGTATATTGACCCTTTTCTTTGACGCTCGCGATAGCTCATATTATATACCCACCTACTAGCATTTAATGAAAAAGTGCGATGATAACAAGACAGTCAGAGGCTTGGAAAGTTGAAGTACTGGTTTATGACGTCACATCCACGGCGCCGCTGGCTCGGAACTCTGGTTGGCTGAGCACAGCACAGCACAGCACAGGCGCGGAGCCTCGTGGGAGTGAAAAGTCCTTTGTTAGCTAACGCTCAGGTTGAATGCTGATGCTGTACTTAGTTTGCTCTTTGAAACCAAAAAAGTTGTGTTGCAAGTTATTACTTATTATTTCAGTTCACAGTCCCAGAATGGGGCCTAAACGTCAGGACCAAAGATTTTTAAAGAAATACTCCGAAGAATTTGACTTTATAAAACCATTGCGTAAGGGTGAGTTTCATGTGTATTACACTTTGTGCAATACTGACTTCTCTGTTTTAGACATTGTTGCACATGTTGGAACTAACAAACAAGCACTTAAAAAATCAAGATAGCTCAAAAAGTGTGTGTGACTTGGATCACTTTGTTTCAGTGCTGAATGATTTTCAAACGATTCGCGCAGAAGGTTCTGTTTACCGGATTTTTGTTAGAACACAACATACCACTAGCGGCAACTGATAATGTTTACCAATTGTTGTCAGCTATGTTTCCTAACACCCCAGAAGTAGAAAGATATGCATGTGGCAGGTCAACTTCATATATTGTTCAAGAAATGTACTCTGTGCTATTAAAAGGGACCATTTCCTGTCGCAACTGATGGCAGTAATGATGCTGACGATCAACTTTATCCAATTGTGGTAACTTACTTTGAGAATGATTGCAATTAAGTGAGATGTACGCTGCTCTCTTTGCCATGCCTGAAAACCAGTTCAACAGGTGAAAATATTGCCAACTTGTGTCCAAAGAATTTCAGCATCTTGATATTCCGTGGATGAATTGTCTTGCCTTATCCTGTGATAAGTTTTCCAGGGATGCCAACTTCTACGCATTTGGCATAGAAACTACGCATTTCTTTAGCTTTACTATGCACTACGCATCATATGCCTAATACTACACTTTTGTTGCTATGACGCCGCATTTTTCCCCGCTAACTTTATTTAGCATATAGAACACCAACCAATTAGACCAATAATAGACTCAAAAAACTCTATTCTTTCAAATCTAAACTATTTTTTAAAGTCACACCTTCAGAACCTTAAAAGAGCCACCTAACTTGATTAAAAACTCAATGCAGCTAAAAGAAAAACTAGAACTTCTTCCTAAATTAGATTCTCCTATTATGGGTAGTTTAGATATAGTGTCTATGTATACTCACATTAATATAGATCAACTTATAGACTTTATAGCAGAAGACTTGGCAGACCTAATAGTTTTTCACAACAAGGAAAAAAACATTTTAGTAGGAATTTTTGAAATGCTTACTTTCTCTTTGCAGAACAACTACTTTCAATTTGGGAAAACTTTTTCATTCAAAAATCGGGGCTAGCTATGGGCTCCCCACTCTTAGCTAACTATTATGTGGGAAAACTAGAAGAAAAGATACTAGTACAACCCACATACTTCTGCTTATGTAGCAGATACATGGATGACATCTTATTTATAATAGATAGCTCAGAAATTGTTCCAGAAAGAATTCTAGACTCATTCAATGAATTAGATGATTCCCTTAAGTTCACTATTGAACTTCAAAAAGAAAGAAGAATAAACTTCTTAGATATTACTATCTATTATGAAGATGAAAAATTCCTCACTGTTAATATAAAAAACCAATGAATACTAAAAGACTACTGGATTTCAATTCCTATCATCCAGTTTCTATTAAGAAAAGTTTAGCAAGTCAGTTTTTAGAAAAAATTAATAAAATAGTTTCTACTGCAGATAAAAAAAGCCCATAAAGAAGAGCTTAAAGTCATATTTGCAGAGAATAACTATCCTAAAGAAGAAATTGAGAAGCTTCTGAATTTTAATGGTACGAAGAACCCACAAAAGCAACAAGTAAAATTCACTAGAAAAATTTCTTATCACAAAGGTTTATTTGAGTCTTTAAAGAGAATTAGTAAGAAATACAATATTAGGCTAGCTCCAAGTTTAGAGAACAAAGTTAAAAAAATTTTCCCTAAAATAGTTCAAAGAGAAGAAGATATTTTAAAAATGCAAGGAGTAGTTTATGAAGTAAATTGTAGTTGTGGACTATCTTACATAGGTGAAACAGGTCGCAGACTAGAAACTCGTGTAGCTGAGCATAAAGCAGCTATAAAAAATTGCTCCAACAAGACTGGATTAGATAGGCATGTTAGAGAAACTGGGCACAGCATGGATTGGAATTCCCTTAAAGTAATCAGTTTCCAAAGCAATTTCCAAAAAAGAAAACTGAAAGAAGGAATGGAGATTGAGAAAAATCAAAATTCCATCATCAATGACTGCAAAGGATTTTCCCTGCCTAACATCTGGCAGGATTTGTTGAAAAATAACCTAAACCGTCAAGGTAAACCGTAACCATGATAGTGACAAGTAAAAAGTGACAACAACAAGACAGCCTGAAGGAGAAGTTTTCTCCAAAAATTTGCTATTAATGTAAAAAATTTCCTAGTAAAATTCCCATAAAAAATGCTTTAGATTATTAATTCAATTAAACTAGGAAGCCATTTCTCAACATGAGCTTTATTCAAATAATTTTTGTGTTATTTGCTGTGACCCCCTTAGCGTTTATCATGGACCCAAGTGCTTTAGCGTATTCAGACAACTCAATAACAGGTTGCATATAAGAATAGTCAAAAAGTGCAATGCAGGATCTTCATTATTCAATGTTTGACCAGCTATACTTCAGTATCTAGCCTGCGTCGTCTGCTACAACGAAGCAACTGCCGATAGGTGGCGCTTCGCCGCCGAGGCTGGTAACTGCGCTTTAAAGACTGGAGGTTACGCGCTGATCCTCTGCTACGTCACAATCGCCTGTGTCTCCTTTTCTCTTTGCTACTTCACACACACACACACACACACACACACACAATAACCGACTGGAACTGGTTTCACCCTCCTGTGATGGGTAGCAGCGTCACGTAGGAATGCAAGTGCGCAAGCTCTGTACCAAGGAGTATTATTCGAAGCGTTTTCACTGAAGTAAGCACATGGTTTATTTTAGCATATCAGTTGATCTTGCATGCGTGTGCACACACGTTTAACGATCTTCTAATCGAACAACGTGGGAGCGCCGCCGTGTCGTTCGCATAATAGTACAGCTTCAGATTGGATTTTATAGTGCTTTTCTTTCTTTATGACCAAGTGCGTCTGCTTGCTTTCCATGTGCTTTCGTCACTTGTGAACACATTTAGCGATTACACGTTTTAATATGGCTGAACAAGCAAGAAAAAAGGTAAAGATTGCAGATCAGGAATTTAAGTCATCGTTTTCGGGAAAATGACCATGTTTGCGTGCATCAGATGTCATCGAATGATGCGTTTTGCACTGTGTGTAACAGCAGTTTTTCTGTTAAACATGGTGGTTTCTATGATTGTACCCGTCATATTGCATCAAAGAAGCGTCAATCGATGAGTAAAATTATAACTCAGACAAAACCTTTGTCTACTTTCTTGGTGAAAACTGACTTGGAACTAAGGACAACGAATGCAGAAATGCTTTTTACTGCATTTCTGGTTGAGCACAATTTGCCACTGAGTGCAGCGGATCATGCTGGGCCGTTATTCGAAAATATGTTTACAGACTCAGAAATCGCAAAAGCTTATTCATGTGCTCGTACAAAAACTACAGCTGTGTTAAAATGTATGGCTGAAAAAACTGTTTCAGATATTATGTTATCATTAAGGAGTTCACAATTTTCAATGGCAACTGTGATGGCAGCAGTGATCAGAATTCTACTAAATTATATCCTGTTGTAGTAAGATATTTTGATGTAAATAAGCAAAAAATAGTTTCAGCAATATTGTCTCTTGGAATGCAGTGATAATACTGGTTATGGTATTTTTTGTATTCTTAATAAAGAAATGGAGAAGAAAAAATTCCATGAAAAAATTGTATTTCTTTTGGTTGTGACAATACGAGCACCATGTTAAAGCATTTGAATGGTGTAGCTGCACATATAAAAAAAGTAAACTCTAACATTTATGTCCAAAGTTGCATCTGCCATTTGCTTCACATATATATGTGCTAAAAAATCAGCAAAAGAGCTTACTTGTGAAGTTGAATCACTGCTGTTGGACATTTATTTTTATATTGACAAAAGTTCAAAGAGAAAGAAAAGCTGTTGGACTGTCAAGAAATGGGTGGGCTTAAATCGTATAAATTCTTAAAATATGTTTCAACAAGGTGGCTGTCATTGTTAGATTCTGTAAATAGAATGGTATCTCAATGGGATGCTATAATAGTTTTTTTGCTCAAAGTCGGACAATTTGAAAGACAATGACCGAGTCAGAAATGTGAAACAGATGCTTCTGTCCCCAGATACAAAGTTGTATCTGTTATTTCTGCAAGCAACATTACCTGTATTTACATCATTAAATGTTAAACTACAAAATGAAGCATCAATGATCTGTCTTGTTAGAAGAAACCTTTATTCTTTCCTTACTGATTTATTGGTAAGATTTATCAAACCTTCTGCCATACCAGACTTCTCGAGTGACTTAAGTAAACTAAAATTTCTGAAATTGAGCTATCAAGAAACAAACTAAGATTTAGTTATTGGTGCTAAAACCAGAGCATATCTAATTGAAAATAAAATTAGTAAAACAGAAGCAAAGAACTTTTGTTGTTGTGTAAGAAAGTTTTGTGAAGCTGCACGTACATATACTATCAAAAAGTTCCCCTTGTGTGGTGAATTTTTGAAACTTGCTGAAGTAGCTGATCCAAATTTAAGGAAACGAGTCTTTCTCTTCAGTCAAGTATTTTGTAGATACTTTCACTGGAATTGTAGCTAATGATGACTTGGACAGTCTGGAAATGAAATTTTTCAGCTATCAAGCAGATCAATTTGACAGTGATTTTCTATCTTCAAATGCAGATATAGCTTGGGCAAAAATTTCATAATTGAAAGATGGAAATGGGGCAGCAAAGTACTTTTTCTTCCAAAAATAATGCTAGCGATTTCAGTTGTGCCGCACAGTAATGCTGGGGCTGAAAGAGTTTTCAGCTTTGTAAAAAACAATATGGCTGAGTTTCGACCACGTTTAAGCATAGAAACATTAAATGCACTATTGATCGAAAAAATCAATTTGCTGAATAACAGTGAGCCATGTTATGGTAGGAAATTTTTAAAAGAAGAGAAATTCAAAATGCAAAGCATGCAACTGTTCAGCAACTGAAACAGGCAAAATAAACATGTTCATATATTATTCTTGTCGATTCAGACCATGCTGAGTGATAGATGGCAGACTTCTACTTTTGACCTCTCTCTCTCTCTCTCTCTCTCTCTCTCTCTCTCTCTCTCTCTCTCTCTCTCTCTCTCTCTCTCTCTCTCTCTCTCAGAGAGGGTCAGTCAATTAGAAGTTGTGAAACGAACATGGTGAATCATTTAGTTTGCTGTTATAAATAATTTGTGTACAACCGGGAGATATTACATTAAATCATGTGTTCATGCCTAACCTGTCATTTATTCTAGCAGGAATAAGGGTAAGTAAAACACCCTTTTTAATTTTCTCCATTGTCGATGTTTTGTAAGTCGCTAATTGTTTAAATCAAAATCTCAAATCCGCTCGTACAGTTCTCAATATTGTTTTTGTTTTTTTCTGGTTAATTTTATAACTGTCTAGTCTGTAGTAAATTTACAACATCTTAAAGTACTTTTTCGTAATATTTCTTGTGTCTACACATGAAAGCTCAAAACTACACATTTTTATGGCTTGGACTACACATAAATGCTGTGAGAGGTTGGCATCCCTGTGTTCCTGTTATGGTGGGGAGAAAAAATGGTGTAGCATCATTTCTGGAAAAAGAACAGCCTAATCTTATTATTTTTGCCATCTGTTAAATTTGGCTGCTTAAAAGGGGTCTGCAACATTACCTTTTCAAATTGATGAATTTTTTTTATTGGCATTTATTATTTTCTTTAGAAAAGTGTAAAGAGGAAAAATGAACTTAAGAAATCTCAGGCTCTTTGTAATGTGGAATCGCAAAAAATTCTTAAACACTGCTGTATACGAGATGGTTATCCCTCGGTAAATGCTTAGACTGGGTTTTACAGCAATGGAGATGTCTTATGTTATATTTCAAAGAAGAATGCAACAGCAATAGGAAAGGACCAAAACTTTCCTCACGTTTTAGGTGGCTTTACGATTCCGAGTGTTAAAAATCCCGTAGATTTAACATCTCAACAACCTTCAATTTCTGATGTAAAAAGACCCTCACACAATCTACATTCCCCTTCTTGTAAAAAGAAATCGGCTGAGTCTCACAGTACAACACCTGTGGTCTTGGGAGCAAAAAAGAAAAATAGGTACTGTCAAATTAGCCCATATGGCTGAACAAAAGCCGGATAGGAATGGAGTTCCTTACACAAGCACTGTTGAAGAAATATATATTTATAAACAAGTCTTTGCAATGACATGAATGCATTTTCCTTTAAGCTCTGCATTATTCCATGCATATTGTTTGTTCATTAAAAATATCACTATCTTTGATAAATATAACTTACTGTTGTTACAATGTGAAGATCCTAGAATTCACTAGTTAAAAGCTGATCTTGAGAATTTTTTCTGTGAATTGCTAATCCGATTTATAAGACCTGGTTTAGTTGCAAATTCCCCATTTTTGTTAAATATAGAATATTCTGATTGGGATAATCAAAAAGATGCTGCTGATCTGGCCATAGGGAGTCAAACTACTGAAATAGTACATTGGCACCAAATGAAAAAGAATGTTAAGTCTCTGTTCGGAAATACTTTATCAAAGTGTGCGACTATGTGCTATCTTCATTTCTGCTGCGATCGGAGGTGCTACAGCGTGCTGAAGTTGCAGATATTTTGAAATGGGAAGAGTCCAAGTTTTCTTCATTTAAATTGTTTATTGACAGGTTTCCATGCTTACTGCTGAAAGAGGAGAGGGGGAACTACTTTCACTGGTGTGGATGAGCTGGAGACTGAATTTCTGCATTATCGGCATTCAAGCTTGCCAAAGAATGTAAATGATATTAACAGAGCTGATGAGCAGTGGTGTATTCTTGGTGAGGAGAAGGGGGCCATGTGGAAAGCTGTTATATCATTGACTGAGGTGTGTTAGTTTTGCCACATGTTGAACAGTCTTCGTGCACCCTGAGTGTTTTTAGTACAGTGTGGCAAAATAAAACTGACTTTCATGATTCGATGAAACATAGTACCCTACAAGCCATTTTAGTGTCAAAATGAGTGGTTCGTGTTTTTCCCAGAAGTATGATGATAAATTTCTAAGAAAGGCCAAATCTGCAACAACCACTGCACTCTCTAAAAATAAACAGATTAATAAGGTCTGTTAATCTTATTTTATACTTAGAATACTCATTCTTTTTGCAAATATTTTTATTTGTATTAAGAAATTAACTAGTAAAAAAATAAAGAAACCTGTGATGTATATTTTTTTTATTTATAAATTGTTAATGCGTGCCGCTGAGCACGCATTGGTGTCCTGGTTTTTAATTTTGAAAAGTTGGCAGCTCTGCCAACTTGCTTAGGAGCAAAGTTTCTTTTTGGAGCAGGGAGTAGAAGAACCCCCCTCCCTCCCTTCAGGGAATGCATGGAATGTTTGCACGGTGACAGTGCAAGAGCCCACATGACCTATTCAGTCTCCATATTTCTCCCTATAGCTCAGATCTTGCAACTTATGGCTATTTCCAAAGTTTAAAAGTAAATTATGTGGTAAAAGGATCATACCTTGGACTGTATAAGTCAATGAAGTGGCTCTTGAAGAGATGTGTGAGGTTTCTAGACAGGACTTGGAAGAGTCCTGTGACATGGCAGAAACAATGGGACTGCTGCCTTACCTCCAGTAGACACTTTGAAAAAAAAAAAAGATACAAATGTAATGACATATACACCATACATTAAATTCACTGTTCTTGTTGAACAGTCTTTGTGAGGAAATTTACCAAATACCATGTCACTGTGATTATATACATGTATAGGACAGACCTTAAGTTGCCAAAGCTTGACGTACTTATGGTGTGTCTGATCTTCCAACAGTATGAGGGGAGTGTCAGATTTGTTCCTAAATCTGAATTTTACAGCTAATTTTCTAGGAATAAAAATAATGCATGCTTAGTTTCGAAAGGAAAAAAACAAACAGTGGAGGGGTTGATACATATTGTAATAGTTTATTTCGTTGTGTTATTAGAAATTACCTGTTCATAGCCTTGGGTGCATCAAAAAATCAATAAATAGAAATCAGAAATGCCAAAGTGTTAACTTTTTCTGTAGAAATACTAACTACTTTTGGAACTTTGCAGGAGATTATCCAACAGCAATGAAACATTATACTGAAGCAATAAAAAGGAATCCTGATGATGCTATTTTATATAGCAACAGAGCTGCTTGCTACCAAAAGTTAGCTGAATTTCAGTTGGCACTGAAAGATTGTGAAACTTGTATCAAATTAGATCCCAATTTTGGTAAGTAAAAATTCATCTCTTATTGTGTAATCAAGTAATTGCAAAATCTTTTTAGATCTAACCTTAATCAGGGTTTGTACAGTGCTTAAAAACACCTGAAATTTTATTTTTGCTACCTACTCCTTGTGTTTTTGTCATTGAGCTAGACAGCATATTCCTCACCTGCCTGATTTCCCATGGACTTCCTCAGAAATAAGGAGTAAAGGACATTTGCCCCAATTTGAAAAGAGGTTAACCCTTTCGTCCCGAGTGGTACGCATATGTACCAGAAAGAGTGCAAATTGCCAGAAACCTGGAGAACGCTTGACAGACAAGTAAATATTGAACCATGGCGGGGTTTTGTGTTACCACTTGCTGAGAGGTTAACACATGGAAGACTGGGACACTTTCGCTGAGATTGGGTAGTGCAGACGGCTAAATGGAAGTGACGACTACAAAATACCGTCTAAGCAGATTCACATCATGCCCACTAATTTACCATTTCCAAAACTAAGCCCTCTTTCGAAGAAAACAACTTTTTGGAGCAGCATTACATCTTCCCATAGAAGGCCCTACAAGAAAACGTTGTGCAGAAGCAAAGCATCAAAAAAGAACAAAAACAATGTAATCTACCTTTGTGCAAAGACTGTTTCATGTTGTATCATACGAAATAGCATATTTTTGCACAAATATATCTTACTACTAAACATATTTTGTAGCTAATGCTGTCATTTTTTACCTGTTTCCTATTGGTATAGCTCAAATTCCTATTGGTCCACATATGTGTACCATCCACCCCTCCCCACACCCAAAAATTGTCATTTATTTCGCTCAGAATCGTCACTGTGACTTTCAAAGAGCTCACGTTTGCTTGTTCTGCAAGTGGTCTCCACTACATATGCTTGTCAATGCAGTGGAAACCATTTGCCATTTATATTCAGAGACTAACAGGTTAAGGGAGCTGGCTGGGCCACAGCAATTGTTCTTCTAAGGTAACACTACTGCTTCATTGTACTTTAGTCAGTGGTGATTGTGTTCTGGATATTTCCGGAATTTTGAAAATCTTTCCTTTTCGTTTTTTACCGTGTTTTCCTCACAAATTTTTTTTTCCAGAAACTGCCGTACTTTGCATAGTAATTTGGTTCACATAGATTGTTGTAGCTCCAGTGCGTAAGTACCAGCATTATTGCTCAAAGCACAGAGATGTCTGCCCAGTTTATGGCAGTGCTTAACTAAAGCCAGCGGCACAGCTGTTTCGGCGATCTCGAGATTCCTCACCGTTATCTACGAGGCCCATCTCGGAGATCGTTCGTGCCATACTACCTTCCGTCCGTCTGTGGACACCATATCTCTGCACCTATTTGTACGATTTGAAAAATTATTTTTGCATTGTGAAGCTTGAAATGTTAGAATGATGACCCTTGCATTCAGTTTTTTTTCCTAATACATAACTTCGCTGTTAGAGGATGTAAGTGCAGATGGTATTAAATTCAAAATGCAGAAAAAAATGAAGGAAAATTATTGCATATATTTTCTTTTAAATATCTGATTAAAGAAATCCTTTCTTTTGATGCCATTTATAACAAAGACTATTTTTGTCAGTCTCGTTTTCAAGTAATGTATAGATTTTCTGCTTCTAAAACTCAGATTTGAAAAAATATTTCTGCATCGGAAACCGCTCCTTGTAGGAAATGTTTTGCATATAAATTCTAGTTTTTGGTAAGGAATGGTTTAGCCACAAGGGGCGTAAGTGTTTGTATTTGCAGCAAAATCTGCACTCCTGAAAACTAGATTTTAAATATATATTTTTTCGTGGAACGATACCGCTCACTTCAGAAAACCTTTTGATAATACCTCCTGCTTAAAATAGCGCATAGTTTTCCCTCAAGGGGCGTATATGTGTATCTTATTTTTGTCAATATCTCTGCTTGTAAGAGTCAGATTTGAAAAATTCTTTCTTTGTTGGGGAGTGTTTTCACTACGAAATGCCTCATATAATTTAAATTTTTTCTTAACGCGGGTGTAAGTTCACTTTTCCGTGTAAAGCAATATCTGCGGGACTAAAAACACGAAATAAAAAATTATATTTTGGTTAGATACTACTGTGAAGTCTTTTTTTTTTTTTTTTCTCCTAAAATGCACAATTTTGCCACTAGGTGATGCCAATGTTTAATCTGTTTTTCTCAGTATATCTGCTTCTACATGTAAGAATTTTTTTAATCGCTCAACTCCGGGTGCCATTTACTTTGTGGAACACTTTTTAGGTTGTATTTGAGGAGTTTTATAGTTCACAGTTCTGTCTCTTGATGGTGTTTGTGTACTTCTGTTTCCAGCTGTATCTTCTCTTCTAAAAACCCAATTAAGAAATTTCTGTTTTACTGTATGCCATTCACTACAATGGAGATGTGGAGCATTATCTTCATTAAATAATGCACAGATTTCCTGCTGTAGGGTGGGCGTAAAGGTCAAAACTTTTTTCTTGCTATCTCTACTTCCGGGAGATGTATTTGAAAAGTTTTTTTCCTTAGCATAGCTTTGTCCATGAATATTTTTTGCCTATTTTCAATTATCCCATGATGCTAATGCAAAATTCTTCCACTGGAAGGTGTAGAGGTATATCATGTTACCTTATATATATTTTATAACCTTGTGTCGCGCTGCATGCATGCATGCATGTATGTATGCATGTGCCTAGTTCTACACTGCCGGACAATTGCTAAGGACGCATGACTATAGCAACCATAAAATAGAAGGCAGGAAAATGTGGAAATTAGCATAAGTGCGGGATACAGTAAGACGTGTTGTGCGTATGCAAATTTTGGGTTGCCGAACTTTTTCGTGACGTCATAGCGCTGATAAGAGATATAAAGGATTTGACGCGTTTTTTACCGTTGTTCAAACGCAAAGTTGAAAGGGAAAGAATCAATTGACGAACTTGCAATTTTCAGTATGTCTTCCCGACATCACCTAGATGATTTTACGCGTGGCCGTATTATTGGCAAGATTGAAGAAGGGCGAAAAATAACAGATGTTGCCAGGGAGTTCGACGTCAGCCACAGTGTTGTTTCAAGGCTTTGGAAATCATTTCAAACAAATGGAGAGTGTAGCAAACGTCACGGGGAGGTCGTGTTCGCAGTACGACATCTGCAGAAGATCGGTACATAGTGCTATCAACAAAGACACCGGCGCAGCACAGCTAGTGAGGTAACAAATCAGTTTATGGCTGCTACTGGCAAGCGGATCTCCCGAAAAACTGTCACCAGATGTTTGCATGAAGGAGGACTATACGCCCGCCGTCCTGTTGTGTGCATCCCATTGTCCAGACGTCACCGTACCGCCCGTTTGCAATGGTGCCATCAACATAGCAATTGGACTGATGACTGGTCTGCTGTCCTCTTCTCAGATGAGAGTAGATAGTCTATCGTCTGATTGTTGACGACAACTGATCTGGCGTGATAGTGGTACTGCATATTGTCCAGCAAACATACAGGAAACGGAAGGGACCGATATCCGACATGTAGTGTCCTGGTATGGGCTGGCATCATGATCAATGGCAGTACGTCCCTCTATGTGCTTCCAGCTGGGACTATGACTGGCCAACGATACATTAATGATGATCTGCTGCCTCATGTTCGCATGTTCCGTGGTGCTGTCGGTGATAGATTCATTTTCATGGAAGACAACGCAACATGTCATCGAACAGTTGCTGTCCAGGAGTGTCTTGAGAGCGAGGATATTCAACGCCTCGTATGGCCATCACGTTCTCCAGATCTGAATCCCATTGAAAATGTGTGGGATGCTTTGGGGAGGAGTCTTGCTGGTCTCCAATGCCCTCCAATAAACAAGGACACCCTCATCCGTGCACTGACAAAGGAATGGGTTAAATTACCCCAACAGCTGCTTGATAATGTTGTGCAAAGCATAACACGACGTGTGGAATCTTGCATCGCCCTCCATGGTGGCCATATCCCGTATTGACATCTTACGCCAGAACGCCTGCGGACAGTGATTGCATTTTTTTCACGTTTACGTATTCTGCACAAAATGGCCTGTTTGTCCCTTGAACACGTTCCAAAGCCTTCTGGATTTCAGAGCACAATAAATTGTCTTTCTTGTAATGTCCTGGCATTCTGACATTATTTTATTTCACTTGGCATCCAACCACACTTACTTTTTTATGCAGCCGTTTATGATCTGTCCTTAGCAATTGTCCAGCAGTGTATAAAATAGCCTTCAGGAATTTGGGTCTCCACTTGCAATCACCCCTGCTTTAGTGAAATGAAGCAGTAGTATGTGGGGGGTGCCTCCCTGACCTCTAATGTCCATGCTAAAGGTCAGTGGGTTAAGGACATTTGGAATACATTATACTGACTGAAAGGCAGCAATGAATTCGTATATCTTTATAGCATGATAGTGTAAGTGTGGAATTAGTTCTTTAAAAAAAAATTTCATATGCACAAGAAATGCCAGGTGGAAATGTCTTCAATAAATTTGGCTGGATAAAAAGGAATATTAATAGTGTCTACTGTGAAATGATTGTTTTAATGCAAAGTGTGCACCCTTTGTAATAAAGTTTTCAGTATTATCATGAATAGTAAAAGTTGCAGTCAAATTTTGTTTGCTAATTGTGTTTTCCTATTAGTTTTTGAAGTTTGTTTTCATTTGCAATAATGTGACAATGTTTTATGCTGTTTTATTTGGTGCATATCGATATGACTTAAGGGAATGCAAAACCACGTAGTTCTGTAGCACAATATTGACAAACAGACTTGAAATAGTGAATGTGACCTATTTGCTGAATAAATTTTACTGGTGCAAAACTCACATTTGAAATAAAATAGAATTCATAGCAACTCCAGGGTGTCTACTGGTCATGAAAAAGTCACAAATTTTTTTCTTTGGGGGTCATGACTTTTTTATGTTTAGTCATTGTTCATTTTCTTGTGACAATCTAAGTAATTCTCCATACAGCAACAACATAAAACTTCAAATGTGGTTTCCAACTAACTTATGTGTCAAAAAGAGGGCTTTTGTGCCCTCCCCTACGAAAAAAAACAACTGTTGAAGCAAATGTAGCATAGTAATGCAGTGTAACTTGGATAATTCAAAGCTTGAAGGGACCACAAAAATAATTCGAATTATCGACAAATTCAAATTAGGCAAGTTTGAATATGCGCACATTCAAGTACAGTACAGTAAATTTTCAAATTTTTTTGTAAAATAAACGTGAAATTTTGACCTGTTTCTTAGAATTTGTTATAGGTCAAGTTTATCAGTGAATGAAATAGAGAATCACTTACATTCTGCTGTCCCTCAACAAACTTCCTTAACTGTTGGAGGTGAACCAAGGCCTCAACTGCATTTGGAAGGTGCTCTTCAGGAAATTCTGGCCCTTCCAGTTCTTCATCTGAAGAAGCACAGCAGGTCTTCTTCTTCATAACATCAGCCAAGATCTCATCATCTGTGAGCTCACCACAAACAGCTAAATTGTCATCACTCTCACAAAAAATGCCTCTTACGGTGGTACATCATGGCCTACATCTTCCCAGTACTCCACAGTGGGTATGATCTCCTCGCCACCATTACCTTTATGTAGTTGACTCGTCATCAGGGTGCTTGAAAGCCTGCTTTTCCGAAGCAGTTGGCTATAGTTTCAGGTTTAACTTGTTGCTTCATCCAGAACAGTACGTACCTATTTTAAAAGGTAATTGTTGAAAATATGAGATTATGAAAATGGGGTTTTCTTCTATTATTAAGCCAAAAAAAGTTCGAATTAAAGGGTTTTTTTTAACATTATTTATATAGAAAATTCAAGGGACCAAATGAATAATTCGAATTAACCAAGAATTCGAATTAAAAATGTTGTTTGCAGAATTTTGAGATTAATCTAGTAATTTATACTGCTTATGAAGTCTTGAGATTTTTCAGGTGTAAATGGTAAAGAAAAGTATATAATACAATCGTGTTGCACAATGTTGAATAGACTACCTGAGAGATTGTCCGTCCGTCCGTATGTATGTATGCATGCATGCACACCCACACAAAGCATTTTTGAAAATGGTCCTGAAAATTGCTAATTGATCATGAAATTACTTTTCCAAAATTTGGACACCCTGATCTCTTCAGCAAGTTTTAAGCTTCTGAGGTTATAATTTGTTGTGTGGCACATTTTGATAAAATTCAGTGGAATGCAAAACCATGTGGTGACATTAATTTGCCCCTTAAAAGCTAGTAATGTGCACTCTAAATTTCAGAACAAATTATACTTGATGTAATCTTGCACTTGACATTATTTCTTTTGCAATATTGTAAAATTATTTACTCTGTAGCACAGTGATCACAGCAGTATTGATTGCAAATTAACATGATCTAAAATTTTGGTGTGTACATTGTAACTAAAACCTCCACTGAAATAACATGCTCACTGTACCTCATTACTTAATTTTGTTTACCTAATTTTTTGAAGTTTATGATTTATTTTGTGATATTGATTCATATTGTGCCTGAATTTGGGTTTGTTGTATGGGGATATCTACAAATTCAGGTTTGTCAACTGCTCCACATTTTACAGTGTTCTCTGCAAATGTAAAAAAATTTCTGCCCCATGCTAAGAGTCCCGATTTAATTGAATTACAGTAAGGCGTTGATTATGCATTTTACCTGGAGGGGGACATAACTGAAAAAACATCGGCAAAACTTCACAGTATTTAATGTAAAAAGCATATGTTTGATGCAGTAATGGAATATTATTCCTTAATTTAATCAACTTTCATTTTCCTGCATTGTCTAGAATAGATATGTGCTATTTTTATTTGTGCGTAATCTTAACTTGGATTATCAGCAGGCCCTTTGGCATTATTTGTCATTACAGTGTCATTTTTTAACGTAATGCAGACGTGCCAACTCTCCGGATTTTCAGCCATTCCTCCTGCCCTCCGGATAAATGTCAAATTCTCCCAATTTTCAGCTATAATTAGCTGCTATGATGGTCAAAATTCCATCAGCCACCGCCTTGGATCAACGCAGAAAAAGATTTTGAACCGCTTGTGAAATCTTTTTCTTTCTGTGTCGATGCAAGACAGCATTTATAGTCATCGGTATCGTACTTTTCCTCTCCTCATATCTGCATGGCGCGGTGGTCTATTTTATGTTAGTTACAAACTAACTTGCGCACCAGCTGTGACCTGCTTATTGTTTCATGTTTCCCCACTCTTAGCTGCGAGCCCTGTTTATGGTTTCTTCAGTTTTGCTTTGCTGTGGAGATTTTTAGTTTTGCACAATGTTTGTCTCCTTTGTTCATCTCTAATTGTGAATCTGTTGTTGTCAGCTTTGTTTTATCTTCTATTGTAGCATTTTCTGTACACTTTGTGATTTCCCCCCCCCCTCATTCTTTTCGCTTACTTTTCGCGGGAGATTGTTCCTTTTGCATTACGCCACTTTCACGGTTTTTAATGTTTTATTTTATGTCATATCTGTGGCAATCTGTTTCTTCTTTACATATTAGCTGCTATTGTCTTTGCTGCATAATAAAGCTGTGAAACTGAGCGCTGGCTTTCAACAAATTGTCAGAGACTGGTCCGGGTTCGAATCGCAGTTGGGCATGGTTGTTGCATACTTGCTAACTTTTACGGATTTCTGCTTACTTTTACTGATTTACGGATAGAAATCCTTTCTTAAGGATTTTTAATATGCATCGGGGAATTTTTCTCGACTCGTAAAAATACGCATCTGGAATTTTTCTTGACGCGTAAAACTACTCATTGAAGAATTTTACCAATTCGTAAAAATATGCATCGGGGCAGTATTTCGTCTTTCAGAGACGGAAGTAAACGAAATAAAGATTTTTTTTTTTTTTCGTTATCGTTCTTTTTCCTGTGATGTTGCCTCTGTCCAGTATTGTTGTTATATATCATTTTATTCCTTAAATATTTCTCTTTCAGTTTGAAAATGGAGGGGAAATTTCCGAAAACAAAAATTCGAGGGAGAAAAAATTTTGCTGTAATCTTTTTTAGGCATGAGAGTGCAACGGCTTCGAGGAATTTCTCTTTTTCCGTCATAATGTTGGTTATCCACAAGATCTGTGCATAACTGAATAGAAATTTTGGGGCAATTAGTAATGGTGGAGAATGTTTTCCACCTGAAACTTTCAAAAGAGGAAGTTTCGTCTTTCAAAACTTTCGGAAACGGAAGTTAGACGCAGTGAAGATTTCTCCCGTAATCGTAATTTTCTTTTTCTTGTGATGTTTCCTCTGCCTAGTGTTGTTAAATTTCATTTTATTTCATAAATATTTGTATTTCAACTTGAAAATGGAGGGGAAATGTCCGAAAACGGAAATCGGACATAGCAAAGATAACCCCTGTAACTAATTTATTTCCCCCAACGATGATCAGAACATGTATCCTGTATTCTTACATATCTCCCCCCCCCAAGTTTTGAATTTCAGTTTGATAAACATAGTCTGCATTTAGAATAACTTTTTAAACATTAAAAATGCTATGTACCAATAATACTACTTCTGGAAAATTGCCCCTGCATCTGAAAAATGTCGATAAAAAAAAAAAAAAAAAAATAGCGCTCATGTGATTTTATGAGCTGTAAAAAATCTCCTGATTTTTAGATTTTGAAGGTTGGCATGTCTGGTAATGCAAAGTGAGAGCATTTTGAGTTCTCTCATTTATATAGTGACTAATGAGAAATGTTTTCATCTTATCATAGGCAGCAAGAGCTTTGGCAAAGTTTGGTGTATTAGTAGAATGATAACATTTTCTTCACATTGCTGTTCTCATCTTTCACTTCAATCAGTTGTCAAAAGTTCCTGTGCTTAAATTCGACCAAGTTTCGACTGGTATCACTGGTTCTGAATTTTCCAGTTGCAATTGAACTTTGAATGTAATCCAGCCTAATTAGACAGCATTTTACCGTCTGTTGTAAAACTTTTTGCCAAGCCATGGCTACAGAGTTCTTAGCTTTCAAAACCCCAATTTTTGTTTTTACCCATTCATCATTTTGAAAGTATTCTATGACAGATCTATCTACTCCTCACCGGTATATGCCTATGGCAGCGATTAACGAAATAATAGAAAAGAAAGTTCACATTCAAAAAGCAAGTGGTTTTCCATTCTCTCCAAAGACTTAAAGGGGAAAACAAAATCTTATTAGCTAGAAAATGAAAATCTTAACAAAACTCGTAACCTGGCAAATAACGTTTAACTGAAATTAACATTAGCGTATATCTGATTGTGCCAGGACTGCAGAAATTCAATGTACAATATACACTGCCGGAAAGTGAAAAAAACACCAAAAAGGAATTGGTGGACGATCATGAAATTTACATATGTTGATGGGGTCGAGTTTACGTGGGTGTGATGTTAATTTCGGGACCAACCGGTGAGCGCTTACACCACAGCATGGCATAATATGCAAATTATCGCCAGTGGTATTTGAGGAGTACGGCAAAGTGAATGTAATCAGTCAGTGTACGGACACGTGCAAAGACCCTGAAGAAGCTGCAATGCCTGGACATGGAACACGTGTACGATTTCAGCTGTTATCGGACTTTAAGCGAGGTCGTCTGGTCAGACTCCGCGAGGCAGGGTGGTAGTATGATGGTGGCGTAGATGGTATGAGGAACATTCCCACACGAGAAGACGTGGAACCGGGAGTCACAGACGGACTGATGAGCGGACCGATCGCCGCATAAGAAGAGTGGCGTTGTCAAGCAGAACATCCGCTGCTATGCAAATCTGAGCTGCCGTTGCACCTGAGGTGACTGCGAACAATCCGCAACAGTCTACTGGATGCAGGACTACGTGCACGTGTGCCTCAGACTCCAGCCCACCGTCGAGAACAGCTGCAGTGGTGTCGCCAACGTCTGCACTGGAAAAGGCATTGGCGATCTGTCGTGTTCAGCGATGAAAGCAGATTCTGCTTGGGAGCCTCCGATGGCCGTATGCGTGTTCGCAAACGCACAGGGGAACGTCTCCACCCTTCTTGCATCCACCAGCGACACACAGGGCCTACACCTGGTGTGGGGAGCGATCAGCTATCACTCCCGTACACAACTAGCGTTTGTACCGGGTACGTTAAATAGCACTTCCTACATCAACATCATTCAGCCCGTTGTTGTGCCATTTGTAAGGTCGGTCCATCGTGGTGTTTTCCAGCAAGATAACGCATGCCCACACACTGCATGTGCAACGCAACATGCAGTTCAGGGTGTGAGACAACTTCCGTGGCCTGCACATTCACCGGATTTGTCCCCCATTGAGCACGTGTGGGATTTTATGGGACAAGGACTTATCTGGTCTCCACGACCATCCTCGATTTACGCGTCAAGGTTGAGAATGCATGGAACTAAATACCCCAAACTTACATCCAACGTCTGTACGACAGACTCCATGCCAGAATTGCACAGTGTGACGCAGTTCATGGCGGTTCAACCTTGTACCAACCATCTTACATGGAAATATTATTTTTCAGTTTACCAGCAAGTACAGCTGTATTTTGCCATAATGTTTTGATCAAGTTATCCTCTGCATTCTGTTATTATGCTGTATAAATTTCGTTGGTATCAGAAGTCTCTTTCTTGGTGTTCTTTTTTCACTTTCCGCCAATGTATATCATAAAAATATTTAACTGAGAAACTTGTAATTGGTGCTCTGCTCTGTCCAACTGCAGGGGCCATTGTGTTCTGGAATTTTTAGAGCAATCAATAGCGGATATCAGCAATTTTGAAAATCTTTGTTTTTGCCCCCCCCCCTTTCTCTCTCATAAATGTGTGTAGTTTTTCCCAGAAACTTCACGACTTTGCATAGTAAATTGGTTCGCATTGATTGCTGTAACTGAAATGCATTATTGCTCAATGCACCAACACTATTGCACAGAGATGACTGCCCTGTTTATGGATGTGCATAAAGCCAGCAGCACTATTTTTCAGCAATCTCAGGATTCCTCAGTTATCCACGAGGCCCATCTCAGATATCGTTCTTTCCTACTACCAGTGGATGGAGTAGTGCATGCGTGTCTCTGTGCAAACGGCAGAACCTGTATTGAGCTGAACGAACTGAAACTTGGACATCATAAAGTCTACTGCAGCGCACCATTGACCTATAACAGATTTGCCCCTTTGATGAACAGCTGGTCCAGAGCTGGGCTTCCCAGGAACCACTGCAAACCACATGTCCGTTTGAACCAAAGAATATAAAGCTGCACGTTGTTTGAACTTTGACTCAGCTTCACTTTCAATTCTGATTTGTATTTCATTGTCATCTGTCTCAATATCTGCGTTATTGGCTTCAATAGCTGTTTGGTTTATCTTCTTTATACTCAGCTTTTGTGTATTGCCTGTATTTCTGATCACTTGGCTTTGATTGTGACAGGAGTTGAGGCCAAAGTTCGTCGGGGGAACAAAGTGAGGTTGGTTCAGAGCAACTGCTTGCCATCCGTTTCTGAGCGCTGGGTTGTCATAGCAACCATTGCCACCGTCATGGGGTCACGTAACATTTTGCCTCTGTGCTAGGTTGATGGGGTTGGTGGATGTTGCGTGCGTTCTATGAGAACAGTTTCAATGGCCGTTTGTGGTTGCTTCCATTCTGTGTCTTCCTGGCTTTTATGCAAGTGTTTTCTTTCGTCCGTCTGCGAGTCTTAGACTTTGCAAAAGAGTAGAAGTTGTCTCTTTGTTTAAAGTGAGCGAGTGTCGCATTTTAATTCTGGATAAGCTGTATTTATCTTAGTGGTAAGCTTTTCTATTGTTAAAATGAAGTTTTTATCTGAGAAAGATAATGTTGCGAGCCTTAAGTCAGTAAATAAAAAACAAATTTTGCTCGGATTGGCTTATCCGAAAGGATTCTCATGGTGATATTGTGGGTGCCTGGTACCGAAAAATTGACGTTAAAGGCTCCTGCTTTTGTATATGGTGTAACACCGTTATAAATTACAGCAATGAAAGATTCTAATTCAGTGATGCATGGAAAGTCTTGTACATCGGTTAAAGGCTCTTTAACTTTGTGTTCATATTCAAATGATTCATCTTGAGTTCCTGAAAGAACAGGTTCAGTTAGTAAACAGAAAAGCGAGAGAAGCTATGGTGACATCGTTTATAGCAGAGAATCGCTGTCATTTTCTCTCGCACCCAAAATAATAAAATTAGCAAAAGCCCTATCAAGGGATATGCCTGCCCTTAATACAGTGTCTATGAACAGGACAAAAAATGTCCCCCTTTTTTTTTTTCTTCAAGTTTTGAAAAAAAAAGTGACATTTCAAAAGAAAAAAAACACTAAAAAAAGCACCAATTCCAAAATAGATAGTGAGTCACGCAATGCTGCCTATAAGCTCAAGTATGGTGTTGCAAAGACTATTAAAGATGGAACAGTTTTCGACTGAAAAACATTCTTTTCTTTAAACATTGATGAAAGTACAAGCAGGGCTAATGAAAGCATTTTAGCCATACTTGTTCAGTATTTTGAAGAAAGGCAAAGTCATTTTGAGGCATCTGTACAGCTTCTAGATTGTAGTGCCACTGCCATATATGCAGCTCTTGTTGAAATATTTGAGAATAATAAAATTCCCTTCAGAAACTTAATTAGCATTCTCATGGTCTCCTGCAATACCATGTGTGGCAAGAAAAGTGGCGTTGAAACACAGTTACGGAAAAATCAAGCTCCACACCTGTTGGACATTGATAGGGAAACGTGCCTTACAGTAAATAACTGTCAAAAGATTTGCAGCTCCTTTTCCTGTTGAATCCTTATGTGATGGCATTTATTTTGATCTAAAAAGCACTTACAAATTTTTTTTTTTCTATGTGTGTAGGGGTGGAAGCTCATTATGTTAATTAATGCTCATCGGCCAAACAACACTGGCTTCCAGCGCTGATGAAAGTTCCCCATAGCAGGAAGAAAAAATATTTTGTAAGGTTCTTTTTGTCTGGAAACTGTCTATCAACTAAAAGTTGAAGACAGCCCGGCGTTCTTGCTCTCCCAGCTTTTACTAGAAATCTGCTATTTGGGAGAGGAGAAGTAAAAATAATGGCAAGACATTCCAAGCATGAATTCACTCTCAGGCTTGTTGAAAACTTAACAAAAACGTTTAATCAAAAATAATCGTTCCGGCAGCTATTGTTCCTTGACCCTAGCTCCTGCCAGCTGCAGTTCCACGAAACAAATGGTCAGTCTCTATTCATTAAAGAATACTCTTTGCCCGTTCTTTTTCTATCACAGATGTGAAAGGTTTTTAATTGTCGTAACCTTTCGTTTACCTCGTTCTCCCTTTGTTCGGAAGCTATGCCTCGTGTTCTGTCCCGAACAAGTGTCCTCTAAAATCGCTTTCTCTGTACGTCGTTACAGACCGTCTGTCTCCGTTCGACTCTTCCAACCACGATGGTTTTGTTCTCGTGCCCTAGCTGGCATGTCCTATCGCCAACTTTCTTTTTCGTGCTGCTCCTCAGCACTTTTTCCGATCAGCTCTGACTGCCTGTGCTGCTCCCCAGCACGTTCCACCTTCCGTTCCCAGCTCTCACTGTCTGTGCTGCTTCCCAGCACGTTTCCACCTTCCGTTCCCAGCTCCAACTGTCTGTCTCACCGTCTTTTTTCCTAACTCAAAGTTTATACCCTGGTAAGTTCTCCTCGCCCCTGATTGGCTCCTGCCTTCTTTGCCAGAGGCGCTTCTCTCTTCCTAGTCGGAGCACGTGTAGAGCAGGCCACCCCCGGTCTCTGTGCCCCCTACCCTTTTCTCCCTGACCTGTGAATTCCGGCGCTGACCTTTAGCTCCCCGTGTGCCCCGCAGCTTGCATTCCCCTGGCCAGGAACAATAGCGGTGCCTCCGTGAATACATCGTGATTACAATAGGTGCGTCGGAATGTCACCTGTCTGGTACATGTACACGTTTAACATCCGTTCTAAGTAATACACATGAAAATGGTTGATCTAAAATGTTCATATCTTGTAAGATCAAGGTGATTTAATGTCCATCACACAATTTACATATGTATATAATTTCTCGCCCCTACAATGTGTAAACATGTTGGGGTGAAACCTCTTGAGCCCCTTTCGAGGCCTGATCACCGTTGAATGTACATCCTTCAGGTGTGGGAGCGGATTGGATACTTGTGGGAAGTTCTATTCTATTTTTCCTGGGTACCATCAGCTGATATACATATTTAAATCTGATGTTAAGGCTATTATTGAAAAGATATGTCGAAAGGAGTAGCTGAAGAAGTGTCAAAAATTCAAGACAGTGTTAAATGTAAACAGTTTACAAAAGAAGGTAAATTGAGAAAGGAGAGAATTATTCAAAAGCTCTTTGTAGAACAAGATGAAACCTTAATGCAAGCTGGAGTTTATAAGTCTGAACTTACTTCAATAAATACACAACTCTCAGTCCAAAGACATTCTTTTGCACAAGGTTCATGTGAAGTTTAATGAACTTACCAGGCAATTTTTAGTCCTGTTTGTGAGGCATGAAGTAGTTAGTGGTTGTAAAACTTATAAGGATGTTTTGCAGCTGGATGTCAGTGATGAGGTAAACTACTTACCTGGCAAACTGCTGCACACAGGGTGTTGATGCAGCAAAGGTGATCAACAGACTTCCAAAGGGAAATGCAAAAGTTAAAAGAATTTAGGACTACATTGGAAAGAGCATGTGTGTCTTGTGCACAATATATGCTTTAAAAAATTGCCTTTTGGGAATTCTCTGTTTATCAACTTTAAGTGGCCTCTCAGTCACTTAGGGGAAATACAACTTTTCTGTGCATTAATGAAATTAGCTGATGTTCTGCCTACTGTTTTATCTAAAGATGAACTCAATCTTGGTCACGAAGTGAGAAACTACCAGGTTGATGAATCACTTGCAGTTTTAAAAGATTGCCCAATTTTGGATTCAGATCTGTTTGTAATCCGGGTGTAGCCCAGAATTCCGGGTTTTTAAGTTTTAGAAGAATTTGAGATGCTTTGGACATTTCATTTCTAAAAATGCTATGAAATAACTAAAAGTTCAAATTCCATTTTCTTTGGGAATTGGTGTTTGATTAAAATCCCTGCATGTCCGTGCAAATGGTGAGTGTAGATGATTTGTGACGCCTTGTGTGCTTCTTTTGTTATCAAACAAGCTCTCAAGATAACAGCCTGCTGAAAGGAAGGCTTCTTTTCATTGTTTTGAAAGTTGCATCTACATCAAATAATTTGATTGTATTAGATTTGGTTAATCCAATGAGCTACTTTTACAGGGTTCTCACTCAACAGGGAAAACCTGGAATTCGAAAATGGTTCCAAAAATCAGGGGAAATTACCCCCCCCCCTTTTTTTTTTTCTTTTTTAATCAGTGGATACTTTATTTTGCCAAAAAACTTATTTTTTCAAGATTTCAAACTTTAGCTTGCAATTACTGCCTGCCTAGAATTTGGTAGATCTTTCAGTTATATTAAGTATTTCCTTTATTCTATAAAAAAAAGATGCAAAATTGATTTTTTTAAATTGCCAGTTATTAAGCTTTTGTTCAATTTCTGCAGGCAGGCAGTTGTTATAAGATAACATGGAACAATTAGGCACAATGGCTCAGCTCCTGCTTGAAGAAACACTTAGAACCAACCAAATGATGGATCAAAAGTCCTTTGTTGGTTCTCTTGAAACATGTTTCTCTGAACAGAGCCATTCCAGCATTAAGCTTAGCTGCATTCTGTTATAGAAAAACTGAAATTATTTTACTGACAGGTTTTTTTTTTTTTTACATATGACCTGTTTCTATGGGAATGTATTTACAAATTCCGTGTGGGTAGTATTCGCAAAAGTTCAATGAACTTTGGTACAGAAAATAATGTAACACAGTTGTTATTAATGAAAAGCAGGTAATTTTATAAAGACAAATTACTTTAAGAATTTACAAGTGTGTGCTTTGATGAGAAAAATGAATGGAATGGAATGAAATGTAGCAATTCTTTGCAACATGCCGCCACTCTGGAGAACCTGGAGAAGTCGGGATTTTTTTTTTTATTACTTTTGAGTGGGAACCCTGTTTTAATCATATCTACCGTAGGCTTCAAGTAAAACTGATCCACATAGACTGCTCAGTTAACATAATATGAAGTGCAAAATTCGATTTCAAAGCTGCAGTGCCTGAAGAATTTTGCACAGTGAAAGAAAATTGGGTACAAGAAAAGATGCGAAGTTTAACTGCACAAGCACTAGGGCCTATTTGTTGTGTACCTAGTTTATGTGCGTAATATATATAAATATTCGTAATATGCGTTATGTATATTGGCACTGAGCTGAGAGTTTCAGGGTTTCTCGTGTCACCTCACAATCAATCACCTCTGTGGATTATTGGGTTTCCATTTCCAAGGTGGGGGGGGATATCCTGTCCTTACTAAGATGACACAGTCTCTGCTAAATTGCTTTCATGGGCCCTTAGTAGAGTGCTTTCAGTTTAATGGGGGATATAATAACAGAAACCAGAACTTTTTTTTAATATTGCAAGTTTGGACTCTGTGCAGACTGCGAAGTATTATCTGTTATCTTTAAAAGCTTGGAAGTATTTGGATCAGAAGACCCTACCAGAGACAGACAGACTTCAGGAGTTTGCTCAAAATATTGTTAATAGTTCATTCTCTTGAAGAGTAAAATCAGCAGCAAATTAGTGATGATCCAAGTGAACTAGCAATGTGTGCAAAAAAAAAAAAAAAAAAGTTCTGCAATATCCCATACCAATGGTGTAAAGAGATCCAGTATCTCTGTAGAATTGCTATTGCACACGTCAAAACGTGGACTTGTGATTATTGTGGTTCAGAAAGTTATCACTTTTTTATTAAAAAAAATAAAAACAAAGGTAAAAGCAATTACTCGCATGCATTCATCCCAAGGTCGCCACCATTCCTTCTCTCGTATATTACTGCAAGTTGTTCAGTGGCTATGCATTACAAACTGCCCGATGGTGACCATTACAAAAAGATTAGCAACGCAAAGGTAGTAGTCGCCCTCAAGAACCATGCCATATATTGCATCGTAAGCTCAAAGAACAATACAACAAACAGAAAACCATATCACGTATACCATGGTCAGATTGAAAGGCTAATAACAAACGAATTTAAAAAACTACAATGAACAAATCTAAAAAGCTGACGAACTAATTTAAAAAGGAATATAACATGAAAATCCAGCAAGAAACGATGAACTATTTACATATTGTGTGCACCACCACCTCACATCCACTAGCGTCCCCGGGCGAGTTTCGCTCTAGTCCTTTCCTAAACATTTTCAATGGGAGTGAATAGTACGTTGAAAGTTCCGTGCCTCTGGAAGTCCTGACATACATTGCGCATGGGTCAGGCTTCTTTCTCTCTTTATAGGGTGGTGCAATTTGGTAGCAGAGTTTGATTTTCTTGTATTTGTTGTCTTTTAATTTTATTGTTATGGTCTTTTTTTGCTCACTAAATTCCTCCAGGCACACGAAAGTTCATATGGTGAATTACTATTGCAATTTTATGATTTTGTCTTCACAATTAAAATAGATTAGGCAATCTCTATGGATTTCAAGCTTCTTTGTTGATTTATCAATTTTATATCTTCCCATATTGGTATAATTAATTGGTTATTTATACAAAAGTTGATAAGTGCAGTTTTATTTTTTGAACCAATCGCTAATATGTTCAGATAGTCTTATTCTGATATTTCTTTTGTGCTCCCTTATATATTGGCTGACTATATGAATATCACAATAAGACTATCGGAACATATTAGCAATTGGTTCAAAAAATGAAACCGCACATCAATTTTTGTATAAATAACCAATGCATACCAATATGGGAAGCTATAAAATTGATAAATCAACAAAGAAGCTGGAAATCCATACAGATCGCCGAATCTGTTTTGAGAAGACAAAATCGCCAAATTACAATAGTAATTCACCATATGAACTTTCGTATGCCTGGAGGAATTTAGTGAGCACCAAAAAAGATTAAAAGAACATAAAAATAAGACGACAGATACAAGAAAATCAAACTCTGGCTCCACCCTATAGGAGAGAAGCCTGATCCATGTGCAATCTACGTCGTGACTTTCAGAGGTACGAAACTTTCAACGTTACTATTCATTCCCGTTGAAAACGCCTAGGAAAGGATTAGAGCAAGACGCGTCCGTGGACGTGAGGTGGTGGTGCACACAATATGTAAATAGTTCATTATTAGCCTTTCAACCTGGCCGTGGTATACGTGATAATATGGTTTTCTGTTTCTGTTCTATTGTTCTTAGAGCTTACGATGTAATACATGGCATGGTTCTTGAGGCCGACTACTACCTTTGCGTTGCTAATCTTTTTAAATGGTCACCATTGGGCCGTTTGTAACGCATAGCCACTGAACATCTGGGACTTAACAACTTGCAGTAATATAAGAATGAAGGAATGTGGCGACCTTGAGATGAACACATGTGAGTAATTGATCTTACCTTTTTGTTTCTATTTTTTAAAATAAAAAAATTATAACTTTCTGCACCACAATAATCACAAGTCCACATTTTGACATTTGTAATAGCAATTCTACAGAGATACTGAATCTCTTTATATCATGTATTTCAACCACGTATACCGTGCGACTTCCTAATGCCGAAGGTATACATGAAATATCTATCCCATACCAATGTTGCTGTGTCTCAAACCACTAACAAGAAAGACTTAAATGACTTGAACCCTCCTCAACATTCTAAAACATTTTTGAAAAGAAAGCAGAGCATGTGGGTTACCAGAAATCCCAAGCAAAGATAATGAAATTTTTGAAGATGACAATCCTTTTTTTATGGTGTAATCCTGTATTCTGTTCATGATTTATTTTATTTGTTTGCTGATAGTAATGGGTACCTTTCTCTCTCCCCAAATATTAAATATGCATCTGCTTGAAAGCAGTTTTAAATTGTGCTGGGTTTTTATAACCTTGTGTGTACCTAGTTCTGTAAAATACCTTTCAGGAATTTGTCTCCACTTGCAATCACCCCTGCAATTGTCAAACCTGGTCTCTGGGAATCTGTTTGTTTTACAAAACATTTGGTTTTTGTGGAAGTTTAATAATTTGCAATTTTTGTTTATTTTTTTCTGTAATGCATTGTTTACTACTGTTGCAGTCACTCCCTAGCGCTACTTGGGAATGATGAGAATCACTGGTCCTCTGCTGATTACAAGAAACATCTAATATACTATGGAAATCTCGGTGAAAAAATGTTATTCAACATTTGTGTAAGGTAAGTTTATTTTCATATTTTCAAGGAAGTCATGAGAGGATCAGATTCAGGAGTGTCTACATGAGAAAAAGATTATGAAGTATAGAAGATCTTGTGTATGGCTTGTGATGGATGTCAAGATCTCTGTAAACTGAGAAGTGTTTGGTACAGCAACAGTAAGGAAAATTATCTGGTTGTTTGTATTTCTTTGTGGAGCTAACCTCTGAATCTCGGAGCATAGCTTAGTGATATGTATGTATTGTTTATTGAATGTTTTAATATTCTAACATTATTTCAATGTCTTCATGCTGTCTGCTGGTCAAAAATTATTGTGCTAGCAGGGATGGTAATGTTCCGTGACTTTTGGAATTTCAAATTTCTCTGACAGAGTTGCTCCCCTTCCAGGTTATTCTTATTTTTTATTTTTCCCATCATGTTCCTTACTTTTAATATCTTCAACAATAGTATAAAAAAATTTACTATTTGTTAAGAATTTTTTTTTTTTATAATGGAAATGCATGTTTTTCCTATTCCTAAGTCTTCTCTTCTTCAAAATCAATCTGTAGAAGCAAGCATTTTAGCCCCCGTTCACTTTCTTAAAGCGAAATTGAATTTCAAAATGGGCACTTAACCTTCTTGAATTCAGAGACTACAGTCTTGTGATGATATGCACTGCCTGACAGAGAAAATGCCACACCTTGAAGGGTGCTTGAAAACAGACCAAACTGTACGCACAAATAGCCAATTAGGTCCTGAACAAATGATTTAATTATCACATACAGACTAACCTCCAGTGGACGAATATAGAGGATGATTAATAAGAAGTGTGGCCCCCATTTTGGGCGACGCTGTTAAATCCGGCGGGGAATCTAGGCAGTGAGAGTCCAAATTGTCCTGGGCTATCTGGACCGTGTGGTGTTGATCAGAGTCCACAGTTAATTTTGCAGGGGTGGTAAGGTACTCAACAGACATCCAGTCATGTCACACAGATGCTCGATGGGCGAGAGGTCGGGGGATCGTGGTTGCCACTGAAGAATTCGCGTACCATGTAAAGCATTCAGGCGATCCGAGCGGTATGCGGACAAGTATTATTCTATTGACAAACAGCGTTTGGAATGCCCTGCTGGTATGGTAGTGCCACAGGCCGCAGCATCTCATCAACATAGCGGCGTGCCCGTAATGCATACCAGCGGTAAACTGCTGGTGGTGCTGATAGCACCCCACACCATGATTCCATGTTACCGGGCTGTGTGGCACTCCACAATGGCGGAAGAATTCGCCCATTGGCCACATTGCTTCCAGACTTGCATGGCGATCATCCATAGTGAGACATAGCCGCAATTCGTCCCTGAACACCACATTGTTCCATTCAGCACACCAGGCCAAGTGGTTACGACAATGGCTCGCTGTTAAGGGTAGCCTTCACAACTGACTGCTGGACAGCAAACCAGACTCAGCCAATCGGCGCTACACTGTCCGCATTGATATCGGAGCATCCAAGCCTCCCCGTACACTTTGCAAAATATCGCCCGTTGTGGCCTGTGGGTCCACTACGGCATGACGTTGGATGCGACGATTGGTGGTGGTCATCCATGGTGGGACATGACCGCAATTTGTCGCTGAACATCACGCCAAGCGGTGACGACAATGGCTTGCTGTTAAGGGTAGCCTTCACAATGGACTGCTCTGGGCAGCAAACCCGAGGCAGCCAAGCGGCGCGACAGTGTCCGCATCGATATCGGAGCATCCAAGCCTCCCCGTACACTGCAAAATATCGTGACATCGGATGCGGCACTCTGGTGTTCACCTTTGTGCTCCGGTCCCCCTACAACGCTGTACAGATCCTTCGTGGGACCACTGTCTCCTAATGCGACCGACTGTTGTGTCATCACATTGAATTTCTTCCACAATACGGCACAAGGACCATCCGGCGGTACGAAGCCCTACGGTGACACCTCTCTTGAACTCATCCGTTTGATGAAATCACATAAGATTGCATCTTTAATGGTGTCATTGACACCCCTTATTCGTTCTCCAGACACAGTTACAGTAAAACCACTCGCTTCTCGCGGCTGTGATGTCTCAACTGATAGCCTCGCAGGCTGGTTGTCTGGTTATATCCCGCGTACAATTTGCATGGCACTGCGTTCACGTGTTCGTGGTGTGGCATTTTCTCTGTCGGGCAGTGTATATTAAGATAATACAATATTTGTCTCAAATATTAATTTTTTCAAGTCTACCATGGTGTTTCGCTGGGTATTAACTTAGCTTCATTAGGACGAATGGCACATAAATATTCAAATTGTATATAATATCATAAATGGTGTCTGCATTCACTGAGTTTGGTTAGTTGCTTCCATGCGCTTGATAGAAAATAGTGTGGGACACCATGTCATTAACAAGTTATGAAGAATTCTGATATATATGGAGAGCTTCCAAAATATCAAGTTTGGTGGTTGAATCTGGCTTGTCAATTAGTTTTGCTTCTTCAAAGAGAAATGTATGGTCCTTTTAACTTTTCAAGTACTTACCTGTCTGCGATTGAATCTGAGCGGTTTCTGTGGCCAGTGAAATTATTTTTCTGGTAGAGTGAACTATGCAGTACCATTTTTTGATATTTAATTTCCCTTAAGATGTGTGGGGAGGCACGTTTTCTTTTGTTTATAGTGATATTATATTATGTTCACTATTGCATTCTCACTGTGCAGAGAAAATGACTACAGAGAAAGGAAGTCTGCAACAGAGTTGAAGTTCCGATATTGAACTTCATTTTGTTTTTTCCTAAACAAAGAAGAAAATGTTTCTTTTTGTTGATATAACTATAAGTGACTAAGCAATGGAAAACTAAGCATTTTTAAGGAAATTAAACTTTAAAAAGGGATAATGTCAGAAAACTGTTAATTTAAAAAAAGTGTAAGATGTAGCATTTTATTTTCTTAAGCCTGCTCCTCAGATAGTCCCCCAAAATCCTGAAAGTTCCTGTGATTGTTCCTTTTGGTCGTCTTCAAGCAATGTTTGCAACCCTGTAGGTATAAGTATGCAAGGTTATAATATTGTTATGTTTAAACTTTACTGCATAGCTTTTACAGAGCTGCCAAGTATCCCAGTTTACCTGGATTCCATCCAATTTCAAAAATATTTTCTGGAAATCCAATTTTTCTACAAAAATCTGTTTTTGTGGTAGAGATAATTTTGCAGAAGACATGGTAAGAATGTGTTTAAATTAAAAGCAGATAACCCAGCTGTTCACGATTATTTTGCAAAATGTGTGCCTGGTTCAGGTAACCTTCCTTCTGGAGATACTTTGAGATGTAAATATGTACTGCTTTGTGGAATTTTGGAGAAAGAGGCAATAAAAGAGCAGCTGTAAAATAAACCAGGAGGTGTGTGTTTTTTTTTTTTTTTCAGTCCTATTGAAAACTATTAATTCAGAACCAGTGCAGCTATGTTTCCTGGTATATTTTTTAAATGTTGCTAATTCTTCCACTTGCTCTCAAGCAATAATTGACACCTTGAAAGAATATGAAATTGAATACTCTCAAGCGAAGGGCCTAGTATCAGACTCTGCACGTTACATGACTGCTTGCTTCAACTTATTAAAAAATACTTCTTGGAGACCATATACTCCCATGTGTTGGACACATAAGGTGAATCTTGTGGGTGATGTATTTATAAAAGAGTTCAAAGAATTGAATTCCATTGTGGCCAAGACGAAGACAGCTTTTTGCACTCGTGAAAAGTGCATATTTAAGCTACCTGAAAGAAAAGGCACCACAACTGCCAGCAAAAACTACCCCACTCTTGTTGTAACCAGGTGGAATTCTTGGTTCAAAGCTGTCATTTATTTGAGCGAATATATGGAGCATTTTGTTGCTTTACTCAATGAATATGAGGAAGACAACTCGAGTACCAGTTTCTTAAAGGAAAGTTTTGAAAATGAAATTGTAGCTCATAAAATATGCATTCAATTGACTTTCGTTTCTGAATTCTGTCCAAAAATTATGAAATTGACAATTTAGAAGGATCAAACTATCTGTTTGCACACTTTTTGTGGAGTAAATTAGATTATTCTTCTCTTGAGTGCCAAAGTCAAGGGTGTTTTAGCGAAAAGACAGAAAGCATTTTGAAAAATGATAATGGTGAAATTGATCAGGCGCACAAGATTATGCTGAAGACAGCAGCAGATAAGTTTAAATAAATTGACTCTCCACATGACATCCAACGCAACAAATAAAGCCTACCAGCATATTGGCAGACTATTTTGTCCATCTGTAACCGCGACCACACCCACATCTTTGAACACAAATTTATTATTATTGGAAAGCTTCTCTAAAATACCATTTTATAAAGACGTACTTCGGGATGAGCTCGTCGATGGGCACAATCATTTTCACAGACAGCTACTTACAGTGGTCAACCAAGAGACTCCTGTTGATGTCATACAGATTTTAAAAGCAACAAAATGCTGCTAATTAAACTATGCAAAGGCACTATTCAAATCCTCCATAGTCCCGTTAACAGCATGGATGCAGAGATATTTCAGTATGTACAACATCGTTATTACAGACAGAAGGCTAAAGGAATAGAATATAAGAGACTACTACAATGTTAGCTTTTAACTAAGTATTTTGGTACTTAGCCTACCAGTAAGTAAACTTTGAAAAACATTTTTTTTTGTCTTCAATTTTTGCGAATAAATGCGAAATTTTTTATTTTAAATTTATTATTTTTTTTTGCGAAATTTACGTATCCCTAGTAATGTTGTAACTGTATGCCATCGCTCAAATATGGAAATGAAAAAAGAACAGACTCCAGGACCAACAGAGGAAACAATGAGGCTATGAGAACGATAGTTTTAACAGCCACAGCTCTGTGAGTAGTGACAAGACTGTGGAAAATATACATACTTGAAATGTTAGTAAGAGAAATAAACCCGTAAAGGTGAGTTTACCTCAATAGGTTTAAATACAATTGGCACATTAATGAAGGACAATTCGAGAATCGCACATTTGAGTTGTTGCACTTTTAGTATAAAATGGAGTTAACTTCTTTCAGTGTTCTGGTGCATTGGGCTTTTTTTTCCATTGAATAGTTGATGCAGAAGTTGGCTGTAAAGTAAAATATTAATAGTTTGACTGTGATATGGTTGCACTGAAATAGTTAGCAGTATTGGCTTTTGTATGAAATGTTCTGAGTTTGAACTTTGTTTTTTAATTTGACATTACTAAAACTGTTATTTTTAACCAACAGTGCGTGGACATGTTCGAAAAGGAATGGCATTGGTGGCACTTAAGGAACACAGTAAAGCAACTGCAGCTTTTCAAAAAGCACTAGATCTTGATCCTAGTAACCAGGTAATATATCTTATATTTTAATTCTTTTATAATGAAATTGTGTGTTTGTGTGTGTCACTTCTGGGAAATGTGCAACTTCTGTTTTTAGCTTATTTTTTCAGTGTAAATTCAAAATCAGTAACTGCTGTACACTTTTACCCTCTAAGTTTCCATTTTGTACTGTAAAGTTTCTTTTACAGAATGTCTGACACAAAGTTAAGGTTCAAAATGTGAAGATGCTTTATATTGACTTGCCATCTATTTGGAGGGGAAAGTACTGTTATTTTGATGTCAAAATAAAGTTTATTTTACAGGTATGGAGAATGCTGCTTCACACGAACAGATCTCGATTAGTACGTGTTCTGTAATCTTTATTTTAAATGTGCAAAAAGTCATGAAAATAAATGAAGTAAACACAGTGTTGGTTTGTCATTAAATGTGCCACTGAACCCTCTTCACATTTTCTAGTATGCATAGTAACATAAATATGCGATGCATAGAAGAATGATTTTTTTTCATTAACTATTTAATACGAAATAAGGGGAGAAGAAACTTCACACAGTATATATTGAAAACATTGCCTTATTTACCAAGTAAACAAACAAACAAAATGTTTTATCCAACAGTAAGCATGTTCTTGAAACATCAGCTACTACTATGTCATGCCATGAGCACTGAATTTTTACATGCTGTAGTAGCAGCCCTTCAATCCACTGTGGACAACATTCAATGAGGTGTATGAGCAGCTATGGACATCCCTATATCAACACAGACTGCAAACTGCAAGTTCGTGTTCTTGCCAACCACTGACCACAGCACATGGTTGTGCAGTGGTGCTGTACTAGACATGCGTGGCAGGACAAAAGGAAACCTGTTGTACTCAGCTACAAGTTTTGCTTCTGTCATTAAGAACTCTCCAGGGTGCGCACGCGTGCTTGAAAACCTGGAAAGTCCTGGAAAATCATGATTACGTTTTCAAGGCCTGGAATATCCTGGAAAAACGGTATTTTTTTTAATGCTGTCTTGAAAAGCCTTGAAATTTGAAATTAGTGCTTAAAAAAAATGCCCTTTTAGGAAATCGTGTTACTGACTGTTACCCCTTAATTTTTTTAAGTTCCTCTCCTCTGTTCTCAAAGAAACCGCCGGCTACAGTGGTGTTTCGGATGTGCCCAAATCCTAATTTAGCTGGGGGGCCGGGAAGCACTACTTCCAGTGCAATAAAATTGGATGATTACTAGCAGGTCTGTTGTTAGGGAAGGGGAGCTTGATGCATTCTCTAGCCCTGAGCTTGATGTCCGTCCGACAACTACTGAGAACAACAGAAGGGGAAAGAAGAGACATTTAGCATTTGCAAGGGGGGTCGCGTGTTTACCAAGTCAGCTGGCATCCACCAGTGAAGAGTATGCCTGAACAACACATTCATCTGCTCCTTGTTTATTGCATTAAGATGCTTGCTTCCGGCCCACCCCTCAAGAGACTTCGGCTACTTATGATAAAAAATAAGAAAACTATCTTTGCGAATTTTTCACAAAAGTGACTGAAATTTTTACGTTTACTATAATTGGATTACAGAAGCTCACTCCCAAAATTCCATTTGAATCGGTTTAAAACTTAAAAAGTTAGCATTGGAAATTTTTATTATGTGTGCCTCTTTAGACAGTGAGCCTTGAGCAGAAAGTGTGTTACCATAGCAACGGTTGATTGACAGCTGGGAGCGCTGATCCGAAGCCCTTGGTTGGGAAGAAAGCAAACACCTGTTTATCACTTCCACGGCTCAAAAGGACTAAGAGATATTTTCAGAAATCCATTTTCCGGAATTTTGAAAATAACACAGTAAAATTTTTACAGTGGTTAAAATACATCACAATAAAGTTCTAGTGCAAATTTCGCCGAATTCCGTTTGAAACTTTAGCAGATGCAAAAAAAAAAAAAAAAAAAAAATCTTCCGTTGCAAAATCGGATTCAAAAAAAAAAACTGCAATTATAAATTACGGGAAAAGCAAGCAAATTATTTTTTTTTAGATGCCATGGTTTATTTAAACAGAGTGATCCTTAAATTTTGTTTCTGTGATGATATGGACTCTATTTTAATTACAAACATACATTTTTATTCAGATGTCTGAGTTACTGTTTTAATAAAAAATCTATAATTAAAAAGTTTTCAATGGATTTAGGCGAAATTCAGCAGATAAACGTATTTTAGTAAATTGCAACGTTATGACGTAAATTTGGTCATTTTGTCGAAAATTGGGCAGCATTTTTTTTTTTTTTTTTTACGTTTTCTCCTATAGTTAGGGTGAAGGAGGAAGACACTTCAGTGAGCTGCAGCTGGTGATTTATGGCGATGTGCCAAATGAAAAGAACCCGTTCCATCAGGACATTCCAGAGGTTGAGTGTGCGTGGACGCGTGCTCCTGCTGTTTGAACTTAATCGGAATGTTTTCGGGAGGGGGAGAAATATCCGTTTCAGCTTTACAGCTTTCAGGCTCTCTTTTTTTTTCTTGGTAATAAATAAAAACCATAGTTGCTGCATTCACCATTGATCCATATTCGCATTTCTTGAATATAAACAGCAGACAATCGGAAACATGGTGTTGGGTGGGTCTTGATGTTCTTCATTTGTATCTGCTGAATTTTGTTCTGTGGGAATACGGAATGAGTTATACTGTGAATACATACAAAACTACATATTTTTGAGCTGAAAAAATATGTTTACTTGTACACAGTAGCTAACGTGTGGACTCAGACGAAGACAATCAGACATATGGACGTCTGATTCCATAAAAAAATCAACCCATTTTATTATACACGACAGGTACAAAAGAAAAAGCATTACATGTTTTTAAACATTATAAAGGAAAGCGGATTTTTGAAACACCATGACTTGATATTAATTTCTGAAAGTTTGTTTGTTTTTTTTTTGATTTTAATTTCTGAAATCTTTTTTTTTTTTTTTTTTTTCTATTACAATACATTGTAACAGGATACCTGTGTGTTGTATCCCTTAGTTGTATGGCAGATTTTCAGTTGGCCGATATCCGCGATCGTAAGTGGTAGTTACATTGCTATTGTTGATGATGACAAGATAAATACTGGAGTAATGTAGAATGTTGCATAAAGTAAAAAAAAAATCGCCCCCCTCCTCCCCCTTCGAACTTTTATGCGGTTATCATAGCTGATCAACCATTTCATTCCATGAACATCAGCACATTTCAATCATTTGACCATTGGGGGTCTGACGGAATTCAGCAGTGCTTAAGCGCCTAGCGCAACGAGAACATGCTAATTATGGACAGTTCTATTCCCTTCCCCCTATCATCCCTAATAATTGAGAACGCATACTGTAGTTTCAAATATTCTGTGTATGAGCTAGTTTTCACGCTGTTCGTTATGTTTTTATTTTAGAAATTACTAACCCTTTTGAACTGTAGGTTGCAGAAACGTTTATGCTTTGGTTTTTTCCATTTGTCCGTACGATAATTCACGTAAAAGGGGTTGGATTTTGGCGAAATTTTAGTATGCTGTTAGGTACAACCTAGGAACCTACCTTGTTGAAAATGGTCGAAATTAAATTCAAAGGCATAGATATAAGAGCAGTATTCATTCTCCAAGCTTGAAGCCCTACGTCCACTCCAGCTGGGTAAGTATGAAAGATTTGAGACTTGGAGGAGACCCAGTACAAAGTTTTGCTTCCCTCAGGCACTAAGTGTTTGTTAACATTTCCTTTCCTCTGGTTTGGAGCCCAGCTGTAAGAGGTGATGCTTTGTAACAGTCTTTTAGCACAACACTCTGTCTACTGATTGGCATACAGGTCATAAAACAGTAACTTCACTAAGTGTTGTTTCCTTGTTTTGAATGAAGACTAAATCAATGCCAAAGCATTTGCAACCCAGGCTGCCTAAAGGACAAAGCTGGGGAGCAGGAAAGAACATAGCAGTAAGACCCCTTTTTCTTTAATTACTTAAAATCTGGCCTATAGTAATTGGTCACATGTGTAGCTCCTTACTCAGGGGAAATTCTCAATTTTTAGTTGTGTGGTTCCTGATCTTAGATATTTTTTTGGTTTTAATTTACTGTTTCAGTTGATTTACCCATTTTTTTCACCCCCCCCCCCATTAAATATGGGTAAGTGTACTTTTAGTGATCTTTGGCTAATAAATCCTAAATATGCTGGATGGATTAAAAAAGATGAAAGCAATTGCCATGTTGCAAAATGCATTTTTATCCATTAAAATAGATGTTTCGAATATGGGGGAATCCGCTTTAAGAAGCCACATGAAAGGAAAAAAACATAGTATGTTGACAGAAAGCTGTAAAAATGTTCCACTAACTGTTGATAAATTGCTATGTGTATCAAGTGATAAACAAGTACAGCCTATTGCATCCACATCTAATCCTCTGCATATTCCTCTTGAAAAAAATGCAACCATTAAAGCAGAAGCATTGTGGTGTTTAAAAGTGGTTAAATCCCATTACTCTTACAGGTCTTGTGCAGGTAATGATGTTTTATTCAGCCTAATGTTTTCTGACAGCAGAATTGCTGGAAACTTCAGCTGTGGCGAAAAAAATGTTCCTACATTTGTTGCTTTGGTTTGGCACCTCACTTTAAATCAGTGTTGGTTCAGGAAGTCGAAAATGAAAATTTTGTGATTTTGTTTGACGAAAGTTTAAACAAGTTTAGTCAGTCAAAACAAATGGATATACATGTTCGTTTATGGGAAAAAGGAACAGTTTCAACCAGATATTTGTCATCAGTTTTTTTGGGTCATGCTAGTGCAGACATAATGATGGAAAAATTTCTTGAATGCATGGCGTGCCTCCCACTGTGTAACATTGTGCAGTTATCAATGGATGGACCCAATGTTAATTGGAAGTTTTTTGATATGCTGCAATCAACACTTAGTGCTGACTCAAATGTCCAACTCCTAAACACAGGGAGCTGTGGACTTCACATTGTAAACAATGCCTTTCGACATGGAGCCTCAGCAACAGGGTGGGAAATTCAAAAGTTGCTTTCATCATTATTTAGGCTTTTTAAAGATTCACCTGCAAGGAGGGAAGATTTTTCTAAAATAATTTTAGCCAGTAAGATGCCATTAAAATTCTGCCCACACAGGTGGCTAGAAAATACTCCTGCCTGCGAGCGAGCATTAGAAATTTGGGCAGACACTGAAAATTGTGTTAACCAAGTTGAAAAGAAGTGCATCAAGAATCCCCACACTGTATCATTTGATGCTATCAAAACTTTCACTAAAGATCCTTTTGTTTTGGCTAAACTGCATTTCTTCAATTCAGTTTCAAAACAGCTGGTACCATTTCTCAAGGCATATCAGTCAGATAAGCCAATGATGCCTTTTATGGCCACAGATCTTGAAAAGATGCTAAGAAATATGATGAATCGCTTTGTTAAAAGAACCGTAATGGCAGAAGCTAACTCTGCCTTAAAGCTGTTACAAGTAGACCTTACAGATGCATCTCAGTGTTGTCACTATAAAGAAATTGATGTTTGGTTTCAAACAGAGAAGGTATTGAAAGAATTAAGTGCTAAGAACATTAGTGAACGCAAACTTATGGAGTTTAGAATGGAATGCCGAATATTTTTGCAAAAGCTAGTTGTGAAGCTATTGGAAAAAAATCCACTTAAGTATTCCCTTGTTCACCACATGAAGTGTTTAGATTCTCGGTTGATGTCAAAAAATAGTGAGACTTGTATTAAGAATCTAACATTCATTCTCACACTTCTTGTTGATGCTCATAGAATACAACCAGAATTATGTGATGGTGTAATATGGCAGTTTAAGGAATTTGTGACCAGTGTTGCAGCAGGAAAATCTTCATTCATAAACTTTGATCCAGAAGATAAACAACAAAGAGTAGACACATTATTGTATGAGTACATGTCTTCTACTAAAGCTTTTAGTGAACTGTGGAAAGTTGTGAAACTTCTTTTACTGTTGTCACATGGGCAAGCTTCTGTTGAGAGGGGTTTTTCAGTCAATAAGGAGCTCATTGTAGAAAACATGAGAGAGGAGTCAATTGTAGCACAGAGAATTATTTATGATCATATATCCTATGTAGGTGGTATTGATAAGGTAAATATCTCAAAATCCTTTCTGTTATCAGTTGGAGCTGCAAGGCAAAAATACATACATTATTTGGATGATAAGTCCAAAGAAAAGGAAAAAGCAGCCATATGTGGAAAAAGGAAAGCTATTTTAGATGAAATTGATAGCATAAAAAAGAAAAGGAAACTCATTGAAGGAGAAGTCAAAGAATTACTTAACTCTGCTGATGATTTAGCTTTAAAAGCTGAAACTACAAATAACAATACATACATTGTAAAATCTAATAGCTTTAGAAAAACTGCTCATGAGAAAAGAGCAGTACTTAAAAAATGGATATGGAACTTGAAACCAAAGTCAGCAATCTTAAATCTGTATAACCATCCATTGATACTCCATATTTGTGGTATCTTCCAAGCATATAGAGAATTAATACTAAAACATAAAAATTTTATATTTGTACAATTTACAATAGAAATGAACTTTTTTTCTTTCTTTGAAGCATGTTGAACTTCAAACCAGTTTTGATCTTTTATCTTCATAATTATTTAGTGTTTTTCATATGAAGTTCATGTAAATAGACTAATGAACTCTTCTGTTCCAAAAACTTATAACTTTCTGCAACTAACTTCCACAATTGGGCTTCTTATTGGACTAAAACTTTGGTAAGTAATACACTGCCGGACAATTGCTAAGGACGGATGACAATAGCAACGATAGCAACCATAGAATGGAAGGCAGGAAAATGTGGAAATTAGCATAAGTGCGGGATACAGTAAGACGTGTTGTGCGTATGCAAATTTTGGATTGCCGAACTTGTTCGTGACGTCATAGCGCTGATAAGAGATATAAAGGATTTGACGCGTATTGACCGTTGTTGTTCAAACGCAAAGTTGAAAGGGAAAGAATCAATTGACGAACTTGCAATTTTCAGTATGTCTTCCCGACATCACCTAGATCATTTTACGCGTGGCCGTATTATTGGCAAGATTGAAGAAGGGAAAAAAATAACAGATGTTGCCAGGGAGTTCGACGTCAGCCACAATGTTGTTTCAAGGCTTTGGAAATCATTTCAAACAAATGGAGAGTGTAACAAACGTCACGGGGAGGTCGTGTTCGCAGTACGACACCTGCAGAAGATCGGTACATAGTGCTATCAACAAAACGACACCGGCGCAGCACAGCTAGTGAGGTAGCAAATCAGTTTATGGCTGCTACTGGCAAGCGGATCTACCGAAAAACTGTCGCCAGACGTTTGCATGAAGGAGGACTATACGCCCGCCGTCCTGTTGTGTGCATCCCATTGTCCAGACGTCGCCGTACCGCCCGTTTGCAATGGTGCCATCAACATCGCAATTCGACTGATAACGACTGGTCTGCTGTCCTCTTCTCAGATGAGAGTAGATACAGTCTATCGTCTGATTGTCGACGACAACTGATCTGACGTGATAGTGGTACTGCATATTGTCCAGCAAACATAGAGGAAAGGGACCGATATCCGACATGTAGTGTCATGGTATGGGCTGGCATCATGATCAATGGCCTTACGTCCCTCTATGTGCTTCCAACTGGGACTATGACTGGCCAACGATACATTAATAATGTTCTGCTACCTCATGTTCGCATGTTCCGTGGTGCTGTCGGTGATAGATTCATTTTCATGGACGACAACGCAACATGTCATCGAACAGTCGCTGTCCAGGAGTGTCTTGAGAGCGAGGATATTCAACGCCTCGTGTGGCCAGCACGTTCTCCAGATCTGAATCCCTTTGAAAATGTGTGGGATGCTTTGGGGAGGAGTCTTGCTGGTCGCCAATGCCCTCCAATAAACAAGGACACCCTCATCTGTGCACTGACAGAGGAATGGGATAAATTACCCCGACAGCTGCTTGATAATGTTGTGCAAAGCATGACACGACGTGTGGAATCTTGCATCGCCCTCCATGGTGGCCATATCCCGTATTGACATCTTACGCCGGAACGCCTGCGGACGGTAATTGCATTTTTCACGTTTACGTATTCTGCACAAAATGGCCTGTTTGTCCCTTAAACACGTTCCAAAGCCTTCTTGATTTCAGAGCACAATAAATTGTCTTTCTTGTAATGTCCTGGCATTCTAACATTATTTTATTTCACTTGGCATCCAACCACACTTACTTTTTTATGCGCTATATAGCCGTTTATGATCCGTCCTTAGCAATTGTCCAGCAGTGTATAAAACCTTATATATACTTGTACAGTAAATACTCATGGGCTCCTAAAACATATTTTTGCTGTACATTTTACTATGAATTTGTGGCCAAAACAATTCAATCAATTGTCCTTAATGCATTGATCAGATTTTGGTTTATATAACTGACAAACTTCCAATTTTTTTAAAAAAAGCTTTTAAAAACTTAATTCATATAATTGTCTTATGTTTTGGGAGTTGAACCAAAAGTGGTTATTCTGATTCTGGTTATGATTGAAGCTTAACTGGAGGTAGAGATTCCTTATGCTCATCATTTTTCATTTATGTAAAATACTTAAGAATATCCTAATTTATACCAATAAAAAACTGAAATTGTTTTATGTTTAAGGTTTTTATAAATAGTTTAGCTAATTCCACATTTTGGGGTAGCACTTCATAAATTTAGTTTAGCAGTGATTTTGATTTAAAAAAATAAAAGTAAATTGAGGCAATCTTGTTTGATATGAAAAATAGTTTTTGGAAAGTAATATGAGGCAAGTGTACTGGTAGACATAAAGGTGGTTAGATTCTTTTGGGTTGGGCGGTGGGCCAGGACTTTCTGACTTCTATGATGAAACTTATTTGAAATTTGTTGCCATGTTCCTAAAATTACACTTTCTGTTTTAAACTCTATTGGTTCACCTTTCTATGATCGTCCACTCCCGAATCATTTCTTGAGGTGCATAGTGATTCCGTGGCTTATGTTTTTTGATTTAACATAACTGTACTACAATTGGGGGAAATTTTCCTCAAGTCTGGAACATATTCTGTCTAGTAATAAGATTTTCATTGCCTTCAAAAGTCACATCCCAATATGCAGCCACCAGTGGCAGTTATTGGGAATGTTAAAAAGAAAAAAAAATCATTCCCATGTATGGAAACACTTTTTATCAGAGCTTTCTAGAATCCACCTGTGGGCATAACAGGCACATGCCCCATTTCAAAAAAAGGGGGGGGTTGAGTAAGTAGATAAGTGCTTTGCTTTGTCTCACGTTTCTTGTTTTCAGACATCACACTTTTTCACTTATGGATTTGCAACTCCACGTTTTGTCTTACATTTGCCCGAACTTTTCAGTGATCCACACAGCAGTACTTCAGAACTGCTGTTTGTGATGTACTCTGACAGGCAAGCACCCCATCTCCCCCTTATGGGTCCTCCATGTTTTACCACCGTGTTTTTTTGGAGGAAATAAATCTCAGAGATTTTTTTACCAGTCCTCTGTTAGACGTGCGCCCTCCCCATTCTTAAATTCTGAATCTGCCCTCACTTTATTTTATAATAATTTCAGTTGTTATCAACAATAGTCTGATTACATGGAAGATAGTGCAGAATAGTGATGCAGCTAAAATGACTGATTGAGGGAAAGGATTTTCTGAATAGCCTTGTGGTAATTGCATCATGATTCAATTTAGCATTATTGGGTAATTCGCCAATTAAAAACATTAAAAAGAAATGTAATTGGTAAAAAAGCACACTCATCCATTTGCATCTTTCATCATTTTTATTACTTAAAACTGAAATTGCTTTTAAAAAATAATTTGAGCATGATACTGTAAAGCGTAATAATCATCCTGGAATTTTTTGTATATGGCCTGGAAAAGGCCTGGAAAGTCCTTGAATTTTTTTCCCCCAAAAAGAGTACGAACCCTGACTCTCACTCTTGTAATTTGTGAGATTGTTCGAGAATCGAAGCAGCTGCTTATGGAGAATACACAAATGCCAACCATTATGGATTTCCTCCAGGATTTCGGTATTACGGGTGACTAACTAAAAATTGCGGATATGCAGATTTTCGCTGTTATTAAGAAAGTTTTACTGGTTTTGTAATTAACGTAAAAGCCTCTGAACAAAGTTCGTAACACAGCTTTCTTTTCTTTTTTTTTTTTTTCTTAGGAGGAGGAATTTGGTTTTCTTGTTCGAAACAATGATTAAGAAAAAAAAAGTATGGCGCCAGGATTACGTCGACTCGGCGTGTTTCTTTCGCAGTGGCCCAGGATTACGGCAGCCTGAAGTCTATGAATAAAGTTTGTGACGCAGATCTTTGTTTCTTTTCACCCCCCCCTACCACCACCACCACCACCACCCCGAGGAGAAAGAATTTGTTTTGCTTCTTTGGAAGCTAAGTGGAAAGCATGGCGCCAGGATTACGTAGGCCCTGCATGCTTCTTTCACCATGGCCCAGGATTGCGTCGACCAGGCGCGCTTCTTCCGGGATTGCGTCGGCCCAAGCGTGCTTCTTTCGCTGTAACCCACGATTGTGTGTGCCCGCTGCCTCTGAACCAAGTTCGTGATGTGCACCTCTTTGTTTCTTTTTGTTGTTGTTAAGTGGAAAGAAAGCACGCCGCCGTGCCAGGATAACATCAGCCAAAGCCTCTGAACAAAGTTCTTGATGCAGCTGTCTTCTTATTTTTCATCCTTAGAAAAAAAAAAAAAGTGTTTTGCTTGTTTGAAAGCTAAGTGGAAAGAAGGCTTCTTCAGGCCAGTATTACGTCGGCCCGAAGCCTCTGAACAAAGTTCGTGACACAGTTTTCTGTTGTTTTTTTTCTTTCTGAGTAGGAGGAATTTTTGTTAGTTTGTAAGATAAGTGGAAAGAATGCACAGCACCGGGATTACATCAGCCATTATCATTTGGGACTTTCTTGTGATCGATGCACACAATGAGCAGAAATCGTTGTGGGGTGTTGTTTCCCGTTTGAGGACTGAATTCCATTTTCCGGAAACGAACAGAAGTTAGTTGGAGTGAAGATTTCTCCCATGGTCGTAATATTTTCTCGTGATGTTCCTTCTGCCCAGTATTTTTCTAAAATATCCATTTATTTCATAAATACTTTCTTTCCTCCATTTTTACGCTGAAATGTGTTTCCCAAAGCGGAAGACAGTCGAAGCAAAGATTTCTCCTGTAATATGTTCTGACTATTGTGTGTTTAAGTATTACATATGACTAGACTATATTTTGAAGAAATTCTAACTGGAAAGTGAATTTCTGCTGGATGCAGAAGTTGCTGATATGGGAATTAGGATGGAAGAAGCTTCCTTTTCTTGAGTAATGTACTTGGCAAATATTTTCCCAGCTGCTATTGTTAGTGACGGTGATCTGGGCAAGTTGGAATTGGAGTTTGCCTTATATCAAATTGATGAATTGGAAGAAGGCGTTTGGATAAAGAGTTCAAAAAAGATATATTACTTACTTGAACAATACTTTTACGTGGTATAATTATTACTACATTAACTGTAGTTATCCTACTGTTACACACGTTCATAATGTTGACGTAGTGGTCGCCTGAAGAGGACACTTTAGGGTTAAGTATATATCTCAGTAGTACTCACCCATTTTTGGTTGATAAGCTCGACAAACACTCTGGATACGTAGACGGTAAAATGTAGCACTATATATAGGTACATCAGTTCACCTCCTCTTTGCCGTGACAGTTGGAAATATTGCCAAAAAAACAAGTTTCTTTACAAGGTGTATGTACAAAGTGAAAATGAACTGTGGAGTTACAGATCAATACTTAAAATTTCGTAAAAATGGAACAAGAGAACCATAATAGGATGAAATGAACAAACTATGCCATCTAAATGCTCATGATATCATTTAAAATTGAAATCCAGAATATGTGAAACGCAATTGAAGAATCCTCACCACTGGAACCACTACCTTCCATACATGTTTCAAATGGAAGAAAATGTTTCGAATAGTCCTAAAATTCATGGAAGGAGGCGTCTCGAATAGTCCTACAATGGATACCACATGGTCAAACATTTTGAAAATGACTGGTGCAATTGGTGCTAAAAAAGTATGAAGTTTTACCACACCTGATATATGCTGTTCTTGTTGTGCCACACAGTAATGCATCTGCGAAAAGAATTTTTAGCATTGTCCGTAAGAGTCAAATAGAATTTAGGCCGAACCTAGCCGCTGAAACTTTAGGGGTGTTAGTAGCCTTTAAAGTGAAAAAATTCCTGTTAACAACTGGGTAATAATTTAGATAGCTTTTTAGTAAAAGAATAACATTTCTGCATTTGTACCAATATTTGATTTAATTTACCTATCGGGTCTGCCAAAATATTGTCCTGAAATTTAAGAAAAATTGTCCTGGATTTTTTTATCACTCCTACCCCTGCTACAGCAATCGTGAGGTTTTAAATGTGCTGGAAATACGTTTTGTTGCTACATCTCCAAGTATTCATTGGCTATTCCAAAACTTTTATTTCCTTGCCCCAAAATGGATAGCCTGCCATTATTCCATCACTGTATATTTTTTGTCTTGAGAACATTGGCTACCATATTTTAAAATATGTAGAAACTTGTATGGTTATTCTTGTAATTGGGTAGAGCCAATCAAGAGTTTAGATACAAAAATAACATAAGAAATAATACTTTCAGGTAAATGAGTTCTCCAGAAATTTCCATTACTACAGGAATGAGATTGTTCCGCAGATTCGTGGAATTCTGCCTTTTGCCAGAATTATTTGGGTCATTCACGAGATCGATACACAACTGACCGGAATTTTTGGGGGAGGGGGATTGGTGGTGACGTGTGAGTGGGGTCTTCTGTCAAATGACAAATTCCATCTTTAAAAATGAAAAGTCGGCAAGAATTCTTCTGTATTCGTAATCCTCCCACGCCCAGGCAATGTTCCTTCTGCTCATTAAGTATTTTATTCCATAAATATTTGTATTTCGGCTTGAAAGGGGGGGGGGCGATTTCTGTTAACAAAAGTTGGATGGAGTGAAGACTTCTGAAGAACAATTTTTTTTTTTTTTCCCCACGATGTTCCCGCTATTCTGTTTTGTTGTTAAATGTTATTTCCCTCATAAGTGCTTGTATTTAAGCTTAATGAGAGGAGGGATTTCCCAAAAACAGAAGTGACGAAGTTAAAAAAAATTGTAAGAATTGATGCATAGTGTTCAAAAGTATTCATATCCTCAAAGTTACACTTTATCTAAAATAATTGGATGCTTTGATATCAGGCAATTCATGGTTCTGAGGCTTGAAAGTTCTTTCAGCTTGATGAATGAAATTAATGTCATCAGAGTGCATGAAAAGAAAATCAAGAAATTGAGAAGGGAAAGATATCAGTTAAAAGAGAAATTAATGCAGCGAAGTCTGGGGAATTAAGAGGGCCAGGGAAGTACTTTGAAGTCGTCATCATGCTCTTCCAACCACTCTGACATTTCTAGCTGTGTGACACCGCATTGTTGTGCTGGAAGATCCCATCCGCCCCACGGAAGACAATCAGCATGTGTGGGTGTACATGGTCTGCAAGGATGGATTCATAACTAATTCGGTCAATAGTGCCTTCCACAGGTATGAGTGGACCCAGAGAATGCCACAAAAACATTCCCCAGACCATAACGCTGCCCCCATCAGCTTGTGTTCTTCCAACAATGGTTGAAGAGTGTTCTCTGATGTTTCTTGCCTTATATGCCAGCGGCCATCCATTCAGTGAAGCAGAAAACTTGACTCGTCGGATTAGGCGATCCTTTGCCAATCAGCAAAGGTCCAATCCCGATACTGCCCTGCAAATGTAAGCCTTTTCTGCCGATGCACCTTCGTTGGCATAGGTGCAGTGACCATCTGTCTGCATCGAAGCCCCATACGCAGCAGGGTTCACTGAACTGTCGTTTTAGACACACTTCCAGTAGCCCCTTGGTTCATTCAGCCAGTGAGTTGTTCCACTGTAGCGCGTCAATCGGCCCTCGCGCAGCTTGGAAGTCTATGTGCTCCTCAGTTTCCACGTCGTTTATTCGCAGTTGTGCCATTTCTTCAATCACGATACACTTTAACCACAGCAGCACACAAACAGTTCACAAACTGCACTGTTTCAGAAATACTGCCACCCTTGGCCCGAAAGCCGATAACCATCCCTTTTTGCAAATCTGATAAATTGCTCCTTTTATCCATGACAGCAATGAGTAATATGTTTTCAGAATGCCTACAGCACACCTTATATATACCCTGCAAGCCGGCTCACGGCACATGCCTTCTTTCTTTGGTTATGCGCTGTTGACATCAAAAGTAAGAGGTGGTCACAATGTGACTCGACTGTGTATATGGGGTTTAAGTAGTTAATAAATGCTGAAAGGTTAATTATTTTTGCATATTCTTGTGTGGGAAAAGTTCAGCCTTTTTTTTTTTTTTCTGTCGTGACCACTTTCATGCCTCTCAATGTTCTTGCTGCACGTTTTGATTTTTCACCCACTTAAAAAGTTTTTTTTTTTTTTCTTTTTGTTGCCGGTCTAGTGAATGTTAATAGCACAAAAAAGTACTGATACACAAATCCAGTGAAGTCATTACATGGTAATCAAAGTATATGCTGTGTGAAGAATTTTAAAAATGTAATTAGTTAAATGTGACTTTCTGGTTAGGTGATATTTTTTGTTGAAAACATTACTTTGCATTTAACTTTTTACCAACCTCTGAATGCATTCGGGAACTAAAATTCTATATTTTGTAGGATGCTTTGGATGGCTATCGAAAATGTATGGTTGCAAATAGTAACAACCCAGAAGAAATACGTCGAAGAGCAATGGCTGATCCTGAAGTTCAGAAAATTCTGTCTGATCCTGCTATGAGGTTGATCTTAGAACAAATGCAAAATGACTCAAGAGCTCTACATGAGTAAGTTTATTGTACATGTAAACAATTGTTCATGCTCTTGTGAAAAAGTTATGTTAATACATATCCTGTTTTATAGAAACCAAGCAGATTTCCTAATTTACTGTTAAGTTTTATTTTAGGACATGCATCATGAATGTCATGGAAATAAATTGGTGATTCAGATACGCACCATACAATTTACTGAAAAGAAGTTCAGTAGCTGCTCAAAAACAGCCAAAGAAAAAGCAACAGAAGGTTTTTTTTTTTTTTTATGTGATGCAAACAATGCTGGTTAATATTTCTAGGTAAATTGGAAAAAAGAAACATCTGTTTCTCATACTAAATGCTTTACGCTGATTTTCTCGAGTTAGTACCAGATTTTTCTGTCGCTTGTGAGAGGGAGTTGAAATCAGCAGTGTTGATAGGCATCTCCTACCATTTCGAGTAGTACATAACGATTGTAATAAAATATTTGCTGAAATGGAAATATATATATGTATAAATAAAGAAAAATTATGATAAACAGTTCTAAAGGTAAAGTAAATTCCTTGTGGATGCAATGGCATTTAAAATGTGTGCTGTTGAATTAAACTTGCCCTCATGGGGCACATGTTATTTATGGTAGTATTATAAAAATTTTCACTTCCACCACTAAAGAAGTAGTGTTTGCCCGTTCTTCAGCTTTTGTGCCGGTGGAGTTTTTTTTTTTTTTTTTTTTTTTTTAAATTTGGAAACCGTGAACACTAGTATAAATGTTAATGAATTTGGAACATATTTCAATTTATGTTGTTTCACTTTAAGGTGTTATTAATAAAAAATAAAATTTGCTTGCTAAACTTATTTTTGGAATCGCCCGATTTTTGCACGAACAGCACAGATTCTACTGGTTTTCTCAAGAGACTTTCGAAAACCACCTGGTTTTTGCAAATTTTAGAGTTTACCAAGAATATTGAAAACATATGGTTTTCCTGTGGGTTCATAGACCCCCCCAATTGAATATATTGAAAAATTGCACATGATTTTGGTTACCCTAAACAAGTATTAAAGAAATGGATTTATGAAGTAACTCAAGCAAATAAGGGCAATAATGGTAAACTATTAAAATATGTAGGAGCAATTCCATATGTTGAAGGTATTTCTGCTGAAATTAATAAGGTTTGTGGCAAATATGACATACAAGTAGGAAATCAGGTACATGCTATAAAAAATTAGTAATAAAAAACGAAAAAATCGGCCAACTAGATAGAGCAGGTGTATACGAGATTCCTATAAATCTGAAACCACCTTTGTCATATATAGGCAGCACTAAGAACAAGTTAAAGTATAGATTGCACCAACATATGAGTAATTGGAATAAAAAAGCCAAGACTGCATTAACCCAATATTGTCTAGAAAATCACCATGTTCGAAGATATTAAAATTATTAAGAGCTGTAAAACGAAAGGCAGTTGAGAACTGCGGAATCAGTATTAATTGAAAAAAACAGATCAAGAGTGTGTAACATTAATGAACCAAGCAACTTAAACAGTGGAAAGCCTTAATAAAAATTGAACAACAATTAAGAGAAAGAAAAGAGAGCAGCACTGACAATAGATGGCGCCAGAGACACAAAGATGCAGAGATTGCGACTGAAGCCGGAACCTCAATGGCTTTGCTCACTTGAGCTGTGGTTGGCAGAGAGACACATCGGCCTCCTGAGGACGACAGAAATTTTGTTAAAAGCGCTAGAGAATTGTGTATGACGGGCTGAATGAGGTTGGCGTTTGCTGTAGGGTTTGTGCTATGTATGAGGCAGATGGAGCACTACATTAGTCACAGTTGACAACGGTTTGACTGCCAGGGAATGTAAATAGTGTAATTATGTACATAGTGGTTTTAATTGAGTGTGTGAATGTGTTGTATGTTGTGTAAATGGTTGAGAGTACTATATATGAGTATTTATTAAGTGGGTGAAAAAGTGTTTTTGAAGTGAGTACCATTTTTCGAATTGTAAATTTTAAGGCCACGAAAGAAGAATGCGATAAAAAAAAAAAAAAATAATAATAATAATTGGCGTAATGAAAGTTGACAACACTCATGTTATAGTGAGTATTCACCTTGTGATGACGAGCTATGTTACATCTCTGACGGCAGACTGAAGTCAGCGTTTTTGTCCTGTGAATAAAAATACGATGTTTCATGACCGGAAGAACGAATATAAAACCAGTACCCTATATAAGCAAGGAGTTTTTCAACCTTTGAAGGCCAGCTACATAACATGTTATAATCGACGTGCATGAAGTGTATAGCAAAAAAGTAGCCAAGAGCTTTTAGGTAAGTAGTTGTTGTTTTTTTTATTGATGTCAGTAATGATTTGCACGTAAATATGCGCACTTTGTTGGTATTTAATACCTTTAAAGATGCAAATAATATGATAGAAGTGACAATGTTGGAAAATTGGTAAAAGTTGATGCATAGTGTTTCAAGGTATTCATATTCTCAAAGTTATCTAAAATAGTGAAAGCTTTGATGTCATGCATTCATGTTCTTCAAACTGAAAGTTCTTTCAGCATAATGGATAAAAGAAATGCACAGCAATGAAAAAATGGGGAGGGAATGATATAAACAGAAATAAAACTTAAGCAATAAATACTATGCAGCTGCAGAGTCAACAAAAGAGAAATGTAGCCATGTAACTTGTTGAAAAGAAAGCAACACGAGAGAGGGGTGGGGGAATTGAGCAGATGTAGCAAGTACAAAAAAAAAACCTGTTTGAAACAATGTTTTAAAACCATTTTTATTTTGTTTCAAATTCAGTAATTTTATGTTGTGAGTACAGTGATGTGCTCCAGTTAATATTTACATAAGTTACAGGGAGCTATTCCATCTTGCTTGTGCAGCAATTATATTCACACTTTCTCATCATATGTTCTGGTTTTTCACCCGGTTTCAAAGTTAATCTTTGTTTTTTTGGTCGGTCTCGTTACGATAAAAATGAACCAATAGAAACAACAGATTAGAGTGTGAAGGATATTTTCAAAACCATGTTTTTAGTTGTGGCTTATTTTGACCTTTACTGAAATTTGCTAATTAATGCATTATGAAAAAATTTGCCATAAAAATCATAATGTCCTTAATTTTGTTTCCTAAGTGTAGCATGTTAACTTGTTTACCTAATTAACTGTAGTTAATTTTTTATTCAACTTGAAATGAGGATTTTGAACCCTTAAATTCCATTGTAAAATTGTGAAATCTCTCTTTTCTGCATGATGTGGGAATTCATATTCCTGTTGGATTAGGTCCAATTATTGGGATGAGGAATAAGTAATGTCGTTTTTAGAAAACTTTATTTCGCAACAACAAAAAATAACAATTTAATCAATAATATATTCGCCACTAGTATTTACAACTGCTTCCCATTGATGGAAATCTGCCGGTCATGACCCAAAAAAGTTGTCCAACCACGCCGCGCATATTGGTGGAAAGCGATCGAAACATATGAAGCCAAGTCTGGAGAATAGGGCGGGTGCGGAAGAACTTCCCAATTGAGTGCTTGAATGGCAGTTTTGGTCATATTGGCAATGTGGGGTCTAGCATTGCAGTGTTGCAGCAGAACAGTGTATCACCGATCGGGTCGCTTTTGTTGCGTTGTGTCGTGAAGTCGATACAGTTGTTGAACATAGAGAGGTCTGCGTTGACCGTCTCATTGTTCCGAAGAAGTTCACAGTGGACGATGCCCTGCCAATCCCACTAGACACAATCTTCCGAGGATGCAACTCTTGTATTGCTTGTGGCGTTTCGTGGGACTGAGCCATTCTCATAGCTGCCAATCCTTCGGATTTACCCGGAAAGCTTCCGGTTTTGGGGCGTCCTTCCGATATTCCAATCGGAAAGTAATTTCTTCCGATTTTTCATTCTCATACCAAAAATCCCCCTTTTTTTCTCCCCACTTCAAGAGCAAAAAAAAAAAAAAAAAATCTTGATTCCGCTTCAAAAATCCTTAACACGATGATTAAAAAGAAAAATTGTCCTTATTTCCACTGTGAAGAAAAAGTGCGAGCGGCACGGGTTTCTTGCTTATACGCGTGGACTTATGAATTGATCTGAGTACCTTCCCCTGCGCAAGCGGCACGACCCTGGTGACAATTCCCATCAGGCTATGCAGCTGCGTAACGTAAGGTTACAATCGCGTTCCTCTCTCTCTCTCTGTTTCTCCCTGGGGTCGCAGCTTCTCAGAGGCCAGCGTGGGTGTATCTTGCATTCCAGTACTCCCAGCTCGGAATGCTATTTCAGAACGTAGTTATCTTAGAAAAAAATTCAAACGTATTTTAAATCTGGAATTTTTAAGCCCAAATCGATACCCAACTTGACGAAATTAAGCAAAAGCTGCCAGTTTTGTGAAATTAATGGTTTCGTAACTTCTTCTGGGTCAATAAATTTGACGTAACAAAAGAATGCTACTGTAAGAGGAATTGAAAAAAAAAGTCCAATGTTCATTCGAGCCTGTTCTCCAACAATGATTTATTTTGCTGGTCCTTTAGTCAGCAAGTTTTTAACCATGCTTTTTTTGTTTGTCGCTCGATAACGTACACAAAAATGTCTTTGCTTGATTCAACGAAATAAATATGTTGGGGTACTATTTTTTTCCTCTGCAAATTGCATCTCTTTTAAGCTGTTACTGTTTACTACAGCAGTTTTACTCACATTTGTTTTTCAAGTGTCAATAAATTTAGTATTAGTGATATGCTATGAGCAGCAATATGAAAGGGGGGGGAGTACTATCGAACATTCCGTGATGCCTATTCTGCGGAATTACCGTGTATTGCAAAATCTTTAAAAAATGAAAAATATGCATTTTGCACTGCGTGTCATGTAATTTCAGCATTTCGCGTAGTGGAAGGAATGATATTACTAATCATATTTCTAGTGCCCAGCACAAATCTAATGTTGACTGCGTGGGGAAAAAAATACGAAATTAACTTCCTTTGTTAAAAGTTTTAATGAACTGGATGCGATTCATGCAAAATGTTTTCACTTCGTCTTTAGTTGAGCATAATTTACCAATTAGTGTCTCTCGTTTATTTCCTTTTTTTTTTTTTTTTTTTTTTTTTTTGACTGTCTCATCGTTTGTCTCTCCGTAAGATAATCCTAGCACGAAGATGGGTTGTTTTTGAAAACATTTTAGTTTGTTCTGTGACAGCGTGGGATACGATCCTATTGGATTTGGGGGTCAAAAAAGGGTGTGGAACATTCTTCCCTTTAGGTGCAAGCTTCCATAAAAATAAATTTTTATCTCTTTGTAGATCATAGTGATATAGCATAGTAATGAGAAATTCTGTATGTATAATCGAAATAAATGTGCCGATGCCGCCCCGGTGGCGCAGTGGTCTAAGCGATGGCCTCTGATCATTCGTCCGAAAGGGGTCCGGGATCGAATCCCGGTGAGGTATGGATGTTGTTTGTCTTACAGCACTGGCTCTCTCCCATCCCTGGAGTCAGTGGCCCTAAATTAAGGACGGGCGACTGCTTATAGCCCATTGAGTTGCTCACTGTGGTCGTTAAACCTGCAATAAAAAAAAATGTGCCGATAAATTCAAACATCTAGTCATATCAATTTAAAAGTTGATAGTTGAGTTAGGTAACATCGTTTTTTAATCGATATGTTCAGTACATTTAATCAATATGCGCGACAAGTAATTTCATCGAATATATCTATTTATTTTTTACGATTTTCGGTTTCTGAAAGTTGGCCGGTATGCATTCTTTTTTGCTCTTTCATGGTGACGTACTGACACCATTTTTCATCGCCGGTAACAATGCGGACAGAAATCTTTCCTTGTGACGAGCAGGCAAACTGGCAGCAATTGTGGAATGTTGATTTTTGTTGTCGTTCAAAACATGCAGAACCCAAGCGCCGAGCTTTTGAACTTTTCCCATCGCAGGAAGGTGATTCACGACTGTCTTCTGCTCGCAGTTCGTTTGCTCGGCCAATTCTCTGGTCGATTGACGCAGGGTTTTTCTGCAGCATCTGGTACAATTGCTCTTTATCAAACTCGGCCGGGGCAGTCCATGTCCTTAAGGTCGAAATTGCCGGGTTTAAAGTGCGAAAACCACCGTTGAGCCATCCTTTCAGTCACGGCATCTTCACCGTAGAGAGCAAAAATCTCGCAAGCAGGTTTCTTGGCTTTGGTCCCTCTATTAAACGCGAAGAGCTGCAGATGTCGGTAATGCTCCTTTTTCTCCACTTGACATTCCATTTTAATGACCTAAAAACCAAATAAAATTAAATCAAATCGCACACACTGGCATGCACAGCAAACACGTATTTATCGCGTAGTATATCACATTTTTTGAATAAAGCTCATGTTGAGAAATGGCTTCCTAGTTTAATTGAATTAATAATCTAAAGCAACTTTTATGGGTATTTTACTAGGAAATTTTTTCATTAATAGCAAATTTTCGGAGAAAGCTCTTCTCCTTCTTCAGGCTGTCTTGTTGTTGTCACTTTTTACTTGCCACTATCACGGTTACGGTTAACCTTGACGGTTTAGGTTATTTTTCAACAAATCCTGCCAGATGTTAGGCAGGGAAAATCCTTTGCAGTCATTGATGATGGAATTTTGATTTTTCTCAATCTCTATTCCTTCTTTCAGTTTTCTTTTTTGGAAATTACTTTGGAAACTGATTACTTTAAGGGAATTCCAATCCATGCTGTGCCCAGTTTCTCTAACATGCCTATCTAATCCAGTCTTGTTGGAGCAATTTTTTATAGCTGCTTTATGCTCAGCTATACGAGTTTCTAGTCTGCGACCTGTTTCACCTATGTAAGATAGTCCACAACTACAATTTACTTCATAAACTACTCCTTGCATTTTTAAAATATCTTCTTCTCTTTGAACTATTTTAGGGAAAAATTTTTTAACTTTGTTCTCTAAACTTGGAGCTAGCCTAATATTGTATTTCTTACTAATTCTCTTTAAAGACTCAAATAAACCTTTGTGATAAGAATTTTTCTAGTGAATTTTACTTGTTGCTTTTGTGGGTTCTTCGTACCATTAAAATTCAGAAGCTTCTCAATTTCTTCTTTAGGATAGTTATTCTCTGCAAGTATGACTTTAAGCTCTTCTTTACGGGCTTCTTTTTATCTGCAGTAGAAACTATTTTATTAATTTTTTCTAAAAACTGACTTGCTACATTTTTCTTAATAGAAACTGTGCTAGGAATTGAAATCCAGTAGTCTTTTAGTATCCATTGGTTTTTTATACCAACTAGTGAGGAATTTTTCATCTTCATAATAGATAGTAATATCTAAGAAGTTTATTCTTCTTTCTTTTTGAAGTTCAATAGTGAACTTAAGGGAATCATCTAATTCATTGAATGAGTCTAGAAATCTTTCTGGAACAATTTCTGAGCTATCTATTATAAATAAGATTTCATCCATGTATCTGCTACATAAGCAGAAGTATGTGGGTTGTACTAGTATCTTTTCTTCTAGTTTTCCCACATAATAGTTAGCTAAGAGTGGGGAGCCCATAGCTAGCCCCGATTTTTGAATGAAAAAAGTTTTCCCAAATTGAAAGTAGTTGTTCTGCAAAGAGAAAGTAAGCATTTCAAAAATTCCTACTAATGTGTTTTTTTCCTTGTTGTGAAAAACTATTAGGTCTGCTAAGTCTTCCGCTATAAAGTCTTATAAGGTTGATCTATATTAATGTGAGTATACATAGACACTATATCTAAACTACCCATAATAGGAGAATCTAATTTAGGAAGAAGTTCTAGTTTTTCTTTTAGCTGCATTGAGTTTTTAATCAAGTTAGGTGGCTCTTTTAAAAGATTCTGAAGGTGTGACTTTAAAAAATAGTTTAGATTTGAAAGAAGAGTTTTTGAGTCTATTATTGGTCTAATTGGTTGGTGTTCTTTATGCAGTTTGACTATTCCATATATTTGAGGTAATCTGAACTGTAATTTTGAGAATTGTTTATAGTTTTCTGGAAGCTGGGTTTTCTTTTTTTGAAGTGAAATAAGCTTAGAGACTTTTTTAATCAAATCTGGTAGTGGGTTTTCTTTTACTTCTTCATACATAGTGTTTTTTAGTTCTTCCATCTTTTCTAGATAATCTTTCTTATCCATAATAGTAATTAACTTACTTTTGTCTGTTTTCACAGCAACTACACTTTCATTTTTTCTGAAATCTTTAAGAGCTTTTAATTGACTATTATCAAAATTTTTTTGAGGTTTCCTTACT